>JACGCM010002784.1:2400000-3600000 GCA_014058105.1 Kingdonia uniflora
CTATTGAAGGATCCACTCTACCGCGTCTCTCAACAGCTGGAACCAATCGATAGTCGACCATATTGCCTGCATCATAAGGTAAATCATCATACTATTGACAATTGTTATGCTCTACATCGGTTGCTCGAGTAAATTTTTAAAGAGGGACGAATGCTCCAATACATTGTCAATCTGAAGTCGTACAAAGATGGCAGCTATAAGAAGCAGCTTGAAGTTATTTAGGTTAATGATCAAGGTGAGGAGAAACATCTCTACTATATGCACCACAACAACATGATCAAAATCAGTCAGGTCACCAATTCCAACAGATCAAAATGCAAGAGACTATCGGAATGTTGCGATCTCATACCTCAAAAGAAAGAAGTCAAACTTCTTCCTGAGTCGCGCAATCACTGACTTAGGATCTCCTATGAAGATTGCAATACTAGCCATGTCAAGTTTCTACATCATGATGTATTAGTCGTAATGCTCAAGATGAAGAAATTTGTCATGCACATAATTATGATCGATACGTGAAGTGCAATTGAGATTATTTTTTAGAGTACGATCGACCAAATGGGTTTGGCCGACCAAGTTATTCAGAGTAACACCGATATCAGCGGGTTCAATTGTTCCAGGGAAGAACGAGCAGGCAAGATCATCTTACCTATTACAGTAGGGCCAACCACTATCGACGTTGTTTTTTATGTCAATAATGCAAAATATCGTTATCTCGGGATTATGGGCCGCTAAATACACAACATGGAAGAAATCGCTTCCACCTATTATCAAACACTCCGATTAAAAAATGACAATGGTATTTATGAGATCAGAGGTAGTCAGAAGCTCTCTGAAGCTTGTGAAAATACCGTATCTGCTATCTTAGATACTTCAGACAGATTTGTTACATAGCAATTACAGAAAGCTGATCACCTCAAAGATCAACCATCTACAGAGGAGCCCACAAAATATATCAACATTGATGGAACTAGCAGAGGTACTTTCATTGGTACTAAGCTGGTTCAGCACAAAAAAATGCTCTCATTCAGCTCTTGCAACTCAATCCAGTCATTTTTGCATGGTCTTTCAAAGAAATGCCTGGGGTAGATCCAGCCATGGCCTATCACAAATTAACTATCAATGTCAATGCCGCAACGGTCAAATAGAAATAGCGATGACTTTCACCTTGCCTTCGAGATGAATTTAACACCGAGATCGAGTAATTGATCAAAGTGGGATTCATTCGAGAAGCCAAGTATCCAAACTGGATATCCAACATTGTCGATATCTCAAAGAAGAACATAAAAGTTCAAGTTTGCATAGATTTCACAGATCTGAACAAACATACTCCAAAGAGCAGTTTCCCTCTTCCCAAAATTCATTAAATCCTTGATTCCACAGTTGGCCATGACCTCCTATTTATGATGGACGCTACTTCGGGATATAATCAAATTCCACTTTTGGAAGAAGATCAAGAGAAGATAACTTTTATCACTGAAAGAGGTCTTTATTGTTACAAAGTTATGCCCTTTGGACTCAAGAACGTAGGTGTCATATATCAACGGTTGATGACTACTATGTTCAAAGCACACCTAGAGAAAGTCGTTGAAGTCAACATCGATGATCTCTTGTGCAAAAGCGTATAGTCAGCCAATCACATCTCAGATCTCAGCACTATAATTAACCATCCTTCAATCCTATAGGTGCATTTTAACCCTGATTAATGTCAATTCGGGGTGCATTCTGGCCATTTTCTAGGCCACCTCAACAACAATAATGGAATTGAGGTCGATCCGGATCAAATTTGGGCTCTCCTCGGCATGCTCTCTCCAAAAACAATAAACGACGTTCAAAAACAAGTCGGCAAGATTACCACTATGAAACATTTCATTTTTAACTCTTCACACCGCTGTTGTTAGCTATTCTTATTACTCCGTGGATGTACCAAACGAGGAAAAGTTCAGCCAAATGCAGAGGTCACATGGACATCAGAATGCAAAGTAGCTTTTTGGGATCTCAAAACCTATTTGGGGAGGTCTCCCATAATGAGCACCCCAGTAGATAATGAGGAACTGATTATCTACCTAACAGTCACAGATACTTCCCTCAGCTCAGTTCTCATTCGCCTAGAAGGGAAAATAGAGAAATCAGTCTTCTTTATCAGCAAGACCCTCATACCAGTGGAAACAAGGTACTCTAAA
Source organism: Kingdonia uniflora (assembly GCA_014058105.1). Taxonomy (NCBI): domain Eukaryota; kingdom Viridiplantae; phylum Streptophyta; class Magnoliopsida; order Ranunculales; family Circaeasteraceae; genus Kingdonia; species Kingdonia uniflora. The sequence goes on from JACGCM010002784.1 coordinate 2,402,181, forward strand.
ACTGATAAACTTCTTTTCACTCTTGTTTACACTTTATAGAAACTCAAGTACTATTTCTAAGCTCATTTAGTTAAATTCATGACGAACTACCCACTTCGGGAAGTTCTATTCAAGAAAGAAAAATCAAGAAGAGTGCAACAGTGGTAAGTCAGTTTAGGAGAACACGATATCAAGTTCGAGCAATGTCATTCCAAAAAAGGTTAGGCCGTTGCCGATTTTCTCGTTGATTTTCCAGTGTAGGATCCCGAGTGGGAGGAGCGTGACCCTGACCCTGACCTTACAGAAGAAATACCCGAGGATCGACCCCCCAAGCCATTCGATGAATGAGCTGAATGGATCACTACATCAGGGTGGAGACTTCTTACTGATGGATCAGCAGGACCTGCAGGGTCAGGAATCGGGATCATTTTGATTACCCCATCCAATGACAGAATGGAGAAATCAATCCACTTGGATTTTGAGGCCTCAAATAATGTCACCGAGTATAAAAATTTTATTCATGGGCTCGACCTCGCCCTTGAGCTCGATGTCCCCGAACTCTCAGTTTACTCAAATTCACTACTCATCATCCACCAATACTTAGAGCAATACAAGAAGAATGGGAAGATGATCGAATATACAACCCTCATTGTAGATAGGATGAGCAAGTTTACGAAAGAAACTCTCAATCATCTTCCTCGAGGTGAAAATAGACACGCCGATTTTTTGGCATATCCAGCCGGGTTCTTGGGTATAGAAGCTCGATATCTCTAGATCGAAATAATTTCAACCCCCATCATTGATCGCATTTCTGTATGCACGATCAACACTGGGGGCGATAAAGGGCGAGACGATGATTGGCGAAAGCCTTTCTTAGCCTACCTCGGTGTCGACAACAATTACAATGGACCATTCCAAGCAAATCCAAAAGAGCGCCAACAGCAGATCAACAACTTGAAGTACTACACTAATCAAAATGGTATACTATACCGCCTTTCCATCACAGGGCCTTACCTCAAGTGCCTCTCCAAATCAAAAGCAGATAATTGCTCTGCGAATTACATGAAGGGACTTGTGGCTCCCATGCCGCAGGTCGATCATTAGAAAACAAAGCTATCACTCAAGGAGTATTCTGGCCCATCATGCCCAAGCAAGCAAAGGAGTACTCCCGCAAATGCGACACCTTCCAAAGACATGGACATATGATATGAGCCCCTGCGCTCGAACTCCATGCAGGTAAGGTTTTCTGGCCATTCAAAAGATGGGCACTAGATCTCGTCGGCAAATTCCCTAACTCTCTAGGTAACCATCGTCACCTACTCGTGGCTACCAATTATTTTTCAAAATGGGTAGAAACCGCTCCACTATGTCGAACCAGAGAAGAAGAGGTCATCTCTTTGATTTAGAACCACATAATCATTCAGTTTGGGTGCTCCCACCTAATTTGTATTGATAACGGGCCCCAATTTGTGGGTGAGAAAGTCGTAACCTTCCTAAACCACCAAAATATCATCCACTCACCATCCAATCCTTACTATCCTCAAGGCAATGGCCAAACCAAAATCACCAACAAAACCATTGTGGATGGACTCAAAAAATGGCTTCACTCACAGAAAAATGGGAATTGGATTTGCAGGCTGCCTCATGTCCTATGGGCATATCATACCACTCCCCGATAATCAACTGGGTGTACCCCATTCCTCATTTCTTTTGGCACTGAGGCCGTCATTCCTTCTGAATATCATCATCCAGTTCGTGATCACGAGCTAACTGATGAGGAAAATGAGTTCGAGATGGCTTATAACCTCGATATGATAGATGAAACCAGGGAACATGCCATCGCTAACCTAGGTCAATATCATCATATGCTTACCAGATCGTATAACAAGCAATTCAGAAGCCGTATCTTCCAAATCAAAGATCTCGTCCTTAGAGAAATTCCTCAATAACGCAAAGAGCTTCACGCTGGAAAATTAACCAACAATTGGGAGGGTCCATTCGTTATTACAGGTATCTCGGGCCTGTGATCATATTATCACATGACATAGGAGGGAATCCCCATTTCAAATCTTTGGAACACTAGGCGACTGAAACGGTATTATCGTTAAGCATCTTACTACTTTATTTCCTTTCCTCGCTTTTGTTTTTTTGTTTTTTAATTCCAAAAGTGAGATTTTTATCTCCATCTAATGCAAATTCTGAACTTATCAATGAAACTTCCAAGTTTTTTACAACATCTCTTTAATTACGTAGATTTAACCACATTATATAGATTAAAGCATAGATAATACTATCTTTCAATTAATCTTATTCTAGTTAAATCAAGGATAACACTTGGTTTGGCTTACTCTACTAAATCTCTGCGATTGTAGCAAGTGTAGAAACTTGTTTCATATCAAAGACTACCAAGCATCAGATAGGGCAAAGATAATACTAGCCTTCATCTACTTCAACTTGTTTGGGTCATTATGCCAGTTAGATCAAGAATAACACTTGGTTTGGCTGACTCTACTAAATCTTTACGATTGTAACAAGTGTAGAAACTTGTTTCATATCAAAGTCTCTACCAAACATCAGATAGGGCAAAGATAATATTAACATTCATCTACTTTAACTTGTTTGAGTAATAATACCAGTTATATCAAGGATAACACTTGGTTTGGCTGACTCTACTAATCTTGGCAATTGTAGCAAGTGTAGAAACTTGTTTCATATCAAGGACTCTTTCAGGCATAAGATAAGGCAAAGGTAATACTAGCCTTCATCTCTTTCAATATGTCTGTAACATTTCAATAGTTCAATCAAGTTTTAACTTGGTTTAACTCAACCCATTTCTGTAATTGAAACAAATGTAAAAACTTGTTTTATATCAAAGACCCCACCAGACATAAGATAAGGCAAAAGTCATACTAACTTTCATCTATTTCACTATTTTTGCGACAGATACTATTTATTTTCAGGTCTTATTAAAATGGATATTTTTTTTTTGTGGGGAGGTCAGCCATGCTTTACACTTCAAAAAGAGATCGAACAAATTTTAGTTTATGAGTTACGACAACTCTGCCCCTCTCTATCAGATGAGCAGGTCGAGGGCCTAAATTGGTTTTCATAAAGTCCATACAGTTACCTTAATCTATATTCACTTTATAAATACATCCCTTGTCAGACAGGTTCTTCAACAAGGTATCTCGCCCTAACTCAAGTCTTTTTGTTTCCTCTACAAAATATGCAATGGTCAACTTTAACAGGTCTTCTCGCGATGCATGACCTACGACAATCTTTGAAAAGTGACGTCTCACCTTCTCATGGAGTGACTCCAAACGCACATACAGATTCTTCTGATGTACCATTTCTCTGTTTATCAAATCATATAAAGCTATATTCTCTTCCACTTTTTAGTAATATCTAGCTGATTTAGTCTGAACATCGATCTCCAAGTTTGCCACCTGAGCACGCGGTGTCAGAATTTCTACATTCAATTCTGCCTGGGCCGAAGTGTCATTTATCGAATCATCTTTCTTCTTCATCAGAGTTTCCTTTACCCTGATTTCCCCTTCTAAGACCTTCTCCCTGATAAAAGAAGCATCCAGCTTGTGCTGACATACCCTTAAGCTTGCATTTCCTCTCTGGACATGCCCTTGAATGCGAGACACATCACTCTCCAGCTCTCAAATTTGGCATGAGAGACTAACTACATCCCCTTGGACTAGAGCAGCCTTAACCTCATTTCTACTTCCCCTTGAGCGCTCCCTAGCTTCGGTTTTCTTGGCACACCCAATGGCATGTGCCAGTTTGGTCTTTAATTGTGTTACCCTCTCATTTAATTCGTTGCACCTTTGTTGTATTCCCCGAAAATCCATATCCTTGGCAGGTAGGGCTATATGCAAGAATTCAGCCGCAGCTTCCAAAACTGATAGATTTTCTTGAACTACCCTCAGCTCATTATCTTTTTCAACCATTGTTTGTTTCAGTCCCTTCAACTCGTTTTTATAATTCTGAAGATCAGATCAAAATTGTCCCTCCAATCTTTCTAGTGCCTGAATGCGGTATTGAGCCATTTCAGCCTGTTTACCCTTACCCATCAACGTGTCAACCTAACTTTGAAGCTTTGCGGCGTGTTTTGTTATCTCTGCTAGCTCTTTTTTCCCCTTACCTATTTTGACATCTTATTCTTTGACCTTATGAGTGAGGTCGAAAATAGCCTGGGTTGCCTCCACAAGTTTAAAATGCACAATTATGTGTTGATCTTCACTGTTCTCATTCGCCTCCCTCATCCTATCCAACTCCTCTACAAATTCCTAGTTATATTGGAGTACATCATCCTCACGAGAGCAAGTTAAATCCAATTCGACCTGTACAATATAAAGATATTAATAAAGTTCAATTTAGAACACCATCAATATATATATATATATATATATATATATTTTTCATTTCTAAAATTATATATGATTTTTAACATCTGCGGTATGCAAATACTTTTAGACTAAAAGGTCAGGGTACATTATCAGATAAACGCTCCATGAGGTATATTGCGAAGTCTAAGGTACATGCTTTCGATATGCTACTTAATATTAAGAGCATTGAATTTTTCTATGCACTATATTAGTGTTATTTTCCTAAAGTTAATAGCAAAATTTTTAATCTGCATCTACATCCTATTTACTAGGTAGGTTTATGTCGATATAACATATAAGTCGAAAGACCTATTCCGATCTAACCTGCAGCTCCGCTTGCCAAGACATCAAGGCTGCAGAGATCTATCTTTCCCTAGCAAGCTCGGTCTCTAGATCTTTTATTCTGAGACTCATTTCTCTAAGTGCCTACATGAGATTTATAAAAAAAAATCAACCTTCAAAAGTCTCCACCATACACACAATCCAACAGTTTACAAATAATCATACAAAAACACATTTCAACCCTACCTTCTTATTATCACCCTTTGGGAGGTCAGCGTCATCCCCTTGATTGTCAAGCACCGTCTGATACGAGACACCATCCAAACCATCAATGACTCCCACCGCTACTTCTTCCACTTCCTCGTCATCTTCCTCTTTAACATAAGTGTCTGCCTTATTGGCATTCACCTCGTTCTCAGAATATCCCTTCGACATCAGGTGGCGCCCCAACCTTTTGCGTTCTGTCTCCACCTCCTCAAAAGTCACCCTGGCCTCCGATTGAAGATGGCCAATCGCTACTGCATGAGAAGCCTTCAGGGCCTCCAGCTTCTTCATTTCCTTAAGAACATCCGCCTTCGATCGAGTTAAAAAATTTTCAAGCTCGATTTTTTCCTTTTTCAGCTCAGATTTCTCCTATTTTATTCTGAGCCAAACACCCCTCATCAAACGAGCAACCTGCAAAACATAATTCGACCTCAGCGTGGGCTCGAAAGGCAAGACATAAACATATTTTACATAATAAAGCATAACAACTTACCATCTTGCTCATGTCCTCTTCACCTTGAAGAGTGGCCAACCTAGCCCTTTCCTCTACTCTTTGAGATCACCCTCAGCAGATGGTTGCTCTTCAGTGACCTTTTCCCCTGACCTTCCTGAAGGTTTGATCCTTCTCCTCTTTTCTTTTCTGTCACCCTCACCACTTCCAGTGGTGCCAGAAACCGACGGACGCTTCAACATTTGTTTCTTCAGAAACGCTCAAGCCAATTTGCTTGAAGTAATAGACTCTGACTGAATCGAACTATCTATTCTAGGGGTCTTGGCCATATTAGTTCAGCCTTCCCCACCAGTTCTAATCTTCTTCCCATCATCAGCGCCCACCATCAGCCTGGTCGATTGAGATTTTTAAACCTTTTTCGATTTACTCCCAATCCTTTTATTCCTGCTAAGGCCAAGTCCTTCTAACACAAACTCGAGTTCAACCTCTTCCTCTACAACTTCATTCAATAGTAAATCTTTCCTCTCCACTCGGGACTTCAGACCTGCCATGCGCAACATTTACTATTATCATAAAAGATCATCAGTTCGTACGTATCAATACTATAATCTATGCATTATTAAACTTACTTTGTTTTACAGTTCTAAACAGAAGATCCAAAGGTTCTTCATCATCTCTCTGAAGGCAATTACGCTTCACCCATATTATGTTGTTATTCCAGGCTTGACCTGCTGAATTAAGATCGAAGAAGTGATGCCGAGTTGCACTCGCACAAAAATATGCCCCACCACTGGCCTTATAATTTTCACCTTGTAGAACTGTAATACGTCCTCAGGGGTTATCCTCCTCACTATTCCCTCATTCTCCCATTTTTCATTCAGATGGTCACAAACAGTTATTACCTCTTGCATATTCCCGTTCAATTGAACAGGACATGCCCCAATCGTATTCATAATAACCTTCGCCAAATTGGTAAGGGGAAGACTTAACCCATACTCTAATTGAGACAGCTAACACAAGAAATCCTCTGACAGGTCACTCTGAATATCTCCATCAAAATATTCAAAAGAAATCGATTCATTTATACCCCTATATCGTTTTTCCTCCTCCAAATTGGCCAACAAATAAAAATACTCCTCCCCCGTTGCTACCATACACCCCCTAAACATCCTATCAGTATATACTACGCAGTTACCCCAATTCCTTCTTATGACAACTTTGGCTTTACAAAATTCTTTAAATACATCTGAACCAGGGAGATAGGCCACCAATTTACCAGGAAAACCTAGAAATTGCTCCAAACCAACTTCAACCTCACCATCAGACTCTGCCGTATGACCGAAGGTCAAAACCTCATAGGCAAACTATCCATCTCAACTACAATTTTACAGGCAAAGATTGATTCTGCCCAAATACCTCACACAATCAACCTACATAGAGGTTCGGGTATCTATCATTATTTTATACACATCGATCATTCATATGCAACATATATTTCAAAGATTTTGTCTATATGTCAAATATCATAGATTGCTATAAATAGTGATTTATTAGGATTTGCTTAAATAGATTATAATAAACACAATACACGTCTCTACTAACCTTCAGTATAAGAATGAGAACCTACAGTAGCACCGAGTTCTTCCCTCACAATACTGCTGTACTACAACCTACGAGATTCTATGCCCATAACTCTCTTCGATTGTTGGTCACCCTCAGAAGATCTTTACCAAATTCTCTACAATTTTTGCGCGATTCACTCTCAGTGCTCTCTAAATTTTTAGAAGTTGAGAAACGTTTGAATGATGAAGACGAACCACTATTTATTATTTTTCTCTCTAACGGCTGGCAGTTATTGCACCTCGCATAACCCTTCCTCGGTTTTGGAACTGAGGCATCCTTTCCACTTTCCATGTCCAACATCTTGTACTTTTTCAATAAAGTCGTCTTTCTATTATTACCCTTTCCCTCATATTTTAACCTATTTTCATCACTTGTTACCATATCTTTCTCTGACCTTCCTACACTTATGATGACTTATACTCTACGAAATTAGATTTTTACAGCTTTACATAAAAAGCAAACCTAGAAACTCCTGCATTTTTTCTGCTCTTGTTTCTTATATTTATAGTATTAGTGACGTCATTTTCAAAGCTAACAAAATTTTTAAACTTATTCAAAATTTGTTTATCGAAACAGTCTTAAACATCATTTGCAATTATAGAGGACCACTTTGACTTTTAACTTTTTTGTTAAACTTTGCAACATTTACATTTATTTAGGATAATGCTTTACATGTAATTATATCTAAAAAATAGCCTTGGTGACCTGAACAACCACATCTGCCCTAATCTCCTCACACGATTGTCCCATCTTCAAATTCGATCTCCACCTCAGCGATCGATCTGATCATTTTTTCTCGATCTGCAGGATCCAACATCAATTCACGAATGCATACCTCATAGAAATACCTGGTATATATATGTTCCCTATCCCTCAAATCTAATCCTTCGAGCTGACATTCCCTCACTGGTAACTCAGCATCATAACCAAACGATCTAAAAATCCTCTTTCATACCTCAGCGATCCTAATGGCCAGCCGTCCTTCAACGGCATGACGAATCCTCTGAGATTGAGTCCGTGCCATCGCAATCACTTCTCCTTAGTCAAGAAATAATTGTTACCCTTATTTATATATTTGTACAATACTTTCTGCTCAAAACATAATTTTGACCTTTTATCTTGGAACAGAAAGCCAAAATCTTGAGATAGACTATTTGAACTTATCCCTTCACTCCAGTACCTACATTACATTATATATCCTAGTCGAGCTTAATCTATCAAGAGTTATTCTTCTATCGACCTGTAGTAACTTGAATTTCTGCGTTACATATTTCCTATAATATCTCTCCCTTATATGTTAAAATGCACAACAATATCATACTTACATCACAATGTCAATTTCCGCACGTATTTATTTCAGTTCAAACATCACAACAACAGTGTTTGCAATACTTATAAACTCTTATTCATTTCATACATCCTACATAATTTAGTTTAATTCTAAGAGACATTTTCTATCTACATGACACAAGTAATTGGATGGCAACTTTTTATTCATGTCAAAAAACATTACTTACGATTTTACATATAACAAGTTTTTCAGTACATCAATCTCAGGTATACAACAGAAACATTATCCGTCCAACACCGAACTCCAGGTACTTTGCAGATAACAAGTTTTTCACTATTTTTAAAAGTCACAGGTCATTCAAGCGCACTGACGTATCAGCTTCTCCAGTTCCTTTTACTTTAGTAATCTTTTACCCAGATATAAAGTAGAATTGAAACCAACAAAGAGCTTCCCTCACATGAGTTTGGTCGAAGTCTAATCGAACTTGAAATGAAAACTATGCAAGCAGTAGACTCAGTATTAGAACCAAATTCTCAAACTAAAGGTCTTTTGAGCGCCAAAACATGATAGAAATGCAGAAGCAGACTCTCACTGGTTGTCTCCCTCCTCCACTACCATCACCCCTTATTTTAAACTGCCACATTCGAAGAGTTGGTAGAGATGAAGAAGGCCCGACCTTAGAATTCATGATGATACAAGAAATCAACATAACTTCCCCGTAGTTATGCCTATCCCTGCATTTAAAGCCCTAACCCTATCTTCTACAAGAGTATGGAGATAGGCCCACCAGTCCTTGCCTATCAAGATGATGACATGAAACCTCCATGGGCTGTAGAACTCTTCCTCACCTTCAATCGCTTCGTCTTCCGACATGCCTTAATACGTCGGAGGAACAGGAGCTGGTATCGACATCTCCAGCGATTGATCACCGAAGTATTTTAACTTCAACCTCTGCATTTCAGACGCAATCCTCTCTTCAAGGACCATACTGTGAGTCTTTACCATTGTTTAAATTTTTTAGGGAATTTTACAAAAGACAAGCGTACACTGCTTTTAAAATCCGATGCAGGTATCATTTATATAACCCTACATTTAATGTACAGGTACGTTTTACCAAGCGTCATCATTCATTACCGACATAACTTTTCGAATCATAACCGTTACATATATTAGTATCCACATCCTCATTAAATACACACCATTTCCCATATCACACGTAAGTTTCATACAGTCAATACCATCATTATTCCATTTCAATTATCAAGAATTTCAACCCAGATTACAAGTTGACCATTTCTCAACCAAAGCCTCTCGTGACTTCGGTTGCGAGGGGGCGATTGTAGGGACCTATCCCCCGATCTTACTCAAAGTCGAGCTCACCTAGTTCGAATTACCTCCATCTTAGACTCACGCATTTTTAACAAATTTCCTCAAGCAACATTCCAGCTTACCCCACGAACTGGTTAAGAATGCGGGCCGAACTTAAAACAAAAAACCTTATCAAATCAAAGACACCTGTCTTCTACGAACTCATCAGTTATTCGGTCAACCGCCACTAACCACATTGTTTAGAAAACATGCTTCAGTACGATGAAGAGCTTCAGATAAGGCCTATATAAAGAAAAAGTTCCAGAAGAGACAAGGACCAGAAAAGTTATACAAGAGATTGTTAAGAAACTATTAATTCAAGATTCTCAGAAAAGATTATAAATTTCTTAGTTACAGGGTTAAAAGCATTTCTATATTTTGAGATCTCTTGTAATAAAGATATCCGCCTCAAGCAATAAAGATACTTTCATAAAAATCCTCCACACAAGGTCGTGGTTTTTTTACCTATTTAGAGGTTTTCTACGCTAAAATTACCTGTTTCATTTCTTACTTTCCATTAGAATATTATTACAGGTTTATTGGTGTGATTGCAAATTCCAAGCCATTTCAAGCTTATAGAATTTGGCTATTACAAGTATGAACCCAAGTTTGATTCTTCTTACTATTATAAATGGTCCTTCCCAGCTCTCTGCGAGTTCCCAGCATTCGGTTCTTTTTTATTTTTTGGGATCTCCATGAGTGTTAAATCATTGATCTCAAACTCATAATTTTGAACCCTTCTGTTGTACGAGTTTACCAATGTGTTGTGGTACCTTTCTAAATTTTCTACAGCTCGATCTCTTGTCTTATCTATCTAATTCAAGTTACATGCTAATTCAAACTTGTTTTCTTTGCCAGTTATTTCGTGATCTCTAACTGGATGATGATACTCTGCTTGGATTATAGCCTCGGTGTTGTACACCGATAAAAATGGAGATCATCCTGTTGACTGTCTTGGAATCAACCTATAGGCCAATAAGACATGCGGCAACTCCCTTATCCAATTCCCTTTCTTTTGTATTTCTATTCATTTCTTGAGACCATCAACTATGGTTTTGTTCATGATTTCGGCATGTCCATTCCCTTGCGGGTAGTATGGATTTGATAGAAAATGTATGATGTTATACTTGTTCAGGAAGCTGACCACCTTTTCTCCAAAAAACTGGGGACTATTGTCAATTCAAATCAAATGTGGAAAGACAAATCTTAAAATAATATTTTCCCATCTGAACTTGATGATCTCTCCTTCTCTAGTTTAACAAAGTGGTACTGCTTCGACCCACTTGGTAAAGTAATCTGTTACTATGAGTAAGAACTTTTCGTTACATGGTGTGTTTGGAATTCTCCTACAAGATCGAGAGCCCATTGTTTAAATGGCCAAAATACCTTATTCGTATATATTTTGAATGCAGGGGCTCTTATTCAGCATGTTTTCTCATTTTTGGCTTTAACACTCCTTGCATGATATCCCTATTTGCAAGCAAGCATCCTGCAGCATAAGATCTGTACGTTCCCTCGTGTAATTCTTTAAGTATTTTGTTGGCATCTTTTTGTGGGAGGCATTTCAGATAAGGCCCAGTAATCGACCTCCTATATAACTTATTCTTCTATACAATGTAACATTTCAAATTTTCATTTACTTACCTTCTTTCTTTATGGTCGTGAAGGAGGTCGCTGTCACACTTAATTTTTATCCCTATATATTTGAAGAAGGGTTTCCTTCAATTATCTTCCTCATTTTTATCGCCCCCAGGGCTAATTGTGCATACCGAGGCGTGATCGATGTTGGGGGTTAATACCACTTCAATTTTGAGATATCTAGTTTCTGTACCAAATCTACCAGTTAAGTTAGCTAGTGAGTCAGCATGTCAATTTGTACTGTGAGGTAAGTATTTGAGCGCCGCCTTCTTAGATTTGCTCATTCTTTCAGCTACTAGCGCTGTGCAATCAACCATCTTCCCAATCTTTTTAAATTGCTTAGAGTAGTGGTGAACTATAAGTAGTGAACTGGTGTATACAAAAATTTTAGGTCCCCGATCTCTAATGCCATATCCCGCCCATGGATTATGACCTCGCATTCTGTAACATTATTTGAAGCCTTGAAATTGAGTCTTATTAATTTTTCAATTCAATGATTAGACAGAGTAATTTGAACGATTCCCACTCCTGACCCTGCAGGTCCTGTTGAGCCTTCTGTAAGTAATCTCTACCTATCTTTAGTTACCCACTCAAACCTTTCTTCTAAGGGTTTGTTAGGCAGCTAGACGCCATGCTCTTCTACTATTTCAGGGTCATGTTCTTCCCAGTCTGGATCTTTTACAGTGAAGTTGGCCAAGAAGTCGGCTACGGCTTACCCCTTCTCTAATATTCTCTATTTGAGTTTAATGACGTGTTTTACCAAACTCACTGACCATTGTTGTACTTGGCATGATTTCTCTTTTTCGGAAAGTATTTCTCAAAGGGGATAATTCTTCTTAACTTTTATTGAATGAGCTTGGAAGTAGTGCTTCAGCTTCAGCAATGTGTAAGCACGTGTTAGAGGAGCTTCTAAATTTTAGAATATCATGTTTTTACTGGAATAAGCATTTTTCTTATGTAATATATTAGTTTCTCAAATTTCCCATCTAATCGAATCAAGACAAAACTAAAAAAGTTATCTGTTACCGTGAGGTAGATCGTCAACTCTTTGCATTCTATTAGCATGATCATCACTGGAGGTTTCCTGAGCTACTTATAATGGTTAGTTATCTGGTAGGTAAACCTCGCCAATACTTTATTTAAAGAAGTAAGATTTAAGTACAAATAACAGCTAACACTACACCAAAATAATAATTTTGCCACAGCTTCTTTTTCAGTTTACCACAGACTTGTACCATGATAACTTTGGCACAGATTGAATCCATAGAAAATTGTAGTTTAGTCCGTGGTAGTTTTCACTTGATTAATTTTTTATTATTTTTCACTTTCGTCTCCTAATTTTCTTATAATAATTTAGTTCCCTTTCGAGTTTTACCACTCTGCTCTCCAAAAGTCAAATTATGGACAAATAAGATGATCGACTAAGAATTAAAATTCTACTCTAAGATGAAATCACCCTGTACATAGATTCCTAATTTTTAGATGAAACCGAGGTTTAAGGTGGGTTGTCCATTCCCTCTATCTCTCTGGACTTCAATTTTGGGTGTAATTGAGAATTAAAGAGCTAAGGATCTGATGTGAAACTCAAGGGCTTATCAAGGTAAAATCAGATTTGAATTCTTAATTGTTGGGTTTTTTGTGGAAATTATGGATGATTATGGGGTATGCACGGATTTGTCATCCCGGATTTAAAAATTTTTGCGGGGAGATTTAAGGGTTTTGTTCAATTTAGATTATAAGGTTTTAATGGGTATTAGTAAATTTTCTAAATTTTGTTGTATCTACAGCTTAGGTTTTGTGAGTGATTAATGAAAGTGGATTGAGTAATGAAATTGACGTGATTTGGGATATTTATTATTGGGGTTTTGTACAGGAGTAAAAATTAGCAGTAACATTGCAAATTGAATCGTAGTTAGGGCTGAGAGGAAGGTGGTGAAGGCTATTTTTCATAACCTTATCCATGGAGAGCTATCTTCATCCATCAACCCTTCTATCATGGACTCGAGTACAGCCTCGCATGAGGAATTGGACAATGATAAATAGACGTGCAAACCTACGAGACCGAGGCACTCCTTAATCTTCTGGAAATTGGGCGGAGATGTGCAAAGTGTTAGGATAGTATCTGAGGCTCATCAATTTACCTATGTAGGAGTAAGATTCATTCTAATAGACTTTTAACTTTTGATGAAAGATATGTCAAAGATGGAACATGTTATGATTCTCTTTAAAATGAATTTGAACCTTTTGGTTCTTAACTAATCTGATAATGTGTTACATTATTGTATTTTGTAAGAAAAAAAATGAGGTTGTAAACTACTTTCATTCTATTTTGTGTTATATTTCAGGTACATATTCTCTTCAAGTGAAGTGAACAAAATCAAGATGAGAATTATGACTATTGTCCCATTGACTCTATGCACCTCAAGTTTAATACACGGTCGAAGAAACTACAATCAAGGTCGACATGTTTCTGTGTTATGTCATGATATTGGATTTTAGTATTTTGTAGATATTTTTATCTATGAATGACATGTTTATTTGCGTTATATTTTATAGATAAATGAAGGAGATGGTGCGCTTTATGGATCAAAGATAGATATCAGTGTTTTTTATGCTTTGAAAAGAAAATTTCAGTGTGCTACACTTCAGGTTATTTCTTATTTTTATTTCTTTTCTCTTCTCTTTATTTCTTTTGTTTACCTTTTATATTGTTTTAGAGAACTATTGTTATTGAGGTGCTTAACTAATAAATAAATGTGTGAATGCAATTGGTCTTTAATCTTCCCCTACATTTCAACTTATCCTACTCAATATAGGATGAAGCTAATAAGGAGAGACATGTTATGATACACAGGGCTATTCTAGGTTAGTTGAGCACATGCTTGCAATACTTTTGTTACAATATAAAGGAAAATGGCATTTCTGGCTAAGTCCACATCAAGCTATTGTGTACCTTGTGTCTGGCAAATCCCAACAGTACCCATTACAGGTAAGAGTAATATTCCCATTGTAGTTTGGGTTGACATGCATGAATAATAACCTTTCCACCACTAATGTATTGATTTTTCGCCTAAGGTTATATTTTATTTTATTTTTCTCTTAGGAAGACATTTGGCTCTGCAATAGGGCCCATTCATAATTTTAAACTTCCAAAATGCAAACATTGCCCATTTTACAAAAAATACACATTACAAAAATGTAAATAAATATTTGGCAAATTCAATATCACTATTCATAAATGTTGTATTTTCTTTATGGTAACCAAACTAACTTTTTTTGATTTGAAAAGTCCTGCTTTTGCTTAGTTGATTTTCCCAAATTCCATTCCTCTTATATTAACTTAAAATGCATATTCTTATAACTGGCTGAAACTTCACTGCATTATATTAGTGATGTCGCCGGATCCATATAGAGCTAAGGGTGGCACCACCCTAAAATATTAAATTCTCTTAACCACCACTAATTATGGTATTTTCCCATCGTAGACCCACAAAAAATATTTTTTTAACCCACCCTGCCTTTCTTATTTCCACAATTATATTACTCTTTGCCTACACAAAATTTTAATTTACTGGTCATTCTCCTAAATCATCGCCCCCAATCAGCAAAGTCAACTTCCCTCACATCCTTTATTTTCATCTAAAACATAACCCGCTCAAGAAAACATAGCCTATAATTCCTCTTTCTTCTATAGTTTTAGCTCTTTGATTTTTTTGTTGCTCTTCAAAGGAGGCATAAGTGGGTGATTATTTAAAGAAAATTAGGACTTTATGCCAGGGGGCAAGAATAAAGAATCAAAGATAAAACGGTAGATGATTAGTACCCACAACCCCCCATTTCTCCTTTACTCCCACCTTGAAAGAAGTTCCTAGATCCATCACTGTCCAAGGTTCTTAGATTATTATAGTATGTGGAGAAATTTTATAACTTGGTGGAATTCATGTGCTAGATATGTTGATTCAGAGTCCAATATGTTTGATTTGTGGAATTCAATTTGTGTTTAGTGTGTTTGATGTGATATTCTACTATGTGATTATCATTGATTCATAGTATTTCTAATGAAATCAGAAGTGAAATCTACATAGGAATGTAAAGGAATTTTGGTAACTTTCATTGGCATTTTAGTTGTCATTTTTTATGAAGGTTATCTATTCACTTATTGTTTTATAAATTGAACCACTCATCTCTAATCATACTTTCTTTTTTATTGGTAAGGGATCATATTCATCAAGATGGTTATTATGTTGACGTCGATACAACTAACAGAACAATCCAGAAAAAGGTACCATATCTAGCCCTTTAAGAACTTGTCCAGTATTCTTATTCCTTGCAATAAATCAATTCTAAGTTAACTTACCTAATGCATGTTTGAATCTTTAATTACTTTCATTGACCTTTTGATCATGGTGTTAGTGCAATTGGAAGCTCTCTAAGGGAACCTTGACTGTGAGTTATTCTGTTCGTTAGTCATAAAGACCCCATATTCTTTGCACTCTTTGTTTAGAGTTAGTTCTTGTCTACAGTTGTTATTTTAGCCCTTCTACTATTCGAGAATTCCTTAACTATTCTCAGAACTAGATTCTTGGTACTCGAGTACATTAAGTTTTTATGAACTGACTTAGTCATGCAGTCCTAGTCATAAACAGGTAACTTGAAATCTGAATTGCTATGCAGCATGACAAGAAGTTGTATCGCACCAAACTAAGAAATTTTGTGTATGTTATAATCCTACATAAATCAAAATCCCTTAGATTATTTACCTACATGATTTTCTGGTCATGTTGCGTAGCATGATTTATCCGCATGATTTTCTGATCATGTTGTCTATTTCAAATTTACTATGGCTATAAACAAGTATGTTATAAATGTCTTTCAATTAATATTTTGTCAATCTCACTAGGTTATTTTTCTTCCAGACTCTTATAGATTTTATGAAATTCTTCTTCTTGTTCATTAAAGAGCCGAATTTTATTGTTTTTAAGCTTCATAATTGATTTCCTATGTTACTTATTTGTAGGCGGCTTCCTATACTTAATCCAAAACTTCTTTTGTCTTTGTGTTGACCAAATTTTTTTCTTTTACACCCTTTGCCATTGAAGACATTATCATTTTCTTAGATCATCTCGATGTGCTACAACTTCTACTGTTAATGTTGAAAGATCACGGGTATGGATTAATTATTAACTTTTTCCCTTAAATTGTTGTTTTTCCCTTCTTTTTTGAAAAAGAACAAATCCATTCATCAATGATAAAATATGTAATTTTTTTACGAAAATTACTGATAATTCCATAAACCTATAACACTTAATGTTTTCAACAAAACAAGTCTCTAATTTATTGTTTTTCATTATGCACATATAATACTAATATTAGTGCAACATGCTTTATATTGTAGATTTCTATGCCTCTTTTGCGAGAAGCGGCAGTTGCTCATTTCCTGAACTTCCATCAGCATATTGTTGCACTGGGAAGGCGTTACTACTTCCTAGTCTCCAAGAAAGCGAGGAGGCAGAATATGAGGTTATTGTTGATATAATTTTCGAGGAAAATTCTTCGGTCTTTGGTCAACGTGGGGTTTTCTTTGACGAACGTTTAATTAGCACGAAGATCAAGTACCCAAGGATTATTCTGTATTTTGCCTATTAGGTAAATTTTCTTATAAACTCTTGTACATTTTTTGAAATTCTTCTTGTTATCCATTTAACAACTAAAAGTTCAAAGGGTTTGACCTTTATAATTTATTTGTTATGTTAATTTTCTTGCAAGGTGCTTCCCATCTTTTTGAAGGCTTTTATAATGGATTGATGGCGTTCCTTATTCTTGGACCCGTTACTACTTTTGAGGTTATGGTATGAACACTATTATATTAATCATTTACTTTTGAAGCCACTGCGCTTCCTTTTTTTATTTCTTAATCCATGGTTTTTTTGGATTTATTATAGGGAACATGCATATAGCTTGTAACTAGTGTACCTGGATTTGTTGGGCCAATATTTATAAATAAAACAAGTTATTGAATTGTGCTTTTTGTTTATATATGTTATATATGATGTATACAACTAGTGCAATTTGCTTTTCTGAATTGTACAGGTTTTGGCTATTTTTTTGATATTTTTAAAAAATAACTAAAAATTAAATTACCACAGACTAAAGCAGTGATAAATATCCTAATTATACTACTGATATTATCCGTGGTAAAAAATTTAACTACGGACAAAAGTAGTGGTACATATAATATTATATCACTGATTATATCCGTGGTAAAAAACTTACCACGGATTTACTTAATATCAAGATAAATTAGATAACCACAGAAAAATTCTATGGCAATATTGCTAGGGATTTACTCCATATCAATATAAATTAGATAACCATAGTAAAACTCTGTAGAAAAAATATTGCCATGGATTTACTCCGTATCAATATAAATTAGATTACCACAGATAAACTCTGTGGCAAAAATATTGCCACATACCTTTTACTACAGACCTCCACTACAAACTTTATCCATGGTAAAATCACTATTACCATAAATAAGGACCGTGATAATTTAATAAAATTGGTATAGTGTAATACGCAGTTGATTTTACTTGGAAACCTCAGTGAAGACTAAAAAACTACCACCTCGAGGAGGGTTTAAATGTAAAATCCACTAAAATGCTAATCTATTATACTTATAGAGAAATGTAGATAGTGGGTGTGCAAAAAAAAAAATCGTTCCCCTCGGTGTTGTATGCTCTACCTGTATTTATAGTCGGATATATGCAGTTACAAAATATAATGTTTCTTCTATTATTAAGGTTGGCAAATATTACGGAGTACATACAATGACTATATTTGACCAAGTATAATGGCTACTATAGATAGTTGAGCTCTGTAGTTGTAGATTGGATTGTTCTCAAATTATAGTTAGATATACGATTAAATACCTTCGACACGCCTTTGATAGTTCTCTTTTATCGAATCTGGGGAATATGCTACTACAATCGCCATATTCTCGGTAGAATTATTTGTGGATGTGTCAAAAATAATATTTTAGGACTTCTGATGTTGACTTTTTTCAATGGAAAAGATGATGGGGGATAAAAATCCTTGATTCGCAGCGTGAATGTAGGTAAATTATCTTGACTAGTGTTGTATATGTGTTGGGATAGATTTGGATTCTTCTATAATTAGCCATGTTCGTTAGAGGATACACAAAGTATTTTCTACAATGGTGAGAAATCGATCTCATTGCCAGTATGATGCAGAGGAAAGTCGTATAGCCATTAAGGTTGCTGAGTAGAGGAGCGATATTTTAGAATTTTTTCTATTTCGACATACTTCCTTCTCGAGGCCTTTGAAAATTGCAAGGATGTTGTCAGAGCAGATGGAGGTGGAAGCTAACCGTTGGCTATGGTATGGTGTTTTTTTCAGAGGAAGTACAAGAGATTACTCATCGTTGTACTGTGCTAAGGTATATTGCAGAGGATGAGATAAGGCAAGAAGATATTTTTGCTGCTAGAGGAGTTTTGATTCTATGTGGACAAGCAAATCATGTGCTATATTTCAAATGTAATTACATGTAATCATGTTATATACTTTTTCTCGATAAAATAAAATGTGTCCATTTGATTAATATCTTGTCAACGTATAACTTAGTTATGATATTGTGTTGTCGAAGATATTTTGAATTTTGAAAATTTATATGTAATTGTCCCGTGAATATAGGGCATAAATAAAAATAACAGATATGGTGGGGGTTGTCAAAGAACAATGGCTAGGTGTTTTCCTCCAGGTGATGTATTAATTTACAAGGATTTTGATATTCCATCTCTTTTTGTGAGTTTGAGAACTGCATTTGAGAATATGGAGAGGACTGAGGATGCTGGGGTGTATCTAGATGGTATAACGTAACATTATATTTGTCTATTGTCTTTATAGAGGAAAAGAGCAAATGAATCCGAGAAGAGGTGTGCTAGGCAAATAAAAAGGAAAACTGCCAAACGATTAGGCAAAAGGTCTCAAGGTGCTGCGTCGAACCGCCGCATGTGTTTTATAAATACCCCTTTGTCTGGTGACGGTTCCCACTATTGGTTTTCTGAAAGTTCAAGAATTTATTCTAATTATTTCTGCTCTTCCCTTGTAAATTGTTCCAGTATTGGTACCGAGGAGATCTCTGAACTTATTAAAAGCGCAAAAGTTACGAAGGAGAAAGATTTGGAAGTAGGTCATCTTCAAGGTTAGTATTGTATGCCTTTCTATGATTTCCTTTATTATGTTTGATTTAACTGTGATTGAATGAAACCCATTATAGATTATGTTTGTATGTATGTAGTTTATAAGTTAATTAAAATAATATTTAGCTTAACACGGGCAATTTGTAGTTGAGAACTGCTTAAGGTTTGGGTGGTTATTTACTAGATTGGGTTGTGGATTGGTTTAATGGTGCTAATTTAAAGTATGAATCTTGGACCAATGTGTTTGTCCATGTATATAAGGATTGGTGTTTCCTTGATTGGGATAGAGATTATGGATTTTCTTTTCCGTGGAGGATACGGTGTTAAGTTTAGAAAGTGTTTTGGATGCGGCGAAAGAGATAAGAGGCTTAATGAAGGAGGTAATATGTAATTGTCTGAATTTATGCCATTTATTACCTTAATTTCTATTGGTGATATCGAAAAAAAATATTATTTCCTTTTTTGGCGTGAAACTTGGTGTCATTTTCTCCATTTTCATCTTCGAGATGAATTGTTGAATAAACCTATATAAAAACTTTGGGAAGAAATATAAGTAGTTATATAATGGTCGACATCAATATATAGTTAATATGAAAACTTAATAAAGCTTCATTTAAAATGATCGAGAATGAGATAGTAACAAATGTGTTGATCTATTGAGTATAAGCTCGACAAAGTTCGATATGACTGCCCCTCGAATGTTAATGTGGCAAAAAAATTAAATTAATTTTTAGTATAAAAGAGATGTAGAGCTAATTAAAAATGATATGATTTTCAGGTTCGAATGGTTGAACCAGTTGAAAATACTAATCTTCCTGATGCGGATATAGAAGGAATTATGATTAATGTTGTCGACGTTGAACCCATAATTATTGATGTCACAACTTATGTACGGAGTTAGGTAAAAATTATAAGGTTGGAAATATGGGTGTTGATGAGTACAAAGAATATGCAGGAACTTGTATGGCAAATGAAGCACGCCGCAAAATCCAATAATCGGTAGCTAGACCAATTACTGAGATTCAAAGACATGCAGGTCGGGGAATCTAATCGATTCACCCCCCACAAATGACTGAGCCATAGACAAGTTCAGGCTCAATAATTTACAATAGCATCACCAGAGAAAAAGAAGCACAAAGCGGAAGCAAAAGATATATATACATCAAACTGAAAATATAAATACAATATCTCGAAATACTATACAACATCAAAAGATTAGATCATACAAGAACACTAATACAAGAAGAAACTGCCGCAACAAAAACTATTCCAACCTAGCTGAATCCCTCAGCAACACAAGCTACTCTGCCTCTGAAAGGGGGAAATACGAGAGTGAGCAAAACTATGGCTCACTAATAACCCAACAATGCTAAACAACCTACTAATAAAACGGTGCAGAGAAAGAGGGAGAGGTGCATAAGATAATGAATAATAAAGGTACAGTAATATATATAAGATAAGGAAAGAGAAGAGGAATTATGATATAGATGAGGTGATATGATGATATGCTAATGATATGATATGATATGATGAACTTGGATAATCCCATAATTATCCCAAATGTTAGATGATATGATATGATCTACTATGGTCCTAAATGTTGAATGATTTATGATGTGGTGAACCAATGTACTAGACCCTATAAATAAATGTATTGGTCTGATCAGCCGCTAATGCAATATAACCTTAAAGAGATCTCAATTAGATACAATGGGTATAATTGGGTTACCAGCTCGACCACGCTGAAGGATTTACACACGGAGCCAACGTTCGAAACAGTGTTAACTTATTCCAAGGGACTTCAACCTCACAGAGGATAAGACCGGTACCTGAGGAACTGTCACATACCATCCCACTCCCGAAGGGTAATAGATATGATAGTACCTGTCACTAACGACTCACCTACTATTTTAACCCGATGTAGGAATCCTGGGTCTTATCGAGGGTCAACCGATATAGAGCTTTGTTATGTATCCGATCCCGTTAAGGTAAAATATCACAAAAACTACATATAAAAATAGATCCCAAGGATCAAAACATGACCGCCGTCAACAAGGCAAGTACACATAGGATAACCCCCTGCTTGAGAGAAGGGTAAACAATCCTAACACCACATACATAGGTTAATCAAATCTGCCAATGAGAATGGTAAACAAATCTTAACACAGATGCAAATAGTGACTCAGTCACACCATCTAAATATAGATGAAACAATAACTTAACCGTCACAACATCTAACCATAGATGAACAGTGACTAATCAACCAGTCACAACATCAAAACACTTTAGTCTCCAAAAGAGTGAAATAGAACACAACAAAACAATATCAGTCTCCAAAGGACTGAAACACAACAACAAAACAACATCAGTCTCCAAAAGGCTGAAACACAGTATCCGAGGACAGAGCCACGGGACACCAGACGAATGCACAATCAAACATCAGATGCACAAGTCCTTAAGACAAAAGAGAAACACAACTCCACATGCGAAACAGTATCCAAGGATAAAGCCACGAGGATACTACACAAAAACACAACTCTTAAAAGACAAGAGAGACACAACCCAACATGCCTAAGAAAGGAAAATCGAGTATAAACAACTACAAGAACAAGTTAGAGGTAATTACGTTGTACTGTTCAAGCGAAGCCGCTGGAACTAGTGTAACTGCTCCTAATAAATCCTAAAAGTCCAAGACCTACAATAACTAAAGCCTAAATCACATACGCCTCAATGCCAAGTGCAATCACTCTAACTAACACAGATCAAATTAGTAAAGGAATTTAGCAAAGAAGAGAAACTCGTCTGCTAAAGGATAAATCCAAGCCACAAAACCAACAATCAACAGGGTAACCCAACCCCAACACCCCAGGCAACAATCACACCAATGCCAACAAATCAACCCCTGCAATAACCACAACTCCGCAATCTCAACAATAACCCCAATCTCCAACCCTAACAAAACACAAACCCTAAAATAACCCAAGCCTTAATTCGAATCAACAATACGGAAAGGAAATAGGAAAATTACTCACCGAAGGAAGCGCGACTGAGCTCGGCAAGGAATCGCGACGAATCGGCTAGCAAGAGAGGATTCTAATTAGGAAGAGTAAGTGAGAGAGAGAAAAAAAAATGAAATGAAATGGGTAATTAAACCCTAAAACTAACACTCATCTCGAGGAAGGGACCAACGACCAAGAATTGCGTGAAAAGACCCAAAATGGTCATCAAAACACGCCTTTGTACGAATATAATATGTTTCTATTCAAACAAAATAAAGCAGGCAGAAGTCTATTCGAACAGAAAAAGGCTTGTTCGAACAGAACCAAACAGATAGGAATCTATTCGAACATGAAGGATGTTGTTCAAATAAAATGAAGCAAAAAGAAATTTATTCGAACAGGAACAAGTCTGTTCGAATAGAACTGAACAGAAACAGCCCAGAAGTCCAAAAACAAAAGATTCCCTCCAACAAAAACTGAAGAAACCCAAAAGAGAAAACCTAACACAGATCTGCCCTGGATCCCACACCACAGAACAGTTAACAACAACAACAACAATACACCAACAGCATGCCCTCTCCACCAAACCTACTACAGGCACCCAAAAACCACAACAAACACGCCCACCACCAAGCCAACCACAGGTTCCACGAAACCAACCACAGGCTTCACCAAGCCAACTACGGGTTCCCAAAACTACAACACAACCTCCTCCGCCCAACAACTACCAAAACCACCGAAATGAAGAACACTAAACCTGATAAAAGCAATAAGATGAAGATGCAAATGAATAGTGATGCATGAATGATGATAATGAATAATAATCAATAAATAAAAATAAAGAAAAAAATATGGGTCATTACATTTTGATAGTGTGAAGGAAGAGGTTGATGAGGAGAGAACTGAGATAGATATTAAACATGATCCTTAAACTTGTGATCGAGGAGAATGTTCTGATAGGGGCAGTGTAAGGGGTGATACAGATGGAGATATCAATGAAGATGGTGAGTGTTATGGTGATGGTGAGGAAACTACTGAAGAAATCCCTATAGATGGTATTCTTATTCATCATGAATAGATTAGGAAAGGCTTGAAGTTACCTCTTCGAGTTGATCCAAAGAAGTTTTTTAATTTCGTCGAGGTCACCCCAGGTTAGTTCAACCTCAATGTATATGATTTGTTCTAGGTTGTTGATGCATTGAATGTTTTAGTTAAAGATAAAGCAATTGATATTTGTGGACGATCTGCTTGTGTACTGCATACTAAAGCATAATGTAGGTAAGTTGGGGTATAAGCATTTGGCCAGGTATTTGAAAAGCTTACTATTGTATGATATGGTGTTGACTGGTGGTAAATATTTTGCTGATCAGCTTATTGGTTCAGGAAATTATGAGTTCGACCCTTAAGACCCTGGTGAACCTCTGTAGTGGAAACATTTTTACTTAGGTTATTAGTATATGCCTGTTTATTTGTGTCTTATCAAACCTTTTTAGTTGTAAATGTGTTAACTGGTTGTTTACTATTTATATAGCGCTGAAGAAGGTCGACAAGAAATCAAAGGTGAAGGATAGGTTGTATAAATTAAAGACAAATTACAACGGCTGGATCGACGATCTTGTTAACGATATGGAGGCTGTCAAAGATCATTTTAAGGAAGCTGGGTTGAAGAGGGGTAGAACTAAAGGTGATAAAGTATGCCTTATAGATAATAAGATGTCTGCAAAGACCAAGAAAATAATATATTCTAGCATTCTACTCGAGAACCCCAATCTAAGCCGGTATAGAACTGACTCTGCTGCTGTAGAGAGGGAGGCACTGTTGAGTGGGGCTTCA
Organism: Kingdonia uniflora; assembly: GCA_014058105.1. NCBI lineage: Eukaryota > Viridiplantae > Streptophyta > Magnoliopsida > Ranunculales > Circaeasteraceae > Kingdonia > Kingdonia uniflora. The sequence continues at coordinate 2,426,525 of JACGCM010002784.1, forward strand.
GGAAGGCTAAAAAGAAGAAAAGGGCTGCCACTTTACCTTCTGCACCTACTCCTCCTACCAAGAGGGTAACTTAACAAACCCCTTTAGAGAAGCAAGGGAAATGAGGGGTTGTCGTTATTGTGACTGAGATTACTGCTGACGCTCGACTAGTGAAGGCAATTCTCATGCCATTACAAAAGGTTGCAGGGTAGAAGAAGGGTGTTTTCGATTAACTAAAATTGAAGCCTACTAAAAATTTGGTGGACTTAGAGGAAGAAACAAATTGAACAATTAAGGCCTTTGCATCTGGAACGATGTCAATGGAGCATGACTTTGATAACTTCTTGGCTGGAGCAGAGAACATCTCATATTTCTTTGTTTATGGGCATCGAATGATGAATCAGGTGAGGAATCTTAATGTATTATATCGATTAATAAATTTGGTCCCTTTGTCTAGAACACATGCTTTGACTATAACGCAGATCAAGAAGTTGTTCCTTAATTTCTTGGAGGGCAGAACTTAGCCGACGAAGTCTTGGTATGTAAAAATATTGAGAAAGAGCTGGTGAGAGAGAAAAGGGAGCTCGAAGCTGAGTTAGTTAATGTTAAAGCTAGTTCGGTTAAGCTATATTAAGGAAGCTGCCATCCGTGAGGCCAAGAAAATATAGGAGACAGAGAAGAGAGAGGAGATCGAGAAGCTAAAGACTGATGTTGCCAAGAAGAGGGAGAAGTCCTTGGCCCTGCAAAAATCAAACTTTAAGGATGACATTCCTAAAAAAATTCTATCTGTGAGAAAGTTGATAGAAGTAGAGAAGGATAAGGCTCTTGCAGAGGTTGTCGTAGAGGCAAATTTGGTGGGTTTTAATTCCTTGAGGTGCATGAAGGCAAACTTCCCAGGGCAATTCAAGTTGATGGAGGAGAGAAATGATTTTTATAAGGGGCCTATTGCAGCTGCTGGTATCGTATTTGTAGATTCTGATGCCGAGGAAGATCTGTCAGAGACTATAGCTGCTACTCTAGTTTTGACTGATGTTACTAAGAAGGCAGAAGAGGAATTCTCGATGATCGCACTCCCGGTCTCAGAGAAGTAATGATTTGCTATTTTTTATATGTTTTCTAGAGATTTTAGTGGTATGCTTTATCGAATATTTAATGATAAGCTATAAAACTGGTTGATAGGACCTGTTGACAATAGTTTTTTTTATTTTTAAAAGATGAATGTCTGAATTACTTTTTTAATTGTCGATAAGTAAGATATAACTAGCCTAATACATGTGATATAATGGCTGGTACCCCTTGATGGGGTATCATTTTGATTATATCAAGACTGACAACATAACCAGTTATGGACTATTGTTTGGATAATGTGACTTAGATATGTTGCCCAATTATGGAATATCTATTTCGATTGATAAGATAGCTATATTTTGGCTTGTCGAGTTAGTTATGATATTCAGTTATGTTTCCCATTTATGGGATAGTTGTTTCGATTGAAAAGATAACCATGTCATAACCTGTCAAGTTAGTAATAATGTTTATATATCCCCTTTATGGGATATCTATTATCGAATAAGTGAGACTCGAATTTGATATTAACTTGTAAAGTTTTGTTAAAATTGACAGTAGATAATTTATTGAAATGTTATGAAAGAAAAATTGTTGCTATGATAGAGAATAAATTACAATTCCTATTTGTAGAACATCTTCAAATGGGTTGTATTCCATGGGTACTTTAGTTGTAGTTCATCTTTAATCATTAACCAGTATATGCCACTATCGATTTTAACATCTTCAAATGAGCTGTATTCCATGGGAACTTTAGTTGTACTTTAGTACTGTCTTGAATTTATCAAAATACAAGGTCGTCGATGTCGAATGCGTACTTTCTCACCTTCTTGTTGTACGCTTTTCTGATAGTGTCATGGTATCTCCCCAAGTTTGCGATAGCATGATCTTAAGTTTCTTCGATCTAATTGAGATTATATAAATGTCCGAGTTCATTTTCTTCATCTGTTATTTACCTTCTAGCAGTTGGAAGGTCGAGGTGTAAAGGAATGATTGCTTTTGTGCCGAAGGTCATCATGAATGGTGTGCAACCTGTAGAGGTTTGAGGTGTAGTTCTATATGCCCATAGGACACTGAGTAACTCTTTGACCCACCTTCTTTTCTTTTCATCCAACCACTTTTGTAACCCTAACTTGATACTCTTATTAATGGTTTTAGCCTGGCCATTTTCCTGGGGGTAGTAAGGTGTCGATGTAGTCAACTATATTTTGTATTTATTGTAGAATTTATAGAATTTGTTACGGATGAATTGCTTGCCATTATCCGACCTTATCATTTGTAAACATCTAAACCTTGTGAGGATGTGTTCCCATAAAAACTCAATTACTTTATTTTTGTTAGAGTGACAAAGTGGAACAGCCTCAACCCATTTGGTGAAATAAGATATAGCTACAAGGACAAAAAATTTGTTGCCCAAGGTGGGGTGGAATGGACTAATGATGCCGATTGCCCATCTTTAAAATGACCATAAGACATTAGTGTCATGTATGGCAAGGACTGGGATTTTTATGTCTTGAGTGTGGATTTGTAGCACTTTCGAACAAAATCTTCACAGTCTTGCCTCATCTTTGGCCAATACAAACCTTGAGTGAATGCTCTTTGAGCCAGTGATCGTCATGAGACATGTGTTGCGCAAAGTCCTTCATGTAGTTCTTTAATTTTAACTTGTATTTTTTTTATGAAATACATTCAATTTTTTGGACCTCCGCAGATAATTCTGGATAGCACTCCTCCTTGTACTTTAAATCTTGGATATTTTGCTAAAAGGGATCGAGCTTATTCCTTGTTCTGGGGAAGAATATTGGAGTTGAAGTATATGAGGAATAGTTTTCTCTTGTTTTTGGGATCTTCATCTTCGGTAACTAATTTGCATTGCATATTTTGTATCAAGGCTGGAATGTTGGATCACTTCGATGTCTAATGTTCTTTTCTCACTGTCCACGAGCATTGCGGCTATGCATGCTAGTGCATTAGAATGTCAGTTCTTAGCTCTTGGTAAATAAGAAATTGTAGCTTTTTTAAGCTTTTTTAGCTTTAATTTCTTTGACCAGAGCGGCATATTCAACCATTTTACCTAATGTTTTGAATATTTTGTTCTAATGGTTGGCCACAACTAATGAATCTACATAGACAACAATGTCTTCCACTCTAAGTGAGATTGTGAGGTTTAAGACTTGTAAGATTGCTTCATACTCCGTTTCATTGTTCGTTGCATAGAACTTGAGTTTGATAGCTTTCTTGATTATGTGGTTGGAAGGTATCACCAGAACGATGCAAATCCTTAATCCTCTAGGCCCCTTAAATCTATCTGTAAAGAGTCTCCATCATGTACTTTTGGACCATGCTTCTGGTTCTGTAATAGAGTCACTGGTTAATACTTTTTGAAGTTCTTTCCATTCTGGGTCTTCAACGGGGAAATTTGCTAAGAAGTTCTTTCCATTCTGGGTCTCCAGCATGAATAGGTGATGCTGGTACTAAAATTTTTGGATCCAAGTTTCCAATCTTCCTTGTTTCTTGCAGGAATCATTTGTAAAAATTTGTGAGGGTTTCCTTTATACCTTGTTTGAAGAAGAAAAGAGAATCAATTATAATCTCACATTCTTTAGCGTGTGCATAATTTGATTCGAACAATTGTTATAGCCTAGCAAAGCTAGTTATCGATCCTTTAGGAATTATATGAAAACATCTTAGAAGCTCCTCTTTGAGGCACATGTTAAACAAACGGCATAGCATATGATCGAGTTTTAAGTAAAGGCTGACTGCTGCTTTGAAGTATTTGACATGGGTTAACAGGTCAGTGAGGCATGCGTATTGATGAAACTTTGGCATGTGGAAGTTATCAGGAATAAGCATGCCTTCGAGGTAAGGGGAGATGGGATTCGTCTCGATCCTGTCTAGAGCAGGGATTCGACACAGGTTATGAAAATTAATGGCCTTTTTTCAATTGTTCAAGACATCCAAGGTAACGAACTAAGGGCGCACATGAGGTGCTATAGCAGCGTATGGATTGAACTCTCCTTGCCCGCTGAGGCCCTACCTTTCTCTTATTGGTCACCTTGGACGAGGTGGTAGGGTTTGATGTTGAGCTCATTGGCTACCCTAAGTGGTCAATGCTGATGATGCGAGTTTAAAGTGTTGTGACACTTTATTTGGATTCTTACATCATGATCTCAAGGTTTGGTGTCGTTCCTATCTCGATGACCCATTTTCCCTATGAGATGATCGCGATCAATGATCACTTCGGGCCTGGATTGGCAACTCTTGTCGAGTGGTGAATCGGTCATGTGGCCTAGGCAGACTTTCCATCTCCTTTTGATGGGTTCGGCTTTGCTGCTCAAGGGCTTTCCTCCACTCATCTCTTTTAACTTGGAGGGCTTAAGCGTGAATTTTTTTATCTTCGTGTCGCTGAACTCTGTCAGATTCCATCTATTTTTGGAGTTAAAAAATAATATTGTGTAAATTGTCAGTTTCTAGTAGAATAGTAGTTGGAATGTCCTCGTTGTTCCTTTGGGTACTGGATGCTCTTCTAAGGTTCATGTTGGTCATGGTAGTGATTGTTAAGGATGAGATTTTGTAGAGAAAAAAGTGGTTTCCCACAAACGACTCCAATTATAATGGCTAGTTTTGTGGTAGGTAAACCTCATCAGTATTTTATATAAATAGTTAAGATTTAAGTGCAAATTAAAGCTAATACGTACTATATTTTATGTAAAAACTCAGTGAAACGTGAGAAAAACCATGACCTCGACGAGGGCTTAGATGTAAAATACCCTAAACTCCTAATCTATTTTACTTGTAGATAAATGTAGATAGTGGGTGTGCAAAAAAGAAAGGAAAAAGTATCGGTCCCCTCGGTGTTGTATGTTATGCCAGCATTTATAGTTGGATACAGGCAGTTACAAAATATAAAGTTTCCCCTATTCTTAAGGAAGGTGAGCAAACTTTACGGAGCACGTAGAATGGCTATATTTGACCAAGTATAACGGCTACTATAGTAGTTGAGCTCTATAGTTGTAGATTGGAATGTTCTCAAATTATAATTGGGTACATGATCAAATACCTTCGACATGCCTTTGATAGTTTTTCTTTATCGAATCTAGGGAATATGCTACTACAGTACTTTCATAACTCTTGAAATACAGTTTTACATTCTTTTGCCCAATTGACATCCTCATTCTGTTTTCCTTTTAATCTTTTAGTAAATATGCAGAGTAGCAAGAAAAACCATCGACAACGATCTGATGATTTGGAAATGAATCTGCTAATAGCTACGATCTTGCCAGCTAATTTTTCTACATGTTACTTAGTCCTTGGTGATGACATGGTTATTAGAGTTTGAATCTGCTACTTTTTTTGCAAAAAGTTTAGTAATATGTAATAAAAAGATAGAATACAAGAGGAGGGAGAACCAACATGCCACACACTAGTGCATGTCACTAGTGCATATGCATATGAAACTATCTACTAAAAATAAATAAATAGTAAAAAAGCCGAAACCTCCAAAATAGGTAAGGGGCGTGTCTCAGCACCAGTTCGCTCAAACGACTCCAATCTCGTTCGAACGACTTGTTGAATTTTACCTTAAAAATGTCTCAGCGTGAATTAGCCTTCTGGGTCTCCAGTTTGTTCGAACGACTTGAAGAAATTTGCCTTCAGAATGCATCAGCGTGAAATGGCCTTCTGGGGTTACCAGTTAGATCGAACCTCATCCAATTTCGTTAGAACGACTTGAAGGATTTAGCCTTCAAAGCGTTTCAGCGTGAATTGGCCTTCTAGGGTTTCTAGTTCGTTCGAACGACTTCCAGTGTTGTTCGAATGAATTGATGTTTTTCCTTCAAGTTGTAAAAATCTGAAGCATAGTCACCCATAGTAATGTTGTGAATCTAAAATATTTAATGTAAGCATTTTCTATCTTAAGAAGGAACTGAGGTCTTCCAATAGCCATTCTTCAAATGGGTGAGTAGCACTTGGGCCACTCCTTGCAAGCTTGTCTGCAGAAAAGTTTGTTTTTCTATAGATATGAGTAAATGTGATAAACTAAATCTACTTTAGCAGCGTGCTCCACTTGTTTTTGATGGTCCATAGAGTACAATTGCTTCTGAATGTCTTTATAATTGCATCAGAATCAGAAACCACCCAAAGAATCATCCATCCATTCTGAACAACCTTCTGAATCCCAGCAGCGTGCCCAGTCTCGTCCTACGAAGAGGGACATGGTTGGATACTGTTTCCTAGTACCCAGTCTTCTCCTGCGAGTGAAATTATGGTTGGATGCTAGCTCCTGGTGCCCAGACTCCTTAGGGAGGCTGAAATACCTATGTTTATATCTTTTAGTCTGGTCGAGCTAGTGCAGTATATCGTACCCTTGTATCCAACAATATCCGGTAAGGTAAATCATTTTTCAGCAGTTGTTAGCCCACTTTAGTCTTGGGGGCTAGCCCTTTGGGTTGACATCCCTAAATCATTCATCATTGGGATAGGTATGGGACTATCCCACTTCATCATACACCATTCTGTATCATAACATCATCATCATTATCATCATCAAGCATATCATTGTATCTCCGCATACTTCCTTATCGTAGGTTCTTCTGATGGAAATCTTTAACCCTTTCTGCATTATATTTAATATAGAATCTTCTGCACTTGGGATAATCATAAGATTATCTAATTCCATCATATTATCAGCATAACATATCATTGCATTGGGATAATTATGGGATTATCCTAGTTCCTTATATTCTTCTCCGCCTATTAAATTCCTCTTCTCCTAATTGATTTATGGTGTAATTAGATTCATCTTCCATCTGTATATTCCTCTCCACCCTGCATCTATTACTCCCTCTTCTATATCTAATATAATTTATTAGGTGAATTAATCTGGTTGGCTGCTGTGAGCTTTAGGCCGGTATCTGGTTGTGATAGCTTCGGGGTTGTACCTGGTTGAGGTTTGGGTAACCCTGTTGGATTACTGCGAGCCAAGGGTTGTTTACCCTTGCGTATGATGGTATCTCTGAGAACCACGGTGGTGATTAAAGTGTAGTTAGTGGTCCTTGTGACTGGAGTGTAGATGAGCATTCCTTTGCACGAGGTATATTTATAGATAGATTTATTAGAATTTGTATACATACGTATACCTATTAGATATCCTATATGTATATAAATTACATATAAATGGTTTATCGTTAGATATTATTATATCTCACTATCATTACTACTTATCCCCATCTCATTGGCTAGTATAATCGTTTAGCTATTCTTGGGAGTTAGTGAGCTCGTTGTTTGCTCACTCTCGCATCCCCCTTTCAGTGGCAGGTTGTTTCAGGCTTTAGTTGTTGCTATGGTGATCTATGGGGAGCTGAGCTGGAGGCTCATTCTCTAGTTGTTACTTTTGGGCTTGCTGCGTAGAGGTTTGTAGAATCTCATGTTTAGATAATTATTATCTTAGTCTTCCACTGTTTTTGTTTTCTTATTACTCTGTTGTGATATGATTGTGAATGACAGGGCCAGAATTCGTCTACAGCTCGGTTGTTTGTGGGGCGTATCTGTGAATTTCCCGACCTGTACAGCTTTGGATCTAGTAATTGGTCAAGCTACCAATTACTAGATTTTGGTGCGTGACAGACTTGGTATCAGAGCCCTTGGATAACTCCTATCTCGCTGTCTAGCACTCATAGGTTGAGTTATTCTTAGAACGAGTTAGGATTATTCCTTGGTGTCCTGTATTTTTTTCACAGGTTTGGTTTGAGAGTTTGTCTTTTGAGGCCTTCTACCTATAGGCTTCTAGCACAGGTCCAGTGTGTAGGCTTTTGCTATAGATTTAGAGGACTCAAGATGTTTATCTTGAATCCTTATAATGGTGTTTGATTGGCTTCTAGTGGTAGTGTTTTCCCTATTTTGTTTTGGGTATGGGGTTTTGATTTTAGCTGTATGATCTTTCACTATTTGGACGACGTTATGTTTGCCGTCGTAGTAATTTTGACGTGTGTTCCATTTTAATGCTTATCTTATTGAGCTTTGGGTATTTTCTCTTAATCGAATCCAGATCGATCTAGATATTGGATCTGATCGTTTGGATTGGTTTTCATTATTTATTGAATGCATCGTTTTAACTGATTATTTCCATCTCTGGTGTCGTGGACCTGAGCTCATAATAGACGTGTTATGAGACTGGGGATGTTGTACACATTAAATTTTGACGTTGTTTATTTAGGGAATGGGACATCATATTCCACTTTCCCATATGTTGATTTTTGCATCTTTAAACTATTTATTTTACGATCAAACCATATTAATTAGAATATATATGTATATATATTTTTTTTGTACAAATTATATATTAACATATTTTTGCCCAAAATATTTGCTAAGTTACCTAGAAAGGTTTTGTCGTGTACCTGGACGAGGAGTTCAGGGGGATTTCTATTTACTGACCTTGTGTAACCACTAATACGATATGGTTACACATCGCATTTAAAATATACTGTACTTTACCTAAGCAAGTATTTTAAATTTCGGGACGAAATTCTTCTAAGGGGGGTAGATTGTAATGTCCCGAAATTTTAGGGTAATTTTTGTTGTTGTTTATTATTAAGTATTATTACAATTATTCATATATTATTATTCGTTATGCATCCATTTAATCCTTTTGATAGGTTTTGAATGTTATATTCATTTTATGTAGTTTCGATGGTACTGGTTATTCGGAGGAGGAGGTGACGTTGTGGCCTTGGGAACCACTAGATGGGTTGGTGGTGATGTTTGTTTGATGCGTTTGTGGTTTGGTGTGATTCCGGTGAGCCGTTGGATTGGCCGTTAGTTTTTTAGAGTTTTTCGAGCAAAGATTCATTTTCGGGGGTTTAGGCGTTTTGGAGGCCGTGAGGCGGTGGAGGCGGTGCTTATACCTTGGGAAACCTTTGTTGGGTTTGTAGTAGTGTTTTATGGTGGTGTGATGATGTGGATGTGATTTCGGGGAATCTTTGGTTAGCCTTGGATTTCTGTGGTTTTCCACTGATAAATTCCTTTATTTTTCCATTGGATGGATTCCTTTTACCAACTGTTAATTTTTGGACTGCTCATTTATGTTCGGGCATATTTTTGTTATGATTTTTCCCTCTGTTTTTGTTAGAACATTTATGCATTCAGACGACCAAGTTGGGTCTTTTGAGCTATTCTTGAGCGTTGGATTTTACCTCGAGATGAGTATTGGCTTCCCCTATATAAACACTTCATTTCATTTATAAATCATTTTTCTCTCCAAACCAACTCCAACTCTTTCTCTCTAACCGACTCTTCTTTCTCAAGTAAAACCCAAACTTTGGAAACCCTTCTCCTCCCTTCAATCCTTCTCTTCCTTCACTTTTGGTTTATTTGGAGCTTGAGTTATCATCCCCTATACCCTGATTTCAGTTCCTCAGAGGGTGAGATTTTCTGTTCTAGAGAGAGAAAGAGAGGGCTACGTTTCCATCGTCGATTCACCAATTTGACGTCGTTCCATAGCCGGTTATAGCCGTTCCCTCTTCCTAACTTCATATTTGATTCCGGTGTTGGTTTGGGTCATTGATGGACTGATTATAGGGTTTATAATTGTGGTGTTTGGGGTTTGGTGTTTGTGACCAAATGGGCATTGTTGGTGATTGGATTTTGCCATGTTTGTTTGCAGGTGTTGGGCCGATTTTGGGGTTGTGTTTGATTGGGGGATTTGGGCATTCGGTGGTGGATCATTGGGTTTTGATGTTGTTTTGGAGAGGGCTGCCTGAACCGGCGGTTGTTGCCATTTCCGTTCAGATGTTTGCCTCGCCTAGTTGCTGATTTTATCCGTGAATGTTTAGCGAACTTTGCTAACAAAATTACTGTCGTAGTTACTGTTATTCTGGAAGGGTTAGGACTGTTTTAACGCCCTTTGAATACCGGGTTCATGATTGTTGGGCAGCTGATTTGGCGAGGTTAGAGTGGCATATCTTCATGTAATTATGGGTGATTGGAGTAGCGCAGCGTAGTGTGGTGAACCGTGGGTTTAGATGCAGTTTTGTTACTGAATTCAGATTTGGTGCTGTTTTGATTTCAAATTTGAGTGGGAATCCTTTGTTGGAATTATGTTTGGGCTCTGGGCCTTGATAGTGGTTGATGTGGTGGTGTTCCTGGTCCTTTCCGTGATTGATTTGGAGTTCCGGAAGTCGATTCGCGGAGCACATTTCCGTTGGGGTGCTGTTTGGGCAGTTTAGCAGAGATTGTCGTTCCGAGCATATCGTCAGGCGAGTTTTATCTTCCTTAATAACTATACCATTATATTGATTATGAGTTATTGTATCACATAGTTTATCATGTTTATTACCGTGATTATGTTAGTATATGGGTTAATTGCTTATGACACATTCACGGGTTATTCGTTAGGCATACCTCAGGCGAGAGTACTTAAGAGTTTGATAAGTTAGTAAAACCCGAGTTAGTTATAAGTTTTAGTTACTAGATAAAACCTGTAGGTTATGTTTGGTCAGAGGAGGTTATTCTTTGTTGTCGTCGATGTGACGATTGCTCCTGAGATTCCTTTTAGATCGATTTTATTAAGGGTGGTTATTGCGGATCCTTTCTTCGTTGAGGTTGAGAACAAAGGCATTTCTCAGTATGTTGCGACGCCTCAGCGTTGCAATATTTATATTTATATATATAATATATAGAGTGTGGTACTTTTGGTTAGTTATTAGGGTGCCCAGCTTGTTTCAGGGCAATAGTAACTAGGTTCAGCAAATAGTAGAGACTTATGGTCAGGCATGTGGTTAGCCGCCATTTCTCTAAGATAGTGTAGTTCAGAGACTATACTTCTCACCCTATAGTATAGCACCTTGGTTAGTTTGGGTTGCTGGATTTGGTTCCAGGGTAGTCTTAGGGCGATATAGCTTCAGTAAGACATGGTCTTCAATTCGGAGCTCGTCCTCTTGCCTGCTATTGTTTTGATTAGTCTTAGGACTAGTCTAGGTGTACTCTGTGTTCTCGAGGCCTGGTCCTTGAGCACTATCATTGTGATTGGTGGTTGTTTGGAATGTTAGATTCTATGTGGGAGTGTGGTATCTCCTAGACTGTTAGTCGTTGATGGTGAGCAGATGGCCTGTCCGTGGTGGTTGGTTGTGGATGTTAAACTTTCGATAGTTTGCCTTGGGATTGTTTGCTTATCGTGTTCTGACACTTATTGTCCTCATGATTCTTAGAGCTATTAGAGCTTACTCGAAAGCCTTCTTTCCCTGGGATGAGGCTGTTAGGGTTGTGTTCCCTTCCGTCATCTAGGAGGCAGTGAGACAGCATGGCTCAGTGAGATCCGTGGCTGAGCCAGGTGGTTTATGAAGTTGTACGTCACCCGAGATGCTGGAATGCGACTGAAACCTCCTGTTGAATCCAGTTCCTGTACATCCGTGTTAGAGACTTATATACATGATTAAGAGGATTGTGAGGCAGGTCTGTTATTGGGGATTGTTGACTACTTGTTGGACTCTTGTAGGTCACCCCATGAGTACTAGTCTGTGTTGACAGCTAGAGTAATGTTGTACTTGATGTTAATCATATTGCTTTAATGAATCTTAGAGACTAATGTCGTTTAGATGTCGTGACGGTTAAGTTGTTATTTTATCTAGGTTTAGATGGTGCAACTGAGTCACAAGAGGGGATTTGTGTTAGTTTTGGTTGCCACGCTCTTAGGCAGGTGGTTATCCTATTGTGTACTAGCTGTGTTAACAGTAGTTGTATTTTAGTCTCTAGGATCATGCTCACATCCATAGATAATATATTCTTTCCTTATCTTACTGCGATTGGATACATAAACAACTCCGCATCAGCTGGCCCCCGATAGGTTGATAGGATCCCTGGATCGAGTTAAAGTTTTAGAGGTGAAGATATGGTTGGATTAGTTTTCCTGGTGCCCAGTCTTGTCCTACGAAGAGAGACATGGTGGGATACTATTTCCTGATGCCCAGTCTTCTCCTGCGAGTGAAGTAATGGTTGGATGCTAGTTCCTGGTGCCCAGACTCCTTAGGGAGGTTGAAATACCTATGTTTATATCTTTTAGTCTGGTCGAGCTAGTGCAGTATATCGTACCCTTGTATCCAATAATATTCGGTAAGGTAAATCATTTTTCAGCAGTTGTTAGCCCACTTTAGTCTTGGGGGATAGCCCTTTGGGTTGACATCGCTAAATCATTCAGCATTGGGATAGGTATGGGACTATCCCACTTCATCATACACCATTCTGCATCATAACATCATCATCATTATCATCATCAAGCATATCATTGCATCTCCGCATACTTTCTTATCGTAGGTTCTTCTGATGAAAATCCTTAACCGTTTTTGCATTATATTTAATATGGAATCTTCTGCACTTGGGATAATCATAAGATTATCTAATTCCATCATATTATCAGCATAACATATCATTGCATTGGGATAATTATGGGATTATCCTAGTTCCTTATATTCTTCTCCGCCTATTAAATTCCTCTTCTCCTAATTGATTTATGGTGTAATTAGATTCATCTTCCATCTGTATATTCCTCTCCACCCTGCATCTATTACTCCCTCTTCTATATCTAATATAATTTATTAGGTGAATTAATCTGGTTGGCTGTTGTGAGCTTTAGGCTGGTATCTGGTTGTGGGCGATCTCGCTTAGCTTGTGATAGCTTCGGGGTTGTACCTGGTTGGGGTTTGGGTAACCCTGTTGGATTACTGCGAGCCAAGGTTTGTTTACCCTTGCGTATGATGGTATCTCTGAGAACCACGGTGGTGATTAAAGTGTAGCTAGTGGTCCTTGTGACTAGAGTGTTGATTAGCATTCCTTTGCGCGAGGTATATTTATAGATAGATTTATTAGAATTTGTATACATACGTATACCTATTAGTTATTCTATATGTATATAGATTATATATATATTGTTTATCGTTAGATATTATTATATCCCACTATCATTACTACTTATCCCCATGTCATTGGTTAGTATAATCGTTTAGGTATTCTTGGGAGTTAGTGAGCTCGTTGTTTGCTCACCCTCGCATCCCCCTTTAAGTGGCAGGTTGTTTCAAGTTTTATTTGCTGCTGTGGTGATCTTTGGGGAGCTGAGCTGGAGGTTCATTCTCCAGTTGCTACTGTTGGGATTTCTTCGTAGAGCTTTTTTGAATCTCATGTTTAGATAATTGTTATCTTAGTCTTCCGTTGTTTATGTTTTCTTATTTCTCTGTTGTGATACTATTGTGAATGACTGGGCCAGAATTCGTCTACGGCTCGGTTGTTCGTAGGGCAAATCTGTGGATTTCCCGACCTGCACAGCTTCGGATCTAGTAATTAGTCAAGCTACCAATTACTGGATTTTGGGGAGTGACACAATTCGAGACCCATCACCAATCACCCAACCTATATGAGGCTTAGAGATTATTGTTGCTTTCTTAATGCCTAGCCAAATAAAAGATAACTTATGATTTTTGAGAGGATCATTTTTCTTAGTGAAGAACTTAGCTTTGAGGAATCTAGTCCAGTCTTCTTCCCCATCCCCATAAATCTAGTTTAGCTTACAGAGCATAACGTCATTCACTTCTCCAAGGCTTCTCAGACCCATCCCTCTCTCCTTCTGAGGTTTACACACCATATCCCATCTGATTATTATGCTTCTTCTAGTAGATGGATCCCCCATCCAAATTTTTTTTCTAAGAATGGAATCTCCCTCCTTGATCATAGATGTAGGCCATTTGTAGACTGCCATATTGTGTATAGGGATACTATTGAGCGCTACCTTGGTTAGAGTAACCCTCCCTTAGAAAGAAATCATTTTGATTGTCCAGCTGTTGGCCCTTTTCCTTATCTTTTTAACTAGAGGTCTGATGGTTGCTCTAGTTACCCTCCCCTGCATGAGAGGTATTCCTAGATATGTCTTAGGGAAGCTGCCTTCCCTGAAGCCAAAGATGTCCAGAACAATCCATCTTCTAGTTAAGGGGACGTTGCTTAGATATATTTTGCTCTTATGAACACTCACTATTTACCTAGAGGAAATCTGATATTGCATAAGAAGTTTTTTCAGCTGCTTTAAACACTTAGTAGCCCCATTAACAAAGAGAAAAATATCATCAGCAAATAATAGATGAGTAGGGCTTTGGACATATTTGATAGTTGTCATAGGAAGAATCTTCTTTTCTTCTTTGTGTCTGTGAAGATTTATACTTAGAATGTCTTCTGCCAGTGTAAATAAATAGAGGGTCTCCCTGTTTTAACGCCCTGTACATTTTAAAATATCCAGTTGGACTCCCATTGATAGAAATTAAAATCATTCCACTGCTGATAATGGTCCTCACCCAATTGCAAAATATGTCCTTGAACCTGGTCCTCACCCAATTGCATATCCCCTTATATAGCTCTGCAGAGAGAATCTCCCAGTATTTTGGGAAAAATATACCTGGAAACCCATTTGGTCCAGGTGAACTATCTACATCTAGAGAGAGAGAACTGCATTGTAAACTTCTTCATGATTAGGCATTCTTGTAAGCATATTGTACTCAGCCACTTGAACCTTATCTTGAATATTCTCATAGAGATAGGAGGATATGTTAATTTCAGGGTAAGAGAATTTGGCGGTATAGTAGCTAGCAATATGTTCCTTAATGTTCTCTTGCCTGGTGATTTTGTTGGGGACTAACTTCTTTTAGAGCGGAAGTTGGCTCTTACAACACAGAGTTAATCTTCTACCAAAGGAATGCAAGCAAATGACCTAAAGTAAGAATAAACTAGAGATAAATACTTGCGTAGAGGCCCGAATGTGACGCTCTATGACCTCTGATAAGGAATTTTTAAGATGAATTATATTACTGATGAGTAATTTGGGGATTCGAATACTGGGCGTTACAGAGGGGTCGAAGGTAAAATGTAAGAGGGTCGGGGAAAATCTTTCAAATACCCTCTTGGTTTCCCATCTCTCCTATTTATAGAAGTATAGGAAGCTGAGTCACCAAGTGTGGGTCAGGTTTACATGATTACTGTTAGGAAATCCCGGCAGAGTATGGGTGTCGGTCATGTTTGTACTGTCACTATGACAGCTATCAGACGTGTCTCTGTACTTTGGCACTATGGTGCAGTGGTCGGCCTGTCACTGCAGCTGTAAAGGCCAATCATTACGTTGGCTTGTCTGGTAAGCTGGTTGCCTGTCCCATCGTATTTCGACCATGTAACGATATGGTCGAGGGGTAATCTATTTCGACCATCCTCAAGGCTTTATCTGGTGTCGAAGCTTCGTCTTCAGGGGATCTCTGGGAAGTCTATTTTAGGGATCGAGTAGTCTTCAATATATTCAGGTAGGCTGTGAAGTGGGCTTCGAGTATCTGAGGTGGTCGAAGGCTACGAGTAGGCTACTACATTCACCCCCTCTCAGCGAGGGTCTCGAAGCCAGGTAGAGAGGCATTCGCTGAGAAAAATGTTTGGTCTTGGAATCTGAAAGGTTTGACTGTTGGTTTTCAGGTAAATAATAAAAGAGGGTAATTAAGAGGTATAGGTGGTTTTATGATAATAAATGAAGTGAAGGCTATAAGTATGGGGTATTGTGTGGGGATATGGAGTAACTTGCTTCTTTTCATTCTTCTCTTTTTCTCTGCAAAATTTGAAATCTTCATGGATACCACGCCCAATACACGATATCAAAAGAGGATGGGGTTCACCCGGGACCGTCGTGTAGGGCGGAAGACTGGTGAGCTTCATATAAAATTTTTCGGGCATCATGATCGGGACTGGGACATGCCCAAACTGGTGGAGGTGGAAGCTAGAGAGTTCATCAATGGGGAGCCTTATGCTTACCTTTGATATCGTCTGAAGTATGATTTTACTACTGCGGAAAAATGTTATCTCTTTCTGTCGGCGCTGGCAGAATATCTTATCTGTGCAGAAGAGATCATCGAGGAACATAATTTAGGGACTAAAGCTGGACCTTCTAGAAGTAGGACTGATGGTTGATGTGGTGAATATTTGTATCTTTGTATGTATTTTGGGGTTTTTTGCTTGGGGGTGATATTAGCAATGTAATTTGTTTTTTCAATCGGATATTGGAATGGAAATGTTATTTTCTGAAAACTTGTTTTACTGTGTCTGATTGATAATGTAGACGAATGTAGACGAACACTCTTATAGGCGCGCTTAACACATGCAGGTCATCAAATTGTTAATGGTATTGAAGGTTATGATGATCGAAGGTTTGGTGTTGGGGGTTTGCTCGACTAAAAGTCCTCGGGAATGAGGTTTAAATGCAGGTTCAGACCAATTGGTTATGTCTAGAAAGTTAGAAAGGTTGGTTGTTGCATTTTCGAGGTGGGTAATTTGAAGGTCACAATTAATGCGGCTAGGGAAGGGGGAAAGTTGAAGTGGCTTTACAAGTATAAAAGGAACTGTTGTAATGAGGATTTCTCACCATGCTTCATGCTTTCTTTGTTCTTCTTCTTTGTTTCTCGGATCGAGATGCCTGCAAACATTCCAGTTTAGGAGAACCCGGTGGCTGTTACAATGAGACGGATACAAGGGGCCTTATTGGGGTTGCGGTGAAGGTTTGGTCTTAAAGCAGACATTGATGCGAAAATGCCGAATCTTTTCGAGATGGAACCTGAGGATCCTATTCGTGACATGCCCTTCGCATACTGGTGGGGAATATTATATATAATGGGGCCATTCCCCGATCATCGGTTGCCCCTTCTTAAGGGCTTTGCGGAGGATATAATGGACCAAAAGGATACGGATTCTGCAGCCATAGTTGAAGAGGAGCATCCCGTTGATAATTAGGGACCTCTATCTCTTGTTGTTTTGTTGTTTCTTTCCTTTGTTCTATCTTTTTTTTGTTTTCTCAGGATGAAGCTTGTAATATTTTTTATCTTTCTGAATAAAATGGTTTCTCAGAATAACTTGGTTTGTCGAATTGCAAGTAATAGTAGTATAATCTGAATTCTCGACATAGTATCTTGAGCCGTTGAAGTGATAGTATCACTTGTCGAGGTATATTGTTTGTGTTGTACGAAGATAAAATTAAATTTTCGAAGCAAAGGTTATATTTTGTCGAAGCTGAAATGATTAAGTCGTTGGTGTGTGTGTATGTCAAAAGTCGATATATTAGATAAGTAAATTTGAGGCTATCTGTTGATGATTCTTCGAGACGTAGAATGGTCGATTACTCGAGTTTGAGGAGTGTGTCGAAGGTTATGCTTGATTTAACTGGCCGTTCTGACAACCTAGATAGTTGATCTGTCAGACTGGTACGTGTACCTGGGGCAGTGTGTCAAAAAGTAATCATGACGTTTTACTCGTATTACAGAAAAGGTTATGACGTGATTGTTTAGCTTTGAGTGTGGGTAAAAGGGGTGCAAGAAGCTTCATCTTTTGCAGGAAATTTGAAGCGAGTATGTTG
Source organism: Kingdonia uniflora (assembly GCA_014058105.1). Taxonomy (NCBI): domain Eukaryota; kingdom Viridiplantae; phylum Streptophyta; class Magnoliopsida; order Ranunculales; family Circaeasteraceae; genus Kingdonia; species Kingdonia uniflora. Next base: position 2,443,977 of record JACGCM010002784.1, read on the forward strand.
TTCGCACGTGGGAGATATAAGGAGTAAATTGGTCAAAACACATTGTAGCCGAAAAGCCGGGGTAGCGGGGTCGTGGTAATGATAATGGCTAGAAAATTGAGGCGGTTTTGGTTTTTCAAAAGATATATAAGTGTGAGGAGAATAATTATTGTACGGATAACTGATAAAAACATAGAGTGTGAGGAGAAGAAAACGTACGCCATTTAGAACTTGAGAGTGGTTGCTGCATTTAATGTGTTGATCTTGCTATTTTAATGATATTGCTTCTAACACAGGTAAGTCGCTTGATCTCTGCCACTTTTACTTTGTTTTCCCCTCTGACTGTATGAATAGGACATTCTTGGTTTAGAGTTGAGAGGTTATCTTTGAAGATAAGGAAACTTGGTGAATTTGGGTTTCGACCCATTCTGGGATTTTTGGTATTTTAAAGGAGGTACAGGGTTTAAGATCGAAGTTTCGATAAATTTCTGGAGAGGGTAGATGGGATAGGGGTTATGGACACAGAATTGTCATATTTATAAATCTAATTGCGTGCATCTTCTTCTGTAGGCTAAAATGCATTACTGTCAAGCTTCGATACGGCGACTAATACATAAAGAGATTGAAGAATTCAAAGCTAGTATATCTGGTCGAACCCCAATGGATGAGGGTAGCGATTTAGAAGTATTAGATGTGATAACCGAGGCCCCTCTATCTATGGTTCTGCCGGCTGAGGAGGTTCCAGTTACGAGATGTCGTAGGACGATAATGACTGAGGATAGTGAGGAGAAAGAGACTGTATGGGGGGAGAGGGTGATATAGGGCCTTCTCGTGGTAGAAAAGAAGAAGTGGTACAGAGTGACGATAGTAAGGATTTAACTGAGTCGAATAGGGTCGAAGGTGCCATTTCGGCTAGAGATAAGATTAGGTTAGATCGATTTACTGCCAAATTAGAGCTGTCAAAGATGGGGGTGTATTTGAGTATGGCAGGGGCAAGGTTAACCTTCAAATCAGATCCTGGAGAAGGGATAATAACTTATAGAGACCAGATTCGATTGAGAATTGAACTTCCTCTTCGAAGGCTGGTGAAAGAAGTACTGAATTTTTTGAGGGTGGCCCCGGTGCAAATGAACGGGAAATTTTATGAGATGATGAGGGTTAAAGAGGGGATGAATGCAAAATTAACTAGTGAGGGTCAAGGTTTGATTAAGTGGTTTGATATTATTACCTTCTACTTGAAGGAGGTAAGTCAGAACCTGGGTACCTACCACATCCAATGTTACCCAGAGAAGCCTTGATTTTTTTATCTGTGTTCGACGGGTTAAGGGTGGAATAAGGATTTATTGATAGTGAGGGGCAGCTACGAGAATATAGAGAAGGATAATCCTTATAAATTGCATCATAGGGTGCATAATGAAAGTAAGTTTGTTGTCGAAGGGTTATTGTTGACGTATGTTTGGGATAGTTGATGATTATTTCCTTGTTTTGTCTTGCAGGTCCGAAGAGTTCGTCTTGGAGCAATCCAGACAGTCTTAGAATCAAGAGGCAAAGGAGAAAGAAGGCAGATTTCCTGCTTCGTAGCATACCCGTTACGTCGAAGCCATCAAAGAGAAAAAGAGGCGAAGGGGTTTCGAAGGGTCAAAAAGAAATGGGAGGGGAAGAGTTGACAAGGAATTACCAGTATGTGCCGAGAACGCGAAGGGGATCGAAGCAAACAACGTCAGTGCATGAAGTTGCTGGCGATGCTTCGAAGTTGAGGTCGAGGCCAGAATCAACTCAAGCTGAGAAGGGGAAGGGCCGGGTAGCTCCCGAAGCCCCGAAGGTGCATCAATCGAGGGTTGGCCAGCGCAAAAGGCATAGAGCACTGAGGGAGGAAGATACAGTGGAGGAGGATGAAGAGATAACGGAAGCTGAATGGCAGGAGCAAGCAGGGGCCAAATAGGCTTCGATGGTCAAGCTCTGTGAAGACGACCCAGACAAGGCATCGAAGGAAATAAAGAGCCATATGTTTCAGGTAACTATATATGGCTTTCTATTGTGATATTCTGAGGTTTCTTTCAAATTCATCAAGTTTCGAAGTGTACTGACTGCTTGAATATTTTAGCAGACGGAGGCTTGGATGCGAGCGTACAATAAGGAGATGAAGTCTATAAAAGGGAAATTGCGGCAAGCAGAGGAAAGTTTGGATCTTTCTCAGGGAACTGAGGCGTCATTGTTGTCCGAACTCAAGAAGTTGAAGCAAGATCAGGAGGTACTTACTGACTCGTATGATGAGAGGCTTGAGCTTCAGCGATCGAGGCAGGAACGAGAGTGGTCTGTAAAGCTTGTGGCAAAAGAGAGGGAGAAAGCATAGCAGAGGGTGACTTTTTAGCGGCAGTATGATGGAAAATGTATGGTGAATATTAGGCTAAAAAAATTTATAGACGATAGGGGTATGATCCCGATACGTTGGATCCTTACCCTGTTTCTCTAGAACTTGCCGATGGGGGTGAGTAACCGATGAAGGAAGGAGAGGCAAATATTATTGATGAAGCAGCTGGAATTACTGGTGTGAAGACTTCTCTTATTGGAGCGCCCAGTGGTGGAACTTTTGATGGTTTGGTTGTCAAAGGCTCGACTGAAGCTGTTGATGGTGTGGGTACTGAGGAAGCCGAAGGTGTAGCCATACCGATATAAGGTATTTGGAGCTGGTGTTCCATATTTTCCTTTGCTGACTATGATGTTGAGTTGTAATATTTGGAACTATGTGGGTTTTTTTGTTGGTCTTTGAACTTGGTAGGTTTTTGAGTTGCTGTTAACTGTTGAACTTCTGAAGCTGATTCTAAAGATATCGATGCGCTTTTTTTTTAAGTAAATTATGCACATGCTGATTCTGAACATACTGATTCTAAACTTCTAATTTCTAAACTTCTGATTTCTGAACTTCTGAATTGATGCCTGATTTTCTCATTGATTGTTTTATCTTGCTCTGGCCTTGAATTGTTGAAGTATTGATGCGAATATTGATGACTTTGCCTGTATTGAGTTTTTGATGACTGATCTTGGGTTGTACTGCCACTGTTTCACTGATGGATGATGCTTTGAATGTTCGTTGTACTTGATAGAATTGCAGATAGTATTTGCATGTATTGTTGTCGTTTGTATATCTGTAGGGTATCGAATATTTTTAGATCGATCCCTGTATTTCTGCTGGACATCAAAGGCCAAAGTCACAACGATGTTGGAGTTTTGAAAAATTCCCAGGTCGCTTCTGAGTATCAGTCGGGCCGAGGGGATGCGACACCTAGAGGAAATCTAAAATTTTACTGTACTTCGAAGGCCTAAGCCAAAGCGAAGCAATACGTGTTTGCCTTCAACGCATTCCCGAGGGTCCGGTCTTTCGACCATTCGTGCCCCTCGAGTTTGCTCGAATGTTAGAAACTTGAGAATTTTAAGGTCGCCCCCAAGTATCAGTCGGGGCGAGGGTGGACATGATACTCGGGGTAAACCAAGAAATCAACTAGATTTCAACGGTTTCAGAGCCTGATCGAAAGATATCTGTTCGTCCCCAATACATTCCCGAGGGTTCGGTCTTTCGACCATCCTTTCCCCTCGATTTTGCTCGAAATTGGAGACTTGAAAATTTTAAGGTCTCCCCCAAGTATCCTTCGGGTCGAAGGGTTGACATGATACCTAAGTTAAGCCAAGAAATTCAATAAGAAACAGAAGAGGAAGTATGGGTGGAAAAACTTGTTTATTGATTTTTCTCGATTACGTCAGTTATACATGGTTGGGGATATGGCTTGTTATAGAAGACAAGCTGCATTGTGTTCCAGGGCTTCGGTAAAGGCTTTTCGTCTTCTATCATTAAGTAGTAAGAACCCTTGACTGTTTTATCGTATACGATATAAAGGCCTTCCCAGGATTCGGCTAACTTGCCGGCATTCCGAGGTTTTGAAGATTGATTGACACGTCGAAGTACGAGATCTCCAATGTTGAAAATCCATGGTCGAACTCTCTTGCTGTAGGATTTTTTAAGTGATGTGTGGTAGCGGCCAAGGTTGGCGATAGCTCAGTCTCTGGTTTTGTCGATCCATAACATGTTACATGCGAGCTCAAACTCATTATCTTCATCTGGGATGTTAGGGTCTCGTGATGGTACTTTGATTTGAGTAGGGAGTACAACTTCGGTACCGTATGTTAGGAGGAAGGGGGTGCATCCTGTAGATTTTCTTAGGGTTTTTTGATAGGCCCAGAGGACGTGTTGTAACTGTTGAACCCATCGTCCTTTCTTTGCATCGACTCTCTTCTTAAGACCGTCGACAATGGTTTTTTTGATTGCTTCAACTTGACCGTTACCCTGGGGATAGTAAGGTGTGGAGGGTGAGAGAATGATATTGTGTTTTTTGAGGAAATTTCTAACTTTGTTGCCCACGAATTGGGGACCATTGTCGCATCGACTCATATGGGGGTAGCTGAAGCGAGTGATAATGCTTTCCCATAAAAATTTGATAACTTCTTCTTCTCTGGTTCGGCATAAAGGTACAGTTTTGACATATTTGGTAAAGTAATCGGCTGTAACAAGGATGTTCTTTCTGCTGCCCGAGGCTTTTGGTAAGGGACCGATGAGATCGAGGGCCCATCTTTCGAATGGCCAGGAAACTTAACTGAAATGGAGGTCTTGTGAAGGGCAATAGATTTCATGAGCATGACGTTGGCATTTGTTATAGTGTTTGCATATTCTGCAGCTTGTTTTTTCATATTGGGCCAAAATAATCCTTGGGTGACAGCTCGAAGGGCCATAGAACAACCAGCAGTGTGAGCATCGCAGGTTCCTTCGTGAAGTTTGGCTAAAATAGTAGAAGCTTTGGCTTGGGATATGCATTGAAGGAGGACGCCATTTGGGGATTTGACATGTAATTTATTTTTACGGACAGTCTATCTGCGGTAGTTTTCTAATAACAATCATTTGGCTTTAGGATCATCTGGGAGGGTGGCATTGTTGAGGTAATGGAGGAACGATATTCACCAATTGTCAGGGTCGTGACTCTCGCCCCCAGTATTGATGATATTGACTTCTATCTTATCGATACTTGGGCGTTCGAGTACTTCGATATGAAGGGTCCAAGATTCTGACTTTCTGAGCATTGCTGCTATATAGGCGAGGGCATCTGCATGTCTGTTTTATCCTCGAAGGTAATGAGTGATTGTGAATTTTTTGGGGAACCGGTCCATGCGTTATCACACAAAGAGAGCGTAGTCAGTCATGCGACCGTTAGCTTGATTTTCTCCTGTGTAATGTCTCTGAATAAGTTGGGAATCTGTAAAAACTGCAAGTTTGGCAATGCTGAGGTCGATTGCGGGGTCGAAGCCGTGGATCAAGGCTTCATACTCTGCTTCGTTATTAGAACATTCGAAGGTAAGTTTGACAGATTTCTCTATTCGGCCATTAGTGGGTATTACCATGACAATACCAATTCCTGAGCTATTAGGTCCTGTGGATCCATCTATGAATAAATACCAGCTAGTGTGAGGTTCCCAGGGATCTGTTGTTTCGGGTTGGTCTTCTGATAAGTCATCTTCGTGTTCTTCCCAATCGATATCTTCGACCGGGAAGTCAGGTAGAAAGTCTGCTACTACTTGGCCTTTCTGGGATATTTGCTTATCGATCATAATGTCATGTTCGCCAAGGTAGACAACCCATTCTTGCACTCATCTGGAATTTTTTTTTGCTGAGTACTTCGTGAAGGGGATAACTTGCAATAACATGGATGGGGTGTGCTTGAAAATATGGTTTGAGCTTGCGGGCTGAATAAACAAGTGTCAGGAACAAACGCTCAAGTTTTGAATATTGAGCTTCTACGGGGGCTAGAGTTTTACTGATTAAGTATACAGGCCTTTTAATGTTGGAATCGAGTCAATTAAGCACTAAACTGATAGAATTTTCTGTGGTAGCGAGGTATAAAGATATTGTTTTGCCTTCGGTAGGGGTGCTGATAATGGGTGGATGGCCAAGATAAGTTTTGAGTTCGAGGAAGGCTTGTTCACACTCGGGTGTCCAGTTGATCTCGAGATTGTTTTTCTTTTTATCTTTATGGACGCCCTGGTCGCGTAAAAGAGAACAAAACCAAGCACATCGTTCTGAGGATTTGGAGATGAAACAATTGAGGACTGCTATCCTGCCAGCCACTTTTTGGACGTCTCTCTTAGTTCAGGGAGAAGGCATGTCTACAAGGGCTCGAATATGAGTGGGGTCAATCTCTATACCACCTTTACTGATAAGGTGGCCCAAGAATTTTCTGGATGACACGCCAAATTGGCATTTGCCTGGGTTGAGCTTCATGTTATATGTGCGAAGTATTGAGATGATTTCTGTTAGGTCTTGGATATGGGTGTTTTTCTGAAGGCTCTTGCATAGCATGTCGTCGATATAGACTTCGACAGACTTGTCAAGCAAGGGTTTAAACATGGTTGTGACAAGGCGTTGGTAGGTGGCTCCTACATTTTTAAGGCCGAATGGCATAACATTGAAATAGGAAAGGCCTTGTTCAATTATAAAGGAAGTTTTAAGTTGATCTTCAGTGAGGTGGGGTACCTGATTGTAACCCTAAGCCGCGTCCATCATTGATAGGCGCTCGTGTCCAGCAGTGGCATCGAAGAGTGTTAAAATAGTCGGGAGGGGGAAACTATCATTTAGTGTGTGCTTGTTGAGATCTGTGAAGTCAACGCAGATTCTGATCTTTCTATTTTTCTTAGGAACTGCCACAATGTACGATATCCAGTCAGCGTACTTTACCTCTCTAATGAAACTTGCGGCTATGAGCTTATTCACTTCAAGGTTGACTGCTTCTCGAAGTCATGGTGCCAGGTTATGCTTCTTTTATTTTACTGCTAAGGAATAGGGGATGAGGTCGAGGCTATGGCATGCTAGGTTGGGGTCGACACTGGGAATCTCCTGAAATGTCCAGGCAAAGATATCTTTATATGCTCGAAGGAACTCTGATAGTTCGAGGCATTCTAACTCATTGAGAAAAGTTTTGATGAATGTACCTCGACTATGATAGTCGAGTTCGATATAAACAGTGGGTTCGATAGGTGAGGTGGTATCTGTCGAAGTCGAAGGGATAGAAGGAGACAGTGATTGCTATGGACGGCTGACGAGTTTCTGGGTCTGATCGATCTCCGGGTGCTCGCATGAGCGGCCAAGGCGTTAAGAGCCTTTCAGATTCCAAGTAACTTTGTGAGTGTTGAAACAAAGGATCTGATGGTAGGTCGAAGGTATGGCTCACATGGCGTGAAGCTAACCACGTCCGAGTATACCGAGGTATTCAGACTTCTTGTCGATGACAAGGAAGCTAGTTTGAAGGGTAATGGGGGCCTATGGTGACGGGTAGACTGATATGACTAACAGCAACTTCGGTTGCTCCATTAAAACCTCTCAATTCGACATTGGCTGCAGTTATGAGGTCAGTTTTCTTCATGGTTTTAATTGTTTGGAGAAAGAAGACATCAGCTGCGCTCCCTGTGTCTATGAGCATTGTATGAAGGATGAGGTTCTCAACCTTAATCACGATGACTAATGGATCAGAATGGGGGAAACAAACGTGTAAAGTATCACAGTCGATGAAAAAAATACCTTCGAGGCGAGGGCGATGGCCTGTTTTCGGCAGGATGGTAGGAAATTTCTCCTGATAGGTAAGCTTGTAACATTCTTCTACACGCTTTCGTTTGCTTTTGGAACGTCTACTGTCTTTCTTGTTGACTTCAATGAAATTGATTCTGTAAATGTGTACCTCGGCTGGGTTAGTAGTAGGGGTGGATAGAGGTTTGAGGTAAGACCCATCAAGGTAGCTCGGAAGATCAGTAATATACTGGTACAGACGTCCTGCTCTAAGGATGAGTTCGAGAGTGCACTGAAGGGAATTTATTGGTGTGGTGACAATTGCATTTGTGATTAGCTCAATAAGATTCGCCTAGTCTGAATTTGATTGGGAAAGGGATGCGCCAAATAGGGTCTGCCTGTATGTATGGTAGAAGGGTACTGAGGGGGGCATTGAGTGGAGGCAAGACGGGATTTTGTCGCTTCTTGCGAGCTTCGGCACTGTTATCAATGCTGGGGCGTTTGCGGCTCTCAGTCCCTTGTGAGACGGGAGCGACCCAGGAGTGTTGGAGTAGAATGGGGGCGCTGCCGAGGTTTATTGAAGTTTGTGGTGTGCGAAGGCTGACTCTGTTTGCGGGATTCCTGAAGGTGCTCGAGATCGATATAACCATTGGCCTTCGAGAGCATCTCTTCGAGTGTTTGAGGTTTGTTGAGAATAAGGTATTCTTTTACTCGACTGTGATCAGGCAGAGCATTCGAATATGCCAGTATAGCATTCGCGCAGTGAAGGTTATCTATTTTCTAGAATTCGTTGAGGAATCTCCTGGTGAAGACTTCGAGGGTCTCATTACTGGATTTTCTGAAATTAAACAAAGCGTCAACTCTAACTTCTCTGTCCTTGTTGAAGGCAAACTGGGCGATAAAAATCCGTGATAGTTGCTCGAAGCTTCGTATTGAGCCATTTGGGAGGTTGTGATAACATCGAAGGGGGTTGTCAGTAAAGCTTGTTGGAAAAAAGGCGACATAACAGGTAGTCAGCCATAGAGTAGAGGCTCAAGGCATTTTGGAATTCGAGAATATGGGATTTAGGGTATGTGTTACAGTATTTGCAGAGTTTGGGAGCATGAAAATTGGGGGGTATTTCGAGGTGGATAGAACAGGTTGGGTGAATAGTACGGGGAACGCCTTCGGCGCCGGTATGACCTGGAGGTATCTCGAGGTTTGGTGAGGGCCATAGACGGGTGCGGGTAGATACGCGCGATGGGTCTGGTGCTTGGGATGGGCGAGCAGCTTCCAGAGGCTGTAATCTCTGTAGCTCTTAAACGGTGTTACCCAGCTCATCGATTGCTCTATTATATCTGTTTTCATCGTCCAGGTGGCAATTCCATTCAGTTTTCAGTGTCAGAGGATGATTTTTACGCTCCTAGTTTAGTTGGGTCTTGTGGCGCTCCTCTGCTTGAGCGACTTGTTGAGATAATAACACTATTTGGGTAGCTACTCCATTAATGGAGTTGCCTGCCTAGGCTAAATTGGAACGGTGGGTAGGTGCCATTGAAGAGAAGCAGTGGATGTTTAAAAATAAAGGGAAAAGGAAAAGGAAAAGGGATTGGTAGGGTAGGAAGCACAGACGACACCAATTCTAGGGGCCTAACTTCTTTTAGAGCGAAAGTTGGCTCTTATAACACAGAGTTAATCTCCTACCAAAGGAATGCAAGCAAATGACCTAAAGTAAGAATAAACTAGAGACAAATACTTGCGTAGAGGCCCGAATGTGACACTCTACGACCTCTGATGAGGATTTTTTAAGACGAATTATATTACTGATGAGTAATTTGGGGGTTCGAATACTGGGCGTTACAGAGGGGTCAAAGGTAAAATGTAATAGGGCCGGGGATAATCTTTCTAACCCCCTCTTGGTTTCCCATCTCTCCTATTTATAGGAAGCTGAGTCACCAAGTGTGGGTCAAGTTTACATGATTACTGTCAGTAAATCTCGGTGGAGTATGGGTGCCGATCATGTCTATATTGTCACTGTGACAACTGTCGGATATGTCTCTATACTTTGGCACTGTGGCGCAGTGGCCAGCCTGTCACTGTAGCTATAAAGACCAATCATTACGCAGGCTTGTCTGGTGAGCTGGCTGCCTATCCCATCGTATTTTGACCATGTACCGATATGGTCGAGGGGTAACTGTTACGGTGCAATATTCCGCCCTTAAGGCTTTGTCTGGTGTTGAAGCTTTATCTTTAGGGGATCTCTGGGAAGTCTATTTTAGGGATCGAGTAGGCTTCGATATATTCGGGTAGGCTGAGAAGTGGGCTTCGAGTATCTGAGGTGGTCGAAGGCTGCAAGTAGGCTACTGCAGATTTCATTCCCTTCTGGAGTTTTGAGTTCAGAAATCATAGCTTTCTCATTTCTGATGCCTGTGGTGGTGTAAAAGAATCTTGTGTTTCTATCCCCTTCATCCAACCATTTAACCCTAGATCTTTCTCTCCAATCAGCCTATTCCTTCTTCGCAATATCATCAAGTTCATTCTCCTTCTCTAGCATTTAATTTCCAATGCTTTCATGTCAATGGTCGTCCTCTCACTGTATCTATAGACGAAGAATCTCTCTCTTCAGCCTCATCTTTTTAATTGTGCTACTGTCAGGCCCATTCATTCTCCAAGCCTTAGTGCCAACTTTCAGTCTTCTAAGTTTCAACATGAGTTGAAATAGTGGGGCTGCATCTATTCCTTTATTCTAACTTTGAAAAATCACATCTTTGAAATTTTGTTCCTTGCTCAAAGAATACATGTATTCTGAAGGGGATATTTTGGGGTTTAGGTATGTGGTGATATTCTCCAAAGCGGATAGAGTGATCTAATTTGGCCCTTGGAAGCATTTTAATCTTCCATCCTTTGTAGGCCTCTATCCATTGAGAATTGTGTAGGCATATATCTAGAAGGTAGAAGATTCTGTAATGTCCTTTCTGAGAGATATTCCACGTGTATCTCATACTTGAATTCTGGCTATCTAAAAGCTTGGCTCTGTCTCTGAAATCTATAAATTTTGCCATAGAATTAAAAGGAGGTATTCTCCCACCTTTCTTTTCTGCCAGTCGGAGAATAACATTAAAGTCACCAATACATATCCAAGGCTTGCAGTTTTTCTGAGAGAATCTGGAAAGTTGTGCCCATAACTCAGTTTTATCCACTCTGAGACATTTTGCATGAATAATTGAAATACAAGAGTTCATATATTCAATAGTGATGTATTGCTAGTTTCTATCAAGCACTTGAGGTTCATCTATATTAGTCTTTCAAAGCACCCAAAAATGTTACCTTTCTCACCTCCTTGTTCATTGGTAATTACTTTACTATTGTAGCCTGGCTGAGCAAAACCTTGGGAATATATTTTAGGTTTAGCAAACCCAAAAATACCTGGCTCCATCTTTAAGATCTTCTTTTTGATATAGGAAAGGGTTTTGGTGTTTCCCAATCCTCTAGCATTCCTGAAAAGGACCTTCATTTGGTACCTTGGATGTTTAATCTTGTCACTCTGGGATCTAAGGTATAAACCTTCCCTCCCTTGTATACTTGGTTAGGCGCCAATTCTTTAATGATCTGTTCTTCTATATCCATCTAATCTGCCCACCTGCTAGGATTTAGAAGATGTTGTACTTCTATAATAGCCGCATGGCTGCTATCTTCATCTTGAATCATATGTGTCTCATCTACCCTTTCTTCTTCCAGATTGGGGAAGTTGCCCATATCTACTAATATAATTTGATCTCTAGTATTGTTGTGTGCTTCCTCTTTGTCATCCCCTATCTTTGTAACCTCTTCCACAGTTTGGAATTTACTAGAGCGTTTAGTTTTAGCTAAGGATGAATCTTCAACTGGGTGAGTTGTGTACCTTTAGGTGTAGACCACTCATTTATGTCGATGATTATTTCCCTCTGCTGGATATATGTGCTTGGTCTGGTCATTCCAGGGAAGTAAATCGGTGGTGATAGTTCAATGCTTGTAGCTGGTGTGTCTTGAAAATATGTGTATTTATTGGACATTTTAGGGGCTGCTTGTGTATGTGCTTTGCTCTTCTCCTTTGCTTCTGAAATTATGATATTTTTGTTGTGCTTGCTTGCTGGTATGCTCTCCTTTACAGGCTTCTTGAGAATTTTCTGCATCACCTCATTCTGTTTGCATGCTCTTTGAATAAATATACATTCAGCAATAATATGCCCAACATTCTTACAGTAATTGCAGTACTTAGGCATTCTATGTAGAATGACATCCTGCTTAATTATCTTGCCCTCAACATCGAGAAGGACATGATCTGGGATAGGCTGTGATAAATTGACATCAACTAAGATACAAACATGATACCCATATTCTTTGTTTCTTGTTGACTGATCAAGTTGTATGGGAGTTCCCAGAGTCCTTCCCATTGACTTTATGATTTTGCTACTCTACAATTCCATAGGGAACCCAGAAAATTTACACCATATAAGAGCATTAGAATTGTTGTGTCTATCAATGGAGAACAGATGAGACCATGGCATGAGTCTCATTGGAATCTTCTAAATAATCTAAGGACCTTTGCTCCAAATCAGAACTTTATCCTCTTTATTGTCCAATTTGATGATAAAGAAGCCCTTCCCAATTGGAAATAATTAACACTGCCCCATGATTTTCCAATTAGCTCTAGCGTAATCTTGCACCTCCCCGAATTTAATTTGATGCAAATCGAGTCTACAAACTAGACTATGTTCAGCTACTCCAGTGTAACCCCCAATAACCAGGACACCATGATTAGGAAACCAGACCTTCGAGGGGCATTCTCAACCAAGAATGCATTTGAAACTCTACGTAAACGAGAAGATGCGGCATGGTGGTAGAAATTCGTTTGGAATAACGCAATTCACCCAAGACTGGGAGGCTTCGGATGGAGGCTATTGAACCATCTCCTTCCAATGGATTATACCATTATGAATAAAGGTATCCCTCTAGTCTCGGTTTGCCACCAATGTTACAATTCTACGGAAACTAAAAAACACTCTCTCCTGCAATACCCTTTTGCGTTCTCTCTCTCGCAGTGAGCTACCAATTGTTTATCTTATAATCCTATTACACTGACAGACACCTGGGGAACAATTTTGGAAAGGGGACAAGGGTCTAGTACCTACATAAAAGATCTCTAGATGGCCATGATCTTTTCTATTTGCAGCAACATCTGGAAAGCAAGGAATAAATGAAAATACGATGGTTTCAAGCTTCCTCTCCATACAATTACGCTGCACATCCTAACAGACATTGTAGATAACAGAGATTAGGGGGGTTACCCTACAAAATTCTAGGGAACTTTTAGAAATACGAGCCTTTACACATAAGCTAGACACCCAAATAGGACAACTAGCAAGCCAATTAAGTGAACGAGAAAAGGGAAAATTCTCTAGTTAACCAATTGCTAACCCGAGGGACGCCTTTGAGGTTCATACCCAACAGAGCTCATCTGAGAACATTAAAATTGCTCAAGTAGTTATGACCCTTCGGAATAAGAGAACTATAGAAACTCGACCAAACCCCATACCACCAACTAAGAGCAATTTAGTTCCCAAATCTCAGGAAAAATCTCATAAAAATCTAGCATCTAGCCAACCCGAAATAGTAGCATCTAGGCCACATCATGTTCCAACTCTACCGGATCTAGTAGATAAGTCTTATGTGCCTAGGGCCCCATTCCCTAACCGACTTGTTCCTGCCAAAAGGAACGAAGGCCTGAAAGATATTCTCGAGTTATTTAAACAAGTACGGATTAACATTCCGCTCTTGGACGCTATCGATCAGGTTCCGTCATATGCAAAATTCCTTAAGGAACTGTGTACAAAGAAAGGTAAAACCTGAGTTAGGAAGAATTCCTTTAATTTTGAACAAGTTAGCTCTGTCCTACCATTTGAAATTCTGATCAAACAAAAGGACCCAGGATGTCCCACCATTCCCTTAGTAATAGGAAAACACTATATCCAGCAGGCCCTTCTTGACCTAGGGGCTAGTGTAAACCTTATTCCATTTTGTGTTTATGAGGACCTCGATTTAAGAGAACTTAAGCCCACCAGGATACAACTTCAACTCGCTGATAGATCCACCAAAGCTGCTAGGGGTATTATTGAGGATGTGATAACTAAGGTGAACGAATTTTACTTTCCAGTAGATTTTGTAGTCCTTGATACACCACCGATTTCGAATGTCCATGGCCAAATCCCCATTATTTTAGGTCGACCTTTCCTAGCTACTTCCAACGTTATAATCAATTGTAGAAATGGAATAATGAACCTAACATTCAGTAACATGACCTTGGAACTGAATATTTTTAACGCCATGAGGCAATATCAAGATTCTGCTGAAGAGTGTAATATGGTAGGTACCATTATCTCCAAACATTCTAGGGATGACCTCTTAGAAGATTGTTTGGAGGATGACATCGTTGGTATTCACTAGTCAATCCTAAAAGACATTTCAGCTATTCTTAAAAATAATCCTTCTGCATACACTCCTCTTCATCAGTATACTCCCAATTTTGAGTCACTCCCTATGTCTTATAACCCCCCAGTTCCTTCTATTGTGTCACCGCCAAAGCTTGATCTTAAAGTACTTCCAGATAATCTAGGATATCGGTTCCTCGGGACTAACAAAACTCTTCCCGTTATCATATCATCTTCATTGGACTTAGATCAAGAAAATAAACTCATTGCAATCCTAGACACCCATAAAGAAGCAATTGGATGGTCAATAGTAGATATCAAAGGAATAAGTCCATCAGTGGTTATGCATAGGATATACTTAGAGGAAGGATCCAAAACATCAAGAGAACCACAACGACGTGTGAACCCTTCAATGAAGGAGGCAGTAAAGGTGGAGGTTATGAAGCTTCTTGATGCGAGTATTATTTATTCCATCTCCGACAGCTCTTGGGTAAGCCCAGTCCAAGTGGTACCTAAGAAATCAGGTATTACTGTCGTCAAATGCGCAGACAATGAACTAGTACCCACCCATACTCAGATAGGATGGCAAGTTTGTATTGATTACCAAAAGTTAAACGCGTCCACTTGAAAAGACCATTTCCCATTACCATTTATGGATCAAATATTAGAACATTTAGCTGGCCATTCATTTTACTATTTTCTAGATGGTTATTTAGGATACAACCTAATTTCAGTAGCCCCCGAAGACCAAGATAAAGCCACTTTTACTTGCCCATTTATAACTTTTGTCTATCGTCGTATGCCTTTTGGCCTATGCAATGCACCTGCAACCTTTCAACGGTGTATGTTAAGTATTTTCTCAGATATAGTAGAAAAGTTCATAGAGGTCTTCATGGAAGACTTTTCCATTTATAGCTCCACATTTGATGAATGTCATCTAAACTTAGAATTGGTCTTGATCCGGTGTAAAGGGAAAAACCTAAACCTAAATTGTGAAAAAAATTTATTTTATGGTAAATCAAGGAATAGTACTCGGCCATTTGATATCATCTAAGGGCATAGAAGTTAATAAAGCAAAAATTGATTTAATTTCTTCTCTACCTCCTCCTAAAACAGTAAAGGACGTTCGCGCATTCCTTGGGCACACAGGTTTTTATTAACGATTTATTAGAGACTTTAGCCAAATCTCACGACCTTTATGCAATTTACTTGCTGAAGACATCCATTTTTATTTTAACGATAAATGACACAAGTCTTTTGAAACACTTAAGTCCTCAATGACCACATCACCAATTATTCAACCACCCGATGGGACCTTAGCCTTCGAAATTATGTGTTACGCTTCAAATTATGTCATGGGTGCCGTATAAGGACAACATTTTGAAAAAGTACCCCATGACATTTGTTATGCGAGTAAAACACTGAATGATACCCAAATTAATTATGCGATGACTGAAAAAGAGTTGTTAGCCATCGTCTTCGCGTTAGAAAAATTTCGGTTCAAAAGTCATTGTGTACTCTAACCATTCAGCCCTTCGAAATCTTTTTCATAAAAAGGACGTTAAACCACGGCTTATCCGTTAGATCCTTTTACTCCAAGAATTTGACCTCGAAATACGTGATAAAAAAGGTAAAGAAAATATTATTGCCAACCATTTGTCTCATTTGATAGTTGGCCACATTAACGAAGACCTTCCTAATCCTAAGTATTTTCCCGATGAACAGTTAATGAATATTAATAGGGCACCCTGGTTCGTCGACATTGCAAATTACTTAGCCGCAGGGTACATACCACCTAATTTGAGCATACAAGATAAAAAGAGATTTGAAACAATCTCTAGACGATTTATCTGGAATGATCCCTATTTATTTAAAGTTGGCGCTAACCTAGTAATTCGTCGTTGTGTCCATGAAAATGATATTTTAAAATTTTTAAAAAGTCTTCATGATGATGGTAGTCATTTTGGGCCCCGTAGAACAGTTAATAAAGTACATCAATGTGGTTTCTATTGGCCTACTTTATTTAAGGACACTTACGACCATTATTCACGATGTGACTATTGCCAAAGGGTTGGCAACATGGGTCGTCAGGATGAGATGCCTCTTAACAACATTTTAGAAGTTGAAATTTTTTATGTCTGGGGAATTGACTTTATGTGCCCCTTTCCGGTATCTAATGGTTATTTGTGGATATTAGTAGCAGTTGACTATGTTTCTAAATGGGTAGAACCTATACCATGCCGGACAAATGATCACGCTGTCATAATTAATTTTTTAAACGATAATATTTTAGTCTGATTTGGTACACCTCATACAATTATAAGTGACGGTGGAACTTATTTTTGTAACCGTTATTTTAAAAGTCTTATGCACAAATATGGTATTACTTATAAAGTTGTCACCCCATATCATCCACAAACAAGTGGGCAAGTAGAGGTTTCAAATTGGGAAATTAAAAGAATTTTAGAGAAAATTGTCTGACCAGATTGTAAAGATTGGTCCACCCATCTTAATGATGCTCTTTGGGCATATCGGACTGTTTATAAAACCCCGATTGGGATGTCACCTTATAGATGTATTTTTGGCAAAGCGTGTCACTTGCATGTGAAATTATAACATAAAGCTTATTGGGTAATTAAGATATTTAATTTTCAAATAGACGCAGCAGGACTTCATCGAAAACATCAACTAAGTGAGTTAGAAGAAATAAGACAAGAAGTGTACAATAATGCTAAAATATATAAGGATCGAACCAAAACATATCATGATAAACATATAGTCCGAAAAATCTTTACACCAGGACAAAAAGTCTTATTGTCTAACTCAAAGCTGCGTCTTTTTCCTGAAAAATTATAAACCCGTTGGCATGACCCATTTGAAGTCGTAAACATACACCAAAATGGTTGGGCTGAAGTAAAAAATTATCATACTGGGAAAACTTTTAACGTCAATGGCTAACGTCTTAAACCTTATCTCGAGACAATCCCTTTAGAAATTTTTCCTGATATTGATCTTTTCGAGCCCGAATACAGAGAATTGCCCATCCCCGAATAATTCCTTGACTTCACATAAGTTTGGGGGTACGGGAGTTTTGTCTGGCTGAAGACGGTAAACTTAGCGCTTTCTGGGAGGCAACCAATGGCACATTCAGGTGAGAAATTCCAATTTTCTTTTCTATTTTTATTTTTTATTCTCTAATATTAAGGACAATATTTTATTTAAGTTTGGGAGTAGGAAAATTATTTTTAAAATATTTTTTGAAGAAAAGTTAAATAATGACACTCTTGACAATTTATGATATAATTTTGATAAATTTTTAACATTTAGATTGAATTTATTTTGACATAAATATTGGTTGGGAAACCCGAATAAATCTAAAAATAAGCCAAGAACTTAAAAGTTTACAAGTATATACTAAAATATTTTGTACGCCATCTTAAGTTAGATGTACTATATTTTAATTATCGACTAATTCAAGTTAGCGTGGTATATTTCGAAAACTTGCACTTCACTATAGTTTTGTAATTGATACATTCGATAGGTTATTAACCAGTTTTAGGGAAATCTAGTATTTATGTTAGGAATAATTCGCTCCAAGGGAGACAACTGCCTAAGAATAAGTTCATTCCTGAAAGAAAAAAAGAAGCCAAAGTTGCTCCTAAAACTTTCACGCTGCAAGGCTACTCACATGATTAAGAACTGAAAGAGGAAAAATTATCACCAATCTCGAGTATGACCATGAACAATGTGAAAGGAGCACAAAAAATATTACTTGTGAGAATCCTGAGTCTAGGTCACGAAAGGGCGCCAAACCCTGGCAACCTCAGTTAACAGGTGAGGATTGTCGACCGAAAACTCCTTGTTACGAAGGCTTCACTAAGAAACAATGTACTCAAAAAGGCTATGAAAAATAAGATATTGGGGAGTAAAATTGACTAAGACACTTGTCAAACTGACCGTTGAATTTATTCTAGTAAGTACTTGACTACCATATAATAACTCAATGATTCTAGACAATGTATTAAGCAATAAAACTATCTTCACAATACACTCAGATATATCTGGTAAAATACTTGAATTTCTTTCTAATCATGAGGTAGTATCTCTAGTATTGGATAAGTGCAATATATTCTATAGTATACTCTTTCAACCTATATGTATTAAGGAATTTCCTACTTGCATATTTTTGTCATAACTAAATAAGGATAAATTAACAGGAAATGAGTCTTTTATTATTTAAAATTGCCATAATGTCATTATTGACTTTTGTGGGTATAGTCGTTGTAAACCTAAATGAGATAATACTCGTCCACCAAGGATACCTAGTGGTTTAACGGCTTGATGCATACGCTAAATGCAATCGCAAGTCCTGCGAAAGTGGTTTGATAAACGTAGAAATACGTAGGATTAATACACCGAAAAGTATCATTTTGTTAATCCTGATTTATTAATTTCTAATGTTAATAGCAATTTCTTATTTGTAGGCACTTATCACTGTTGGAGCTAATAAGTAGAAAAAGACATCTAATAGATGGTATAAAGAGCTGAAGCATCTCCAATAGTCTCTCAGGCACAAGGAAGATGCCTACATTCAATATACTTGTAGATTTTCTCCATGGAATAAAGATGATGAAGGAATCTACAAGGATTTATCTTTACTTAGGGATAAAGTTTAAGAATTATAATCAACTCTCTCCTATCTCCTATAAATATGAGAGCAATTCTATGTATTTTACACATCTCAATCTCAGGAAGGAATAAAGCTTGCGTTTTTTAGTATCTCTCTCTTTCTCTCTCTTTTATTTTATACGTTTAATTTAAGTTGTGATCAGCACCATTAATGGAGAGCTAGTCTCCTTAGCTTAGGCTAAGGATTGAACCTCGGGTGAAGTGAGCTAAATTAATGTTAATAGTAGTTTAGATCTAGAATTAATCTTCAATTCTCTTATTTGTAGTTACGAAGAGTTGATCTAGCCATGACAACTCTAAGTTACTATAAATATGAGGAAGATGTCGAATTAGCCATATTCAATTATTTTCACGCTCAAAGGGAATTCTAGATCCCTAGAGTTAATACTCTCCATCTAACCATAGAAAAGAGTTTATAAACCCTAGATCCGATTGTCCATAAACAAAAAAGTTCTTACTTAAGGTTTTAACCACAACCTTAGATCTTAGACCCGAATAGACCTAGCCATGGCTATTATGTGCGGATTGAAGCTATCGTTTTCATATCGTTTAGTAAACTAAGTCGGAGGTGATCCAAAGTCTAGGTTTTTTTCCATAAAATCATACCGAAAGTTAGATATTTAGATTTATGTTTTAGATCAAAACCTTTTTATCAAAATTAGTTTAGATTCGCTTATTAGTTAATTAGGAAATTATATCTTTAATACGTTTACTCCCTGTGGATTCGACCCCCGCTTACCATTATTATATTACGACACCCGTGGTTTTGAGCGGGGTATTTAAAGACCAAGTTTTTCTCGCATCTAACGTGCCTCGTTGTTTAATGATGTTAGCTTCCCCTAAGTCAGCTGAAAGAACTATGCAGTCATCTGGTGCATAAAACTTTGTAGAAGGTACTACTCGAAGAACTTCACCATGAAGTTTGCCCAAGTCATCAGTGGCACAAGTTCATGATTCCTCTTAGTCATCTCCCACCAATTCCAGGCCACACTTTCTTTTTATAACAATATCTCATATTCTTGAAAATCTTCTCAACCTGCTTCATCCAATCCTCAGCAATCTTCAAATCTGGAAGTCCCACAAAAGACTCCAACTTGTATTGTTACATCTCCCTCTACCATATGTTACCAACTCCCAGATTGGCATTCTATTGTTGAATAAACATCTAAAATACCTACTGAAAATCGGTCTGGGGAACCGCAACAGGATCAAGTGGCACAACAATCTCATCATGAACAACCTATAGAACTTAATCTTGTCCTAAGTAAACCGAAGTCTCAGCAATAACCTTATTCACTCGTAATGCACCACGCGCCACAACATGCACACCAGAAAATGAAACCTGAGTTCTAGGACGAGGAACACCGCAAACTATATTAGTATATTTAGCAGCAATATGCCTATTACCTTATCCTATAACCATCTGGACAAAATAAAAATAGAAATTAGCAAACAACCAAAAAAATATAAAATATTAAGAAAATTGAGAAAAGTCAGGAAAAATTAACAAGTCCTACTCCATTATCTAAAATAATTAAGGTGTGTATCCAAGCGAAGGATTGAACCTAATGCTCTAATACCAAGTTTGTCATACCCCAAAATCTATTTTTTGATAATTAATCCCTAAGCCAATCCTGAAGTATAACAAATTGGGCATCCCCACGGATGAACCCCACAGATGTAATATAACTTTAAAGAAATTAACTACATCTACTATACCAAAGCAACACAACGGAAAATAATAACAATTATTTAATAACTAAATAAAATTCTCAACAAAATTTAAGGACGAGGACAACAGTACGACAATGAAATCTTAAGTAAAATATCATAAATACCCTAACGTTACAAGCTCGGTGATCCAATAGAACTCCAAGGAATCCTAACTGATCAACAAGCCTCATAACACAAAATCTATTGTGCTTGTCCTCATGTAAAAATATGCTCACAAGGCGTCAGCAAGTACTATTATTTTCGGTCGTTGAACATGACAGACCAAGATAATAAAGAAATATTAA
Source organism: Kingdonia uniflora (assembly GCA_014058105.1). Taxonomy (NCBI): domain Eukaryota; kingdom Viridiplantae; phylum Streptophyta; class Magnoliopsida; order Ranunculales; family Circaeasteraceae; genus Kingdonia; species Kingdonia uniflora. Next base: position 2,464,706 of record JACGCM010002784.1, read on the forward strand.
AGTGAAATAGTACTCTACCTATATGTATGAATGGTAAAAATGATTTATGAGAAAATGAGGTTTAGTTATTATTATTAGTTAAATATCGGCGCCAACCGGTATTATAAAATAATTATTAAGTTTTATTATGTATGGGAGATAACTAAGGGACGATATATTCGCAGTTACTTTTAATTCAGTGGGACTACAATCTCGCACCCTTCAATCCTCAGCAAAAGTGTATGCCATATTGTCGAGCCAGGGATTGGTGAATTCTTTTTTAGTGAGCCAAGAATTAGTGGGGAAAAGTACCGCATACTATAAGAATAAAGAGTAGTAGCTATGGAAAAATTTATGACAAAATCATGGAAAGGGACATGCCCATAGATGGGGTGGATACAACTTTAGCACAGTTATTACCGTGGCAAAAAATTTATCAATTGCCACGACTTTAATGGTAGCTGATGTTGTGGAAAAAGCTCTTATTTACCACGGCGTTTTTTATTATAAATATTGGGCCCACTTTGTTTATTCCCTAGAATGGGGATAGTAAAATACGTGCTAAATGATAAATAAAAAATTCTATTGAAAAGTCTGTGGCAAAAGCCTACTTTCACCACTACAGAATTCGTGGCAAAAATATATAATAAATAATAATAATAAAGAATTATTTCATTAAAAATATTTTATTTCAAATATATATAGAAAAGGAGATAAATTATAAACATGTTTCTTACCGACAATTCACATAACATCATACACGAAATAAACTTAATATGCCAACCTATTCAATCAATTAAGCCAAATGCTTTAAATTTCAAAAAAGATAGCAATGGTTCTTTGAAAGTGCTAGTGACAACTTGACATTTTTACCTTATCAGAATAATATCAAACTTTTGAACTAAAGGTTATCAAATGGATTAAAGTTGATTTGATTCCCTAAACATATACCTTAATATTCCACGTCTTATTTTTCCTTTCTCATTAACCATATTGCAATTCCTCCAAGTCTAAGCATCTCGTCAATTACCTGCAAAGATTACATCGTACGATAATTATGTTACAGTTTGGAAGGTAGAATAAATTCTCTGATTTAACTTTTAGTTAAAGGATCTTAGCACTAGATATATTGAGCTCAAGATGCCAAAAACATTTATTGAATTTAGGCCAACTCAAAATTAAATCGCGTAGATTTTGGGGTTTTCCTAACTGCTCCATATACTAAGTTAAAAATATTTAAGCAGTGTTCAAGATAATAAGAGCAAGTGGCACTACATCTCAAGAACAACTTGTATGAGCCTGATTATATAACTTTTCATTAAAAGAGCATGATATACATAGTTATTAAGTAATGCAGCAAGTTTTTTGAGGTCGTTAGAGTAGTCTCATGTATGTATAATAATAAAAGATAACCCACGTTTAAGGCCAAAAGAAGTAAAATACACACCTGATCTTTGGCCATTTTCCATTTGTTGGTGCAGTGAGATAAAAGAAAGCTCATGAAGTGGAAGAACTGCATTTTTAGGTCGGGTCTTGCTTGCCGACAATTCAAGAAAATAAATGGCTTTATTTTGATGAAATTCATAGTAACAAATACTATTTAGGTAAGAAAATTAAGAGACAAATAACTGAACGAAGCCAAAATTAAAAGGCTAAAATGATAAAATTTGGTGGCTTACCATCATTCCTTCCAAAAGAGTGATATCCAAGAGTACGAGATTGTTAAACGCCTTCAATACTCTAGTTGTTGCTTCCTCAAAGTTGGAAGGAAGAACATAAGTGCCCTGAAAATCAACTCAGTCACAACTTAGACATGAAAATGGTAATACCCAGGTAATAATGACACTTCACTTGACACTTGAACACACGTGTCCAGCACTATTTGCAAGGTAATTTTTCTATCTTATGCCGTATCGGATACCCCATACTGATGTTGGACACTGACACCCGTATCCATGTCGTTACCTAGGGTAACACACATTAATCATGTTTTTACAATTGATAAGAAAATTACCTACTCAGATGACAATCAAGCTAGTATTTACCTGTAACAGCACAGCTGTCATTAATAAGGAAAGGCTAACCAGGCCTGTTTCAACTACTACAGAAAGAAGAAACGCCATAGGCTGCTTCAAGTCCTAAACGTTATCAATTTTTGGACAAGCACCAATGTCTGTGGAGGCCTCCACATTATTCTAAGATAACAAGGGCTTAGATTGCAAATCGGTAAGGCTTTTATTTGGTGTAGCCAAAGTCTCATAAGCATTTACTTACAAAATTGAGGACACGTAATCTTTCTTGAGACCACCGTCAACAATATTTAAAGTAGAATTTTCAAGACCAATTGATTCTAAAATTTTATTATCTTAAGTATCATTTGTTGATGGTGCTTTAACAATAAAAGACCCCCAATCGATATAAGATATGGTTCTGGGCCTGGAAGTTAAAATTAAAAGAAAATCTAAGCTTAAAATAATATATGAAGGAAAAGGGGATCCTTCCACCTGAGGCCTGTCATAGAGAGCAAAAAGATCTCATAGTCGATGAATAACTTGATATGCTATCACAAGCTCCAGCAAGCCCTCCTTCATCTTGAGATGTCTTTCATCCAAACAAGTATGACCAATAATTATTGTAGTAGTCCATAAGAAACCCTCCAGTACTTCAGAGACTAATTCAAAATTCTCAATAGATGTTTTGGTGCCAACAGGGAGATTCAGAGAAGCTGTATACGATCTTAATATAATTTTCAAGAGCCGTATAATGCATGGGGATAATTGGAGGCAAGAGATTCTATGAGAGAAAATAACTTTGATTTACAGGCACGGATATCACAACTCTCAGAAGTCTTAGGAAGTATATTATCACCTGACAAGCTTCAGGCTTGGATGTGTGAGATACAGGAAGAGCGAAAACAATGAAATCAAGCAAACCAGGTTGGCGAGACGCATGTAGCTCAGGTTTCTTTCCTTCCAAGAACTATTTCATGAGAGAAATATGAAGAATAGAAAACTATTACAAGAAGAAAACAACCAAAATCAAAAATCAGTTAAAAACAAGTACATGGCTCCCATACGTCGCAATCTTGGTCTACTAAGGTCGTTTAAGTTTTATATGAAGAAGCCATCACGTTTGTGATCATTCCATTGTCACCCTCAACTCCAACACACCCACCCATGCATGTTCAATAAATAACACCCCTTTTTCCCTTAAGCAACTGTCAAGACTTGAGATACATTCCTACATTTTGAGTAATTATCGTGAGATACTCTGTGTGCATGCACAGGGTGGGAGATTGAAAGAAGATTCAAAAACATAGTGGGGAATCACCAAATAACTAAGAGAATATTCAAAAAGCAATTACCTTGATTATATCGACAACAATTACACCTATACTTGCAGCTCATTTTTTGGCTTAACGAAGCTTTTGGCATTTGTATAGTACAGAAACAAACATATAGAAAATTCAATAAAAGAAATAACAGATCAAGTACCTCTTGTGATGCATGAAAACTCTCTAACTTGTCACTTGTAGACACTTCAGTTAGCTTCAAGGTTTCCCTGCCATATGTTATACCAATAAAATATCACTCAGTAACAGGACTAATACAATAATCTGGGAGTTTTGGGAAAATATCAAGCCTAGAGAAGCTAAAAGGTTACAGAAGCTTACACATGTTTTCTCTTGTTAGTTCCTCCTATTTCCAAGAAGTAACCAGAAGCCCCATAATTGTCTTGCATCTACATGTTTGAAGCATATAATTTACCAAAGATTAAATGTGAAGTAATCAACCATGGACTTAAATGTTCAAGAGAATCGAGAAGACAATTTACATAGGGATATTTTTGTTTTAGGTATTTAACTCTCTTCGAGTGATCAGGGATGAATTGAAATAAACAAGTATTACGATGATACTAGGATAAACCATATAAGAGATGATGTTTAACTGGTATCATACAAGAGGCCGTAAGAAAATGGCCGCGTACAAAATGATTAGAAAGTATATCTTAACTGTTTCTCACCTCTTTCCCTCCTCCTTTACCCAGGCTTGGAACCGGCTATGCAAAGCGATAACAACTTTGCATAGGCGGAGTTAAAAAAGATTTACCTAATTGTGTAAAATAGGTAATTTTATACATGTTAATACTAAACATTCATATCTTTCAATAGAAAAGAAACTAAGAAACATGATTATAAGTATCAAAGGCTAGTTACCTCTATGCAAAAGTAACTAACACTATCTCATGTTTACAAAAAAGAAAACTAACAAGATCTAATTGACTAAAAAAGTTCATATTCTAAAAAATAATCATGCTTTTGGGCCATGCAATAAAGCTTTCGATGCCTACAACTAAGAGTCGCTTAATATTACTGTTGGGCCTAAACAACAAAGCATTACCATCAACAATATCATAGATTGCGACATTATAAAAGTTGTCGCCCAAGGCAACTGAATGACACATGTCTATTAGATCAGCACTAAGGATGACACCATGTGCACCTATCCTCCAAGAGCAACCCACCAACATGTATTCTTTGTCAATATGTTGGTGTTTTTCCTGTCGTTTAAAAGTTTCATAGAGTGAGTTTTAAGTCCCAATTTAATAATACTCTATATCAGCTAAACCTAATTTAATACCTGGTCACGTTGCAGTGATGAAGTTGCTTATTGAGAAGACAAGTTATCCGTCAGTGATATAACCTGAGTACAAAAATATTAGAAAGTTAATATTAAGTTGCATACTATTAAGTGGCACTATTCATAGATTTGTATAAAGTACTGCAGTTAACATAAACTTCAAAATCAATAGGAGGTAAATATTCTAGAAATAAAATTACTTGATAAGTGCTCATTATATTATGCTCCATAAATTCATATTTATTCTATACCTACTAGTTAAAAGCAATTTATCTCTCGAGTTAAGAGTGCTCACTTGGATTATATTTTGTAGAAGCATAAGATAGCGGAAGGGTTTTACGAAGAGGTGTTTAGATGGTTTAGATTTTTGGGACTCTATTCAAGCCCCAAACCAAACTCTTAGGGTTAAATCCTTATGGTAATACTTGCAAGCACAATAACAAACATGTAAAGTATAAACTACTAAATATAGTTTTACAGCGACCTCTATCAGAGTCCGTTTCAGTAAAATATGGTTTTCAAAAACTATTTTGATAGGAAAAACGAGGGACGTTTATGCAAGCAAAATGCAATATTTAAGCTCAAACTCCATAGATAAAATCAAGAACATAAATAACAACTACTAAGCGTTAACTTCAATATCACATGTACTAATATACTATCGTTTTATCATATGCAATGGCAGATATAATTTATACTCACACTTATTGGCATGTAACAAAAACATAAAGAATAAACTGCATTTGCAACATAAAAGGAAAAATTATGACTCAGAAAAATTAATTTTCTTCTCACAGATCTATAATAATCTCTGAAGTCTAACATGTAAAAATTTCATAATTCATCATCACATATAAGGAGAGCCCTAATAACTCTTTTAGGAGAGTTCTAATAGAAGTTGAAGCTAGTAAGGAGCTAGCTACAGTGCTCCCTCTTATTTACAACTTTGCCAAAATTTATACTATTTATGTTGACTATAACTGGATTCCAGTGAGGTGTTTGGCCATAGTAATCATGCATGCCCTAAGAAATTAAACATTAAAAGTGGAAATCAAGCAAAATTTTGGCTTAAGAAAGATGATAAAAAGAAACAAGAGACAGGTGAAACTGCTACAGAAGAACATACTAAATCAAGGAAAACTACAGGGGTGGATGAAGATAATTGACCTTGGTTAACCCCTAAAGTCACATCAAATAGAGTGTGGAACAAGAAGTCTAGTAATACAGTTAACAGTCATAGTAAGTGTAGTGGCTTATTCCGCATCTTGGACTCATGCTTCATCTTCGACCAGCATATGACCACTCTATCTCCTTAACATGCACGTGGAACTACTGAAGACATATTATAGTTATAGAGTTCTAGTCATCACTTTTGACCTCTACATCAACACTTTGAGTTAAGCAAATATACTGCCATCAACGAAGCCGTTACGAAATAGTAAAGATTAGAACATTATACAATCAAATCAAATATTATCGAATACATATTATAATGTCCATCATTAAGGATAATAATTGTCGTCAAACGGTCATATTATAAGACTTATAAATAGGACCAGAGAATCTGAGATGAGGGGGCAAAAGACGGAGGAATGCTCACCCAAACTCTACATTAAATACTCAGAGCTTCTCTTGTAATATCTAGCAACTATCAATAAACTAATTTTTTTCTAAATCCTCAAGAAAGGTCATGGATTTTGACCTATTCAAAGGTTTTCTAAGCTAAGCTTTGTTTTATTACTCTTTTATTATTCATCTAGAAGCTCTAAATATCCTTGGTGTAAAGGCTATGTTCAGATCATAAAATTAGGCTATTACATTTGGCACCGTGTGTGAGAACAAAGTTTTCAAACGCATTGTCTCAGAAAGTAGCTAATTATTTCTATACGAGATGACACCTCCAGACCAGAGTACGCTAATTTCTCCAGGAAAAGGAAACGCCGAACTAGCAAAGTTACGGGCCAATCTCAATTTCGAAAGTAAAAGGCGGGCCGCTCTGGAACAATAACTAGCAGGCATTCAGGATGCGTTAAAGGTTCTGCAAAGTCAACAGGATGTAACTTAGAAAAAAAAGGCGTTATGCCAGCAATTTCGCGGGTTTCCGCTCTCGACAGAATAGGACCTAACACAAACAATTTAGGAGGCCAAGAAGTTTGATCCGAGCATAAGCAACATGGGGGCGATCCCATTATGATATAGGAAGTCCACCAAGAAGTTGATGGCGGTCATGCTAGAGTCAGACAAGAAGAGCCACCACGAGGAAAAGTTTGAATTCTAGCTCTTGAGAGAATTAGTGAAGGAAGTGGCGATCACTTTCCCCGTGAAGGACGTATCCCGCGACCAACTTCTATAGCTCGGTAGTGCGTAACATAGGAATCACTATAAAAAAAAGTAATTATTAAGGACTAGATATTAGAAACGGAGTAAAATTTATCTTTAATAATAAAATATTTGGGACGGTTTTGAATCAGTCTCTAATATTTTAGTTTATGAGACAAAAATAATTATTTTGTCCATAATAATATAAGTTTAGAAACTGTTGGATTTGGGCATCCCTAATTTTATAAGTTTAGAGACACTTGGATTTGGCCATCCCTAATTGTATAAGTTTAGAGACTGCTGGACATGGGCTTCCCATATAGTTTAAGTTTATGGATGGACAAAAACACTGTAAAAATGAAAATATGCAATTTCATGCACACAAGTTAACTCCCCTTCCCTGTAATCCTTCCTTCCTCAACTCTCTATGACTACGTTAAACCCCAATAGACGATCACAACCCTAAAACTAAAATCCTAATTCATTTATTATTGTTGTTCTTGGTAATCTGCTGAATTGATAGTTTATGATTTGCTGAATTGATAGTTTATGATTTGTTGAATTGCAAGTTTCTGTTGATCTCTGGTAACCACATAATAGATGATTCTTAGAATTTGTAATTTCTGATGTGTAGTGGGGAAAGAGGGGAATCTAAAGTTTGAAGTGTTGGTGGGTGTTGTTAAACGTATTGAGTTCATAATGTATGTGATTGTGTGTGGGGTTTTCGTGGTTGAGTGTTGGAGAGTTTTGGCAATGGAGGCATTCAATACTCTTGTACCTTTCAATGTCATCTTCTATCTATAGGTAGTCAAGTTAATTGGCACTACAAGAAAAATAGGCAATGGCCACTGATAGCTTTTAGTTTTTGCCAAAGTTTTATCAGTGATGGAGTACCATAAGTTTTATCATGGACTAGCCTATTGCAGTAGACAAAGATTTATCTACCAAAAAAGATATTAAAGTTAAGGGTCTTTACTAAAAAAAACCGTGGCTAAATACACAAATCCGCGTCAGGAAATATTACCGTGAATGCTTTTGCTCTCGCCTAGGGAAATAAAAAGATAGAAACCCTTTGTTATCTTTTCTCTCTTTGCTCGGCATTTCGTAAACAAAATCTTCACCTCCTTCACCTCTTTTCTCCTTGATTTATTACTAATCTTACTGAAATGAAAACTTTACCTCCTTCACCTCTTTTCTCCTTGATTTGGTAAACAAAACTTTAATCTTGATTTGGTTATTGGTCGTTTCCAATCAATTTGGGTATTTAGAATATGATTTTAATCGTTGTGTTGAACTTTAAGTTGTTGATTTCAATCAATCAGTTCAAGTTCTCAGAGTTGCTAATTTTAATTGGTCATTAGCAGCTACATCACACTCTCCCTTTTGAATTTTTTTTTATGGTTTCATCTCCATTGCTCATCTGCCTCTCTCTATTTGCTCCAGAGTCACTACACCAAAATATCAAAATTGTCACGGTTTATTTTTAATTTTGCCACGGATATATGCCATGGTAACCTTTGCACAAGATTTATCGGTGGAAAATATCTTTATTGTCCATGGTTATTTTAATTTCTCCTCAAATTGGTATCACCTTATCTATCCTCTCCACTTCTCTTACTCCCTTCTCTCTGGTTATACTTACCTTTGAATCTTTTTTATTGGATACCACATCACAAATCCTAATGGTAAATCCAATATCTCTTTCTCTCTCTCTCTCTCTCTCTCTCTCTCTCTCTCTCTCTCTCTCTCTCTCTCTCTCTTTCCTAAAATTGTATAAATGGGTATCGGTTTTTGGCGCAAAGGAAAGAGAACAACTGTAATGCTATGATTTTGAATCACTTGTTTATGAGTACGACTAGCAAACTTCCAATTTCTTGGTGATTTACTTCAGGAAAGGAAAAGTTGGTTGATTTTGTTTTTCCCCTTTACTAGGTTTTACTTTTGGTTAAAATGGTGATACTATAATTAATTTGGATTGCTGATTATCAGGAGTTTGATTGTTATGATTATTGGTGTAGCTACTGATGATACTAAAGTTGATGACATACATGTGATCAGAGTTGTTGCTTTGAGGTTTACTAAGACTGTGAGAGGGGGGATTGAAAAGGTACCAAATGACCAGGTGGTTGTGATTCAAAAAGGGTAGAAAGATGGTGAACCATGTGTGATAACTGTGAATTGTCCTGATAAAACTGGACTTGGGTGTGATCTTTACAAAATTATACTTGAGTTTGGGCTTTGTATCACCAAAGGAGGTCACTATTGATGTATGGGTTATGTTCTTCGCTTTGTTTAGCTGTAATGGTGATTTAAGAGTTTGGGTAGTTTTTATTTTTGATTTAAGTGGTAAAGATGGGAGCTTTTTGATTTGGGGTTGTTGTTTTAATGTTGGGGTTGTTTGATTTCTCCATTAAAATTGACCATAGTCCCCTACAATGCTCAACAATGTGTAAGTTTGGTAATATGGTGAGTTTATATTTATATTATGTATAATTTTGGAATAGATGTTTTGACGGATGGGAAATGGTGCTATGTTGTGCTTTGGGTGGTTTCTGATCCAGGATTAAGTAATGTGAGTTGGAAAAGTTTGGAAGATAGGCTTCTATCTGTATGTTCATCGTGGTCTATTTCATTTTACTTAAATCAGAAACCAACTCGGTCCATAGCTCCGCAAGTTTACTTGTTGAATTTTTGTTGCCTTGACCGCAAGGGACTCTTACATGGTAAGAGTGGAGGCGCTTATATGACATGCATTAAGTTTACTTTGTGTTACTAACCTTCTGAGTAAAAATATTAAGATAATATCAGATAATATGAAGTCATAGAGCGTATATCTCCTTCATAGTTGATGTGTCTACAATCTATTCCATGTTATATAGTTATAGTTATAAATGATAAGTTATATGGCCAATTAATCTTAAATTTTCCTTTTGGTTTTAGGGAATTTTTACACACAAAATAGAGATAGAATGATACGTGTCAAAGGTTGTATTCAGTTTTAAGATAATCATGTATCAGTTGCTAATTTCAATCAGTAGGCCCTGAGTTTGGATCCCTTCAGCAGGGAACCTGTGCACTTTCACAATCCATCACCGAAGAACTATTTTTATGTGAGCTGTCAGGCAAGGAAATCCATTTACAGGCCCTTACTCTAGATTTTACAAAACTAAAGAAGGCCAGTATTTTAATAGACAATACCCTGAGTCAGACTCATACTTTGCTTCAGATACACTATGTTGAACAGAAGGGGCTTCTCTATGACATTATAAGAATGTCAAAGGACGGCAATATTCAGGTACTCAATCTTACTATTTTAACTTTGTCCGATTTCATAATGTTTTTGCTACCGAGATGATACATTACACCCCATTTTCTATTGTTCTGATCCAATTATGTGCTAGTGTTTGAGTGTTACAATATGTGTCCTTAAGACCTTGATTGAGGGCAGGCAGGACTGGTTACATCAAAGTTTCAACCTACTCTTGATACACCCTACCCCAGTTAGCACAGGACCCCTTTATATTTTATGTGATAAAATCATAGCCAATATTTTTTGGGATCTGGCTCGAGCTCAAAGTTCATTAACTAACTTGATTTTAATGACAATAACTAAGCACCAATACTTACAGAGAGAATAATGGGGTCACCAAGATTCCAGTGACTGAGAAAATCATCTATTAATATAAATGCACATCTTAATTTTGACGACGAGGATACTTTAGTTGTTCCTGCCTGCGTTTGAGTCAGTCCACGCTACCCTTATCATATCAGACCCTAAATCCATATCACGTCTACTTTTAAGTATCTAAACCTATTATGATTAGGCCGGCCTTGGTGAAACACGGTGCATTTACGATCTATGATCAAACAGACCGTATTAAGTAGTCCACTTTAAGGTACCAAATGACCAAGTGGTTGTGATTCAAAAAGGGATGAAAGATGGTGAACCATGTGTGATAACTGTGAATTATTCTTATAAAATTGGATTTGGGTATGATCTTTGCATAATTATACTTGCTTTGGTCCATAATGTTGATGATTGTGATGTTTATTTTCATGGGAAGGCGTACTTCGATTGCAAAGAGTTTCGGAGGGCTGCATATGCTTTACATGATAAGAATGGAAAAAGTCGGTGTTCTTGCATTCTTACCCAGTTTATCTGGTTTTAATTTTAACTTATAACTCTTTTATTGTAATTATTTTGTGTATTGTATGTTATTTGTTTTATTATTTGAATCCTTTTTACAGGATTTTCAAATTGCAAACACTCACGATGAATCAAATTATAGGATTACCAAATACTAATGGTGAATCCAATCTCCCTTTTCAACATTTTTTCTTAAATTGTATGAATGGGTACCGATTTTTGGTGCAAAGGAAAGATAACAACTTCAATGCTATGATTTTGAAACACTTGTTTATGAGTAAGACCAACAAACTTCCAATTTATCTGTGATTCGCTTCATGAAAGGAAAAGTTGGTTGATTTTGCTTTTCCTCTTTACTAGGTTTTAGTTTTTCTTAAAATGGTCAATTTCCCATTGAAGTTGTTTTGTTAATGATTGTGCGTGAATATCTATTTCCCTTTGATTCATCTTTTATTGGTCTATATAACAAAATACAAGTATTAAATGAGTTATCTATTTTCAGGAAATGGTCATATTTTCAACGTAAGTAACCCACACAATTAAGTGACTGTGAAACAACTTGCAAAAATGATGGCAGAGGTAGATGAACTTTAAATTTAAAATACCTTTTTATACAATGAAACTTGGTATTTTTATTCTTAGGTATGATATTTACTATTATATTCTCCAGGTTTACTCTAAAGTTAGTGGATAATCAATTCTCCTGTATGGTCATTTGATTTTTTATATTTTTAGTTTCATAATGTGTACTTGATTATTTTATTATCTTTTGGTTTTCAATTATTTTTTAATGTTGTACTTGAGGTTGTAAAATTGCAAGAAAAAATTGTTTCAGGTAGTTTCTTAACAATTATGGGAGCGATACAAGCAAGTTTTTATTATACGTCGAGATATTATTCGTGAGTCGATGGTTCCATGTTTAGTGCGTATGAGGTTGGATAATTAATTTGAATGCTCAAGTTTCATTTAGTGATTGAACATAATTTTTAATGTTCTAGGTAAATTAAGACCTTATTTATTTATATGAAATTGGTGTTTGTGGAACCTTGTAAATAAATTATTCTCTCTTTTAAATTAATTTGAAGTTGATGAATGATTTGTATTATCTAAGAGGGGTATAATTTAAATTACAAAAATGTTATATTTAACATTACCATCTTTTAGAGAAACAAATTTATCTCGAATGATATGTATTAAAGACGGATGGAATAATCCGTCTCTATTAATATTGGCGCTGGTGAAAAAAATTGGCACCACACTTTTAGAGATAAACAAATTTGTCTCAAATGTTGTGTATTAGAAAAAGAATAATTCATCCTCAATAATATTGGCACTGGCGAGAAAATTTGGCGCCATACTTTTAGAGACAAACAAATTCGTCTTAAATATAATGTATTAGAGAGAGAATAATCTGTCTCCAATAATATTGGCGCTAGCGTGAAAATTTGGCGCTATACATTTAGAGAAAAATATTTTTTTCTCAAATATTGTGTATTATAGATAGAATAATCCGTCTGCAATAATATTGGCGCTGGTGGGAAAATTATGTGTTATACTCTTATAGAAAAACAAATTCATCCCTAATATTATGTATTAAGGACGGTTGCACTCCGTCCCTAAAGGAGTTGAAAAAAAAGACCTTTAGAGATGGATTTTTGTCATCTCTAAAGCCGTCATTAATTGTATTAGAAACGGATGTGTCTATCCCTAATGTATTTGGGACGTTACCCTCAAGGGACAACACTTTACCACCGTCCCTGAAGACGTCCATAATAGTTGTAGGGACGGATTAATAGCTTTTGGGATACTTTTTTGCCATCCCTAAAGGTTATTTTTCTTATAGCATGTTGAAAAACGCATCAAAGAATTGCTCGATGCTCAAATTCAGACCACTAAAGGAATCTTCAACATATTACAGAAGAACCCGATCGTACAAGAGCTACTAGATGGTGAAGTTCTCACTGGTTTCCACACTCTAAATATTTAAAAATATAAGGGGACTCATATAGTAGAACATGTTCAAAATTTCCAGGACGCTCTAGGCATACATTCTAGATCCAACCACATTCAAAGTCGGCTCTTTCCTACCAGTTTGAAAGGCGAGCCTTTACGATGGTTCCACACCCTACCAGAAAGGTCTATTACAACTTTTGAGCAATTGAGGGAACTCTTTGTCAAGAATTACTAGCACAACAGAGACAAAGAAGAGAATCAATACTTTCTATTCTGCCTTAAGCAAGTACCTGGAGAGAAGCTCGAGACATTCACTAAGAATTTCCTGAAGTTGGCTCGAAAGGTGGATCGACTTAATCACAAGATTACTATTTTAGCCTTCACCAATGCTTTACTCGTCAATGGAAGGGCGAAGGAGTATCTCGTTCTAAACAAACCCGCGACTTTAGAGGACATGATCAAAAAAGTCAACGGGTATATCGATCACGAAAGAATGGTATCTGACAAATAGATTACTCATAAATCAACATTGACAGCTAGAGATTAATCTACAGGCCAAGATTTTAATCGTACTGCTGATCAAGGAGGAAGCAGGAAGCGTACAAAATCTAATGAAGATCGATCTCAGAAAGGCCATAATATAACAAAACCCTATCTTCCTAAGATGACTGTTACTATAGCCAGCATTTATCCTATACTTCAAAAGGATAAGTTTTTTTGCAATGCACAGTATCTCCAGCCCATTAAGAACAAATCATATTATATTCACCACAAAGTCTGACATCATGAGATAGAGCATTACTTCGCTTTATAGCAATTGTTGGAGTATATTTTTGCAGATGGACGAATGCATGAATATATCGTGGACGTTGAAAGTTACAAGAACGAGAGTTACAGACTTCCCACGAAGGTCGTACAGGTCGACGAAATGGTAGAGGGGAAGCATTTATACCACATCTCCCTCAGCCATTTCATTGGGAATCATACTATTAACCAATCGAACAGGAGCAAAATACGACATATCGGCCAATGCCACGGTTTGTCCATGGACGACAAAGAAGCTCAATTACTTCATGTATCCAGCTCCCAATGCATAGGGATCTCATTTGATGATTATGATGTTCACTACGTCAACTTTCCTTACCATGATGCATTGGTGATCATGTTGAAAATAAGAAATGTCGCACTACGTACAATGATGGTAGATACTGGCAGTAGTATCGAACTACTTTTTTAATGCATGATTGATCAAATGGGGATAACTAAGGAAATATAGCATAGTAACATTGATATCTACAGATTCAATGGTTCTAGAGAAGAACGCGTAGGAAAGATCATACTTCCTACTATGGTAGAACCAAAAAAATAGAGAACTTTAGCACCAAGACTTCGAGAAGAAGTCAACAAAGAGATCGATAAACACATTAAAGTTGGTTTTATCCGAAAAGCTAATTATCCAGAATGGATCTCGAAAATTGTAGCAGTACCGAAGAAAAATGGCAAGATCAGAGTGTGCGCAGATTTCACAGACCTCGACAAATATACTCTAGGACATGAACTCACAGACCTCAACAATGATAGTTTTCCACTTCCTATCATAAACATAAGCTCAATTTTACTGTAGGACACGAACTCTTATCCATGATGGATATCGCATCAGGGTATAATCAAATACCTCTGCTAGCCAATGATCAAGAGAAAATAGTTTATATTATAGAGCATGGCATGTACTACAATAGGATTATGGCATTCTGTCTCAAGAATGCAAGAGCCGCATATCAAAGGTTGATGACACAAATGTTCAAAGACTATCTCAGAAAAATGATGGAAGTATACATTGATGATATGTTGTGTAAAAGTCTTAAAAAGGATAACCATATCACTGATCTACACACAACTTTCAAAATTTGCCGTTTCTACAAAATGAGACTCAATCATGACAAGTGCCAGTTTGGGGTCCAGTCAAACAAATTTTTGGGCCACTTGATCAGCAAACAAGGCATAGAGGCTTATCCAGATCGTATTCGTGCACTATTATCTATGCCTTCTCCAAAAATAAAAAATAAAGACGTACATAAACTAGCAAGTAAGATAGAAGCAATAAATTGCTTTATCTTTAAGTCTTCATATTGATGTCGATGGTTATTCGACCTATTGCGTAAAGGGACAATAAAACCAAAATCTAAAAAAGATCTTGAGATCGAGTGGACTCCAGAATGTAAACAGCATTTTAGGAACTCAAATGTTATTTGAGCAAACCACCAGTGATGAGTATACCTAAGGATGGAGAAGAACTCACCATATATATTGTCATTACCGACAAATTATTGAGTTCTGCCCTCATTTGACTTGATGAAAAGACAGAGAAATCTGTGTACTTCATCAGCAAAACTCTCACTCTACCAGAATCCCAATATACCAAGATTGAGAAACCACTGCTAGCCCTCGTTTACACATCTCAAAAGTTAAAATAGTATTTCCAAGCCCACTCAGTTCGAGTAATGACAAATTTTCCTTTGTGCAAAATCTTGTCCAAGAGCGAGAAATTCAGATGAGTACAGCAATTGTCGGTAACTCTTTGCAAGTATGACATATGTTTCGAACCACGACATTCTAAAAAAGGTCAAGCAGTAGCAAATTTTCTTGTAGACTTCCCTGTAGAAGATAGTATAAAAATTAATGAAGAACAGTTTGAAGAAAAGTCAAATTGGATATCTCAAAAAGGTTGGCATCTTCAAACTGATGGTTTAGCCAAATCTATGGGGTCCGGCATCAGCATCTTCCTTATTACGCCTTCCAATAACATAATTAAAAAAGAAATCAGACTCAAATTTAAAGCTACAAACAATAAGACCGAATATGAGGCATTAATTCATGGTCTCGATATGGCCCTAGAGATTGGAGTCTCCGAGTTATCTATGTACACAAACTCTTTACTTATTATGAACCATTATACAAAAAAATTTCAGAAAAATGGAAAAATGATTGATTACGCTGCAACAGTAGCCGACTGAATGAACAGATTCAAGAAGGCTACCATTGAATATTTACCTCACGGAGAAAAAAAACATTCCCATTCCCTTACCTAACTAGCGGGAATCCGTGGAACAGAAGCTCAATATCTCAAGATCGAAATATTATCCACCCCCAGCACTAACATCATAAGCTCAAATTTTGTTAATACTAGGGAGATTGAAGAGGATGAGGATGATTGGAGATGACCATTTCTCACATATATTGGACCCCAAAACAAATTTGACGGCAAACTCCCTAGCAATACGTCATGGCCGATAATTTTCTTCATAAAATATCAGTTATAGAACTTTATCTCAAATGTTTATCGAACAAAGAGGCTCAAAAATTTATGTATGAACTTCATGAAGGCACTTGTAGGCCCCATGCAGCAGAACGATCTTAAGCAAATCGAACTCTTACTCAAGGAGTTTTTTAGCCTAAAATGAAAGCTCAAGCCATAGAAGACGCAAGCAAGTGTGATGCCTGCCAATGACATAGACCCCAAATTCGAGTTCCAGCCTTGGAACTCCATTCCAGCAACATTGTTTGACCATTCAGAAGATGGGCCCTCGACCTCGTAAGAGATTTCCCCACTGCACAAGACAAAAGGAAGCACCTCCTAGTAGCAACAGATTACTTCACCAAATGGATAGAAGTTGTTCATTTATGTCGAACACGTGAAGATGAAGTCATCAAGTTTATATGGGAAACCATCATAATACATTTTAGCTGCCCACATCTCATCAGAATTGACAATAAACCTCAGTTCGTTGGTTCTAGAGTCGTTGAATTCCTCAATCAACATAACATCATCCACTCTCTATCCAATCCATACTACCCATAAAGAAATGGTCATGCCAAAATCACCAATCGAACTATCATTGATAGAATCAAGAAGCGATTAACAAAGAAGAATGGCAACTAGGTACAAAAATTACCATATGTATTATAGGCATATCGCACAATGCCTTGGGTATCGATTGGATGAACGCCATTCATATTGGCGTACGATATTGAAGTAATCATCCCTACTCAATAGCATCACCCATTATGCGACCATACCATAAAAGATGAAGAAAATGAATTCCAGTTAGCATGTAACATGAATTTGATTAAGGAAACTAGAAACAGAGCAATCAGGAACTTAGGAAGATACTATTAGGCTTTAGCCAGATCTTATAACAAACGAGTTCATCATAAAGAATTCAAAATTAAAGATTTAGTCCTCCGAGAAGTTCCCAAACATAAAAAAGAAGTTAATGCCGGAAAACTCGCCAAAAATTGGGAAGGTCCTTATATCATTGTTGGAAAAAATGGACTTGGTTCTTACGACCTCCCCACCAAACTTGGGGAACGAGTACCTAATCGTTGGAACACAAGGAGATTGAAGCTCTATCGAAGATAATAATCTATCACAGTGTACTTTTCTAATAAATCAATCCTCTTGTACGTCGGTCTTACATCAATAAAATACTTATGTTTGATCGCCCTACATCAGAGTACTATCTACTATTTCATATAGTACTCCATTTAACATTCTTTGTACGTCAATCCTATAATAATGAAATACTTGTGTTTGATTATCCTACACTACAATACTTTTCTACTATATCATACAAATACTTCTATATATAGATTATATGTCTAAACATTATAGATTACCAGTGGGTTTACACCATTTAAGTACATTACAGATCATTTGTTACTTTAGCTAAACTGATCTTTTATTACATTACAGATCGTTTGTTACTTCAACCAAACTAATCTTCTATTATATTATAGATCATTTGTTGCTTCAGCCAAATTGATCTTCTATTACATTAATGATCGTTTGTTGCTTCAGCCAAACCAATCTTATATTTTATATTTTACAAATCATTTGTTACTTTAGCTAAACCGATCTTCTATTATATTAAGTATTTGTTCCTTCAGCCAAACCAACTCTCTATTTTGCGGCAAAATGGCTACCAGGCTTATACGTCACAATCAATTCATCACAAGATTAGCATAATTTTATAAATATCGTTACTTTTATCAACTGTCCCACCTTTTACACTCTATCTACTATATTTTCATTGGTATAGTACGAATAATCCCTTCTAATAGTTATAACGCCTCATCAGTCACTCGAGCTATCACTTGAACTGTCACTTGACTTATTAGGCCGCACAAAACTACGTGAACTTTCCCCACGAAGTCACAAACGCATGAACTCTGGCACCCTCCCAGTCATAATTTATTTTCCCTCTTCAACCTTACTCTTTGTAAGGATACCAATTTATACCATCATGGGATCCAGGTACTCAGATCATTTCAACCGTATTTCACACTGCACACCATCGGCAACTTGCTTATCATATATAGTTTTGTTTTTCACTTTCAATCTCTTGAACTCAGATATAAAGAAGAAGAGCACTGCCGTTATTTCTCTCTCATGTGTATTACTTACCTTACATTTCACTTTCTCAGGAAGAATAAACTCTGTAAGTTTTTATTTAGCCTCCTTCAGCAGAGCTTCCAAACTTCTACAACGTTTTTCCAGCACTCATTTTTCACTCAACGTCGCATCATTATGACCTTCCATTGTCATCATAAACTCATCCATATTTGCCACTAGCCCTGCTGATTTGTCTACACGAACTTGATTACACTCCCTCGCTAATACTTCTGCCTTAAGACCTATTGTAGCCTTGAAAAGATCAGCCTCCAATTTGGTCTTTGCATCACGCAGTTCCCCATTTTATGATTTATACTCTAAAATGTCTAACCTCATCATTTGAACATTATGCTCTAAAGCACAGATCGTGATCCAATCCTTATTTATCATTTCATTATGTTCACTATGGGCCTTTTCTATCTCGGTTAACATCATATTTGTAACATACCACAATACCTCAAATTTACGAGCATGATCATTTACTTCTTTAATAGCTGCTCGCACACCAACTCTCTTCGCTTCGAGCATGTTTATCTGGTATTGCAAGTCTTTCATATTATTTGCTTCCTTCTCTAACACTGCCAACAACTCTATAATTTAAGTTCGGGCAGATGCCAACTCCGCCCTTTGTTGGTTGATTTGTACCGACATACCCAAAATTTCCACATCCATTTTCCTAATAACTTCTTTTAATCCCTCTATCTTTCTCAGCTCAATGGCAAGTTTAGCCTCTTTATCTTCCAGTTTATTGGTCAAACGCACTACTGTACTTCATTCTTTTGATATCATCACCTTAATTTTTTCTTCTAACTCAGTAACACTCTTTAGTGCCCCCTGACACAAAGTTGGTTCAGCATTCAATTGTTCGCTTCGAACACATAATGCATCACATTGGCACTGAACAGCTGCCAGTTTCACCTATCACAACAGTTAACATTTATACTATTTAACATATTCAAACATATTATATATCACAGTGAACAAAAGTTTACTCAAGAACATAATATTTGAGTAATATCAATACATTGATCTATTTATATGCTCATCACGGGGAACAGCGTTCATTCAACATCAAAAATAGTTTATAAAAAGCAAATGGACATGCAAGTTCGGTAAATAACTGAACTAATCTACTTTCATTTTTTTGCACTACGAGAGGATTACCCCTTATCTCTCGAACTCTTTAAATTCTTTACTTGAACATCTATAGGAGATAGGGTTATACACGGTCCAGTTCGGTCCAGTTTTAGCCCTAAACCGCGAACCAAACTGGATATCCCTAGTTTTCTATAACACTGAACCGAAACCAAACCGAGCATATGAAGAACCGCTGAAAAACCGAACCGTATATTCAGTTCGGTTCCGGTTTTAGTTCTTGGTTTTTTCTCTAATGAAAAAAAAACAACAAAAACTCCTTATACATAACCCATATTTCTTTTCACCCCTGGGATTCCTCCCAGCCCATCTTTATTTGTGCTCATATTCCTCTCCAGCTTTTTCGATTTCTAAAACTCTAAATCTTCATCTTTCTAAAACTCCTTATACATGATATATATCATTGAGCCATAGTTGGGTGTAGACTATAGAGCGGGCTTCTTTACAACCACTAATCCTCCAGATCTTGAGCTCTTCATTAACATGGAACAAACCCTCTTAACCCTCGAATGGGTTGTTGGTAGAATAGATTGAATGTTTCAATAACCAGTTTCAATATCTTGAGCTCTCCAAATCTTGAGCTCTCCAGATCTTGAGCTCTTCATTAACAAATTTCCAAATCTGAGATCATCGTCTTAATGATTGAATGGTTGAATGGTTGAATGTTTGAGGGGTTGAATGTTTCATGTTTGAATGTTTGAATGGTTGAATGTTTAAGGGGTTTAATTTTCCCTTTCTTCTTTGAACTTTTAACTTTGAATGGTTGAATGTTTGAACTTTAAAGGACCATAACTTCTGATAATACAAGGAGAGAGATTGAGGGGAGAGAGGTATGGCATAGAGTTGGCGTGCATATATGAGGTGTATGATATGATAGTTCTTTTTTAGTTGTAAAAAGAAATGAGTAAAAAAAGAAATGATGTCAGATGTATGATATGATAGTTCTTTTTAAGCTTTAACAACTACTTTAATGAGATGAGAGGTATGGCAAAGAGTTGGTGTGCATGTGACACATGTTGGGACTTGGGCAAGAGAGAGGTGAGAGAAAAGTAAGAATATTGTGTGACTTGGCCGGTTCAGTTTTTATCGGTTAACCTAGTTTCAAAACTAAAACCGAACCGGTATGACCGGTTTTCCCAATTTCAAAGCCGAAACTGAACTGGGGCTGTTAAGAACCGGTTGGAACCGACGGTTTTGGTTTGGTCCAGATCAGTTTTCTGGTTCCCCAGTTTTCTTGTACAACCTTAATAGGAGATATAAAGGTCACCGCCTCCTGCTGGCGTTGCTTTCACCACGATCGGGGTATCAGGTTCTCAACCTCCTCCTCGTCTTCTTTGAGATATTCTCTCTTGGCCTAGAAATGGGCGTATCAATAACCTTCCCCTCCTCATCTTTTGTAAACCACATATTTTCTGCTTTTGCATTCTCCGCGTCAAAATCTTTCCCACAACCAGTTACGAACTTTCTAAATTTGTTCTCTACCCTTGCCAGCTCCCCTCTATAAAAATCAATCACATTTTCTATATAATGTTCATGCTCCGTTCGAGTTGCAGTTTTTGCTCGCGATGGATACAGATGCTCCTTCAACTGCATTTGTCCCCTGTATAAACGCTTGCGCATTTCTTTTTGTAATACACTTAAATCCCTCACATCAGTTTCTACCTTCTTTCAAATAGTTACTTCTTTTGACAATTGCGTCGCTAGAGACATTTTTTGCTCTATATGTTACGACAATAAATCTTGCAATTCCTTTAACTCACCCTCTAACTTCTGTTAAACCTTTATTTATACTTTCCTTATCTTGAAAATACAATCCTTATTGCCTTTCGGTCCTAAATAAAGCCAAAAACATCAGGTAAAGGTTCTACATCACCCCATATAACGGACACCCTAGCTCGCGCTGAACATTTTTTAGTATCTACACTATGACAATTATATGCTTCTTGAGCTGGAAACATTACTCGAGCTGGGTCAGGTACTACACTATTTTCCTACAAAAGCTCTATATATGCTTCATTTAAACCCCATTCACTATCAACTTCGACCTAAAAATATAATGTCAGAGCTATCAACAGACTTTGACACCCAACCTTATCACTCGGGTCATTAAAATAGGCCAACTCTTTTAGTTTTCGAACTAACGCCCCCCTTTACTCTTCCTTTCTTAAAACTTTATCCCTTTCTATTTTTATCTTAGCATATCTACACTGGAGATCATATAATTCCTTAAAGTTTTTCTCTAAGTTAGATTTAAACTGTCTTCTCTCATACTCAGCTTTATTTAATACCTGTTGAATACGAGCCACTAAAACCCTCGCTCTACTCAACGATCTCTCCAGGTCAGAAATAGTTTTTCTCGACTGCTCTACCTCCTACACAGATTACAAATATCTTGTCATCATACAAACATTCAAGCATAGCATATTAAAAAATGTCAATGAAACTTAACAGTTTACGACCATACAGAGTACAATCACATCAAAATCAAATGAACTATATAGTTTGACATAGAATACCATAGAGTGATTAAAGATTCTTGTTGATTTTTACCTCAGATGGAGGATCCAATGTCTTATCAGCAGTTAAAACTAGTTCAGTGGGTGAAGTAGATACATTGGCTAGACCAGCAGCATCAGCCACCATTTCGTCCTCTACATCGGAAGGGAAGACAATCTTGCATGATCGTATCGTAACGTCATCATGCTCGGACAGCGATGTATACCGCTCTTTAGTAGCCTTGGCTTCTTCAGCCCTCTTCTTTTTCTCTATCTCGAGCTCAGCTTCAAGCTCCTTTATCCGAGCCGATTGAACATCCAACTTTAGAGTAAGATCTCTGCACTCTTGGCTCCAATTTTTAATAATCTTTGTCGCCCCTTTTATCGGCATCGAGAGCTGCAAATACAAAAACATAACTTCAAGACAACAAATTACTTTCCAAATACAACACATCAAAGATTTCAATACATACCACAAAATTTTGCTCTTGGTACACCTCATCGAACTGCTGCAGATTAGTCCTCACCATGCATGCATTATTTTTATTCCATCTCTCTCATCTTGGCCACAGCTTGAGCATTTGTACGAGCACTACCCTCGTCATCGGGCCATTTTCTTTTCAACGAGCACTTCTTAGCCTCTGAAGGAATAACTTCACTCACTTCCTGCCTCTCCTAAGCATCTTCAGCAGTAGGTTTTGCAATCTCTTAGTCTGAGATCACCACCACAGTAGCAGGTGTAGTTTGCAGAGCTGGTTTTCTTGACCTCCGAGTAGTCTATTTTACGTTAATATTTTCCGACGTAGGAGAAGGAAGACTAGTAACATCATCAACAGTCAAGCAGGCTTTCTTCTCAGCCATAGCTTGATTCTCATGAGCTCATGGAACTTTAGGTATTATGGAATTTACCCTCTTATCACACTGGATACCTAGCTCACCAAGTACCTACTTTAACTCGGCCTGATCATGGGCTACGCAGTCGACCAAGCTGGTATTATCAGGTGCCAATGAAGGATTGGGATATGACAAAATAAGGAATAAAGCAATATTTAGCAACTCAAAGACATGAGGATGGTTGGTCGAATTTGATCAATGTTACTTACCCGGGTTATAAAATTTATGGTTCAGGACGAGCACTGGTTCATCTGGAACCTACATACAGTTGTCCCCTATACATACAAGGTGGTTATTCCATGGCCTACCCGTAGATTCAAAGTTCAAAAAATTTGGCCTAGACGAATCACTATACAGGTAACCACTATTTTGACTATTCACATACTACCATTTATAAAATTTTGACACATCATTAGCTTAGAACTGCTTGGCAGTCCCTTCCCTTCTCTATTTCTAATTCAGAGCCTCGCATACCTTTATCATCAAAACCAGTTACTTTCAATGGCCACCTCGGAAGAACGCCATCATACGGCAAATGATGAAAGTATCGTTCACGAAGTTCAGTGACCTTGATATAAAACCTACCTTCTACTGCATGCCGCACACGCTGAGAGCGTGCCCTCACCATGGTTGCTTACTCTACCTCAAACAGTAAAATTCTCTCTGACAGAAGATACAAGACATAGCTACTAAGGACCACTACTTTATATAGTAAAAATGAAGATCTTTGAAAATCTTAATCGCCATGCAAATTTTGCTAAAAGATATGTTGTGCAAAATTTTATAAACACAAATATCATCAGAAGCCAAAAAATATTGTGACAGGTCATACTTTCTATGTTATGAAATATCTCCTCAGATTTTATGCATACAGATATAGAGATCGCAACATACTAATCAAGCATATCCAACAGTAACACCTACAGGAAGATATCAGTTACTTCCATACGGCCATACATTTTCCAATCAATTCAAATTAGTAGGTTGCAAACATACACATATATTTACAACCACCCAATCATCTTAACAAATTGTTTACATATTTTCACCATATGACCTTTTTTTACATTTTTGAGCTCCTCTATTTTTTAAACCTCAACTTCCACTACCCTTTATAGATATACACACTGAGATATTTACAGTTCAATTTGTCCAGCAATACCCCATGAAAAACTACCATTTCTCGTACCTACAAATTCACAGACTTCTATTTTGGAAATATAAAGCTATAAATTGAGCAGTTTGAAACACAGCATCAAAATGACAATACAAAGACATTTCACTAGTTTGAAAGTTCTTTACAGATTACTTTACATATAATAAATGTTCTAAAAATTTTACAGATTACTTTACAAAATATATCAAGTTATAGTTCGAAACATTCCTCAGTAGCCACCGAGTAAGAAGATGTAAAATTAAAGCATCTTCCAAACTCTGATCCCCTGTAGGAAGGAGCTAAGAAATAGTAGAACTAGAAATCACCGAAGAAATATGGTATCAGTAGAATGATCATCTTCATGGCCAATATCTATGGTCCCTGAAAGAACAACCTTTGCCACCACCACCTCTTCTACCATAACCCCCACCACCTCGCATGCTAGAGATAGATAGAAGGTCATATTTCTTAGATAGAACCCACTTACTAGAAGGATACCAGAGGGTCATCCGAGACTCCCTCGGATGAACGCCTGCCGCATCATCTTTAATTGTAATAGCCTCCTCCGTCAGCCGTCTCAGTCTATTTCGACGCTCCTCCTCTGATGTCAACATATAAAGGAAGCGCGCCATTTGATAATAGTCATTCTCTGTCTCCATCACCTCTTCATATGTCATACGATGGTATGTAGGGGACACCATAATTGGTATCGATAGATGCAAAGGCAGGTAACTAAAGTATCTGATGCAGAATTCTTCCTTCAAATCCTAGCCTCCCAGGACTATTACCTTGTCATTACCATACTCTAAATCGTCATAAAATTTTAAATACAGAAACCAGAACACAGAAGAAACAGTTCAGGGAAGAAGACTTGGATCACCAGACACCAATCAGAGTGTTCTTTATACTATGATCAGCATTAAAGCCGACTCTCCAAATTCCTAATGTCTAAGGGATTTCCCATACAACAAAATTAACTAGAACCATTGATTCTAAAATACCCAAAAGCCACAAACAAATATTCATGAAGATGTGTTGGAAATGATTCTGAGGTAATAATTACAATATAGATCAACCAACACCACTTGCCCACAATGTTTCTCATACTGCTGGCTAAGAGGGGGCGGTTATAGTAGCTTATTCCGCATCTCATACTCATGCTTCATCTTTGACCAGCATACAATCATTCAACCTCATCAACATAACACGTTGCACATTTATGGCATAATTAGAATTAAGATAGCAATGTCAGGTCATGGATATAGCATGAACTTCTCAACCAATATCATGCACCCATAATGCCTCTTGTGCTCTTGGTTGAGATCCATCTTGCAGTGGCTTATTCTGCATCTCAGACTCATGCCTCATCTTCGACCAGTATATAACTACTTGATCTCCTTAACATGCATGTGGCGCTACTAAAGATGCATTACGGTTGTAAAGTTCTAGACATTATTTTTGACCTTTACATCAACAGTTTGAGTTAAGCAAATATACTATCATCAACAAAGCCATTATGAAACAGTAAAGATTAGAACGTTACACAATCAAATCAAATATTATCGAATACATATTGTAGCGTCCATCATTAAGAATAATAATGGTCCTCAAACCCTCATATTATAAGACCTATAAATAGGACCAGAGAATCCAAGACGAGGGGACAAAAGACGGAGGAATGTTCACCCAAACTCTATACTAAATACTCAGAGCTTCTCTTGTAATATCTAGTAGCTATCAACAAACTACTATCTTTCTAAATCCTAAAGAGAGGTCATGGTTTTTAACCTATTCAAAGGTTTTCCACGCTAAGCTTTGTGTTATTACTCTTCTATTATTCATCTCGAAGCTCTTAATATCCTTGGTGAAAAGGCTAAGTTTGGACCATAAAATTAGGCCATTACAATAACAACCATGTTGAATCATATGTTCCTAAAGATCATGTGGTAGATTTTGAGGAAAGCAATAATTCTAGTACTGGCTCTGGGAAAGAACAAGTCCAAGAAAAAGTTGGTGAGGGGTATCTCTAGAGATAAACTTCCTAGCTCTATAGAGATTAACATTAACAGCAATACTAGATACATGAGGTCTTCCCCCAATGAGAGGGAATTAGTATGTTGCTATTAAGTTAATGGATTTTATTTTATTTTTTACAGGCGAAGGGAACCATTTGTTGGACACTAACTTGATCCATAAGTTATGTTTTAGGTGGTGGCACCCTCACTTAACTTACAAGATCTTGGAAGTCAACAGTTCATGCATGTTAATGGCAAACAACTTTTGAAGTTCTCGGTAAGAAGTAATAAATTCATAAAGAAACTTCCAAAAAAAGTATAAAAAATAATGTAAAAGTACCCAAAAATTGCAAAACCCAATGTGAAGGCAAAAATTGAAAAAAATAATAATGTGAAGGCAACTCTCGTCTATCAAAAAGCTAGTCCACAGATAATGAATTATTTAGAATAGTGTATAGTGCCTACAATGGCATATAATCATAGAGCAGTAAACAAAGAAAAATACAAAATCATAGCTATTTGGCAGCTCTTTTGCGCGAGGTTGTACTTAAAAAAATTTAGGCACTCGACCATAAGAGAAGGAAAACACAAACAAAGAAAACCAAAAGACCTACTAAATAAGTAAAGGAATGTACAGGCAAAAATAAAGTGTCTGGACAGTTGAAGTATTAACAAAAGCACAAGAAAATGCAAAACTTACTGGAATGTTTCCAACATATTTGGTCAGCGCATCCAAATCTTTTCTTAACTTCTCAGTGGAAAACTTCAATTTGTTGTTATTAGATCGCAGCTCTTCATTCTCGTTGATAATGTGACAAACTTTTTCCACCAAGGATATGTTCATGCCCGTACCCATACCCCGAGTTCCACCTTTCCTCTCTTTGCCAAATTTTTGCGTAGATATGACTATAACTATAAATTGACAAATAGTAGTACATTTTTATAATTAATTCAATCACATTAACAACTTGAGCAATGCCATCATTGGGTCCCGTTCGAATGCTTTTAGGGTCTTTCCTCATAGTATTTTGCAGTTCCGCCTATAAATGTTTTCGTTCGTTAGATAATAACAAAGTTAACAATACATGCATTTCTAAGCTATATTTTAAGAGTATAAAAGTTAAAAAAGATATACTTAAAATAACATCAGGGTATTAAATGGTCTTATCTTTTTTGGCATGGGCTGGAATGTACACTTCAACCCTACCAATCTCCTCATCTGTAATACCTATTTCCTCAGCCTATCCATTTTAAACGTATTTAATTATTACTTAAAAAAAAGTGTAAAATGCGTAAATATATAAACATATGTCTATCTTACCAATTTATGACGAGTAATTGGAATACTAGTTCTACCAAGAGTGCACGGCGCTATTAGTTTTGCTTGATTTTCTTTGTTCCTTTTACTTTTAACCCGAAATTAGTTAAATATAACTTAAGTATAAATATCACGATAATCGCTCAAATGAAAAAAAAAAAAAAAAAAAAAAAACTCTTACGCAAGGATAAGTACATATAACATAAACATATACCAGAAACTTCCCCGAATTGCAGTAATCAACAAACTTCACCCAATCCTCCCTTGGAACAAATTCAGGGGCCGAAGAAGCTTTCACATCTCCTGGATTATTTCCTAAGATCAATGTGGTATTTAAATGATACTTATACCTTTTCCAAGTATCTTTAATTTTTTTTCTTTTAAATCAAACCAGGCAACATGAGAGATATCATAACATTCCTACAGATACAAGAAAAACAAACAATCAAATTAACTAAAAGGCGAAGATCTTGGTAACCATTTAGAAAATTATAACATTTAACTTATAAAATTTTACCTCCAACTCCTTTACTATTAATGTTATACGATCATTAAGGACATCCTTAAAGCTTACGTAAATAATAGGGAGGTAGATACGAACTTGGAATCTTATATCTGAAGAATAGGTATTCGTTTCCGGATTTGCTTGATTCGGTTAACCCCATAAATTTACGCCAATATTTTTCTTATTTCCATTTGGTATGGGTTTTGAACCTCGTGTTAATCCACTTTTCTTTTTGGAAGATATATTAGATGAAGAATTATTTCCTAAAAAATAAAATAAATTTCAACATTGAGTAATATTATTAACGAAATGCGAATTTATTATAAAATGATAAGAAATAATAAATCTCACCAGTATCTACAGTATTTGAGTCATCACCCGATGACTGTAAGTTATCAAAAGGATTGTAATGAGCCATGCGTCTAACTATTATATTAAAAACTGCAAAATATCATAAGCATTTATAAAATGGATACGACATAATTATATAGCATATTACTTCATTCTAAACAAATTAATAAACATGAACAATTAAAACACTTTATAATGATTAAAGTTTCATTACTATAACAATTGGCGACTACTTACAATAATAGAAATCAAAATATTAAAATAACGATTTCAACAAAAAAAAATTACTAAAAGACATTTATTGCAGCATAACAACCAGCTATTTCCCCAACCTCTTTCATTTTTTGGACTTCTCAACAACAGGAAGTACGCAACCCGAATCATTAAATATTATTTCATCATCGAGAATAAGTGTATCATTACTCGGTCCAATATATGAATCTCCTATAAATCGTTCCTCAGATAAAAGGCAAGCTTCATCCTCAACATAGACCTTTGGCGGAACCGCTATGACCACGTTCTAGTCAGGATGTTTTGGATCCTTGGAATAAAATACCTGTGTAGCATTTTCTGCAAGAATAAATGGTTCATCACCAAATTTGTTTGAGCTAATTAAGTTTGAAAAATTCACCAATTTTAAATTTTCCTTCAAGTCCTACTTAACACCTTGACGTGTAACCCTAGCCCAATTACACCTAAATAAGAAAGGTTTATAACCTTTACGATATTCGAGTTAAATAATATCCGTAAAATTTTTGTAATATATCGTACTTTCATCTAGAGGATTCTTATCTTTAGAACTAGACTGAAAAGTCATCACAGAACTTGCGTTAACCCCACTATTCTGATATTGTTTCGTTGCCTCGTATTCTTTTATGACAAATAAGAAGCCATTGACGCAATACTTTTTGTACGGCGTAGTAAAACCAATTGGCCCTCCTACTATATTTTTAAAACCATAATCATTTTCATCGATCTCTAGCTGGAAAATAATACCAATTGATAAACTAGCTTAAAAAATTCTTCTTATTACATAAGTTTCTTTTTATGAAAATTGTAAATAACAAAACTAACAAGTACCTGTTGTTTAACCCATGGTATAAACACTTCTTCACTAGGAATCTTATAGTTTACACCCTTTCCCACGGATAACTTACGACGCTTTAAGAAATTGTCATGTTTACTGTACATCATAGTAAATATATTTACGGATATGAAATGCTAGCATAAAATTTTAAAGTAAATATGTTAAATATATACATTTCTACATATCATAGAAAGGACGAATCTTTATTATCCACATACGAGCTTGTTCGTACTCAATACCATGTATAAAAAATTATGAACTTGAACCAATCAGCCTACTATCACCTACATTTTCGTTGTCAATATCATCAAGAAACTTAGGCATCACAGATCCATTCAAAGGCATCTCTAATTTTGTAAAGATAGTCGAATTACCCCTGCCTTTATATTTTGTACAATAAGTTAAAGCATCTTGTAAAATGTATCATTTTGCTATACAACCTTCAGGCCGTGCTTTGTTCATAAAATCATCTTTATATGTTTTTATTAGCCTTTTCAAATTAATGTCATGTTAAAAACAATGTTAACATAAAAATATTGATACTCTAATACGTGATAGCTGTGTAATACCCATTAAATGGCCACATCCATCGAAAGGGTTCAGGACCATTCACTCGGCTCTCATAAGCCAAATGAATTGGCAAATACATCATTACAAAGAATGTAGAAGGAGGAAAGCTTTTCCCAACTTCAAACAGTGTTTTAGTCATGCCCCTTTCCAAACTCATAAGTGTTTCAATATCGACAACTTTGGAACATAGTACGCTAAAGAAAGTTGAAAACCTTAAGATTATATCGTGGATTTCCTTTCTATCTGCGAGGTATGTTATATCAACACAGGAAGTAGATGTTGCATTAAGACAAGGTAGTCATGAGAATTCATGTCCTTCAATTCCTTGAAATCACTAGAAACAATGTTCTTCCAATTACTACTGAATCCGTACGAAACTCGCAGATCTCTCAGTGTTTGCATAAACAGTTTCTTTTCGTCCTTTGTTACCAATACCGACCTGACTTCATTCCCATTTTCTTTATATATCCAGTACTTTTTCATAATTTTTAATTTCTTCAAGTCCCTACGTACATTGGCATCATCCTTTGACTTGTCTAAATTCAACATAAGCACAACTAGGATCTCATAACAATTTTTTTCAATATGGATCACATCCAAGTTGTTACGAATAGGGATATTAGCCCAATATTCAAGATCAAAGAATATAGACCACTTATTGAAGAATGTTGCAGCAACATTTCCTAAAAAAATCTCATTATTTTTGCCCCAATGAACATCAAGAGTTGCAGTCATGCTTTCTGCCGTTCTCCCGAGTAAAGGCACAGACTTTTGTCTTAGCTCTTCTTTCCCATTAAAAGTACTGGAGCTAGTATCCTTCCTGCAAGTCTCCTCTTCTTCTGGAATCCATTGTCTATGACTAGGATAAACAACTTTCCTTCCATTTTCAAGCCTTAGAGAATTCGTATTATGTCCACAACAAGGACAAGCAAATTTACCCTTTATCTTACAACCTGATTATTTCCATATGCAGGAAAATCGTGGATAGTCCACAGAAAAATAACTCGTATGCTGAAGTTGTTACCAGTGTGTGAATCAGATGTTATAGCCCTTTTATGCCACAAGTCCTTCAATTCAGCAATTAATGGTCGCAAGTAAACATTTATATCATTTCCCGGCTGGTGTGGACCTAGTATCTATAAAGTAAGCATTGTAAATTATGGTTTTATGCATAGATTTGGTGGAAGGTTAAATTGCACTACCATTACAGGCCAAGTACTATGTTGGGAACCAAATTTACCAAATGGGTTAACCACATCTGTTGTTAAACCAAATCTAAGGTTTCTAGTCATCGCTTTTGCCACCCATAGCACACTGTAATAATAATTATAAAATGAATGGCAATATCAGATATACCTAACATTTCAGTTTATGACTAAATAATAATAAAAATAAATAACTAAATATATTTTAGACAAGCATACCTATACATCCCCTGCAACCTTGGTGTTAACGGGAAATATCTTAGTACCTTAGCAACAAATTTAGTTTTCTATTTATACCTAGATGCACCACATGTAGGACACTCAATTTGTAGGGCATTTTCTTTCCAATACAAGATAAAATCATTTGGGCAAGCATCAATCTTTTCATAGTCAAGACCTACTCATGAGATGATCTTACTAGCGCGGTAGCTGTAGTGACCCAAATTTTTTTTTTGTATTATACTATTTATAATTATGCATCTATATTTTTTTCAATTATCGTGTGTGGTGTTCCATCAGTTTTGTGGTTTCTGCTGCTGTTGGGCAGAGAAGGTAGGGTTTTGATTGTAGGAGCCCGTGGTCAGTTTCTGATAGGGTTGTGTTTGCTGTTTCGGGTTGTTTCTGTCATCTGAGGATCTTGGTGTGATGTGTAGTTCAGGAGGATCTCAGAGTCACTTTTTGGAGTTTTTCCTGTTGTCGTTCGAACGAGTACCATTGTTGTTCGAACGAATCTTCATGTCTTCTGGACGTTTTGGCCATTGAACAGATTATCGTTAGAATGAAATTTATTGTCGTTCGAACGAGTTGGCTTGTCTCCTGGAATTTTTGCCCCGAATGGCAAGGTCATTCGAATGAAATTATGTGTCATTCAAATGACTTGCTGATTGTATATATATCACTTCTCCTCTTTCTCTCCACATAATCTTTCTCACCAACTCAACTTCTCTTTTCAATGGTTTGTGAATCCTCTCTCTCTCTAACTCAAATTGGCCTCGATTGGAAGGGGTTCCCTTGTATTTGGCGCTTCCTCTACTCCTCTACTTCAATTCGATGTTTGGCGACCGCATTTTAGGGTTTAATCTCAACAGCTTTGCCCTTTGTTCGGCTTTCTCACCTTCGAGGTTCGTGCTTTCTCTCTTCGTTTACTCTCCATATTGTGATTATGGGCTATTGGTTTAGGGTTTGTGCTTGATGGGCTGATTTTAGGGTTTGTAATTGTAGGAGTTTGTTTGGATTTGTATTGTTGGTTATTGAGGTTTGTGGTATTTGCAATTATCACAGGTATTGGGTTGATTATTGGTTTGTGATTGTTAGAGGAATTGGGTGTTTAGTGGTGGTGATTGTTTGGGTTTATATCAGCGTTTATTTGGTGGATTGTGGTTGATCAGAGTGGCGCAGCGGATGCGTGGTATGATTATGGATTTTTTTGCAGTTTGTGTTGTTGATTCGGGTATGGTGCTGATTTTGAATTCAGTTTCGGGCGAGAATCCTTTGTTGGAATTGTGATTGGGTTTCGGGCCTTGGTAGTGGTTGGTGCTGTGGTGTTCCTGTTCCTTTCAGTGACTCATTCGAGTTCCAGAAGTTGATTTACGGAGCATATTACCGTTGGGGTATTGTTTGGATATTTTCTGTCGGGTTAGTTATTATCAAACTTGGTATATCAGGCGAGTTTCCCTTCTTTGCTAAATTCCTTTACTAGTTTAACCTGTGTTAGTTAGTGTCTGTGCATTTGGCATTGAGGTGCACGTGGTTTAGTATAGTTTAGTTATTTGGGTTTCTCTTGTGCTCGTTCTTTTGTCCGGCGTGTAGGGTGTGTTCTCTTTTGTCTTTAAGGAAGTTTTGCCTTTGTGAGGCATTCTCATGGGCTGTCCATGATTTATGGGTTCTAATCTTTCAGAGACTGCGGTGTTTTGATGTTATGACTGGTTAATTAGTCACTGTTCATTGGTGGTTTATTATTGTGGTTGGTGGTCACTGTTGTACCTATGTTAGGATTGTTTATCATTCTCGTTGGCAGACTTGGTTATCGCATGTGTGCGTGTGTGTTGGCCGCGTCGGCGGCTGTTGTACTTTGATCCTTGGGATCTGTTTGTAGCGTGAGTTTTTATATTCTTTTAACTTAACGGGATCGGATACATAAACCAACTCTACGTCAGTTGACCCTCGATAGGATACCAGGATTCCTACATCGGGTAGAAATAGCAGGTAAGTCATTGGCGACAGGTACTATCATGCCTATTCACCCATCCGGGAGTGTGGAATGGTATGAGACAGTTCCTCAGGTACCAGTCTTATCTTTCGTGAGGTTGAAATTCCTTAGAATGTAAATAAAGTTTGGACATTGGCTCCATGGGTTGCAAAGCCTGGAACACTCTAATCAATTGATTATATCCTTTAGATTGGTCGAGCTTGGACAATAAATCGTACCATTGTATCCAACTGAGATCTCGTTAAGGTTACTATGCATTAGCGGCTGATCAGGCCAACACTTTAATTTTATTAGGTCTAGTCCTTTGGTTTCATCTCATCATGATCATTCACATTAGGGCTTTAGCAGATCATATCATATCATCTAGCATCTGGGATAATTATGGGATTATCATAGTCATCATATCATATCATATCATCACCATATCATATCAGGTTATCACATTATATTATATCATCACATCATATCATATCATCTAGCATTTAGGATAATAATGGGATTATCCTAATTCATCATATCATATCATCGCAGTACTTCATTGTTCCTCCTTCTTGTCCTTTCCTTTTAGTCTGCACTTATATATTACTGTACTTTTAGAATCTTATATCTCATTCACCTTTCCACTTTTTCTGCACCTGCTATATTAGTAGGTTGTTTAACTCTGTTGGGTTATTTAGTGAGTTGTGGTTTTGCTCACTCTGGCATCCTCCTTTCAGTAGCAGGGTTATTACAAGTTTTGCTGAGGATTTTAGCTGTGTTGGAGCCTGGTTAACTGTTGTAGATTTTGTTCTCATTGTAGTATCTCTTGTTCGATCTTAGCTTTTGTCACTATATATTATTTGATATCTTGTATTATATATTTCCAGTTTGATATTTATATATCTTTTACTTTCGCTTTGCTCTTCTTTTGCTCTGTGATGCTTATTTAAATGACTGAGCTGAAACTTGTCTATGGCTCGGTCGTTTGTGGGGTGAATCAGTTAGATTCCCTGACCTGCATGCCCTGGTTGTCCATGTTTTAATCATTATTCTTATTATTGGATTTTGGGGTGTGACAGTAGCTATCAACGGGAACTTTATTATCTGGAGGCAATACTTCTTGGAATACTTGAGGAAGCTCTGTGAAACTAATTTTACTCCAGTTACGCTTAACTTTAAACCTGCATAATATGATGACAAAAACCAACACAGTGAAACCTTTGCATCCGGGATACAATGCAGTTATAGTATCATGTACTACTTTATCAAACTTAATTGCATGATCTTTGCTAGTAGCTTTATTTACCATATGCCACTTTCTCAAGTTCTACATTTTCACTTGTATTACGAAAAGAATCTAGAACTACCGAGTTATCTTGATCTAACAAGTTATTCAAGTGGTACTCAAATTTCTCAGGTATTCATCATCGAAGTGATGTTCAGCTATATCTATACCTTGAGTAACCTCACTCTCACCATGGTAAATCCATGTTGTGCACGTTTCAGTGAATTCGTGTTTCATTAAATCTAAAACGACATCGTCATAAGATATTGTAATCATTTGATTCCAACACCTCGAGCAGGGATAATGAATGGTTTCACTATTTAGAAGGTGTTTCTGATGTGGCGCATCCCTCATAGGATCATTTACCCACCATACCATCTATGTTTATTTAATGTTTTGTATTTTAGTCTTTAGCTCAAGCCTTGTTGGAGAGGCCCAGCCTAGGTTATTAGCAGTTTCCCAATTTAAGTAGAATTCTATTTTCAATAAGAATTAGAGTTTCTAATTCTAACCCCCCTTGTGTTCTATAAAATGGGTGGTCTAGAGTATTAGTTTCTTAGTTAATGTAGTTAATTCAGTTAAAGTAGTCTTGTTCAGAACAAGGTTCTAATTAATAAAATTAAGGCTCCTCACGAACCTAATTTCCATTTATTAAAACTGGTGTTATTCTTGATTATTGGCTTCTGCGTAATCAGTTTACATCAGTTTCTTTGCAAACTTCATAAAGATATTAATACCCTTTAAAAAGTTTATGTCTGGATTATGTAATTTAATCCAACTCTTATCAATAGAACTAGACATATTTCTGCATCCAAACATTAAGAAGAAAATATAATAAAATTAAATACTCTGAAGTAATCATAACATGATTAAAATCAAGAATAGACTCAAAATGATAGTAGACATAATAGACTTGTGCGTACTTATCACAAAAACAATTAAGCCTATGTACACCATTGCTTTTGTATAATATGATAATCAAAGTATCAAATACTTCATATGCATAATACTGATGTTTTTTTCCCTCGACAATATCCTATTCGAGAAGTAAATATGTATGTATCGTAGACCCCTTTATTGTCTAACTGAGTCTGTAATAGCTATTTAGGGTTTTAGTAGTCTTAGTATGTATATATGTAAGCTGGTGAAGAAAGACTCTATAAATGACATCATAGCACCAACTTTCAGTACAATTTGGAGGATATGAGTTCTTAATGATGATGTATAACAAATATCATTTTATCTATTATCTAGAAGGGAATATGGTCTATAGTTATTAAACTTTGAAAGTACCAATTTCTAAAATTGAGGGACTCTGGCTTGAGGTATATGTTTTTAGAAAATTAGGGATATTGGGTAAATTGCTTCTCTAATAAAAAGATTAAATTTAATCTAATTATATCATTTTTCTTGTAAAGAAAGAGAGGAAACGTAGTTAATCGATGGTATTTTTAAAGAGGGTCTTCTAGAGAAATGAACCCAATCAAGCAACAAAAAAGAATGCAATAAGAATGATTAATTATGAAATGTGATAAACCCCAAACTAATACAACTGTAATCAAGGGTTTTAGATTGATTAAAAACTCAAACTACCAATCAATCAATCAAAACCCCCAAAACAGATATTAAATTAGGAACCCCAGATAAAAAAAACCAATCAATCAATCAAAGCCCCAAAATATATATCAAATTAGGGACCCATATACAAAACAAAATATCAATCACCCCTAAAAGTTCAAAAAAAAACCCCAAAATAGATACCAAATTAGGGGGGAAATTAAGAAGATGGTAAACCCCAGATAAGAACAATAAATCAAAAATAAGAGATTTGGGGAAAAGAGATTACCAAAGACGATATTCAGGGACGTATTATAGACTGAAACCCTAAAGCTCTACGAATCAAACCCTTAAATTTGACTGAACCCCTAAAACACTGTGAATCAAACCCACTAATTCACCATTGAAGAGAGATCACAGAGAGAAAAAACAAGGTGGGAGCTAAAATAATTTCCAAACTTGTTTTTGCCACCATTTCTTCTCCAACCCCACAATCAGTCATTTTGTTTTTTTGAAAAAAAGTTTTAGCCACTTTTTTAATCTATTGGCCACGGTGTTAATTGTGGTAATTTGATACTAATAAAGTTTTGACAAAAACTAAAAGACCTTCGTGGTAACAGCCCTATTTTCTTGTAGTATACATAGGGAGGATGGTTTGTAATCAATCTTTGGTTAGACTTTTGGGCAACTGTTATAGCATTCAGGGAAGATAAGGTTCAATTGAAATTTTAAAACATATGAAAAGGAGTTGAGAACATTTTATCAATCATGTTTGAGCACTATTTGGAGGAAGTAAATTGTAAAGCATATACTTGTGCAATAATTGGTAGAAAGCTAATACATGGGGCTGTTAAATTGTATACTAGAAGACCTTCTTTTCTAATTTCTCTGGATGATCCTTTAAAGGACTTCTAAATTTTCATGATTTTCTTAGATTTTGCCTGCATCTCGACCCTTTTCTTTGGTTTTAATTTTCATAGGTTCTTGACTATAGGACATGTCTGCAGTTGGATCTTTTTCTTTGGTTTGTAATTTTTCCTATTAATAAAAAGACTTACTTTTTCCTATTAATAAAAATAATTAGTTGCCATAAAAGGAGCTAAAATATGCACTATTACATAAGTATAAGAGTAGTCCATATGGGTAACAAAAACTCGTATATTAGAATTTAGGATTGTTATGGGAACGCAAAGTAGTCTATAAATGAAATACACGAGGTTGTATATGCATTTTTCATCCGTAAGAATTACTATGAAAAATTAAATAGGCACTTTCCTAGCATATATATGTTTAATGCTTGGTCATAGTGCTCTTTTTTCATCCAAGTAAGAATGCAGATTTTTTTCTTATAGATGTAATTTTCCAAGAAGATATAATTCTTAACTTCTTGATTCTGCTTGTGTAGGGTCCTTTAATGGTCTTGGTTTTCTTTCACTTTACTTGTCAGGAAAAATGGGAGCATTTGATGGTAGAGGACCCGTTGCAAGCTTGTGCCTGATTGGTCTTCCCTTGCTCGTTGCAACTCTTGTTAGTATTTTTCTAGTAGATGACTAATATCATAGAGGGCTAGATATGTTTATTGGAGGGATCATAGGTTTGCGCCATTATAGTTGGTTATTTAGCTATACCTTCCTATTCCTATGAATTTTCAGGCGGTACTTTCTTCTTGTAGGTCTAATAGTGGTTGTGTGCTATTATTTGTATTTCTGACCACCACTATACAAGAAAAATGGTAAAATATTACCTTTTATGTCTTTCCATAATGTACATTTTAATTTTTTGTAGTTCTTGTGAAATATTTTTTTGCGAAGTTCCTTTCTTTTGCTCTTCAACTATCGGGGTAATCTTAGCTACCAAGTAAATATAGTGTAACGATCAACTGATATTCAATCGTGAAAAAAATGGTCGCATAAGATTGCTATGTCGGTGTGGAAGCCTTAGGTACTAATTAAACCCAATTGTCAAGTAGAAGAAGAAACCTAATACCCCAATATTGGTCACACCATTGAGAGAGAGAGAGAGAGAGAGAGATGTACGCCAAGTGTGGTAAGTCACATTTCCCTAGAGCAATTTTTGAAAGAATGGACAAGAGAAATGCAGTCAAGGAAATTAAATAGTTTATAAGGTAATGTAACAATTGAGGGCTCATCACAACAATCATTCTTGTATCTCTATTTTAATTCTTTACTAAAAATTAGATAAATCAACAGAAGTAAAAATCAAATAAAACCCCCAAGATAGATAAAAATTAATCATCATAAAAGACTTGAATCAATAAAATACGAGAATTACCTGCACTTCAATTGATTTTGCACAAAACCTAAGTATTTCAAAATAAGATTTAAAGTCCAATTACACTATCAAGAGACCAACAATACATAATGGGGGTTACATATAACTCATAATTGGGATTTGGGGATGGGATTTATCTCACAACTAGAAGATACAAAATCAATAATAGATGAAAATCAGGGTAAATGAAATTGTACCTTTTGATCGAGGAATCACTTGTTGTTGCTAATGAAATCTCGATTGAAACTGGAATAAATCAAATAATGAAACATTAGAGAGCAAATCACACTATAATAATGGAGAAATTCGACAAAACCCCTAATCGAAAGAGACATAAAAAGAGAGAGAGAGGTACCAGTGAATCAGAACAGAGAATTCATGAAGTACCGAGCAGAGAGATGAAAGAATAAAGGGATTTCTCTTATGATTCAATAGCCAAAATTGCGTATGAGTGTGCGGGAAAACAAGGCGGGAGCTAAAATAATTTGAGCTCTTGTTTTATGCCACAGTTTCATCTCTTAAGCCACGGTTTTGCTAAATCCGTGCCCTATTGTTTTTTTTTCAAAAGTTTTAGCCGCCATTTTAGTCTAATAGACACGGTGTTGACTGTGGTAGTTTGACACTGATAAAGTTGTGGCAAAAACTAAAAGTCCTCTGTGGCAACTGCCCCATTTTCTTGTAGTAGAATCATGGTGTTTACGGAATTTCAACCTATAGGTCTAAAATTTGATTAAAATATTTTTCTATTTATGGGATCTAAGGCCACGGGGATGCCCGCGATGCAAGGGCCGATAAGTTACTTGGGAAAGAATTTAGGGGTGATATAACCCTGGGACACTAACTGATAAGTTATTAACAAATCTTTTGTTTAAGGACTCAAACCCAAGGACCTTGACAACATGGCCTTACTGTGTACATGACTCTAAGTTGTCATATGCATGAATGATTTGAGAAACCAACACTCAATCAAAATGACATGTCTGTCCTTGCACTATATGCGATGGGACAATATCATATGATTGGCGATTCTACGCTCAACAAACTTCCTAGCCTTACGCACCATAAAGTTGGGATTTTGTTGATGATACAATACTCGGACTACTAATAACATATTTGCCCTCACGAAGTGATGTTATATCTATTAGTAGTATTTTACAATAATGAATCACAGAGTAATCGTATTAAAAGTTTTTCTCACGACACCCACTCCTTTTAATCATTAATATCATATTAATGAAATAGATTTATTCATTTCAATGGTTTTATCTCGTCTAGGACATTATTAGTTCGTTCAACCAACACAGGAAATCCCAGTCCTAAACATTAAAATTAATATCGGCGTTAAGTAGTTCAGGTTCCAGTGAAAACACAAACCAATTCCTCCAATAATTATTCATTAACTAATTCATCATCTTTTTGAATAAAAGGGCATCTGAAACAACAAGAATACATGTCATACATGAACTAAACCACATACTATAAACTGATCTAATATACTTGTAATACTAATAGGTCCATTCCTACTCATGCTTGGACATAATAAATGAAGCTTTAGATTTACTACAATTGTATTTCATGGAAAATTCAGTAGCTAGGAATTCAATTCATGGGAATAAACTCAAGCATTTGTATATCAAAAAATTATCGAGATAGTCGTCAATGAAGATAGATAATAGCACTTGCCCAAATTGGCGAATTAGTATGATCGAAGAGCAAAGAATGTTCTAACAATGTCCAACCCACTACAATCTATGCCGGGTACGAAGCAAAATTTGATTTGTAGAGTAACGATCAGTCTCCCGAACTTGATCTTGTTCCCTTCTAGATTTATAATAGTAGGAATTATAATGAAAGTAACTCAAACCCCCCCCCCCCTACTGAGTTTCTAGAACCCTTGCCCTAAAATTAATGGTTGTTTTTTATGTGATGGTAATAACCAATCTCTCTCTTGAACTTTTATGTTATCTTTATCTTTTAAATTATGTTATATCTGAGATTGAAATTGGGGATATGAAGTATTGTTGTTGGAGAGGAGTTGAGGGTTCAAGGAGAAGAATAAGGATAAGATTTTGGGGGAGGGAGGAGAATAAGGAGGGCAGGAGTTGTGGGTTGTTTATTTTTAAAACTTTAAGGTACTGATATGATGCTACAGGGAGTAATATAACAAGGTAACAAACAACAAAAATATCATATAACAAACAATATCTACAAAATAAATAATAAAAATTGGGGCGCTATAGGATCTGTTTTAAGCTTGATATAAATCTATACGCTCAGACGAATAAATAGAAGATTGAGTTTGTGTCTAACACTCTTTCCTTAAAACTGATTTGCTCTTGCCACATTACTTTGCAGTATATTAGGCATCTAACTCCTAGGATATAAGGATCTGACGCATGTTAAAGGAAGCCCAACAATCAACCCACCAAACAAACCTTGATTGTGACTTTTGTCTCTGATAAAAATGACTAAAAGAAAATCATATAACAAATGATTTAGAAAGACACATGAGATGGCTTTAAATAGGACATTGGTGACTCCTCACCAAGAGTCGTGTCTTAAGACACACTAGTTCACAAATGGTCATGACATAAGCCACATATATAGTCATGTCTCTTGGAGCCAAAAGTCACAACTTATGGTATACAAATAGTTGTCTCTTGGAGCTTAAAACCAATTCATAACCCAAAGGCCCAAAGCAAAAATAAACTAAGTGTTATTTAGGAATCCCCACAAGCCTATGGCCCAAGCCCCAAGGCAAACTCATAGACCTATGGTTGAAATATATGAAGGTTCCTACACCAGATTTCCCATGCACCAAACAAGATAGCCCATGGGTTGTCACACACGCATGTAAGTGATCAAAGAACTTCAACACACTTAAATAATATAACATACATAGTTACTTATAAGTTTAAGTTTTATTTTACTTACACCCAACGTGGGACTAAACACTTCATCATTCAAAACTAACAAAAATACATCATGGTTTACAACATGATTTTCTAATAATCCCCCACATTTGAATGGTAACACAAGAAGACTCAGATAAAAAAAACATAGAATATAAGGGAACAGTCCTACATTGAGATAGGCCTCTTGTGGACTCGAGATTATGCTAGTAAAAAAACTATCAGGCTCACGCTGATTAGTTAACATAT
This sequence comes from Kingdonia uniflora, assembly GCA_014058105.1. NCBI lineage: Eukaryota > Viridiplantae > Streptophyta > Magnoliopsida > Ranunculales > Circaeasteraceae > Kingdonia > Kingdonia uniflora. The sequence goes on from JACGCM010002784.1 coordinate 2,506,430, forward strand.
GTCTTAAAATGTCAATTGTAATATAAACCAAGGCAGCAATCGGTTCTCACAGTTGTGTTCAATTCGGCTCTGAATATATCTTGAATTCATGAGTAATATTAGAGAATTCAGCGTTATAAAATTCTCATAGAAGCGGCTCTGCATCACACTCACATAGGTGATATTCTATTAAGATTATCCTGTAATACCCCACTTATAAAAATAAGTCATATAATTCATTAAAGACTTGAATAACTTACCCTAAAAAATTAATATAGGGTACACTGATTACATCATAGAATGAGTGGGAGTATAAGCTCCTTAATGTTTATGTTGAGTAACTCATAACCTATTTTCTTATTGAACCTAGATCTAGGAATTTCCATTCAACTACGTTAAGTTTCTGTTATGGTTAACTCATAGTTGAAGGCTTTAAGCCCATTCCCTGTGATGTATAAATTACTTGCGCTTTCAGCTAACCTTTTGTAAATGGATCCGCTAGGTTGTCACTTGACTTCACAAAGTCAATGGATATTATTTCACTCGTAAGTAATTTCTTTACAGTATTATGTCTACGACGTATATGTCGCGACTTACCCTTATAGATATTTTTCTTAGCCCTTGCAATAGCTACTTGATTACCCACTTACACCACTTCTGGGCATGCTTTTTGAACTATGTATTGAGGCCCATAGTATGCATATGCTCCTATTATCATTGTTATCTGTCAACTGCTTTGTGGCTATCCTAAAACATACTTAATTAGTTACAACATCAAGAATGGAATCACATGACTTATAAGTTTCCTCAAAGCTTTATTCTTATCTAGCCAAAAATGATATAACATAGTGCAAAAAGAAGCAATTAAAATTTTATAGAGGCCATTGTGTCCATTGTTAGATAACAACCATTATATCTCTTAGATGCTGGGTTTTTTTCTGATTCTGATTGCTTATTCTTATTCTGAATACTTATTCTGATTGTTGAATCTAGCACAAGCCACTAAGGAAAGAGATTTAGATGGGGGCAAAGAAACCAAAAGATTAGAAGAAGAAAGATAAAACAAATACTTGACATAAAGTTAATTTCTTTATCTTTTACCATACGAAGAAAAATATTGCAAAATATGATACTTATTGCGAGCAAGGATATTGGTCGAATTGAACTAGTATTTTCCCGAATAATATTTGTACATAATTTCACGTCCCCAAACAATTCGAAATACTCTTGGGTAATGTCTTTATAGTCAATACTACACTTCGAAAAACTCTTGAATAATGTCTTTATAGCCGAGGAATTGAACGAGAAAAAAGCCATTATTATCCAAAAAATAGCCTAGGATTATACCAATCCATCTTTCAATATTAAATTCGTCAACAAACTCTGAAAGTAGGTCAAACACTCTAATAATTAAATCAAGATGTTATATTTTTCTTTAATGTTACGGATGTTATATTCACCCGAACTCTTTCATCAACACCTGCCTTGATGGGCTTGGATGGCTAAGTTGCTGCATATATACGACTAGCTTGGCTTTTACATTTGACACTATTTGAAGGTAGGAAGATAAGTTAGGGTCCTTATAGAGTTTAGTTAATAAATTTGAGATGAAGTACCTTAGGTGATTAAGAGGAAGAGATGAACCAACTTACAATTGGTAAATCTTAATAGAATTTCTTCAAATTGGTTAACTTTCAGTAATAGGGTATCAGTTCGGGATATCTTTATTTCCTGTGTTTTGGTTTTATGTTAAGGAGTATCGCAGATTCAAAACACCACACGAACTTTAAAGTCCGCCCCATTAAAATAAAATAAAAATTCCTCAGCTACTCGTTCGAACGAAATATGGTTTTAGGCTAAAATTCCAGTGGCATGAAAATAACTCGTTGTAACGAAAATACAAGTCGCCCAAACAAAAAATAGCTCTGGCCCAAAATTCCAATGGGATGGAATTTGGTCGTTCGAAAGACTTTGACAAAATATTAAATTAACCTAGATCCTCCTGGATCATGGCTCCCCCCTTTAGGAGCCTTGAGCTCCTGTTCAAGCTAGAACTGGAGATGTGGGAATGCGGCGATGCCCAATTCCCTGTTGTACCACATCGACTTACTCGGTAGCTGACCCTTCTTCCTAACTCGGAACGATTCAATACCACCCCGTCTTGTAGTATGAACCTTTCTCACTAAAATACCATCCTCCGACAACTGATCTTCTCTTTCCATCCATAAGTTATCAACTAATGGTAGGTGAGTATCTATTGTAGAGTCTTCATCCAAAAGAGACGGCTCAAACAGCTTCAAATGCTCGGTATTAATCACTGAATACATCTTCATGAAAGGTGGCAAATCCAATTGGAATGCATTGTCACTAATCTTCTTGAGTATCAAAAACGGACCATAACGGATAAGTTTGAGCTTCTTACCATCCCCCTTAAGCCGTTCCTTACCCAAATGCAACCAAACGAGGTCGCACTCAAGAAAAGTACACTCAACCCTATGCTTATCGTGGCGAGTTTTATACTTCGTTTAACTCTTCTTCAACTGAGCTTCAACCACCTCAAGAACCTTACTGATCTTCTCATTGAAACGTTAAGTTTAAACCTGCTCCTCTTCTACCTTCCCTGACACCTTCTTGTTGCCAAGACTAAATGCCAAATCAAAAGGGATTTGCGGCAAGTACCCCAAACAAACTTCAAAAGGAGACTTCAACGTGGAACCATGAATCGCTCGGTTGAACGCAAACTGAAGATACGGTAAATTCTCATCCCAAGTCTTAGGATGCTCAGAATCGAATCCCCGAAATAAATGTACCAAAGTGCGATTAAGGAGCTCTATTTGCCCGTCTGTCTGCGATTAAGGAGCTCCATCATCCCTCATAACTATCTCCAGAAATGCCCTAAAAAGTAGTTATCCCTATCATAAATAATAGAAGAAGGGAGCCCGAAATACCTATAGACGTCTCATAAAAGCAATTGCGCTGCTCCTTCCCTGTGATCGTCTTTTGGCATGGAATAAGAATAATCATCTTGTTGAATCGATCCAACACCACAAACAAATAGTCATTCTTACACCTGGTCATGGGTAAACCACCCATAAAATCCATCAAAATACTCTCTGAAGGTTAACAAGGAACTGGCAATGGTAAGTACAGTCTTATCTTCCTATTAGAAGGTTTTGATGTATTGTATAGTACGCAACCATGAACCACACGAGCAACATCCACCTGCATCTTCGGCCAATAAACATAATGCCGTAAATTCAAAAGAGTCTTCTCAACCCCAAAAATGACCTGCCACCCGGGAACAATGTGCCTCTCGAATCCACTACAAACAGTCTCCACCCTCAGGAATACTTAGTAGACTGCCCCTGTAATTTAAACCATCCTTTAAAACATACTCGCACGTCTTGCCCTGCAGTAACTTCACGTGAATCATACTGAGCTCCTTGCCATCGTCATACCCTGAAACGTACTCAGAAGGATCAATCGGTTGGATCTGCATAGCTACCAACAAAGCGAAAATAGTTGGTAATGGGGGTTGAGATAACATATCAGCCATCTTGTTGTCCACTCCTTTCTTATACTTGATCAATAAGGTAAACTGTTAAAGGTACGACATCCACTTCATATGGCGAGCTTGTTGAAGCAAGGACTGCGTAGATAAGAACTGTAACGGTTTATGATCGGAATGTACCATAACCTCCTTCCCCAATAAGTAACTCAGTTAATGCTTCACTGATTGGTATAATGCGTAGAACTCTTTATCGTAGATAGGATAGTTGCGTACTGTTCCTGTGAACATCTTAGAATGGTAAGCAACCGACTTCCCATCCTGGAAAAGGATTGCCCCTAATGCATAGTCTGACATATCTGTCTCAACCTTAAAATACTACTACAAATTAGGCAATGCTAACACTGGTGCATCCGTAATCTTCCGCTTCAGTAATAGAAAATTCTTCTCATGGTGCTTTTCCCATACAAACTGTACCCCGGTCTTCGTCAAAGAATACAACGGTGTGGTTATTTGTGAAAAATGCCGAATAAATTTCTGTAAGTACTGACAAGAACCCATAAAACTCCTCACTTCCATCACTGTGTGGGGTCTAGGCCAATTAGTAATGACCGAGACCTTCTCTGGATCGACCTTAAGCTCACCACCACCAACAATAAAACCCAAATAGACTAGCTCTCATTTCCCAAACTTGTACTTCTTCCCGTTCAGAAAAAGCTGTTGTGATTGCAACACGCCCAATACTTTGCGTAAATGCCCAAGATGTTCCTCCCATGTACGATTATATATCAAGATATCATCCAAATATACAATCATAAAATCATCAATAAATGTACGAAGTACCTCATTCATTAGCCGCATAAACGTCGCCAGAGCATTGTATAACCCAAAAGGCATCACCAACCACTCAAATAACCCCTGTTTGGTCTTGAACACTGCCTTCCAAGTATCCCCCTCCAAGATTTTAACTTGATGGTAACCCGACTTAAGATACAACTTGGTGAAAAACCGAGCCGTCTGTAACTCATCTAAAAGCTCGTCAATCCGTGGAAGCGGATAATGATTATTCACCGTGATCTTGTTCAACGCCCGATAATCTACACACATCCCCCAAGACACATCATTCTTCGGCACCAGTAACACCGACGAACCACAAGGTGAGCAACTTGGATTAATAACTCCTTGCTCTAGAAGTTCATGTACCTGCTTCTTGATCTCATCAGACTCTGGAATAGAAGTCCGATATAACCCAATATTGGGTAGTGGCTCACCATTCACCAAGGTGATATCATGCTCTACATCCCTCTTGTGCGACATCTTTTCTATGCCTAGAAACAAGTCTTCATACTCCTCTTACAACTCCCCCATATTGGTTTGTTACTTAAGAGACATTACCAAAAGTAGATAATGCCATAGCCGATGGACCCTCTTGAACTAGTCGCACCAACAACAATACAAATTTGTCGCTCGCATTAACCAACCTCTTCGACTGAGTCGCCATTACCAAATTACTGTAGTGATATGTTCCTTGCATGCATTAATATGAAACTCCGTCCCATCCTTCACCAAATGATACTTGCAAGCTCGACGGTAAAGGATTGCATCTCGGTCCCAAAGATAAGGGCTACCCAAGATGACTTGGCCCACGTCCAACTCACATGTATCTTCGACAATAAACTTCCCAGTAATCGTAAACTTGAGCGTACACTGGTTAGTGATCTTCAATTCTACGTCTTTCTGAATCCAACCCAAACCATAAGGCTTAGAATGAGCCACAGTATCTAAACCTACCTTCTTCACCACCGTTACAGAAATTAAATTCTTATGACAAACTAGATTAATAATGACCTCGACTAAGCTCTGCTTTACCTGAATGTTGACATAAAAAAGATCTTCTTGACTCGCCTCGTCGATAACTAGAGGTTGCTTAAATATTAGAGTAAGCTTAGGATTTGGTTTATCTTAATTCGAAAGATGGACAATCACTGCGGCTAGTGCACGTTTCTCTTTCTTGCCCTTTTCCTTCTTCAGCCGAAGCTCCGAATAAATTTTCCAATATCTAACTAAATTGTACCCATTAGCCTTGCAATGATTACAGATAGTCCCCTTGAATGAAGACCCATCTCCATTGGACTCCCTTTTCTGATCAAACTTCCAATTAGCCTTGTACCCCGACTTGTTCTTGTCATCTTTCTTGTCGTTTTTCAAGTACGTGCCTTCAATGGCAATTGCTTTAACGGTCGCGTCTTCGATATTTACCACATTAAAGAGCTTTAATTCTCTTCGAATAGACTTCGACAAACCCCTCGTATACTTCATAAACAAATCGTACTCCTCCACGTCAATATCCAAAACCAATGCTTAGTTTTGAAGCTCCGTAGTGAATTGCTGCATGGATTGCCCAAAGCTTTGGCACAAGTTGTGTCATTTGTACCATCGCTCCTGTTCATACCCAATTTGATAGAATTGCTTCCTCAGCAAAACCTTGAATTCCTTTCAACTTAGACATCCGATATTATGTCGTTTTCGATAGAATTTCTGCCACGTAAGTGAGTTACTTGTGAATTTCAAAGTAAAGAAGCAAATCTTCTGCGCATTGAAATATTCATCAATGGAAAAATAGGTCTCCAACCTATCTAGCCAGTTAACTAATTTCTCAGCATCGACGGAACCATCAAAAACTAGAATCTCAATCTTAAAGCTAAGATGAAGATTACGCATAGAATTCAATGACTTACCAAACCCTGGGCGCTACATAACGGCTTCGGCATCACTAGAATCGTTAGCTATCCCTGTATTATCCTCGTCTCTATCCACCACCGAAACTCCTTTCTTCTTCAAGCGGCCTCGCCGTTTCGCCGAAATGGAACCCAACGCCAGGTTTGTGAGATGTAATTGTTCAATTAACTCCCCTACAATAGAAGTTAGGTCAGAAACTGTCATTTCCAAAGTTGTGATTCAATCGTTGGAATCGCCCATCTCCAAATCGCCTTTCTTCTTCGAATTAGGTTCGCGATAGATCTTCAATGGACTCACTAGCTTCTCTTTTGTTTGCTTGAGACGGACGCGTGTAGAAACCATAAACCACAATTAACCCCCCGAGAATCAAAACTGGAAAGCTGATACCACTTAATCTACAATACGATTGAGAAGCTCTAGTAAGTAGAAAAACACGAAGAACACAGATTGGTTTGGAAAAATAGAGAATTCGATTACTAAAATGCAGTAATTATAAAGAGAGTCTCCCAAACCCTAGGCCTCTCTCAGAACTCTTTTCAGATCTAACATAACCTAGAAAATAACCCAAATTTCCTTTATATAATAGGGAACTCAAAAATCATAAAAGAATGGATCTCGAGGCAAAACAACGTCTGAGAATCAAAAATACCGCCAAAGTCGTTCGAACTAACTAGGGAGTAGTTCGAGTGACTTTACGCCTAATTGGTCTAAACCCTAAGAACTTGCCAGTTTCGTTCAAACGAAAACATAACTCGTTCAAACGAAATATTGCTTGGGCCAAATTTCCAGTGGGAAAAACTAAAGTTGTTTGAAACAAAAAATGGCTCTGGGCCAAAATTCCAGTGGGATAAAATTTGGTCATTTGAACGACTCTCAACCTTGTTCGAACGACTTTGACAAAATATCAATTTAACCTAGATCATCCTGGATCACTGTTATAACCTAAAGTCCAGTACAAATCTAAGCAACTTGTATAAGATTGTTGGTAAATGCTTACCTGATATTATGTAAAGAATCAAAAATAAGTTGAACTAAATTTGTCCTCCATTGCTGATAGGTTTATGCGGATTGTCTGAGTGATGAAAGAGTATTATAGAAGGTCAAGATGTATTGCACTAGGGCCGACATCTGATTCTATTTTGTATTCTTGAAGAGATAGAGATAATAGTTTAAGTAGAAAGAAGAGTAGAACTGGAGAATAAATGCGGGACCCACAGAAACTGCCCGTTAAAAATTTTGGTTAAGAAAGTATATATGACGTGGGAAGAAAAGTCCACATGTCGTTACCCATATGGTCAAGTGACAAAAACACCAAACTTGTCGAATAACAAAAATGTTCTCCTTCCATCTGAGTCGAAAGCTCTAGATTTGATATATTTTACTAGGGGGGAAGGATTTAGAGATACTCAAAAACCAAATACTCAAGTCTTACTCAATACCAACTACTCATCTCTATTAGATGAGTGGCTCTCAAAATTGGAGATTTCTTATATAGGAAATGAGGTGGAAAACCAAATAGTGTATCTTGCCCCACTCATCTCTACCTGGCAGTCACGTCATATTACTATTTTTCCTTTTCTCTTTCTCTTTCTTTCCCTCTCACTTACAAAGATTTAAAATATCACATTATTGTTTTTCCCTTTCTCTCTCTTACAAACCACCTTCCCTCTTTCTCTCTTACAAACAAAACTCTGTAAGTGTAATTTGAAATCCTTAAACCTTCCAAAAAGTCCCTCCATTAAAGTTGTTTCTCTCTCTCGAACAGTTTTTCACTCTCGGGCAGTTTCTCTTTGTTGTACTCACCGTTAGAGATAGTTGAGACAAGTTTCTTTTCATCTTTTCATCGTTAGAAATAGGGGATTTACCTTCATCTTTTCCCCATCTTTTCAGGGAGGAAGATTAATTTGCAGTTGTGTTGAATATTTGGGGTCAAATATTGGATAATAGAAAGAAAGTAGAAATTGGCATCTAGTTAAAGGTATTGGAATTCTCTGTTATACCTTGACAATAATCCCCCAATAATTATAGTAGTTCATTCATTTAACCTCAATAATTATAGTTCATTTACAATCGAATGAAAATTTCCCTAATTTCTTTTCCTCTGTGTATTGTACCCCTAGTTTATGTCCCCTCTATTCATTGGATAGGCAAACTTGTCAAATTCGACAATATGGCAATGGGATTAAATATATGGAAAATTGGTATTGTCGAATTTCATAAAATAACTATGAAATTGGACTTAGTCAAACTATGAAATTTTCGAAATCGACAATTTAAGTATAAAATTGGACTAATAAAAACATAAATTGTCGATAAATTATCGAGATCGACAATTCCTCAAATTTAATTAAAGTTATGAAAGAAAATATTGTCGAGATCGACAATTATTATAATGTACATGAAGTATTGTATATATAACATTTTATCGATTTCGACAATTTCTAGGTATAATTGGAGTTATATTTAGTAGTATATTGTCGATTTCGACAATATATCCCTAAGACTTAGACTAATTCTCATCAAATTGTGTATGGCTACACCATGAAAGAGAAAGTGCCTCCTACAGCTTCCAATAGAAGAAAAAGAGAGTTTGACAAAGCATACCTAGAACACATGAAATTTGGAGATTTAGTTACATATAAGATAAAGAGAAAAACTGGTGAGCCGATAATAGTGGTCCCTCCAAACACTGTTGAAGAATGCCCAACAAACACTGCTGAATAATCCCCTGAAAACACTGTTAAAACTGAAAATGAGGGTGTTTCTGAACATAGTGGAGCTCACATTGAAGATGCTTACGAGGTTCAAGTGACTGGGGGATCTCTAATTCAGAGTGAGTCAGCCCAAGTTGCTTTGGGAGCTCAACCAACACTCCCAACAGATGGTGATGTTAATATAGATAGTGCTGAGAAGAATTATGAGCATAGTTCTGGGCGTAATTGTGAAGGCGAGGTGGCTACAAACAACGATGAGGTTGGCCTTATTGATACTAGTTTTCTCAGGAGCTTTAAGTTCCATAGAGCAAGGTCGATTTCACTAGGGCAGGTATAGTACTTAAATTTTATTTTGTAATCACCAATTTTTTTTAGATAATCGATGTTATTATTCAGGAGAAGGCGTGCCTTCGTGTTCACCATCACCCGTCGACATGAGATCTTACAAAGGAACCACAAATGGTCTAAGATTTGGTTAAGTTGAAATATTTACATAGAATTGAGGCCATACCCTATGATTCGTATAACTCTGGCCTTATTTTTGCTTTTGCCGAACGTTGGCAGCTAAAAACAAACAGTTTCTACTTCAAATGGGGGGAGATGACTCCAACTTTGGATAATGTAGAGTAATTGATTGGCTTTACTACATAAGGTGATGCCACTATAATTGGCAGGACTTGGGGATTCCTCACGATTCTCGAGGTATTCGAGAAGAATCTTTTGCTATATTTAAAAGGATTCAAGGCTTTGAAAGCTGGTGGTGCTGGTAATTCTTTGTCACTAAAGAAACTAAGAGACAATTATGTCTACAAATTGGAGAAGGCTCTCAGTGACGGTACTGCAGCGAGAGCCAAGAAGAAGGGGTTAACAATCAAGTCAGTTGCTCGAGCGTATATGTTATACGTACTTGGATCATTCTTATTCCCCACAAAAATGGGCACCGATGTCAGCATACGGTATCTGGACGTGTATGCCAAGGACAAAGCGACAAAGAAGTGATCATGGGGGTCAGCAGTTCTAGCGCAAATGTATCACAATCTCGATGCAGCATCTCAAGATGATGGGAGACAATTTGCATGTTGTACCATACTACTTGAGGTCATTCCCCTACTCCTTTACTACTAATATGTATACATATGCATCCACCTCTCCCTTTACTAATTTGATTTTTTTTATCTATATAAATATAGCCGTGGATTTTTGCGCATTTGCCAAAGCTTGATGGGATACCAACGGAAATGGATTCCGACCAATACAAGCACTGTACTTATTGGAAATGAGATGGATCTGTTACAGATAGATACGGTGGTCCGGCTTTACTAAAGTTTAGGGAAGCATTAGACAAATACAAAGTCGATGATGTAAGTTTTTTAGATGAACTATCCCATAATTTTTTGGTAGTATACACAGGTTTATAGGTCACTGATATACACTTAGATAAACAGCCAATATGTAAGTATATATTGTCGAAGTCAACAATTTTGATAGTGTATATGGAATCAGGCAATGTGTAATATTGTCGAGTTCGACAATTATGGCAATGTAAATCTAGTTTTGCATATATAATATTGTCGAGCTCGACAATTATTGCAATTTAGTTCTAGTTATGCCTATATAATATTATCAAGATCGACAATGATCAAGTCCATTTGGACTTATACATATATTATATTGTCGAAATCGATAATATAGATAAATTATTGTAATCCTACTGGGTAAACATACAATTCAATACTTTTGTCTCAATTTTTTTATCTTTGCAAAGTTTTTTCTTTAGATGTTTTTCCTTTATATTTTCCTGTTATTAACATAATATATTTGGGTCATTTTTCATATAGGTTGTATGGGACCCGTATAGAGATAAAAGAGATTTTGCACATGGGTTCAAGGAGATTACCTATTTCTATGGTGCACTAGCAAGTCCAGACCATGTTCAGCCCTACTACCCAAATAGGGTTGTGCGGCAGTTCTCACAGGAACAAGGTATCCCCAAAAAGCCTTTTGTGTCAAGAGGTATCCAAGCTTTGGATCTCCGAAGAGTCAAGGAAATACTACCCTAAGTATGAGTGGGTTGATTGCTTCTCTGAAAAGAAGTGGAAGGATTGGGTTCTGAAGAAGGCTAAAAGAGGGAAGAGGGTACGAGAGGGGCCTCCAGTATGTACGGAGGGATACTTGGAGTGGTTTGCCACTGTCTCGTGGACGATGATCTGTCCCGTTACCCATGACTTGACTGCAGATGATGATGTTGGAATGTTTGGAATTCCTCAAAAGAACCAAGCTCCACAAGTTAATGAGGATGGTGACACCCCCGTGGACCACTATGAAGCTGGTAGTGAACAATATCATGCATCGGTTAGTACATCTTCCCTTATATTTAATTCACTCCCTTCCTTTTTGTTTCAAATATTTATTGTCTAATATTATCTTCACAAAATTATAGCACAATGAGCATGCCACTCTGTCTCCAAATGCCCATGATACCATGCCTACACGGGCTGAATCATGCGGGTTGGATCAGCAAATAAAGGCTTTAAATGGTAAACTTCAAAAGCATAAGGAAGATAAAGATCAAGAGTCTGAAACCAACATAAAGCTAGCAGAGGCCCTGAAAGAGAAGGTCAGTGTTTATCCACAGTTAATGTTAATATTTATCGACAGTTATTCTTATATCTAATTGTCGAGTTCGACAATTATCTTGATATATGTGAAGTTAAAAATATATCATATTGTCGAGCTCGATAATTATGTAGTTGTTTGTGAATTCATATAAATGTAATATTGTCGAGATCGACAATAATATAGTGAGACACATAAGAAAATTGTCGAATCCCTATTGGATCGGCAATTTTAAAATTCACATGTGCAGTGTTAATTGGTTATAGAATAATTATTTCATCTCCTCTTAACCTCAGACAAGTGAGTATAATTTGCTGAGAGAAAGCATTGATCAAATGAAGTAAGACATCCAACTAAAGCATGTACTTGATGAGTAATGTGCACTAGCATACGCAGATCTACCAGCCCAGTTAGATGCGAAGGTAGGCAGATATCATTATCCCCTCAATTGATTGTTTTATTCCAAACCATTATGTTCGTAATAATATATTTGTTTGTAGATATTGGAGTACAAGAATTTACAAGAGAAAAATACAAGTTTGGAGGCAGAGCAAAGGCAAAAATATGGCCTTGAAGAATGTAATGTGAGCTTATCTATTGAGTTAAATAAGAAGGTAATATAGTGTGTAACATTATTACTTATTGGAGTCCATTAATCATTCTTGCATGACGTATAATTATTTTACAAATGTGTGTACAGTCTAAAGAGAATGAGCCACTAAAAGCTGTCAATGCCCTTTTGATGGAGCAGATAGACTTGCAACTTCCACCCACTACACCTGTGAGTTTACCCACACTTGTATGGGATCTATTGGTTTGTGGTTACATTATTTCTATCTCTGCTAACATTTTCCTTGTGGTTCTTATTTTGAACAGTTGGTTATCGTCCAATCACATCAGTCTATGACAGACATAAACCTAGCAAAGAAATATGATGACTTATTGTCTACGCATGAGGAATTTAAGAAGAAGTTGATTACGAAATAAGATTTTGTAAGTCATCCAAAATGAATGATATTAGCTTTAGTTAGTGAATTGGAGTTTGTATTTGATAATCCAAAAGTGAATGGAATGTCTTGGCTAGGTTTTCTTTGATAGTATTGACTTTATTTAAGTTTTATTTTGTGAAGCACTTGAGTGTATATTTTATGTTATATATTAGGGATAATCAGATGTTCCATTCAACTTGATAAACATGACCAATATCTATTTGGTTATGGTTTGAGTGATGTATAAAAATTGTTAAATTAACCAGTGTATCGACAATAATAACTGAAGTAATTGTCAATTTCAACAATTTGTCTTTGGTTAGACAACATAGTATTGTCGATTTTGACAACATAGTAATGTCAAAATTGACAATATTTATTTGGTTAGATAACATATAATTTTCAAAATCGATAATAATTGACTGTCAAATCCAAGTACCTGAACTGGATGTTCATCACCTTTATGTCTTTGGAACAGATACTAAATTGGACATCCAAGTACAAGAAATAAATTGCGAGAGTTACGAAGGAATCTAGCGATCTCGTAAGCCCCCCATCTCCATATTTATTTAATGGAATGTTTATTTCATTGTTAATCCTAATGTTGGAGTTTTTTTTCAGCGTAAGAAGTTGGTTAATGCTAAAGAGATTAAGAAGTCTTTAGAAATAAATAACAATGAATGGGTATGACCCATTCCTAACTCTTATACTTATGTCACCCCATGTTATGTCGTTATTCATAAGCTTTGGTGATGCACCATTAGTGTCTACTCTAATATATAGTTGTTGTTATTACAGGAGGTTTAGCGTCAATCATTGAAGAAGGAACTGGCGAGTGAAGGGATGGGAGACGTGGGGGACCCAACTTTTGAAAAACTTTTTGACTAGAATGAAATATTCTTTACAATAGCACAACAAATACCAAAGAGAGATTATCAAGAAGACTTGGTTTCCACGGGGGTAACCCTTGAAAATGTTGCCATTGCTAGGAGGGAGAATATGGCTAAAAAGAAAAAGTTAGAAGAAGTTTTATTCCAACCATGGACGAAGTATCTTCTAGATGTTCGTGGCATCGAAACAAGTGACAATAATTCTGCTTTTATGGTTACCGCCACGATTCAGCACCAAAGCCAACATAGATTCCTAAATGTAATGAAATTATTGAAGACCTTTCTCTATAGGGACCCCACATTCTGAAAGAGTATCTTCAGCCAAACATTGGGTCATCAACATGTGAAGTATAGGCATATGGTGCATTTACTATCCACTTACTATGAGAAGGTTGTGGTTTCCATTAGTCACACTGAAACATATACATTCTTACCCCTCTTTTGAGCACGTAAAAGAAACACTACTTCAAATGAGAAGAGGTTCCAAAACCTTCTTATGAATACTAGTAAGTACTGGTGGTTTGGTTTGGGGGCGGACAACCATTACATTCGTTTGTTTCCAAGGTTTGATGCACCAATGCCTCCAGTTTCTACTCTCTTATACGGTCATGCAAATCTAGAAATTCTTCTGGCTTTTGTGAAAGAACATTTGACTAGGTATTTTGTTATCAGGGTAAGGACCTTCAAGGCATTACTTAGATAGCACAATGTAAAGGGGTATAGAGTTAATGACATGATCGTTGTTGGTTTGTCGATAATCAGATAGGGTTGTCGACCAAATATTTGTAAATTACAGTTCTGTTACCTCGTTGTTTATTGGTAGTATCCCTACATGGTTATCCATTTTTTGTATATCACAGTTCTATTAGCTCACTGTTTGTATATCCCTTGTACATGACAGTATATAATTTTATTTAAAGTGGCCCTTGTTGAATTTTTTTTATTGTATACATATTTATGTTAGGTCATCTGAATCTTATTTCTAACTGTTCAAAGTATGTACATATTAGTTGTGAAGAATATTTAATAGTACACTTGTAGGTAAAAAATAAAATATTGTTGATTTCGACAATATTTGTAGTGTATATGGTTACTTGCAATATATAATATTATCGAGTTCGACAATTTCGGTAGTTTATATGGAATTATGCATTTGTAATATTGTCGAGTTAGTTAAATTATAGTCAATCTATTACATAACCCGACAATTTAATGTTATATTTTCGACAATCTATAAATTCATAGAGTGTACATAAAGCCACACAATCCCTAAATTCCAAATAGTTTATTGCTATTGTCCTAAATTCCATCATCAAACCAAAGCTAATATTAAATAAACCACTACTATCCTTCACCAATAGTAATTATCAAATACATAATTATTATAATTAATTACAGATCGGTGCCATGTAGACTCCTATTTTCATAAATGTCTTGGTTGTCAGCATTATCTTACAACGGTTGAACAGAATACCCATGATTGTCTCCTACATGGAATTCATTCCAATTGTAAATACGGGGTAAATACATGGGAAACATATTATAGAGAAAGACTAGAGAATATGGCATTTATGTATAGTATCGAATATGTACTTACTTGATTCCACTATCTTCATTTTGAGAAGTGGGCATGTCCATTTGTCATGGTTGCCAAGTACTCCATAACTTTTGCATGTTCGCTTCTTTTTCATAACAGCCTCTTCCATCCCCCCCCCCCTCTTCTATCTTGCCCCTTTCTTGTGATCAGTTTTTGCTCGTCCTTTTGTTTGAACAACGAGAGGGTTTAAAATGATAGTTCCAGACATCATAGAATCTACTAAAGAAGTATAGATGTTTGGTTGGGATGCATCTATCTGTGTTAAAGAATTATCGTAGTTATTAAGGTAGGACTCAATCTCGTCTAGCTTCAAAATTGTAAATTCAAAACTTGATTTCATCTTCGAGGCCATTTCAAATAATTTCGATGCACGAAGGAATAGGTGGCTATGGCGTAAAGGATGTCGTAAGTTTTCTCCTCCCAATTGACTTTCATCATACGACCTTAAAAACTTGTTTGTACTAATTGTCCACCTTGTCATAATGAAAGCTTCAGGTATTTTGAGAATATCATATTTCAAGAAAACCTTTAGGAGGTGACAACATGGGAGTCCAACATACTCAAAAAACTTACATCCACAATTTCCAGTTAGCTTGTCTAAGTCAATTTTTAACTCAAATGACTCGGTACGACCACTATGGGATTTCATCATAAGTTTTTGAAGGTTGCCTTCTATGTTTCTTTCTATTGCAATGAAGCGGACAACCTAGTCAAACTGATCTTAAAGTTTCTGGAATATTGTTCTAGTGTAAATCTTTGCAGTATCTTTTAGTAGAGCTTGATGAGGAAAAACTTAACAATATATGTGTTCTGATGCAAAGTTTTTTCCACTCACTCGTTCGTATACCTCTGAAAGTGTAGTCTCATACTTGGTCACAAAACTGTACAACCCAGTTATTACTAGTAACTAACCATTAAAGAAGTTGTTTGTGGGCTCACTCCGTCTTGTACTTCTCATGCCTGCATAAAAGGTTGAATTATTCTATAATGGTATCCATTTATGTCTAATATTGAAGATGTCTTGCATCCAAAGGTTATCATCCAATTTATGTTTCTTCATTAGGTCCATCCACCTCGTTTCAAACTCTACAGCCTCATATGTGTCGTGCATTATCGAATCAATATCTTCTTTAAATATGGATGGTTCTAGATAAATATGGCCTATCTTCTCAAGAAATTTGTTTGTGATGTGCCACAGACAAAATCGATGTCTGGTATTGGGGAAGACCTGCAAATAAACCAGGGGAACATAGAATAATTTAGAGACATTATTTCATAATCAATGATATTGTCAATCAGAAGCCTAGGTCGACAATAAAATGTCGATACATGATTGTACTCGACAATATATTGGAGTTATATATAACATTGGAATTATTAAATAAAATATTGTCGATCTCGACAATTATGACAATGTACAATCATTGTCAATATAACATTGTCGATTTCGACAAATAACAAGTACAATTAGAGTTATATATCTATTATATTATCGACCTATATGGTAAATTGACAATTTGATCAGTGCGTAGTATGTCCAATTCGAACTCTTTCTTTACCTTGGGAATAGCGGCAGCCATAGCTGCATCTTGATCAGTAATAATTGAAGCAGGGTGCTTGTAGTTCATTGCCACTAACCAAGTATGGAACAACCATACAAATATGTTTTCTTGCTCATTCTTTAGTGGAGCACATCCGTATTGAATTGTTTGGTAGTGGTTGTTGATCCCTGCAAACGGAGCAAAAGGCATCTTGTAGACATTGGTCCGGTACATAGTATCGAAATTGACAACATCTTCAAATGCCTCGTATGCGCACCTCGAACGTCCATCAGTCCAAAAAAAAAATTAGTTATCGGTTCTTCTCATCTAATTCTATGTCAAAATAAAATATCGGATCTTCAGTTTGTTTCTTCCTAAACCACTCTAACGCGGCTCGTGCATCTCTTCTGACAAGGCGTTCCTTATTTACTCTGGCGTTGTAGTTGTAACAATCCCTTTTGTTGAAGGTTCGATCTGGGAATAATGTCGGGACCTTGCTTACTAGAATCTTGTGGAGCTCAAATGTTGTTGTCAAGTTTTTTGCTACTTCTGGAAATAATCTGCTAACCTTCAAACGATGATGATTCCGCGGAGATACAAGTTTATGGTTATGGATATCCGTGAAACTTGTGACAACATATTTTCCAATTTTGGTATTCTAAATAATGTTTATTGTCACTTTACACCCACACTTGTCAGGCGATCTTCTATTGCCAGATATGTCACTAGTCTATGGATGTGTCCCATAGTTTTTCTTTGAAAAGCCATTACTCATACAATAGAAGTGGGCTCCGCCTATATCATCCGATCTCGAAAGCTTAGTAGAATTACGTAACTTGGTAAAAAAACCTTGCCCTCTTCCATATTGTTCGTAACACAGACGTGCATCCTCAACAGTATCAAAATGTTAACCCTCGTATGGGGCTTCCGCCAACAACGGGTCTATAATACGTTCATTTTCAGTCTTTTCTAGATACTCGTCACAAATAACTCTACTCCAATTTTCAGTTACGGAGTCTTCCATTGTCGATCTCACTAACAAGTTCATACATAAAATAAACAATTGTGAGTTGTCCAACGCAAGTAATTTAAGAAAATATTATAAACTAATCACAAGTAATGTCCATGTAATGCTCATTTCATTTGAAAGCCTTTATTACATCACATGCTACAAAAGAGGAAATATAAAATGTAAACAATGACCCCAAACAAAACTCGTTGTATAACACAGACTTCTAACACATACGCCTATCCGAAAATCTAGTTACATTAACATTCTTCCCAGATATATTGCCCATTTGCCACCCATCTGAAGAATCGTCAGAAGAATCGTAATCAGCCCTCTTACGCACTGAATTAAAATATGCCAAATCTTGCTTCTCCTATAACTAATTTTCTAGTCGTCTAAATTCTAATTCCCACTCAATTTTGGTTTGTCTCACTTCTTGTGCTTCAACATCTTGTAGTGGTAGATAGATTTCTTCGTGAGTTGGCGAAGAAAGTGGGATGTGGACACTATCGTAACTCTCTGACTCCTCCATGACAAAATACGCACAAAATAATTTATGGACCCAGTGCAAAAAACTAAATACCATTGTCAGGCCTCTAAAATAATAGAAGTAAAACCCTATGAAATTGTCATGCTTTAACAAAACATGCTTATAACATATGGCGTAACCTTAAACAAGCTGAAAATAAATGTAATTTTGTCAAGTTCGACAATATACTCTTATATGTCTGGAGAGAGGGAAACACGACGTGACTGAAGAGAGAGAAAGTGGGGCAGGATACACTATTTAGTTTTCTACCTCATTTCCTATATAAGAAATTATCAATTTTAAGAGCCACTCATCTAAGGGGGTGTTTGTTTTTTGCTCTTACTTAACTTAGAGCTCTTACTTAACTTAAAACCTCTTACTCCCCTCTTACTCTCGACTTAGAGCCGTTTGTTTTTGCCTCTAAGTTTGCCTCTAACATCTTACCCAAGTTAGTATTTTCTTACTCCAATAAGCTTGCTGAATGGGCTGGTTTTGGGGTAAGAGGCTCTTACTTGGTTTTTATCTCTTTTTTACCTCTCTCAAAACCATTATTCCCTACACCTAGTCTTTCTCCCCATAACCAAAACCCAAAAGTTTTTTTTCTTTCTTCATTCTCTATTTCCACCACCGACCACTCCACAGCAAGAGCTCCAACGACTCTCCCTCCACAGAGCTTCCTCTACTACAGAGCTTCGACTTCCCCACTGCTCCAATAAAATTCCAAGGAATCAATGTGATCTCTACTCTCTCTCCCATTGTTGCGTCTTTCTCATTTAAAGTAATTCCTTCATTGTTTTAGGTTTGTTTATCAATCGAATCTTGCTTATGAATCTGTAAATGCCTTCGAATTACTGTTAATCTTGTTGAATATGTAAATTCCTGTTGAATTTTGTTGAATTTGTTCAATCTTGTGAATTGTTGTTGAATACAACTTGAATCTTGTTTTAGGGTTTGCTGTTGAATCTATAATGTTCAATCTCTCACTGGATGCACCTATCTTTCTCTCATTCAAGGATTTTTCCATTGTTTTAGGGTTTGTTTATTGATTGGAAATCTTGTTGTTGAATCTATATAATTGTCTGATTGAAACAAAAAATTGACACTGCTTGAATATGTAATTATTGTTGAGTCTCTTTTTGTTATTGGAATCTCTTTTTGCTGTTGAATGAATCTTATGAATTGCTTGTAATTCATTATGTACTTGCATATATGAGTTGAAAATTAGATTTGATTATGTAATTGGTTGGATTTGCTTGTATTTGGATTCTGTAATTGAGTTAAATTTGGATTTCATTATGTAATTGTTGGCTACTTGGTTGTATTTTTTACTTGAAATAATACTATTTTCTTACCAAACTATAGTCGAGAAATGGATCAGGCTTTTAACTTCTTAGTGATACTTTGATGTTAGTACTTTGTCTTTCATTAGTTGTATGTTTCTTAACATGACATGCTGAAGTATAAAAATTATTTTTCAAAACATAAGGAGCATATGCTTTTCTCTATTCCTAGTACTTCAACCTCTCTATAAATTGTTTTTGTATTGCTTGTGTATTAAAGAGTTATTGATTTTATTTGTGGTAGTTCTTGATAGGTTATGAACTCTCTCTATCTCATCTCTGGACTTTGATAAGGTATGACAAATTTATTTTTTGTAGATGATAATTCGATATTATTGTTGTACATGTTAATAATATATTATTTGGTATTTAATTGTAATATATTATAAATGATGGTTGATGTATCATGCAGTACTTATTTGTTAAACTCTTATTAGGGAAAGATGAATAATTGTCAGTATATATTAGCCATTATTGCAACCATTATCTTGTACATGGAGCTGGTCAAGATGAATAGGAGGGTTCGTCAGAAACTTTGCACTTCTGCACTGACTAGAAAACAATATGTCCATGAATTGATTCAGGGTCCTGCCACCAATATGTACAATATGATGAGGATAGACCCTGATTCTTTTAGATCCCTTGTGACTCGCTTTAAGGATACTGGGTTGCTTAAAGATAGCATGCATATAGATGTTGAGGAGAAGCTAGCAATTTTCATGCATATCATTGCCCACAAGATGTCAAACCGAGCTGCAAATTCTAGGTTTCAGCATTCACCTACTACTACGAGCAAGATATTTCATCAAGTTCTTGATGCTATGATGATATTCCAAAAGGAAATGATAGTACCTCCTAAATTTGATCAACTACCTGGACCTATTGCACATTTTGGAAACATTGAGGGAGGGGCCTTTCAAAGGAGCTGTAGGGGCAATTGATGCTACACCTATTAGTACAAGCATTGCAGAGGATGACAAAACTCCTTATAGGGGAAGAGGTGGAGGGGAATGCTTCCAAAATGTGATGGCCATATGTGATTTTAACATGATGTTCACATATGTAGTAGCTGGATGGGAAGGAGTGGCTCATGATGCTAGGGTTTTTAGTGAAACATTGGTAAATCTAGCCAATAATTTCTCAATGCCTCCCTCACGTGGTAAACTTATTTTCTTATCTTAAAGATACTTCTAGTTTTTAATTTTGATTTGAAAAACTAAACTTATAAATTCTATTTTGGGTATTGTAGATCTATACTACTTATGTGATGCTGTATACGCCCAAACTAGAGGCTTTATGTGCCCATTCAGGGGTGTGAAGTATTGGTTGAATGATTATAGGCGTGGAGGTCGGCCAAAAAACCCACAAGAACACTTTAATCATGCCCATGCTTAACTACGGAATATAATTGAAATGAGCTTTGGAGTATTGAAAGCAAGATTCCCAATTTTGAAAGCAATGCCTTCTTATGACTTTCTAACCCAAAGGGACATTGTTATAGCATGCATGGCAATCCACAACTATTTGAGAAGGGTGGCTCGGAATGATGTTTTCTTCCGTCAGTTCGAAAATGCAGATATGGGGGGGGGGGACAACAATGAAGATGTTGATGAGAAGTTGCTTCCTAATGCTATCTTATCTAGAGCAGCTGAGCGGGAAGCATCTATCATTCTGAGAGACATGATTGCAGCCGAGTTAGCTTTAGCTCATAATGCCCAAAATGTTAATAATGCTCCAAATTAATTAATAATCTTATGTTAGGACATGCTTTAATTTGTTTTATTAGTTAGGACATGTTTTATGGACTTGTAATATTGAGATCACAAGACTTTTATATTTATAAATTTATTTTATGGACAACTACTTTGCAGTTAAATAGTAATTTATACTTGCATTTGGAAATGGGGTAACAAAGATTTCCAAAACCACAAGGAATCCAAATTGGACATATTGGCAATGTTTTTATGTGGTATAATATTTAATTTTTTTATTATAATTAAGTAATGCTTAGACATATATATAAGTATCTAAAATGTATATTACCTATATACACTATGATGCAGAACACGTCTAGGAACTGTGGCTTTTAGTGTTGGTTGGATGAGTATATGATATGTTCATGTGGTGTTGGTTCATGCAAACTCATTACTGTATCAATTAGCAAAAGAAGATTTTATTGTTGCCCCCAATCAAAGTCCAAACATGAGAAAGGTTGTGGATTTTTCAATTGGTTTGATGATGTCAAGGGTGATGATGCATCATCTTCCACTTGTGCTACCCCTGGTACCTCTACAACTTTTGGAGAGTTGGAGAACAAGCTCAAAATGGACATTCTTGTTTCAAAGACCAGGACTGAAATGCTGGAAAACTTTCTTACAGAATTTGGGAAGTTAAATTTTAAAGATTATGATGCTTTAGATAAATGTAATTGGTTATGAACTAGAAAGTATAGTTATGCCTAAATTGTATGAAGTATATTTTCATTATTGTTATCATATTTACTGTTATTTTGCCTTAGACATGTTTATCGATTATTTATCTTGTTTCTAAAGTGTAGTTAGTGATATATTCTCTATATTTGTTGTTTATAATTATTTTTGTTGCGAAGCTATGGGACGAAAGAAAACACCACAAGTTGATGGAGAAGATAATGAAAATAAGCAAACATGTGTTTAGGAAGCATCCAATTATGAAAATAGCTTTTATAGAGAAATGTCAAAAATAGGTCAACAAAAAACGATTGCAAGGAAATTCTTTGAGTTCAGTTGCCTGAAAAGAAGTAATGGAGGAGATGAACGTAATTTTTTTTCAGGCTTTCACTCAAAAGGACCTCAAGAACTAATGGGACTACTTGAGGAAGAGCTATATGTTGTGGAGGTCCTTGACCACTAGGACAGGTCATGGATATGATGAGGCTTCAGGGACGTTTGACTGGCCAAAGAAATATTGGGCTGACATTTTGGTGGTAATTATTTTTTTACAGCCTTTTCTACTTGTGTGAATTTGGTTTATCCCAAAGCAAAGAAGTTTATGACAATATATATATACATATATACTTATGTTCTACTCTTGCATTTGAACAGACATATCCCAAAGCAAAGAAGTTTATGACAACTCCACTTGCAAATAAGGAGTTGTTGAAAGGCCTGTTTGAGGGTACAATTGCTACAGGAGACTATGCCTATTCAACAGGTTCAGAGTATGTCTCTACTACCCAACCTACTAGTGAGTTTGTTCACATAGTTGATGGTGACATCCCCATGGACACAGATGATTTTAGGGCTAGTGGAATTGATAACTCATGAGACGGGATGAATATATCCATAGATAATGTGCCTATCAGTCCTACAACTCAGCCTAGTCCTGCTAGTACTACTCTACACACACCAGTATCTATAAATGGATCTGCTAAAGGAAAGAGGGCTGTTGCAAATGTTGAACCATCTTCATTAAGTTTGATCAATGAGCTGATATCCGCTATTAGTAGCAATGGCCCAGGTTCTGGTTCCAACAACAATGACAGTACAATGTTTCAGGTAATGATTATTTTGGACAACATGTTGGATACTAATGAGATAGAGGAATCTTTTTACTACTTGGTACTTAAGGTATTAGGAGGAGCAGACCAGTTCAACTACAAGACTATTTTTTGAACTTGGATGAAAAGCGTCGTCTTGGGTTTCTGAAAATGCTTATTGGATGAGTATTATAGATGTGGCATTGAACTCTTTCTTAGCTTGTGTGGTAAAAGACTATTTTATGTTATGTGAACTTCTATTTTGGTGATGATGTAGATCTACCCAGGGTGACCTTCTCTTTTGTTATGTAGATCTTTTGGTGATGATGTATCTTTGGTGGTGATGATGTGAACTTCTCTTTTTTGATATGATATCCAAGTGTTAAATCTTAGTGTTAAATCTGATATGATATCATTTTTGATATGTTATCTTTGTTGATATGATATCGTTGGTGGTTAGTTAAATAACCCAAGTGTTAAATCTGAGTAATGTGGAGGAAAGGGGTTTCATGTCATACTTGTCTATCAATTATGCTAGCAATTATCTTCCCTTTAGGTACTTTTGTTGTTTCATGTCAAGTAACATCCTTTTACTTTACAATAAGTCAAACCAGTTTCCTAAGTACATTGAAGCCCTCTATCCAAGACCTCCTCAACAAAAGAAAATAAGAGATGAGATAGTGGATCATCCTTTCTCAAGCTTCTGGTAGCCTTAAAGTATCTTGAAGGACTCCCATTAACCATGATATATAGAGATATGGACATTGTTGAGAATATTATCCAGTTGCACCAAATATCTGAGAAATCAAATTGTTTAAGAGCCATGAGTAAGAAATTCAGGAGATATATGCCTCAATCTATATGCCTTAAGGTTTCATGTCTACCTAATTTTGCAATCCAGTTCCACCTCCTTCAGCCTTTTAGCCATTACTTTAGTTACTTTAGTTATGATTGTTTAGGAAATATATGCCTAAACTAAACAGTGCCTCTTCTATTTCTTAGTATCTTTAATTACTTTAGTTATGATTGTTTTGGAGATATATGCCTAAACTAAATAGTGCCTCTTCAATTTCTTAGTATCTTTAGTTACTTTAGTTATGATTGTTTAGGAGATATTCTGCAATCAAGTTAAACAGTGCCTCTTCTATATCTTAGTATCTTAATATTGGATTGATCAGGTTCTCTCCTCTACCCATTTTAATCTTGACCTTTGCAGCCATATACTATCTTCCATCATCTTTTTGCTATATTGTTAGCATCCCATCTAACTAAAAATTTAAACAACAACATCTAATGTTCAAACAAGGCATCTCAAGATAAATACTTATGTTTTCAGAACTATTATGTTTTGCTAATGGTTATGGTCCATCTGTTTTGTCCATCCGTTATGGTCTAACTGCATATAGGAACTACTTAACAAGCTAAACTGTTATGAGAATTGTTATGTTTATATCTTATCCCATTTTATGAGAACTGTTATGTTTAATCCATCTGTTATGAGAATTGCATATAGGAACTGTTATGTTTATGAGAACTGTTTTTCACTCTATGTCTTATCCCATTTTTATGAGAACTGTTATGTTTTGCTAATGTCCATCTGTTTTGTCCAAATTGGAGCATCTGTGTTTGTCCATTTGTTATGTCCATCTGTTTTGCTATGCCCATCTATCTTTGCACCTGTGATATCTTTGGTGAAGTGAAATTATATCATTATGCTCAAAGTCTTCATTTTACGAAAGAAACAATCGCTTTGCTTCAATGTTAAAGAATGATATTGATAAAAAAAATAAATGACAGGAAGCAAACAGTCTCAAATAACTCTATACCATTAACTCTTGGAATAACAACTTTCTGTAATGAGTCTTCTTTCGAATACTTACTTTTTATCCATTTTGTCTACATATTATCTTTTCCAGAAACTAGGTACATCTTTTGGTAAGCAGATATCTTCCTAGGAAACACTAGCCTTGATCTTCTTTTGATCAAGCCTTGCCAATAAGAATTCTGTAAACATTCTTTTTATTTTGTCGAGGGAGCTTTTAAAAAATCCAAAACACCCTGCCCAGTAAACTGTGAAAAACTGTGAAGCTGTGAGGGACATTTTTTATAAGTTCCAGTATTCCCCTCTAAAACATGAACTTATTGTTTAAATTAGAGATTTCTTTTGATATTTTTTATAAGAGGATCACAATCATAATTATCTGACAGTTTGGCAGCTAACAATGTTATTAATTTTTTTTTTCCTATTTTGAGATGTATATATTGTATAATGTTCTAATTTCTCCACCCTTCCATTTTGTCTCTTTGCCCTGGCAGTCCCTTCTATGGTTTCATAGTGTATCCATGTTTTCAAAGAGAGGAATGTTTGTATTTGTTTTCAAAGATTACTATTTTCATTTATCTAGGCATAGAAGATATATCGTTGCACATAATAAACTTTTAAGTATTGCACAGAACACGTCTTTATGAGGGACCAAATCTGAATAACTCATCTTCAAAGGTTATTTTTGCTTCAATAACTTAACCATAACTAATCTGAATTGAGGGGTAATTCAGTAATCTACGATTTTAGGGTTTTAAGTTAGCTCTAAGAATTGAAACACTCCCCTCTGACCTGAACCTCTAAGTTGACTTAGAGCTCTTACTCAACTTAGAGGCTTTACCTCTAGCAAAAACAAACACCCCTTAAATGTATTAGATGAGTGGTTGGTACGAAGACTTAAACATTTGGTTTTTAGGTGTCTCTAAATCTTTCTCCTTTACTAAGAAGAAAATAAACAGCACAGCAAAAGGGGGAAATAAAGACAACAACAACACCACCAACCCTTAGTTAACGACCTCACCGTCAACACCAGAACAACAAACTCTCTCTCTCTTTGATCAAACAAAACCTCCACACAACCCTAAAATGTCACCAAAACCCTAACTCTATCTCTCTCTGTTGTCTCTTATCGAAGACCGCTATGGCTGCTCAAGCTTCAGTTCTTCAAGAAGGAGAGTACTCCTCACTCAAAGATTTCAAATTGGAAATCAACAGAGACGAAGATTCAGAGACGTTCTCGCTATGTTTTTGGATTTACTTGTCCAACAAGTCGCCAATCTTTCCCTCTACCATCATTCGCCAGGTCTCTCTCTCTCTCTCTTAATTTCAAGTAATTTGTTGCTAAATGTGATAATCCGTCGAAGTTTCTCCAATTTGTTGTCGCGAATCCAACATTTGGGTCTCGAATTTGGGGTTTGGGGCATTGGGTTTTAAAATTAGTTGATAGTTGTGTAGAAGTTAAGTAATTTGGGTTTATGAGAATGGGGTATTAGTTTGTGAAGTATTAACCCTCTCAATGATTGATGAAATCCACCCTCTTTAAGTAACCATTGTCGCTAAATTTGTAGCGTGAGAGCATCTCTAGCGCTACTTTAGTTAGTTGTGGATAGGGTCTGACTTCAATTTTGCGCTACTTGGCCAATGTAGCTAGTCAACCCCAATAAGAATACTCGGTAACCCACTCCTGCGTTGTTAGATAGGTTCGCTCAATAGATGTAGCCATATCACTTGGTAAGTAAATAAAGGGGATGGGTTTTTAAAGGGTTATCTTTGTTTTTTCTTTTTGCTAAATGATGCAATGAAGTTTAAAAAAGAAATAATTGATATGTTGAGGTATGAATTGCAGGCACAAACAGAAAATAGAAGCCCGTAGAAAAGAAAGAGATGGTTGGAGTTATTGGGTTTATTCTTAGCTTAAGGGGTCAAAACAAAGCTAGTATTGTTAGGAGATGGTTAGGTATGCTCTAACAACCATACTACTTGGATTTTAGTACCAAATCCTCGAGCTTTTTAAATCTTATTGGGAAAGCAATAAGCTATCGTACTTTATGAGCACAATTCTGGAAGAGGGATGGGTTCATTTGTTTATTGTCACTGAACACATCTTCATTAATTATGCACAATTTAAGTAGTTGTTTTCCTTATAATGGAGAAGTATTGGTATATATCATGTTTGTTTTTTACTCAGATGCGCACTGGTAGAGAAGGTGATATTCCTTTTCTTATCCTGAACAAGGAGAAGAAAATGACGCTCTTTCCGTTGTTGTTGCCTCACGAAGAAACTCCTCTTTCTGAAAATTCTACATCAACAAAGACAGACTTTCCGATTGAAAAATGGGTCCATGTAGGATGCGAGGTTAATCTTTCACTATACTTCAAGTTTTATGGTAGTCACACAAAAGATATGATTTTTTTTTTTTATGTTTTCTCAGTTGATAACTTGAGTGGTTGGTTTGTTGATGTTTGGTTTCAATAGGTAAACGTCTTGGTTTATAGTATTCTCTCATAACTCTTTGACAATGTGTGCATGTTAGGTATCTACAAATTGTACACGTCTTCATATTGATGGGGTAGTTGTGGGAGAGAAGACTCCATCACCCTCCTTGAATAATGATTCTAGTTCAGAAGATTTTAAATTAATTTTGGCAGGTAGTGATGGAGATAAAAGGAGACTACAGGGTTTTGTTTATTATGTTCATATCTTGCCTCCTGCATCCTATATTAGTGATCACTTTGTTAAGGTACATATTATGAGAATCACTCAACTTGTCAACTACATTTTACCCATAACGATTGTACTCATAACCAAGAAACAATTTTTACATGATGGCAGAACCCACCAATATATTTAACAGTTGATAACTCGTGCATCTCTGAGATTGAAGAAGGTGAAGATGGTGTATGGACCATTGTTGGTGGAAAGGTTGGAGATTTTTCTTAGTTAGTTACTTTTCTTATACTTTGTCAATTGACTCATTTCTCACTTCTTCAGTATTGAGGCTTGTGCTAGAGGTAACCCTGGTATCTTTTCTGTGTTTTAGATACCAGTTTTATTATTGCAATATTACTCATAAACTACTATCATCTTACAACTTCAATTATCCAACTGTAGAAGCAAATCTAATGTTTATTTCAAGTGTTCCATGCCATCTGCTAGTCCCTAGCAGGTATTTAAAGCATTTTTCCTTTGCTATATCGTTTGAAGGTGCCCCAAGAATTAACCTATTCCATAAAGGCGGTAAAACTTTCTCCTGTAAATTCAAACGGATTAAGGCACAATGCTAAGAGGCTATAGGCTCGTCACACGTCTCTAATAATGGCACAATGCATGTAAATCCAAGTGCAACTTTCGTCCTGTTCGTACTGAAGTTGGTTGTTTTAATCAATGTGGCTATAATATAAAACTGTATAACTCATTTGGAGACATTGCAATAGCAGTACAACCGATATAGTGATCAAGTGAAGCGGACATTGAATATAACTCACTACTCTGAAGGAGTAGTGAAACGGACACCTTAGACCACAAAAATGAAATATAATGATTATCGAGGGAAGGATTTAAGAAGGTACAATAAAACATTTCACAAAAAGTATAGATACAGTTATACATGGGTAAATAATTATGTATATCAGTATATTTAAATTTATCTTAGAATCTTCATATGGTTTGGAGATTGGTGTTGGAGGCACTCGACTGAGGTTCTTCTATAAAAATGGAGTTATTGAATTAATGCGAGGAGAACGGGATCAAAATAATTTGGAGCATGAACCAAACACTCTATAAAGACTTTTGTGCCAACTGGTCCCTGCACCCTATTTTCATTCTGCTTTAGTATAGAATGTGTAAATGGATTACGCCTCAAGCTGATACTTGGATGTTAGATACTGATGGTTCCTTCTCTGAAGATAGAGGTGGTAATGGTGGTTTGATAAGTGACTTTACGGGCAATTGTACAATGGGGTTCACTGGTTATGTTGAGCCTGTAAGCATCACCTATTATGAAATGCAAGCTATTGAATGTGGTGCGAGGCAGGTAGTCAAGTTGGGCATTGGAAGACTATGTGTGTCGACGTATTTTAATGCTGTGATTGTCTTCAACAAGCATGGAAAAGGACCCCCTTTAGAGGTGCCACTACCTGATCCAGTCTATAAGGAGAATGATTAGGATTTTCTCCTACTTTTGTATTGATCATATCCATAGAGAGGCAAACCATTGTGCTGACTGCGTAGCTTCTATAGGAATTCCTTTTGGTGGAAATGTAATTTTCCCTAGCTCCTTTCCCTCAGACTACGAGTCAAATTGGAGAGGATGCTAGATGTAAGGTGTTTAAGAGGTTGTAACTCTTGTTTTATTGATATACCTGGTTCTGGGGGCTGCCCAACCAGTTTTGCTTATCAAAGAAAAAAATTCACTCTATAGGGACAGATCTTTAATTATCCGTCTATTTGCTTGGAAATGCCTCGTGTTGTAAACAAAGTGACATCAGTCTTTACAAGCTGTTTATGTAGCACCACATATACTTTCTGAGTTTTAGAGCACTCAAAGAAAACATACTTGATAACCGCTGCGTATTTCATGCCTAACACCTGTTTTGTGAACATAACATACAGAATATGAGGCAAAGAAGAAGCGGGAGCATCAGGAAGCAGCACAGAAAAATGTGTTTTTTCCCAAGAACAGTTAAAAGAAATCCATTAAGGAGAAAACAAACCATCAAGATTTCATCTTCTAGAGACGTTTTGGCACATCAACAATAGAAAGTTACGGTCGACCTAATAAAGAGGATGATTTTTTCTCACTGCAACCCTATTTTTTCACGGTGTATTAACAGATGAAGTCTGATGAATACATTTAGTGAAATCTAAAAAAGAATGAAGACAGCCAGTTCCGCATCTCCTTTTACATTATCAAAGTTGAAAAGTAGTGTGCTACAAATATACAAGCGCTCCATAAGGGACTTAAGCACCAAAATGTATTAAGGAAAAACGTAACTTTGATTACTAACACGAGGGTTAGAAGTATCCTGATTGTCCCACACCTAATACTTTTAAATAGAAACAAAGTGCATTCAAGGTACCTGTCTACATGGATAACTTATAATGCCGTTGTATCTGTTTAAACTCGTAAAAGCACTGTGTGCAAGCCATTTAGAAGGAAGATAGGAAAAGTTCTTTGGGACCATACCTTGTACGCCATTGGTTGAGTTCTTTGGAAGGAGAAGAGCGGTAGGCATTTTGAAGGAATGGCAAAAGCCGTAGTTCACGAAATCTTGGCGATCTTCTTTATCTAATGAATAAGGGAGTAGGGAGTCCTCTTTGAAATCGTCCGTCCTACACCCACGATTTTGTATTGGTCCTCTTCCTCCATAGTTACGAGTTGATGTGA
The DNA here is from genome assembly GCA_014058105.1 of Kingdonia uniflora. Classification (NCBI taxonomy): domain Eukaryota; kingdom Viridiplantae; phylum Streptophyta; class Magnoliopsida; order Ranunculales; family Circaeasteraceae; genus Kingdonia; species Kingdonia uniflora. The sequence continues at coordinate 2,536,607 of JACGCM010002784.1, forward strand.
TGGAGGGATTTAATTGTTGCGGATATAGTGTGATATCAAGTGATCTATGTATGTTTCTCTTCTCCCTTTGCCTTGGGCTGCAATGGTTCCAAGTCGGAAAGTTTCCTTTGAGATGATTAATAAATTACTTCTAAATTCTCAAATAAAAGTTAACTGAATTGAAAGCTTTGCAAAGTGACTAATGGATGTCAAATTAGACATCGGGGAATACATAAAATAGAAGAAAGAAGATATGCAAGAGCTAGGGCAAACAACTCTAGAACCAGTAACTTTAGCTTTGGACAATGAAGAGCAGGACGCAATGGCCAATGTAACATGAGAAACAATCATGGGAGATGAGGAAATAATGTCTGATTACCATTGATGTGATCAGATGCTCTGAGCGCGACATCTATATCTTCTACAGGAACTAGAGACATCATCTTTGGGTGACAGAGAAGAGGAAATGAAGGCCGACTTCCCCCTTTAAAAATGAGGAAAATTACGTTTTTGCTCATTTTCAGGTTCTCTTTACATGACATCCACTTTATTTGCATACAGGTTCTCTTTGCCTACTTGATTTGAGCACTCACCTATTCGTACCCGGGTCTCAACCAGAGAGAAGTTTGGATAAAAAATGTCTCTCATTGTCGCGTCACAGTAGTTTAGTTTGTTGTAAAAGGCTGCACCCTTCCTAATACACTAGAGTGCCATGTACTATTCCCAAATCGACTTGTAATATTGCTGGAGAGAAAAGATGTTCTGATAAATGTAAATTTTTCTTGATGCAGTCTTCTCTGTCAAGTAGAAGTCGCAAGTAACTTCCATGTTTCTCCCAGAGTCTTCAAATACACTTCAAGTCCCATGTCTGATTACATACAATTCAGTAATCACTTCCTGGTAGTCACATTTTTCATTTGCCATTCAGCCAACTCTTATAAACATTCATTCAATTTCTCCAGTAGGTAGTATTGCAGCTATCCTTCACAGTAAAAATACTTATATAGATTTAACAGAAAATCTAATAAATTAGGCTTGATATCTTCTTACACCTTTATTTTACTTAAATCCTCTCTACAAATCCTCTACAAGTTCTGAAAAGTGTAGCAATATTCACTAGGAGTTGGGGTTCGCCTTTGGTGAGGATTCCTTTCAAATCGACAAAATTGGATTTGTTATTATGACATCTAGGCTTTTTCTCGCATACCATGTTAGATGCTATCTCATCTTTGATGTGTCTAAACAACCATGGTAGATAAAAAGGTTTTGTCAGTGGTTGAAGAATAAAAGAAGAGGGTGAAAGAGATCGGGGCATTAAGAGAGAAAGAAATAGAGAAAAAGGTTTGTGATCTATTACACACATACAACACAAGTTAGAAAACTGACACATGTTTGTAACTATTCTAAATTGGTAAACACATAAAACACCTAGAGATAGAGTACTTGCAACGCAGTTGGGGATTTGACTGTGTAGTTTTTAATAGTGCTAGTTAATCATATATATTCTTATATTTTCCTCCGATAATCATCTGTCCTTGACATCTTTAATAGCTTTTGTTACCATACCACTTAAAAGCTCTATGCTGTGTTCCAAAGTTCATCTGTTTATCTTACACTGTTTAGCCTTAAAAAACTAATAATCATTGTACAGGCATCTTGTCGCAGAAATTTTTCAATGGACATTACTTTATTAGATGCTTTCGGCCATCCAGTAAAAAAAGAAATGGAGGTTTGCTCTGCCACATGGATATTCTTACCAATTACTAAATTGTACAATATGGAATGACTTCAATGTTCACAATATCCTTATTTGTTGATGTGTTTTAGGTTGTTGCTTCACTTCTCTATGCTGACAATGGTGCACCTGTTGAGAAGCCAGATGACGCAGAATCACCCCTTTTGACATTCTACGATGGAATTGAATTTTCTTCTTCTGCAAGACCAAGTAAACTGCTGCATGGCAGAGCTTCATTTAAGCTCAGAATATCTCAGGTGCGTTTATTAGAATTTTTCTGTTTAACTAATTAACTATATTAGTGGATGTGGATCTATGGTGCTTTTGTTGTTTAAGTTGCTTGTTCAAGTCACCTATCAATGTATGACGTTTATAACTATTAATAAAAGTTGCTATATTTTTATTGATATAACGTTTGAAATGTATACAGTTTGACACGTGACTGCTATGATCGACCTTGTATTTAAGAAAATAAGGGAGTATTTCAACTTTTTTGTCCTCAGAATATTTGTTAAGTCTGTAGCATTTGCTGCATTTCATAAAACAGGATAAAACAAAGAGTGGCACCCAAGGTTTTAAATGACATTATCGGAATAAATGTTGGCCATTTCCATTTCCTAGATATCGGCAATACAACTGATATATCGGGCGACATGTGCACAAAATGACATTGCTGTTAAAAGTGTGGAAAATATCGGTTTTGTGAGCGGTATATCGGATATATCAGCCGATATATCAGATATATCGGTCAAATGTCGATTATATCAGCGATTTATCGGGGATATCCTTGATTTCTTGGGGAAGTCAAACAAATGAATTTTTACCTAGTTATTATAGAAAGTGATATGAGTGTTGATACTGATATACGTTGTTGTATTGTGATTGTGTCATGAGCAAGGTTTTAAATATCGTTATCGGCGATACAACCGATATATCGGGCGACATTCTCACAAAATGACAATGACATTGCGATCTGAAGTACATAAATGTTAGTCTTGTGACCGATATCGGCTAAATGTCGATTATATCGGTGATTTATCGGGGATATCGTTCATTTATCTTGGAAATTAAACGAATCTATTTTATTCCTAATTATTACAAAAAATGTTAAATGAAGTACGTACAGTGAGATTAATGATAACTCAATTTTATCTGGTTGCAATGGATAAGTTATATGATTTAAGGAGTTTAAAAGTTAGTAGAATATGTGTTGTAAATACATTTTGTTTTAGTAGTAGAAGAGCTAAGAAGTTAGTAATTTAAGGTGTTGCTGAAGTTAAAAAAAAAAGAAAAAAAAAAGAGACAAAAATTGTGTTATTTATGAACTGACATATATTAAAATGTCGGGTATATCTTTTGACATCTCACGATACACCTCGATATATCGTGATATATCGGTATATGTCAGGTGACACATAACATTACCATCCCCGTTCGACATTTTTAGCGACATTAGGTGTCGCCCCTTTCCAAAACCGAGATATCGGACGTCTCGGCCAATATTTAAAACCATGGTCACAAGCTGCACAATCCCAAACAGGTACAAGTAGTTTGTCCCTGATTTTCGAACGCACATCCATATCCAGACTCATCCATAAGATGTTGAATGACTATATGGATATGGGTTACCAAAATAACCTTTCGAAGAGCCGCTCTTCTCTCGAATGGAGACTAATATGATATTGGTATCTGATATCCCCATCGTGTATGTCTTTCTTTGCTTTCTCCTGTAGTGTGACGCTGATAAGGGCAATGATCACTCCCTTGAGTTGCATACCAGTGCCAATGCTCATTCCATCAAATAGTGATGAGAGAGAGTTCCCATCATAACTTATGCAAGTCCTAAATATTCTCCTCCCCATCTGTCTTTGTTAGCTCATTGTCTTGAGTCGTATGTGTAAAATTTATCTCTCATAAGTTTTTGGTCATATATCTCCCGATATATCTTAAAATGTCCGCGATATCTCACGATACACCCTGATATCTCACGATATATCGGGATATGCCAGGCGACACATAATATTACCATCCCCGCTCGATATTTTTAGCGACGTTTGGTGTCGCCCCTTTCCAAAACCGAGATATCAGTGTGATATATTGGCGTGCCAGCCGATATTTAAAACCATGGCGGCACCACATGGATTCTATAGCAGGGAAAATCATGGGTCGAGAGAGTTACCTAGTTTTGTTGCGACTAAAGTGGTCAATAACCTTAAAATATCACTAATAGTTAGAATTTTTGAGACTTAGACAATTTTATGCTTCTCCTCCAAGGTTTTAAATGTCGTTATCCGAAGAAATGTTGGCTATTTCCATTTCCAAGATATTGGCGATACAACCGATATATCGGACGACATGTGCACAAAATGACATTGCGGTTTAAGGTGTGGAGATTATCGGTTTTTTGACCGATAAATCGGACAAATGTCGGTTATATCAGCGATTTATCAGGGAAATCGTTGATTTGTTAGGGGAAGTCAAACGAATGTAATTTTTTCTTATTTAGTATAAAAAGTGTTGAGAGAAGTACGTATAGTGAGATTTGATGATAACTCATCTTTCTTGGTAGGTTTCAAAGTTCAAATGAAGATAGTACTTAAACTGAGATACATGATAACTATTACATAAATGAGTGTCGTCCCTCCTCGAATAAGTCTGTGTTTGATGCCCTGGTAGCCTACTCACAATACTCCACCCACGTCATGTGATACTGGTATTGTTGCTGGTACTAGTATACACGATCGTTGTATTGTGATTGTGTCATAAGTTGCACAATCTCAAGCGGCGGATAACCTCGTAGTGGTACAAGTAGTGTATGTCTCTGATTTTTGAACACACGTCCATACCCAGACTCATATCCATAAGATGTTGAATGACTATGTGGACATGGATTACCAAAAAAACCTTTTGAAGAGGCGCTTTGTTGAGAGACGCCAGAGTAATTGCCTTTCTTGAATTAAGTCAAATGTGATATTGGTCTCTGATATCCCCATTGCATATGGCTTTCTTCGATTTCTCCCGTAGTGTGATGCTGACAAGGGCCATGATCACTCTCTTAAGTTGCATATCCATAACCAATACTCATTTCATCAAATTGTGATGAGAGAGAGAGTTCCCATCATAACTCATGCGTGATGAAGTATAATTGCCTCTATTGTTGAGTCTCAGATGTCCTTCCATTTGTCTTTGTTGGCTCCTCCCTGTAGTACGTCATTGGCGAGCTCCGTGATTGCTATCTTGAGTCCCATGTGTAAAATTTGCCTCAAAAAATGGAATATATAAACCTTTGACTCCCCATATGGCCCCATTGACTGGTAGTACCTCCACTGCCACCAATACCTGAGGTATTACCACGAATAGATACATGATACTCTCCTCCAAAGCCATCATCGTCGTCATCGTCACGATCGTTAGCACCATTGTCAGGAGAATCTGTAGGGGTATGTGTAAAATCATCATCGTCTTCGTCGTCGTCAATGTCCATTGGTAGTTGTGTACGTAAGATTGGATCATCATCAGTATCTTCAATTAGAGCTCTTTGAATAACCAAATTGGGGTCAGTTGGATCAGCTCCCCCATCTGTTAAGCTATAAAAGCATTTGGCCCACCTTTTGGAGAATCCAACACTGCTGTTACTTCATTTTCTCTGACCTACTCGTCATCGGGTCAACCTCGCCATCAAAGACGGTAAATATGGAGGACAAGTCCATGGGGTCCATATCAAGTTTTGCGCATGTAGATTTCTCCATTAGACGTAAGTTGTAATGACACTTCACAAGCTTATTGAGTCTTTCATGCCCAAGTCTGTTCCTTCTTTTCGTATGGATAAGGCTGAATGCACTCGAGTTACGTTCACATCCCGATGCTAAGCTGAAGCAATTTGTGATAGGATTTTTATTGCTATTTTTCTCAAGCTTGGAGCAGATGAACCATAAGCGATCAACCAAGTTAAACATTAAAAGTAAATGTGCAAGGGGTTTTTACATATGGCCAAAATTATAAATTATTGCATTTTTAATGGATTTACCAGGAGTTACAATACATCTTTCTGCTATCGCAGCCTTGGTGTCGAATGGCCTCATAAAATGTCCTCAACTGCAATTTTGGAAATAAATGATGTAGTTAAGCACTCTATCAATTGACTAGAAAGGTTATTAACATCATAAATTGGTAAAAGTTTGTTAATATCGTCACCTTTGACATAATTCGAGCTTGTTCATCCCCATTGTCTAACGGCAATAAAAATGCTCAGCCACTGCCCCAATGTCATTAAGCAGATCTAGACAAGTACCTAGCCCTTCTCCTTCTTATTGGTACGTGCGGTTTAAATATAATGCTATCAAGGTTTTATATTATTAAATGAATCTCTATTTATGAAAAAAATACGTTTTGAAAATAATAAAATTTCTTGCCGGCACGGTGTAAATGGTGTAATAGTTGGGATGCCCATTTGCGTGTTATAATTTTAAGAATCCAAGCCGGACTTCTATCCCTTTCCCTTATATTATCTACCATCATTTTCATAGCTCGATGTACGTAAGGTAGAGTGAGTTTTTTTTTATATCATCGTTCATGAGTCTTAGACACTTATATATAGGATCCAGAATGTCTACAGTTCACGCTACTGTATTCCAAAATTAGACTCTGCAATGATATCAACGACCTCTCTTGCTTCTGATGTACGTGAGTGCTTCAACTACAGGCACTCAGTTGAGGTAAACATTTGGCGAAGATTCTCTTTTTTGTCAAGTAGGCTTTTAAGAGCAATATAGTTTGTTGCAAATCAAGTCACTGTAGGTCTTACTTTATCGCCACCGCTCTTCTCTCTCATCATTGCAAAAACCCTGAAATATTTTTCAAAATATTAAAAAATACTATAATTGTTTTATAAATATTTAAATGAAAATATACATGGTCGATGTACTATACTTTCCGGCCATGGTTGTTTATATACTTCGTAATCTTGCTTGCCATTGCTACTACATTTTTTACCGAGTTCTTCTTACCAAGATCTTTCAAAATTAGGTCTATGCAGTGACACACACATGGATCCCAAAACATCTTATATTCGTTATCTTTCATCTGGCTTTAGCCCGCTTTTTTAAATGCCGATCCATGGTCAGTAATGATCTGCACAGTATTGTCCCTCCCGACTTGATCAATCAACATCTTGAAAGTGGCCTAGCAAGAACTTGTGTTTTTTTTCTCGATTGGAGGCTTCAACCGACTTTTAGAACACCATTTTACCATTGCAATAAACAATAAAGTTGATAAGCGACGTTCTTGCTGTCCATGCCCACCTATCACTCATTATGGTTACACCATAAGTCTCCCAAGCCTTACGTTGACCCACAATATACTTGTCGACGTCGTCAAGTAAAGGGTATGTCACCTTATATACATTAGGTATTTTAAGATTCGGACCGCACTTCCCACCATACTCAAAAGTTGCTTTTGTGTATGGATTCTTTATAAAACCAAGTGGAGAGTACCCAACATAATAAATCATACGAGCAAATATACCCTTAAACTTCTTGACCCTTGAAATTTTCTTGACCCTTGAATTTTTCTTAACCATCGGCTCTATTATAGGCTGTAGGCTGTATAGGCTGAGTGCCCACACCACTTTGTAAATGTGGGTTAACACGAGGTATCCTCGTAGTGTAATCCTCAATTGGGGTTTGACGATAAGTCTTGCTTTTCAAAAGTCATTCCCAACGTGTTTGACAACTATTACCTGTGTTGTATCCCGATCGCGAGCTACCTTCATGCTCATAAGTTGATCCCCTAATTCCCGATCTTCGAAGTGATTGTATTTGATGTTTGTTCCATTCCCTCGTTCGATGTTCTTCACGAGACACGAGATTGTCTCCCTGCTTATCTAAAATTGAGGTCCTCATATTCGTGACGGGTATGCTTAATTTTTTCTTTGTAATCTGGATTATCAGAGTCGGAATCCACGAAGACATATTGACTCATCCTTGAACTGACATTCTTCTTTCTCTTATGATTGTCTGCAACTTTTTCTTTCCTCTCATCTATTTGTTTGTTTATCATCTTTCTAACAGCCTCGTTGTCGCATTTGATAGCCTCCCTTTTATACTTGCCAAATGCTTCTTCATTCTAGTGATCTCGCCACTCTTAAATACTTAGTTGCAATAATTGCACATGGTAGCATATTTACCATTTTCTTCTACTGGCGTGCAGTATTCCCATGCGTATCTTTAACCATCTGCAATAGGCACATTATAAACTGTAAGTTCTTACAAGTATTTAAAATGAATAATATGGCAAAATTAATTAATGACATGGAAATCAACATAGTTAGCTTGGTTTTTAAAACATTTAAAGAGATTAGTTTCTAACATGGTTGCTCTTAATAATTAATGTCTCATTTAAATGCTTAGTTCGTGACATAACAATTGTGGTCTCCAAATATTTAATGCTTTATTAATAATTAATATGAGGGCACTTCTGAATTCTAGTCTTACAATAAATGTAGTTGTTTCATTGTTTTAAAAGACTAATAATAAATGCTTATATATCAAAACATCTTTGCTTTCCGACCTATGTTAATGAAAGTTATAAGCCAATTACTTCTTTTCATACATGCAGTACTCATGAAACTTTATCACTCTTTTTTTGTTCTTAAAACATAAAACATTGTTAGGCACAATATGTTGAATACCTATCACATTTTGTATTTTTTTTTGTATTCTTAAAACATAATTAGGCGCAATATATTAAATACCTAAGATGCATTTAAGAGATTGACATATTTATTTTACATGAGGTATTAAGTAAAAAATCTATTGAAATCAAATTAAAATTCATGCAATTCTACACGCTCGATTTTATGATCATTTTGTTTAATAAAAAACTTATGTATCATTTCACAAATATCTAATTTTGTAATATCTTAAATTTGTCACTAACCGTTGGAAATAGCGTTGGGAACCTTAACGAAGTTGCATATGTCAGACTTCACAATAAGTCTTCCCTAGCCCCTAACCCTCACCTGTCAGCGTTGCTTTTGACTTCGTTGGCAATTACCACCACTATAACATAAGGTGTTTTCTTATGGGGAGCTCACACAATATAGTCCTAGGCTCTTAGCTACCAATACTATAACTAGGTGTCTTCTTTATAGAGCATTTCCACTACTATTATTTTAATCACTGCATGATGCATTATAACATTTGTCTCTACAATAATCTTGAAAAAATAAATTATTACTTTAATTATCGGAGTGAAAAATTATTATTATATGCTTTGTTTTGGAAAACTAAACATCATTGAACAATACATTATATTTATATATATGAGTACTTGGGACGTAGAAGTTAAAAAAAAATGTTAAAGTAATTTTTTGTCTTTTATCTCCTGATATATCGTGAAGTGCCGGCGAAATCTCACGATACACCCCGATATTTCATGATATATCAGGATATGTCAGACGACATGTTACATTACCATCCGATATTTGGTGTCACCCTCTTCCAAAACCGAGATGTGGGGGCGATATATCGGTGTGTCGTCCGATATTTAAAACCATGTTCTTCTCTAAGTGGTTGATGAGAAATTTCTCTTGGATTTCTTATCCTCTGAGTAGGTGATAACTCTTAATGTACTCATTCCTTTGTGGTTTGGGCTCCTTAATCTTCATCTATAATTCCTTATCGTTAATATAAGGCTATATCTCCTGTAATTTAAGAAGAAGTTCCATCTACCGTTTCTCGCTAAAGTGAATGTTCTTGGTTTCTTGAAAGCTAATTTTACCTCAAGTCTACTCCGAGCAAGATTCATATTAGCTTCAGAAAGTAGTTAATGCAATCTTAAGATTTTAGTTTATTTTTCGTGGCAAGTGTCTAAATTTGAAGAACTTTCATGATAGAGTTATTGATAAGTTCATACTGCACCACAATTTCTTTTGTTGGAGTCCTTGGTTTGTATTGAAACTTTGAGAGCATACCGGCTGGTCTTTATTCACAAATAGAGCAGAACTGAAGGCTAGTATTGTAATTGTAAGTACAAATGTGCAAGTACTTGCCAAACACTATATATATAGGAGATCTAGACATGTGGTTTTCTTAGAGAGAACATCTTTGTAAGGTTTTGATTTCCTTATTTTAAGGAGAAATTGTACTTGTACATATAATAATTACTCATCTCACTAATGTAGTTCTATCATCATTTCTTACCCAGATTCATTTGTGTTTATCTTTTCCTTTTACTTTTCAGCTTTCCTCTAAATGCGACAATAGATTGTTCCGTGTACGATTTGACTCACCAAAAGTAGGAAAATATCCTTTCCTCGAGACATACTCCAATCATATTCGCTGTATCTCAAGGGGGCGTGGTGCCCGAATCGCAGCAACTTCTCTCCAGTTGAAAAGTTCAGCTACCACCATCCATCTACTTGATGAGCCTCAGCCATTGGGCACGCATGGTACATCCCCAGAAGCTCAACACAATGATGGAGACAAGCACTTTGCAACATTGACTGCCCAAGATTCAGTACCCGCTCCACCTCCAAAACGTTTTAAAGTGGGAGCCGAAAACTCATCATTAAGAGGGCAGGCGGACCCCACTTTAGTCTGCCTTGATGAGTCAAGAAGCAGTGATTATGGTTTAAATACTAACCAGGTACAAACTTAGTCACTTGGCGCTATTCGAGTCTTACTGAGAAAACCATCTATATATATGGAGAAGGTGATAAACTAGAAATGGTCCGAGCTAGGTTTTGAAATAGCATAGAGTATGTAATCCCTAAAAATCTAAAATTATGTATCGATATAAAGAAAACATGGCATATTGAAAATATCTAGACCACTAAAATTCATATATTCAACATAACTTGTTAATGCAATGTAATTACTAAAAGAATAAATACTTAATGGCATTGCACAAGTCATTCATTTCATTTCCATTGAAAGTAAGTAGCGGTAGCCCGTGTCTAGGAAATGGACGTTTATTGTATCTCACAATGTCCTTTATAAAGCTACTTCACTAACATGTCTCCTGATAGCAAACGTACCCTTCAACAGAAACAATCAAAACAAACACAATGGTAGATTAAACTTCACCTAATTAATAATCTAGAGTCCTCTCCAAAATTTGAGGTTTCCGCAACTTCCGCCAAAGTCTCTACTAACAAACTGCGACTTCCTCTGTGGAACCTGATGAAGGTATCCCAAAGTGACTCAAACATTGTTCCTGATGTTGTAATCTAATGCCTTTGATGTAAACATTGTAATCACAGCATAAACACTGATACTTAGTATATTTAGTGGCAAAAGTATTTTGTTCCCCTCTGGTGCTGCTTTTCATATCTGTTCGTTTCATTTCGTTTTTGATTGGGACTCACATATGCCAAAAGAATACTGTTTAGATGTGTATTTGCACTATCAGGAAGGATTTTATCTTGTGCTTTATTCTATTAGCTGTGATGAAGCTAGGGTTCAATTTGTAGATAATCCCTGATATAATATTTACCTCCAATTTCTGGTCCCTATGACCGAAAAAGAGTTCTTGCTTTGCGAAATAATTTCATTTACCAAAAGTAGAAGCAAATGGACGAAAATAGTTCTGATGTTTACTTCATTTATTCTCTGTATTTTCTTGTGTTATATTTATTTTGATATTTCAATTTTAACATTTGCTTATACTGCTTTCACCGATCAGGGAGATATCATGTGCGGGGTGAGTGTCGAGAGCAAACCTGAAAACCTTGAAGGAACAAATGATACTCTGTCCGACTCTGAAAGTGTTCAAGCAAGATACCCCGCTTTAAAGAAGCTGCAAATATCAATTTCAGATTTGACTATCTTTAAATTTTGCCTTGGAGGCATATATGACCGATCACTACTGCTCAAGGACGTCGCAATGTCTGCTTCTGACCAGGAGATAAACAACTTAGCGCATCAGGTTTCTTTGTACACTGGCTGTTCCCATCACAAGTAATTTTCTGTGATCTACGTCTTTGATCTGTATGACTTGCATCCTCTTTTGATATATTTGGTTTATAATAGGTTAGCATGCATTCACAATAGTTTGAATCTTTGATAATTTCGACGACTTTGTCAAACTAAGTAGCATGATAGTTACTAACTCATACCAAATTGCCATAGAAATTGTTTAAGTTATGCAGCATAATAAAATTCATCATTCGCACACATTTTTTTGTGTGGCTTTTCCTATCTATATATTTTCTGAATGCACTATTGTTCGTCACGTATTATCCATTCTATAGATTAGACTGTAATAGTGTAATTAGGATGTTGCTTTAAAGTTTAGGCTAGAATCCTTTTGTTGAAAATTTCCTTTTATTTTCTTAACTGAGATACTCTCGTTGTGGTTATGGAATTTATGACTACTCGTTATCTCATTATGAAACCATATGTAGTACACCAGTGCCTTTTTCGATATAAAATCGTTATACACCGATATATGACTACGTTTTCATGAAATATGGTTGAATATTCTGACATCAAATTGTATATATATATATATAAACATGGTTACTTTATCAGGTATATTGGCTATCTGTCACTGTAATATTTCAGGAAAATTTCGCAAGGTTCCTAAGTCCCCAATATATCAAAATAAGTGACTGACTATAGTACACTTCAGGCAATGGCACATTTCACAATGCTACTTGTTCAATTTGATCTTGCTCATATTTATGATTTCCTATATATGTGAATTCTCCCATCTTATCCATTGTTGAATTTTGTCCGTATCATGAACTTTAACTTGTAACTAACAACCAAATGTTTATTAGGTATCAAATATCGATGACCAAGAGATTGATACAGGAAGGAACAAGCACTTGGACACTGATTTCACATAGTAACCAACAGGTTCTTTGGGAAAATGCAGTAGTTGAGATCGAAGAGCAATTTATGAAGATATCTCGGTGCAATACTAAGAGTTTGACGGGACAGGTGCCTTCATTCTTCATCATTCAGTTGACTACTTTTACCTCTTTATAAGTACGAGTACGATAAATCACGATCTTAATATTGCAGGTTTTTCATATATTGTGATATATTGTTTGGATAGAAATCAAGGATAACAAACAAGCTAGTAATTTTTGCTAACATGCAAACTGGGGTTAGGTACTTCCATGGAATATATTATATACAAATAAAAATTGGTAATATTGTGATACGAAGCAAGGTTCGGAAGCAAAACTTTTGAAAACATGGATCAAGATTAAATTAAAGAATTTTCTTTATTCAGTCTTCTAAAAACCTAGAAAAAAATTCTACTAATTATTTATGAACCAAAAACTTCAACTATAAACCTTCACCAAGGTCCTCTTAAATTGGGAAATCTTCTTAAAGGATTTCCCTTTATTCAAGCAATATTAATTAAAATAAACTTCTAAAACAAGAGAGTTTTAAATAAAAATAAATACTCAAAATAGGAAAGATTTTCTAGAGAGGAGAGGGAAAGTGAGTTACGCCAATTAGGAAAGAATATTTTAGATATCCCACAACCTATCAACTCTCCACTCAGAATAATTTGACCCAAATTATCAAGGTACCGCGGTGCCTTTGGTTTGCGATACAAGCTTCACTTCCATTTGATGTTCTTCATTTCAGCTCAAAGCCTTTGAACCGCGACCAAGACATGCTATTAAAATGATCTGCTAAGAGCGTGTCATTTTTCTTCAATTACAGGCAATCCCATTTATAGTAGTTTAATTTCCTACCCAATACATCGATATCCACCACTAGTAGGCCTCTAAGTTATATCAATCTGAGTTGGGGATGAAATTATGGCTAAAGTGAACCCAAACCATTGATATCCACCACTAGTGGGTCTTCCAGCTAAGTTGGGGCTGAAATTGTAGGTAAACTAAACCCATAATCCTTAGTCTTGGACTCGCTTTCTTCGTAAATTCGATTACTTTGGCACCTATGCAAACACTGAGCATAACACGCCCGTCGTGTATCTTCTTATTCAAACCATTTTTGTATCTACTAACTTCGTGAGCCTCAGTTCATACGTTGTTACTTGAGAGCATCAACGATAAAACTAGTTGGTGACATCTTCTACCATAATAAGTTTATGACGATGGTTCTACAGTTTAGTGAGACTCCCATCTTTACGTTGGGGAAAAAACCGAAATTTTATTTCTTTTTTCATCTTTCACCCTTAGTATTTGGGGGATAGCCTTGGTCGCATCGTCTTTTGGAGGTTATCCCTTCAACTTATTTAATGCATAATCAGTGAGTTTGGCCTCTACTAATAGATATTACTTGGGGTCTCTACAACGTTTAAGCAAAGATAATTTCGACCCGGTTTAACCAAGAAGTTAAGTTGTTCAGGTCCATCTTCCCATCAAATTCGGGTAAGTTGAAATTTATGTCTTGATTGTTGTTTTGCAAAGTACGAATAAGAACAGGGGTTGTCATTATCTTTGTTTTGACTTTGTTGTTGGTGTCTCCCAAAATCGAAATCGTATTTGTAATCGTCTTCGTATTGGGGAAACCAATATTTGTACCATTGGTTTCTTGGTGGAGAAGTTGTTCTCTTCCACGATACTTGCTCAAGGGGGTTAAACCACAACCCCGTTCTCGACCTCTCTCAAATGGGGTATGTAACTATTAGAACTAGAGGTTCCATCTCAAAACCAATTGGCAATGAGAGGTTAGCCCCATGATCTTTCATTTTGAGGTGCAAGGCTTGAATACCTGATGTGGGATTATATATCTCAACTGTAACGCCCATAAATATTTGGTTGTTGCCAAGAAAGCGGGTCGTGGCTTACCTTATCAACTTGCCGAACCTACTCATCAACATATGGTAATGCTCTCCCAAGGCGTCACGTGTATTCTGGAAATTTGGTTTAAGGGAACCGGTCTCTATGCGTCTCGGCATGTGCTGGCCCCTGGGTTGGTAGGTTGGGCCAGCCTGGTTTGTGCATGTCATGTTCTGTTTTCGGTTTGGCCTTGAGTTGCCAAACCATCTGGCTCCCGAAGGGCCTTGCGAGTCTGCTGGGTTGGACTACTTGGATCAACTGGGTCGGGTCAGGTTGGACTGATTCTTTGGTTGGATTGGGCCCGTGTGTACTGGCACTTCGTTGGGCGATCTTGCGCTTGGTTGTCGACCTGGATAGAAGCTGCTTCAGTCTGAAGCCTGGGTAGCGATCTGACACGGTTTACTAATGGTCTAAACACGATCTGATGCACATGGCGAGACCAAATCACAACTAGCTTGCGGTTTTTGCCCCCTCGAATCTTTGCTGCATTTCTTTCGGTTCCCTCTTCTCCTATCAAATCCTCAAATAGTCAACTACTTTCAACGCCAATCCCACAAAAGGGTTTGTCCCCAAATTCACAAGGACGTCGTAAGCTCTTTGAGTTGCATTACCTTTACTGCACATGACTAGATGCTGGTTGGATTTTGTCTAATTAACACCGACTCGGCACGCATCCCCAAGGAGTCTTGGTGGGTTCTCCATTCTTCCTATGCTGGTTACTTAAGCGAAAACCCCTAGGGTTCTGATTTTGGGTAAGATTGTGCTCTAATCTCCGTCGAATGGTGGTTGTTGCTTTGCGATTAACGAAGCTTGGAAAACTTTAGCGAGATCATTGATTGTTGATGTGAGAGCATAAATTTTTTCTACAGTGGTAGCCTACTCGCAGCCTTTTTGCCTGCCTTTTGAATTTGTAGTAGCCTACTCGCAGCCTTCTAGAACAAGCTGAATACTCGAAGGCTACATCGAAGCCTACTAAGAGACTATAAGCCCAGTTAGGCAACATCAAAGTCCACGAAGTCTCTCGAGAGTAACCAAACATTCGAATACCACACCAAAGCTAGTCGAAGCCAAAGACAAAGATAGTCGACCAATACTAATCCCAGAAGAGCTTTGACCGCTTTGACCATAGTAACGCATGGTCAAAGGCAGACAGACCTGACAGCCAGCTCACCAGGCAGAACAGTGAAAATGAGCCGCCAGACAACTACAGTGTCAGAATCGACTCCACGTACAGAACAACTATCCCAAAGGATATACATGTAATCTGACCCCCCATGATGACTCACCCCTTTCCTATCTCCTATAAATAGAAAAAGAGGACACTATGGGGAGGTTGGAAAAACTCTGCCTAAACCCCCCTCAAATATCTTGTAATCACCTCCATACTCGAACTGTGATCTCAATCAATATATATACCAATCTATCTTTAAATCCTCGCTAGGGGTCGTAGAATCCCAATTCATGGACTCCACGCAAGTATGTTAGCACAATAATCTAGTTCATTATTGTCTTATATGCTTGCTAAAACCCCTAACTGAAGATAACCTCCGTGGTGTAAGAGCTAGTTTCCCCTCTACAAAACTTGGCCCCTACATTTGGCACCGTCTGTGCTATACCCACTATACCCAATCTCTCCCCGCTACTTTCTTTCACCCTATTCGATGTCCTCCACCCTTCGTTCAACCTCTGCCATTGTCGGCAACTTCGCTGACGGTATCGCCGCTCAACTTGCCCTCATTAGCCAACAATTCGCTCAGGCTGAGGAGCGCCACAACAACCAGTTATGTATTAAACGTGAGGATCGCCAGTAGGAACTAGAGGCCGAAGGACAGCGCCGTTTAGACGTTTAGACGATAATGATAGGCAACATCGAGCCCTGGACGAACTGCGTCACACAGTTCCCAAACTTCAGCAAGTCCACACTCAGGACGCTCCCATGCGTTCTCGGGTACCCGCGCCCTCGCACCTCTCAGCCCACGCACGCCTCGGGCCCTACCCCGAGGGTGCTCCCACTGCCATCCCTCTCGGCTCGGTCCATCTGGGCGTCCCCGTTACGAAGGATTCCTCTGATTCTACACTTCGCACTTCTCGCCACCCCACATGGCGCCCTGCCCGGGAGCGCCTAGGAGAACGTAACGCGAACACACCCCAATCCCGCAGCCTTATCACTCTCGACCCCAGCGTTCTCCCCTTCGCCCTGCTTACCTTACACAACAAGAACTCGACCAAAAAATTCATGCTTCCATTCGCATCAGGACGAGCCCAACTCCGAACTCGTGGAGTCGATTAAATAACCCCATTTGCCCGAAGCTCCTCGCCGTCGAGGTGCCTCCAAATTTCCATACTCCCAAAATCCGTAAATACCGCAACACAAACCCACAGTCTCATGTCCTCGAATTTCAGAATGCTCTCAGCCTTCATTCCACAGCGGATCACATCTTGTGTCACATGTTTCCTACTAGTCTCACCGACAACCCTCTCAAATGGTACCACGGCCTCCCTAATGGCTCCATTCGAAGTTTCTAGCAACTTTCGAATCTTTTCATCTCCCATTTCGCCTTCAATAAGGATCGAGAGGTCCGAGTAGATGTTCTTTTCAACTTCCGCAAGTCACCAACTGAAACGCTTGAAAACTTCAAGCGTTTTCTCGATGAATCGCGTAAAGTTGAAAACCTCAACTGTGCGAGCGCCATTCTCGCCTACTCCAATGCTCTGCCAGACTACAGCCGCGTTAAGGAGTATATCGTGCTCCAAAAGCCACGAACACTCGAGGAGATGTTATCCAAGGTCAATGGATACATCGACCTCGAACGTCTCCGCGAATCTAATCGCCAGGGGCAAGTCTCGACCACCAACCACAACAAACCTCGACCCTCAAATACACCCATGGTCGCTCCCGTTTCCCAAGAGAATGGCAGCCGCAAACGCTCTCACTTCAATGCTCAGTCTTCCGAACCCCGCAACAAAAGACCCATCCCAGTCCTACCCATACTCACTGCTTCTATCAGCACCCTTCTCACACACATCTAGGCCGATCCTATCTGGCGCACTCCCTTCCCCGTCGAGGTCAGAAAAGACGAGCCTTACTACCAAAATCACAAATGCAATTGCCATCCTACCAACAAGTGCTACGCTTTGCAACGTTCCCTTGAAATGATTCTCAAAGACGGTCGACTACACATGTTGCTGACCTCCCTGGCTATCTCGACGGTTCGTACCTTGAGCCCGACTCAGCTCCGAATACCGACCCAACTAAGGTACATATTTTTCAACTCCACATAATCGAAGTCAATAACATCGACAGCGGGCATACTCGAAGCAAACGCAAACGGGTTGAAGAATGTTGTATGCTTACCTATTAACATAAACTCCCTGTTCTTCTGTCTGAATCTAGCCACTGCCCTAGACCCGAAGGCATATCCTTCATCGATTGTAACACTTCTCATGTTCGCTTCCCCCACTTCTCATGTTGGCAATTTCTTGGATGACGCCGAATACCGCAAACTCACTATGTTTCTTCAAGCTAACAAAGATATCTTCGCCTGGACATTCCATGAGATACCCGGTGTTAACCCTACCCTGGCATGTAATCGACTTGACCTCCCCAAATCCACGGCTGTGAAACAGAAAAATGTACTTTTTCCCCGTGGCTTCGAGAAGCAGTGAACCTCGAGGTTGACAAACTCCTTGCCGTTGGTTTCATCAGAGAAGTCAAGTACGTTGACTAGATCTCGAACATTGTTGTCGTCCCCAAGAAAAATGGCAAGATCCGAATCTGCGTTGACTTTACCGATTTCAACAAGCATACACCGAAAGACAATTTTCCTCTCCCGATCATTTCCGTGCTTCTGGATGCTACAGCCGGCCATGAACGATTATCTATGATGCACACAGCTTCGGGTTACAATCAGGTCCCCCTCCTCCCCGAGGACCAATTTAAAACTTCGTTTATCACAGAACAAGGGCTTTATTGTTTTAATGTGATGCCCTTCGGCCTCAAAAACACGGGTGCCACTTACCAGCGTTTGGTTACCACTTACCAGCGTTTGGTTACCACTATGTTCAAACCTTTGCTAGGCAAATCTGTCGAAGTTTATATCGATGATATGTTGTGTAAAAACCTCCGAAAACATACCCATACACAAGACATAACCGAAGTCTTCTCGATACTTCAATCCTATAACATGAAATTAAACCCCGACAAGTGCCAATTCGGCGTCTCAGTTGGCAAGTTCTTGGGTCACCTCATTAGCCAATGAGGTATCGAGATCGATCCCACACAAATTCGAGCCCTCGTTGATATGCCTTTGCCCCGAACCAAGAAAGATGTTCAAAAGGTCGCAGGCAAAATAACAGCTCTGAACCGTTTTATCTCCAAATCTTCTGACCGTTGTTCCTGGCTCTTCTCCCTCTTGCGCGACCAAGGCGTTCATAAGGCCAAAAAGAACAACCCCAAAGTTTACTGGACACCCGAATGCGAACAGGCCTTCCTCAAACTTAAAACTTACCTTGGTCGACCACCTATCATAAGCACCCCTATCGAAGGCGAACTGCTTCTATTATCTCGTTGTTATCAACACATCTATTAGCTCGGTCCTTATTCGACTCGAAGCGGTATCGAGAAACTTGTATACTTTATCAGTAAACACCCGCCGATTTCCTTGCCGACTGGGTAGAACTCGAAAACAATTTACCCGAAGATCATCCCGAACAGAGTGACCTTTGAAACCCTAATACGGGCTGGCATCTCTTTGCCGATGGATCTGCCTGACCTAACGGTTTTGGGATAGGTATTGTCATGGTCACACCTTCAAACGATCGAATAGAAAAGGCCATCAAACTCAATTTTGAATGTACCCACAATGAGGCCGAATACGAAGCATTGATACATGGTCTCGATCTCGCTCTCGTACTTGGTGTCCCCAAACTAGCCGTATTTACTGACTTCCAGCTTGTTCAGCGATAATACACCGGCGAAAATAGGCAAACAGTCGCATGGTATACAACACTCGTTCGCGAGCGCATGGAGTGTTTCCCTGAAAAATTATCAATTACACATTACCCTCGAGGAGAAAATAGACATGCCAACGCCCTCGCCTACATTACCGCCATGTTAGGCCAGTTCGAATCTCGAACCCTCAATAACAAAGTACTCGAACGCCCAAGTATCGACCAGATGGAGATCAACTCCATCAATACTGGGGGCGAGAGTCTCGATCCGCACACCTTTCCTAGCATTCTTCAACAGTTCCACCTTACCGGAGGACCCAAAAGCCAAACGTTCGTTACTGGAAAACTGCTGACGGTATATCATTCTCAAAGGCGGTCTACATCGCAAATCCCCAAACGGCATACACCTCCATTGTATTTCCCAACGCGAAACCTCCACCATACTTACCGAACTCCACGAAGGCAATTGCGGTGCCCACACCACTGGTCGATCCATGGCTCTTCGAGCAAAAACCCAGGGTTTATTCTGGCCCAATATGAAAAAACAAGTTGAAGAATATACGAAACAGTGTAACAAATGCCAACGTTACGACCATGATATTCGAAACCCCTCACAAGAACTCTATTGCAGCCAAGTTTCTTGGCCATTCAAGCGATGGGCCATAAATCTCGTGGGTCCTTTCCCCAGGCTTCGGGCACCAGATAACACATTTTAGTCGCCACAGATTATTTTACTAAATAAGTCAAAGTCGTGCCTCTATGCCGAACCAGGGAAGAAGTTACCATGTTCCTTTGGGAAAACATTATTATACGTTTCGGCTGCCCACATATGATTCGATGCGACAATGGTCCACAGTTCGTAGGGAACAAAGTCCGCAATTTCCTCAAAAAGTACAACATTATCCTCTCCCCCTCTACCCCTTATTACGTACAGGGAAATGGTCAGGTCGAAGCAATCAACAAAACTATAGTCGATGGTCTTAAAAAGCGTATCGACGAGAAGAAGGGCCGGTGGGTTCAAGAATTACATGTACTCTGGGCCTACCGCACCACACCAAGAAAGGCGACGGGCTGTACTCCTTTCCTCCTAGCCTATGGTACTGAAGCTGTGTTGCTCACTTAGTTCGAGGTGCCAACACGCAACCCTGACCTTCCTGATGAAGATAACGAGTTTGAACTTGGATGCAATATGTTATGGATCGATGATACCAGAGACCGAGCCATAGCTAACCTCGAACGTTATCAGATCTCTCTCCAGAAGTCGTATAACAAGATAGTTTGACCAAGAAGCTTCGATTTTAGAGATTTAGTACTTCGACGAGTCATATCCTCTTCGAAACCTCGCAATGCCGGCAAGTTAGCCGAATCCTGGGAATGACCTTATGTCGTGTACGATAAAACTGATAAAGGCTCGTATTACCTGATGACAGAAGCTGAGGGGCCTCTACCCAACCCTTGGAACACGATGCAATTAGTCTCATATAACAGGCCGCGACCACCACCTTTCACAACTGATGTAAATACAGTATAATCAATTAACATATTTTTCTCCTCTGAGCTTCATTTCATGTCTCCTGTGAACTTTTTGATTTGGGCAAACCTAAGTATCATATCAACCCTTCGACCCGACTGATACTTGGGGGCGACCTCGAAGTTTTTCAAGGTTCCAATTCGAGCACTCCCGAGTGACATGAATGGTCGACAGACCGGACACTCGGGGATGCATAAGGGCCGACCACATAATGCTTCGTCTAGGCTCAAACCCGCGGATAAAAATACGCTGGGGCGACTTTCGAAGTCCTGTGAACTTTTTGGTTTGGGCAAACCTAAGTATCATGTCAACCCTTTGACCCGATTGATACTTGGGGGCGACCTCGAAGTTTTTCAAGGTTCCAATTCGAGCACTCCCGAGTGGCATGAATGGTCGACAGACCGGACACTCGGGAATGCATAAGGGCCGACCACATAATGCTTCGTCTAGGCTCAAACTCGCGGATAAAAATACCCGGGGGCGACCTTCAAAGTCCTGCGAACTTCTTGATTTGAGCAAACCTAATAATCATGTCAACCCTTCGACCCGATTGATACTTGAGGGTGACCTCAAAGTTTTTCAAGGTTCCTATTCGAGTACTCCCGAGTGGCATGAATGGTCGACAGCAGACACTCGGGGATGCGTTGGGGCCGACCACATAATGCTTCGTCTAGGCTCAAACCCGCGGATAGAAATACCCTGGGGCGATCTTTGAAATCCTGTGCATTTTCTGTTTCAATTTCTTCCTACCTTAGAAGTTTTCAACATTGGAGTCTACATATCAAACATACCACCAAATTCATTCAAACACATACATATCCAAATTATTCCAACCCACTTATCAAACACAGTCACAACATACAACCTCAAAATTCATTCAAACATTGGAGTCTACACATTGAAACATATATTCATTTTCAAGCCTCAATACAAACTTACCTGACGCCAAACCAAGTCAGCACGCCGCCTTGCTTCCTCTGGGTTAGTGGTGCAGAGAGATATCATCGACTCGGCCGTTACTCGAACGTCCTCCTCCTGTTCAACCGCGAGTCGCCTAGTCTCGACTGGGCCATCCGCTACGGCCATCTGCTCACGAGTCCTCTTTTGCCCAGTTGTCTTCGTTAAATGGGCTGTCGAGCCTTTGTCAGTAACTTTGCCTTTGCCCTTGTTTGTCTGTCTGCCAAAGTACTTAGGAACAGTCTCTGCCAAAGTACTTAGGAACAGTCTCTGACATGCTCGACCACGTTGTTCCGGGCCCTCCTCCTCGCCTACAAAGTTAGATTGTCGTACTCCATCTCACCTGCCTTTGCAGAGGTACCTCCCTCTTTTCTCCTCGATGGCCCAGCAGCAACCAGAACGTCTCTCAGTAACGTGTCCGTCTTCTTTCGTCTTTTCCTAGCAATGCCAAGTTTTTAAAATACCTTATTCACCCACTCCTTGCTCTCGTTGATCAGATCGTCGATATTAGTCCTTGGGTGTATTAATGCATTATTGGTAGGCTCTGCAAAACAGCAAATTGAAAGTCATCATTCTAGTCGAACAAAAACAACAACATATTCGATTACCAACTTACATTGAATAGCTTATGCTTCAGCCCAAATTCTACCTCCCCTTGGGCATTCCCATAATGCCCCTTCACTATCACCAGATCCTTATCCGACCTACGACCCGTCGAGCACAGGTCGAATAACCATGGTTTGTCTGGATGTGATACGTCCCGACCTTCTTATTCGCCTTCTTCGAATAGAACGACATTATGTCGAACCATTCGATCAAAAACCTCCCCTTGCGCTTCAGCTCCATATTCATCCCTTCAATCACCCTCATCATTTCATAGAAATTATAGTTCATCTGACACGGAGCCACATCCCAGAATTTCAGCACTTGCTTTATTAGCCTTTGAAGAGGTAGTTCCATCCCTAAGCGAATCTGCCCCCTGAACGCCATAATTCCCTCATGAGGTGAATCCATAAATGAATATTCGGCCCTCAACGACACCAGTATGACACCCTTCTTCGCCAAACCGTGTTTTGACACAAATCGGTCCAGCCTCGCCTGTTCCTAAGGAGAGACCTGTCCCACATACATCCCTTCACCATCTGTCTCCTCGCTATTATCACTCCTCTTCCCCTTCGTCCCCCTTATCCCTCGAAGGTTCGAACCCGACCTCCACCCCTTTCCTCCTTATCTTCTTCTTCGTCACTCTCTCCGACTATTTGGGCCCTACGCCGGCTCCTAGTCGATGCTCCAACATCTGGCTCTACTACAGCCAACGGTGCATCTGTTGCAATGTGCAACTCTTCCACGTCACTGCTCGCCTCCCCTCGACCGGATGTACTTGGTTCATTCACTTCGTCATCATCCTCATCTATCAGCCTCATCACCGAAGCTCGACGGGTACGCATTATACCCTACAGAAAAAAAGGAGCGACATTAGCTCGATATATTCGAGTATCAAGTTTTGGTTTCCTACTACTCTATTACCTACCCACTCACACCCATCGGCTGTACCACGACCGACTACTCGATTACTATCCCTTCTACTCCCTCAAATCTCAACATTTCTTCTTCATTGGACTTCTCAGTCCCGTCTCTCAAACCCCATCCCAGTTACGCCGTAACCGGCGTCCCAGCAAACATCCACCCCCTTTCCCACCCAAGATTAAAATAACAAAAACAAACATAATCACAGTCATACCTAATGGAGGATCAACAAACATACCTGTTTAATATGATTGCCAATGTTCAAGAACAAATCCAACGGCAACAATGGCGTCTCCGGCTTCTTTCTGCAATAACAAGGTGTTTTCTCTCTTACACCTTTTTCTCTGTGTTTGATTGAAAATAATGTCTCTCTTTCTCTCCTCTCTTTAAATAATAGCCCCCAAAACCACCTCGGTTTCCCCAACTGTCATTATTACCACTACTCCCACTCCTCCCATTTCCCCCCATTTTCAGGCACTTTGAGTATTTACTATATTGCCCTTATTTGTACACGTGTATGTGTGCCACACTTCCCCTAACAGAGTATTTCCTTCACTCTTTTGAACTTCGATATCCACTCAAAAACAACGACTATACATGTTTTTACCTTTGATAACCTCCTTCCTTTGACTCCAGGCTCTGTAAACCCTATCCGGGCCTGCCACATCACCTTCATTTACCAACACGTGGCCTCCACCCCATTCCCAAGGAAACATAATTATGACTTGCTACGACACACTGCCCTATGCACAGTATCACTTCTGACACCTGCCATTTTGGCTGTCAGCTTTTGCAGTCGAAGGCTCCTCTACAATCCTTTTTCGAAGCCATCTTATGCGCTCGGCCTTTGTCGCACCTTTCAATCATAGTGGTTCGACCATCGATCATCGCTTTCCGCCCTTATCGAAGTCTCAACCTTTATTACCATTCCTATTCGTTTTTTATATCAAAACTTAAACGAGCCTACATTATCATCGCCTACATTACCTACACCTACTATGACTCCACACATCAATAACCAAATTCTTGTTTCATTTAATAAAGTACGGGAATACAAAAAAAAAAAAAAAACAAGCTTAACAACGACAACGTTTCCCTCTATACCGAAGACCCCCGTGTGTAACCCTAGTTACACGTGGGGCAGTTCTTCCAGTGCCCCGCACAAACCTTGGCAGCCTTGGCAGTATCTTCGGCTTCTACCAGTTGCTCTGTCAGGTCCCACAACAACATAGTTCGTTGAGTCACATTTGGGAAACACTATTGCAGAACTCTCCACCAGTACGCGAACGGTTGCTCGCAGATCACTTCTCCTGGCTCCAGCTCTACCAAGTCTGGCATCGGCCCCTCCGAGTCTTTATTCCCAAAATATTGTTATCTCAGCACCATAGCCTTGACATGCACTCGTTCATTCTTCTCCTCCAGTTTCTTCTGGTATCGTGTGTTAGTAGTAGGTTCCATTACTCTTCAAAATAAAGAGGAAAATGAGGAGTATTTAAACCTTTCCCCCCAAACGGCCCCTATGTATACCTTGTTTAAGGCGCATTCATTACCTTCCTTAATCAACATTACCGTAATTACTCTTCTTGGAACTAGCCACATTCACTCCAGTCAACTTTTCAACTTCCCATGACCAACAGTTTTTCTCAGCACGTGCCCTCTACAACAATTTTCAAGGCCCCTACTAAGAGGGGGCGAATGTAGTAGCCTACTCGCAGCCTTCTAGAACAAGCCGAATACTCGAAGGCTACATCGAAGCCTACTAAGAGACTAGAAGCCCAGTCAGGCAACATCAAAGTCCACGAAGCCTCCTGAGAGTAACCGAACATTTGAATACCGTACCAAAGCTAGTCGAAGCCAAAGACAAAGATAGTCGGACAATACTAATCCCAGAAGGGCTTCGACCATAGTAACGCATGGTCGAAGACAGACAGACCTGACAGCCAGCTCACCAGACAAAACAGTGAAAACGAGCTGCCAGACAACTATAGTGTCAGAACCGACTCCACGTACAAAGCAACTGTCCCAAAGGATATACATGTAATCTGACTCCCCATGATGACTCACCCCTTTCCTATCTCCTATAAATAGGAAAAGGAGGACACTATGGGAAGGTTAGAAAAACTTTGCCTAAAACCCCCTCAAATATTACCTTCAAATATCTTGTAATCACCTTCATACTCGAACTGTCATCTCAATCATTATATATACCAATCTATCTTAAATTCTCGGTATAGGTCGTGGAATACCCAATTCATGGACTCCACGCAAGTATGTTAGCACAGTAATCTAGTTCATTATTGTCTTATATGCTTGCCAAAACCCCTAGCCGAAGATAACCTCCGTGGTGTAAGAGCTTGTTTCCCCTCTACGAAACTTGGCCCCCTACAGAATTTGTTTTTTTGATGAAACAAACTCTTCTCTTAATACAAAGTTGCGGAAGCGAAACCTTTAAAACTTCAATCAATATAATTATAAACTAAAGAATTTTTTTTATTCAATCTTAAAAAAAGAAAATTAAACAACTTTCTACTAAATATTTATTAACCAAAAAGCTCTTCCTAAATCCCTAGCCTAAGTCCTCTTTATAAAGAGTAACCAAGACTTGAGTGCACATGAATTTTTCTTAATAGAAATCCATTTAACCAAGTCCTAGGTCCTTTTGAACTTCAATTTAATAAATGAGAGAGTTGTTTTCATTGATGTGAGTGTTATTTCAGTGATAGTAAGTGATCGTTTGGCTTCTGCTTTATCTTATCGTCTCTATCATAAGGGCTAGCAGATCAAGTGTTGAGATGAGTGGCACTCCAAGTATTTAATGAGGAGCTGGGCAATCACAAAGTTGAGAGTTGATCTGATATTTTGTTTAGTGGCAGCATCTGCAGATTCTACACCTTAGACATATAATACACCACTTATTTCTTCAACCAACACTTGAATTCAGGTCTGCTTCTAGTTAAGGCACATAAAATAGCTACCTGAAATAACTACAAGCAGCAGAGGCGCTAGCGGTGGTAGCGGCAAATAGTGTTTCCCTTTCAGATTGATTGCTAAGCTCCTTTTAAGTTAGATATTTTCTTTGACCTACTAGCTACAGCTACAAAAGCGAAAACCTGTCAGATGACCATTTGCAAAGCCCTGATAGCAAGCTAATGGGTTCTTAAGTGCCATAATAGTCGAGAATATCCAACTTACGCACAATTCCTCTTCAAACTCCTAATATCTTCCAGTTACAATTGACAATTAGAAAAATTAAGATTACAATTGAAAAACTCAATCTTAGAGGACACTCTAAGACACTTGGGCTAAACTAAAATATAGGGATTAAGCCTATAAAATTTGATAGGATCACACTTATATATGACGCAGTTATTGGATACTACTAATTCACCAAAGTGCCGTATCATTCCCCTTACCTATAAAATACAACTTGCCCTCGGGACTTCACACGGTCAACATTGTTTGCTCATCTAAAGAAGCATTACCGTTTGCGATGTCCCGTTTTCCCATATTGGGCTTAAACACACTCAATGAGCATGAGTCGAGTTTTTGGACATCGATGGTCTGGCTGGAAAGTTTCTCACATTTCTAACATAAACCTTTAATTTGACAGTCTTCCATTCTTTTTTTGCCAAAGGTAAGCAATTGTATTGATCAAATAAAGAGAGTCCACAGACATGCTCTGTGGTTCTCAATAATTAAGACTAAAATTATAGCATCTGAGTTGAACTAAATTACATCAGGAAAACCTGAAATACTCGATAAAGGGCACCTCAATTTTGTGCAAGAAGCTTGGTCTGCACTGAAATTACATTCTCTCCATGCATATTTGAATCTGAGTTGTAGCTTTGTAGAAACATGTTCCCATCTTGGCTTCAGTTCCTATGGTATTTTACCAGTAGTAAAGGATTGAATGGCAGCTTGTAAATCAGAAACCAGGAAGACTCTGAGCTAGCCCTTCTCAAGAGCAGTGAGAATGCTGCTACATTCTGCATAGTAAGAAGTCTTTTCACCAATGTTTTCAACATATACACCTAGAAAGTCACCTGCATGTGACCTAAACATTGAACCAGTTTCAGCCATTCCAGAATTACCAAGACTAGAGCCATCATAATTAATTTTCATCTCTTCATACCAAGGGAGTTCCCAAGTGCATGACCTAAGTCTGGGAGCATACCTTCTTCTGAATGGAACATTTAGCTTAGTTAGAGTACCCATCTCCCTCTGAGTGTTCTTCATCACATTTTTGATCTGAAAGTAGCATTATGAATGGAGACTATGATAAGATGTTGCAAGTAATTTATAGTTGGAGCAGTGTTGTTGTGACGAACATAGTTTTAAGCATCCATATGGCATTGAGAACTGCCATGACTCCATTAACCCAAAGATCCTCGTAGTAAGAACTATCTAAACTAGCTAGTTTAAACATCACCTGAAGGTCCCAATGATCAATCTTTACATCAAATATATTACTCAGCCATCTCCGGAATTGTTGTGATGTGGCGCATTCAGGAAAAAGATGTTGACCGTTCTCTATAGATAATTGACACAGCCTACATTGAGAGACCAACTGAATGGATCTGGACTGGATCATTTGATGAGTAGGTATAGATTTTTGCAGAATTGTCCAGGCCAGATTGGAGTGTCTAGGGTTACATGAAGATCTCCATATGTACTTCATCCACCAACATGCAGGCAGTTTGTTTCTCAAATGTTCATAAGCTACTTGTGCAATGAATGAACCATGTTAGTCAGGCGTGTCTTTGATAAGAATACTACTCAGATCTACTCCAACCAAGTTGAGCATAATTTGAGTATCAAGATTTGGTGTCCATGTACAATATGTTATATGATCAGTATATGTCTTCCATTGGATATGAGATAAAGAGGGGTGACGACATCTGAGAGCTCCCAAACCTGTCCAGTTATCTCTCCAAGTATCTACTTGAGTACCATCTCTCAAAACCCATATATTATCTTGAACAGAAGTAGAGTATATTGCCCTAATACCAGCCCACATTGTAGACTTCCTGTAGTACTGAATAGTATCACCTTGTCTTGTGAAGTATTTTGCCTTCATGTACTTAACCCGTATACGCTTTTGTGAGCTATATTCCATCATTGCTTCATCAACATGGCCTTGTTTATGCCTCCCAACTTTCTAACACCAAGGCATCTCTCCGTCACAGGCTTGCAACACTTCTCCCAAGCAGTTGTGATTCCTTTTCTTCTAGTAGGGTCTCCAGTCCATGTAAAATATAAAATTTGTAATAGCAGCCTCCCCCTCTTTCAGAATAGAAGTAGGCCACTTATAGACTGACATATTATAAATTGGCATGCTGGCCAGAATAGAGTTAGCTAGCACAACTCTTCCTTGCATAGAGAACATCCTGCCCGCATAAGTGTTAGCCCTCCTCTTGATCTTATCAATCATAGTTCTTAAGCATGAAGCAGTCACTCTACTCAAGGTAAGTTTCTGGGAAAGTACCTTGTTTAATGTTGAAGAGACTGTATTTAAAGCCTCCTAGCAGGTGACATACCACCCAAGAAAAGCTTACTCTTGATTAGATGGATCCATTGACCTGCAACTTTTTGATAAGTGTTTAGAAGCTTTTTCAGAACTTTCAACCCCTAATAGCACCATTAGAGAAGATGATAATATCATCAGCAAATAAATGATGTGAAGGGAATAACACATCTTTGTGATTAGTCATAGACTGAATAATAGACTAATCTATTAGCCATATGATCCTTCTACTTAGAACTTCTTCTGCCAAAGCAAAGAGTATAGGTGATGAGGGGTCTCTTTGTAGATTTGAAGGAACCACAAGGCCCACCATTGATCGAAACAGATGTATTAGAACTTCTGAGAACACAATCAATACATCCACACCAAGTATCTGAGAAGCTAAAACTTTTGAGAACAGTTAAGAGAAAGCCACAGTCAATTGTATCAAATGTCTGTGAGATATTAATTTTAAGAGCTAAGACGATCATGGTTCCTATCAGTTCTTTATATGTAATGTGTTGATGGCGCGGCTGGATCAGTATCCGGATAGGGATTGCCATTGTTGTGTATTTTTATGAACCTTCGCTAGATCAATAGCAGTTGTTACAGCAGTTATTCGGAAGGAACATACCATATCTAGGATTTCACCACTAAGCCTGCTAAAGAAAGAACATAACGTTGGATCCCATTTTCTAGTACTACTTTCCATTACCAAAAGCTCAAATCGAGTTTCATACTCTTTGACTGTTAGGTCCGAACTAGGTAAAAAATTTCCAAGTGTATGCCATGCCATCTCTTCGTTTTGGCTTTCAAGCCAATCGAGGCAAGGGGTGTTGTTCCCCTCAAGATCAAATGATGTCATCTCCAACTTTTTAGTATTAACAATTTTATGTAAACAAACATACCTTTAAATCTTAGAGATATGAAAGGGTTTTATCCATTGAAGTGTGAAGTATCGAGATTCATTGGCCGTGGTCAATCAATGTTCCCTCCCCATTGTTAGGCACCTGCATCTGCATCTGTAAACCTAACGAAGTTTGTGGATAGGATCAATCTTCCTATTAATAACATCAATGGAGTCACATAAAAGGTGATGTTATCATCATGTCTCCTATTTGTGTTGTTCAAGGTCCTGTTCGATAGGAAAGATTTCCTAGGTTTAAAACCGGGGGAGCTTTATTTTTTTTGAAAGGAAAGCTGGGGTTAGGCGAGACCCCTATCCTAATTACAATGGTTCTTATCTTGATTACATAAATTTGATAAAGCTAAAGGAAAATCTTGTGGAAAGAAAGGCTGATTGGGGAAAATTTCCAAGTCTGAAACAATGTAAGCAGCTACCTTATTCCCCTCCTTGTAGTTGAATGAACATGAAGTACCAACAATCTTGCTCAATCTATTTATTTGTCTAATCTCGGTGATGCATTGCCATGGTGGCTTCCATATATTGTCAAGAACTTTTTGAACATAAAAAGAGTGTAATAATGTCAATCAGCTTGAAACCTAAAGAAGTTGCAAGAGTCATGCCCTGAAGAATAGATTTGATCTTCAGCTCCATTTCCCTGTGATGAGGTTGAGAGATCCCATTAAAAGCTATAATTGGAATCCCATTCTTCAACCTGAAAATTCCCCCATAAACTGATCTGCCATTACTTTTCTTACCATCACAGTTAAAGACAATCTGCATCGAAGAATTCGGAGTCCAGGCAGTAAGCGTTTTAGCTATAATCTCTGGTGTTATAGAAGTAATGCTCCATCTTTCAAGAATTTCAGTTATTTTACTGTTTGTTGTAAACTTGAAGGAGGATGATTTACACTTTAAGTCCACTTCCATATGAATTTGCTTAATAATTGAGAGAGGTTCTCTTTTTTCTTTTTGGAAAAATTTGTTGTTTCTTTCTATCCACAAATGGTAGACTGTAGTTGGTATTGCAACTTTCAAGATCTTCATTACGGCAGGATGAAAGTTAAAGTGCAGGATCCAGTCAACTTCAGCTATCCAACCTTGAGAGAGATGGGTAATATTGAGAGAAGTCAGAATAGTCTTCCAAATATGATTAGTGAAGGGGCATAGAAATAAGAGATGGTTTCTATTTTCTTCTGTAGCATTGCAAAATTCACATTGAGCTCTTTCCAACTTACCAATTCGGACAAGAAAATCTCTGGTCTTAAGTCTGTTTCTCAGTGTGAGCCAGAAGATGAAAGAATGCTTAGGGATGGCATTAGGATCCCAAGCAAAAGTAGACCAAGGAGGAGAGGGCATAGTAGGCCTTAGA
Source organism: Kingdonia uniflora (assembly GCA_014058105.1). NCBI lineage: Eukaryota > Viridiplantae > Streptophyta > Magnoliopsida > Ranunculales > Circaeasteraceae > Kingdonia > Kingdonia uniflora. The sequence continues at coordinate 2,567,837 of JACGCM010002784.1, forward strand.
GCATTCCAAGAAGATTTAGAAGAGAACATACCATTAACAGAGAGTTTCCATATCACTTTGTCTTCATCTGAGAGTGAGGGAGGAGAGCTTGTGGTTATAATTTCCCATATATTCTTTAAATCTTCAGATCTTGGTCTTCTAGAAGGTGGAGTCCACTTGAAGTCTTCCTTAATAATATCACTAACTTTTGCAGATTGTTTAGAACCTGATAGAAGAGCTATGTTGTAGTTGTAATGCAGATTCAGAACTCCTATTTTCAGCCAAGGATCTTGCCATAGATGAGTAGCTTTACCATTCCCCACAATCACAGTGCAATGTTTTAGGGCAAAAAATCTTTTTTTGAGTAGAGATCTCCATGCCCATGAACACTCCATTGGGATTTCAGTTGTCCAAAAAGTGTTTTCCTTCAGATAGTTGGTCTTTACCCACTTTGCCCAAGGATTAGAAGCTCCCGAGACCAAATTCCATAAAGTTCTCGTAAGAATGGAATTATTGAAATCTTTAATTCTTTTGATGCCAAGACCCCCTTCTTTTTTGGTAAGACAAACATCACTCCAAGCAACAGATGAAATGCATCTTTTACTGTCTTCACCACTCCATAAAAAGTTCTTAAACATTTGCTCCAGTTTAGTGATAACAGCTTTTGGGAAGTCAAAACAACCCGCCCAGTACACAGAATAAGAGCAAAGAACACTCTTAATTAGTTCCACCCTACCTCCATAAGACAAAAACTTGTTCTTCTAGTTAGTGATTTTTTTGTGGACTTTTTCAATCAGAGGTTCACATTCTTTCTCAGAAAGCTTGCTAGCAAGAAGAGGAAGACCCAGATATCTTTCAGGGAGAATTTCTATGTTGAATTTCAGAATATCACATATTGCATCTTTATCAGCTGAAGAAGTGGCACCTGAAAAAAAAAACTGAACTCTTGTTGCTGTTAATTTTCAGACCAGACGCTTTAGAAAAACTGCTTATAATCTCCATGAATTTTCCAGCAGAGTTTGAATTGTCTTTAAGACCCACAATGAGGTCATCTGCAAATAGCAGATGTGAGATTTGATATTTTTTGCAGTTTGGGATAAGATTTATGGAGTTAGTAGCGGCAGCCTTGTTCATAACTTCAGAAAGAGTCTGCATTGCAATGACAAATAGGTAAGGAGACAGTGGGTCTCCTTGCCTAAGGCCTTTAGTACTTGAGAAAAAACCCACCAACTTACCATTTATATCCACTTTGAAGGTAGGGCTGGTTATGCAAACTGAGATCCACTTAATGAATTCTCGAGGAAATTTCATTTTTTCAAGAATCTGAAAAGATGTAATCCCATTTCACTGAATCAAAGGCTTTGTGAATGTCTATTTTGAGCAGCATTTTTGAAATACCATTGGATCTATCAAGCCCTCTAAAGAGTTAATGGGCTAAGAGAATGTTGTCTTGAATAAATCTTTTTCTAATAAAGGCAGACAGACTGACTGTAATCAATAATGCTATTCATCACTTCTCTCATCCTGATAGCCATCAGCTTTGTCACAAATTTATACAGAACATTGCAGAGTGATATTGGCCTGTATTCTGCAAAGGAGCTTGGGCTGCTAACTTTAGGTATGAGCTTGATCACCGTTATGTTGGTTTCTTTGAGCAACTTTGAGGACTTAGAGAAATTTTTTAGAGCTCTAGTAACATCTGATCCCACAATCCCCCATAATTTTTTATAAAAAAATACATTAAATCCATCAATTCCATGAGCTGCATCTTCTTTCTCATTGAATACCATGCTCTTTATCTCATCATCTGTAAAAGCTTTGATCAGGTTTGTTGTTGGCCTTCTGACAAGAATCTTGAAACTTCTATGGAATGACTTGAAACTTCACCATCATCTGTAAGAAGTTTTTCATAAAAAGATACAGCTTCGTGTTGTATATCCTCTTCATTTGTGAGAAGCAGGCCCTCAGAACTTGTTATTGATAGTATTATGTTGCTATTCTTTCTCTCTTTTATGTAACTATGGAAATATTTGGTATTGGAATCTCCATGAGCAAGCCAATTGCACCTTGATTGTTGTTTCATTTGGACTTCCTCTGTGCACAATAGGGAGCTTAATTTACTCTTAAGCTCTTTCTCTTCAGCTTCCATTCCAGCAGTAAGGTTAAAAGAGGATTGAAGTCTGTATAGAGTATCTCTTGTGTTGCTTATTTGAAGAGTGGTAGATCCAAAGACTTCTTTTTTCCAGGTTTTAATCTCTGCTTTCAAGATCTTCAGTTTTTGACTAAGTACAAACATAGGTGATCCTCTAATTTTAATCCACCAAATATCTTCCACCAGTTTATAGAAAGTAGGATGGGAGGCCCAAGTATTAGAGAATCTGAAAGGTGCAGCAATTCTGGGTATATCTGTAACTAGAGTTATATGGATAGGAGAATGGTCTGAAATTCCATATGGCAAAAAATTTCCTTCAGAACCCAGGAATTCATTAACTCATAGACTATTTACAAGTGCCCTATCCAATTTGGTTTTAATTTTGTCTCCACCTGCCTGATTGTTAGTCCAAGTATGAAGCATACCTTTCCATTTTAAATCCACAAACTCAAGGCTTTCAATCAGATTTCTCGAAGGCATCATATCAGATTCTACAATAGTATCACCTCCAAACTTTTCGCTATCTCCACCAGCCTGATTGTTAGTCCAAGTATGAAGTATACCTTTCCATTTTAAATCCACAAACTCAAGGCTTTCAATCAGATTTCTCAAAGGCATCATATCAGATTCTACAATAGTATCACCTCCAAACTTTTCGCTAGCATAGGCAATGCAGTTAAAGTCGCCACAAACAAGCCAGGGAATATGAGTTTAAGATGCCACTGAAGTCAAGTAATCCCACAAGATTCTTCTATCTCGAACAAAATTAGAAGCATATACACAAGACAACTTAAAGTCCTTATTAGAATCAATCAGATTAACAAGAATTGTAATTACGTGAGAGCTCATAGATTCTAGAGTGAGGGTGTATTTTGCAGGATCCCAGAGCATTATATTTACCCATGATCTATTGACAATGTTACGATCAAAGATCAAGGGTAACAAAAATAGTTATTACTCTTTGATTGGGCATATAACACTTCATCATATAAGTTTTGACCAAATTTTATCCCCGGAATGCCATAATCATTGGAGAATATCCACCTTCTTCCACACCTCTCGTCAAACTCCTACTAGTTTCCAATTATAATTAATAGGTGAACTAATGATAATTGAGGAAACCCAAATGTAGAGGACTCTCTAAGAAATTAAGACAAAATAATAGAAGGATAAACCTATCAAAGCTAACCCCGGCAGCTTTTTTAAAGCTATTGTGGAGAGGAACAAAGGCAAAAAATGACTTTTATAAAATCATGGTGAGTTGGCAAATGCAGGGACCTTTTTATAAAAGGTGTGTTTCAAAAATACGATGTATCTCATCTATGCGTCGGACGAAGGGCTTCCTTCTATAAACTGACAAAACAAGTTTTGTAAAGATTGGTAAGAAATGACAATAGTATTTTCTATAGATTGTTATTATACCCAACCACAACTGGAATTTCCTAAAAAAATATACATAAGAAATAAAGAGTTAAATGATCGATTTTGAGATTGAAGCCTCATTAGTTGGTGAGACTGAGAAGTAGCCTCAGTACTAAAATTTTCATAAAGCGGTAAGGCGCTTTGGATGCATAGGCCTCAGTTCGTTTCTTAAATCCATATGTGGGACCCTCAATGTAATTAAAATATTACTTGTTTTAGAGTGTGTATATTGAAATACATTTAACTGGATACTAGGGATCCCTCTTCTGGCATGGCACGCTGAAAAAGTGAACCAAATTTGTAAACACTGTTCTTCGTGCATCAGTTACCCAAACCCACTCACCATCCAAGAAGGTTGTTGTGGATGCTCTAATAGGAGCAAGCATCCATATGATATAGTGACTGGATTGTATTATCATAATTTTACAACAAGATCACTCCATACCGATTACTCACCATCCTTTTATAGAAACTTGTAATACTCTTTGTGGTTTTACAATGTCTGAGAGATTATTTCTTATTATGTAGCAAATATATTAATCATGACTAATGAATCATCAGTGTTCAAAATTTAGAAAATTTGTAGGAAATAATTATCTTATGAATAAGATATACCTAGGACAAGTTAAGTAAATTGAATAAACCAACCTTAGAAAAGAAAATAGCTAATTGATATCAAATGTTTCAGGACTTAGAACTTTTGCGAAGAATTGCTGGATGCGGCAATTATATGAACCAAGAGAATTTTGAAATACTGTGGCGTTGGTTATACCCGGTAGCTCTTACATTATCAAATGACTCGATAAATGCAATATGGTGTTGTTCTTCACCAAGGTGGATTGAGGGATTTATTACAAAGGGAGAAGCAGAATTTTCGCTTAAAGGGACGAGGGGACTTCAAGAACCTGGAACCTTCATACTGCGATTTCCTACTTCACGATGTTGGCCCCACCCTGACGCCGGTAGCTTGGTTGTTACTTATATTAGTTCTGATTACACTATTCGCCATAGGATGCTATCCTTAGATTACAGGTGTGTGCTAACTACTTTATAATGAATACGCTCTTTATTATAATATTTAATGAAAACCACCACGGGAGTTTTGGTTATTTTCAATAGTTTATCAAACAGTTTTGGTAATGGGGTTCTTCCCTTCCTTGCAGTTGTGGTAACAGTGAAATGAATAGAAGATCGCTCCGGGACTTATTACTGGCCGAACCCCATCTAACTCGACTGGGAAGGTAATTTGATTCTTAACTATTGGTCTTTCTTAGCTGAAGTCTGGACATCCGAAGGTCAAAGTTATATCTAATTTGATATTCGTCTCTGTACATTTTCCTTATATCGATAAGCATTGTGTAATTTTATACAGTGGCTTGAAACTATATAGATATAAGGACACTTGTTATAAGTATTGGTCATAATTATATAATGTGTTCATGATATATCGTAATTAACATGATCGACTGATATTTATGAGTTTTGATATGTTGTCATTTTACAGATCAGCTATTTGATATTTCGTATTATTTCCCAATTTGTGTACATTAGATCATTTACCTCTCCCTTGAAGATTTTTGGTTGATCTTAATATCAGTGTTGATGCAAAACTGCAGCAACGTCACCATTCGTGTGCATTTAAGCATGCTAATTACCGATATTAGTTTAATGCAAATAATTTTCGTTATAAGCTTAAATATATATTAAAGATTAAAAAAAAGTGTTTCAAAATTTAAAGATTGTAATTTTGGCCATTGATCTGATGACAATTTGAAGATTGCATTCAATGTTGTGAGATATAATGGAATGGGATCTTTGTGAGGATGATCATCTTACCTAAAAAAGAATAAGCGTGGAAATCATTGCTATGTGAGCTTTATGAGGTTTGCAAGATGAGTGTCATGAAAAGAGATGCCATAATATCTTATTCTTGCCCATGTAAATACAAATTACTATGATATCTAGATACTTTATGCAATGGCGATGTATCATATTCATCTCCAATATATATATTTTAATGTAATATTACGTATCAATACTACATTTGTTGTATCCAACCATTTGAGTTTTATGTATACTCTTCAAGATATGTCCATATTATCACAATATGAAAATATGAATGGAAGTGGGACTATTATTTATTGTGATGTACAGTATTTACTATATACTACCTTATTTACAGGGCATGTCTGCATTTATTTCATAGATCAAGGTCATGTACATTGGTAGATATATTGCGTCAAAATACATACAGATACAAATTGAATTATGTTGTTAACTAGAGATGACTGACATTTCCTGTATGAAAAATGCAGGGTAACAAGAGAATTCGGAAACTTAGCTTGAGATGAACAAGCTCCTTTCCCTCTTCCTTCCTAAGCAAATATAGAATATGATTCATCTCTCTTTGTCTTGGTATTTGCTTCCACCATTTTGTATATATTTCATCTATAGCTGCCGTTTTAACGTGTCTCTGAATCAAATATGAGAATATTACAAATACTATGTTCACCCTCCATTTATGTATAGAGAAGTTTTTAAAATACAAGAAATAAATATTTTCACCTTTCACACTTGCTAGGTGTGCAAATGGATAGTCTATTCTATCATTATGGATTTGCCGAAGTTTCCGTGTTATATCGAACTGATATGATTGTTAACACTTAATGAAAGAAACAAAGATGATCCATCATGAATCTTATCCTACGTACACATGATCTTTGAGGACCACGCCATTGTTAAACTAGTTGTCGCGGATGTTTGACCAATTTATGGGGCAATTACAGCATTGCTGGCAACACTAGGACTTTTCACAGGATATCCACTGCAACATTCATTGATATCAGCCAAATCAATTATTAGTCAAGTTTTCAGACAAGTGGGGGAGCTCGCGTAAACAGCATGGCTTACTTTGTTAGTAATTCGACCAAGGTTATTGGCAGTGTAATGTAATATTTCAGCGTGACATTGTGAAATCTCGTTGATATATTGTACTAGAGGTCTAGAGCAGATAACTGGTATTGGTTTCGTGAACTATTTTCAAGGGATCATTATGAAAATTATTTTACTAAAGGAGTATATTTAAAAGACAGAGTGGAACGAAAACATTATGTTCCAAAATACTGCTCTTGAATGACTCTTCTTTGTCACGGGGCCATGGATTTACAGGTATATTTTAAGCATAAACTAATGGTTTGAGGACTGAATCTATTTGTACTTGCTACACGCTACTGCCCTGAAACATGTGAGTGATTATTTTTAAATTCCGGCTAATGGTTTCCGATCATTCTTCAGGCCAATTCATTGAAGGATTGGTTGAATGGTTAATCAAGATGCATTGTTTGAATTCCAACTGCATATTGCATTGTTTTGTTCGAGATTCACCTGCATATTGGATTAGTTAACAACTCTGTTAATACACGGAGAGCAATTTGGACAGAATGAGAACACTATACCAATCATTTGGAGATGCCCTTTGTTAAAGGGTCGGGATTATAGCCACCCCTAAAAAGGCAACGCCAACCGCAAAACAAGGTCAAATCAAGTTGACCTAACAAAAATTTAACTTTGCAATAGAGTTGTTAAGTATCTTGAGGAGAGGTTAAAAAAAACTTCCGAGTTAAGGCACCCCCTACCTGCGAGCTCTCTCTCTCTCTCCCTCATTTGGTTTTAATGGAAACTTCCCCAAACTCCATGAAGAGTATTCAAAACCTCATGGATACTCTTCCAAACTTCACCTCCATTGTTCCAAACTCATTGGTTCCTACTGAATATGTTTCTTCAACCGAATTGATTGCAAGTTCTTCGTGCTCTGGATGGGAGGATTTCGAAATCGAAGAATTCTTTACACACTTACGAAGATGTTCTATAACACACTCTCGTCATGGACGAGGTAAGAAGCCTAAGTAGATGAGGAAGATGGGTAACTTGATTATTATGGTTTTATTTGATACGGTTATTGTACTACGTCTTAGGCAGGGGCGGAATCAGGAATTAATGTTAGGAGCCTAATTTTTTTTTTTGGCAGGGTTTTCTTTGCATATAGGAGATCCTCTTCGGAGATGATACCGAACCGACGACAACAAAACACGGTGAGAATATACTCTATTTCAGCCATCTTTACACGGCGACTAGTCGTGGTAATGTAATCGGTAGTCCGTCGTCATAAAAGAACGATTTTGTTTGTCGTTCTTATGTCAAATAATGAGGCCCCAATAAAGAGCCGAAGTAGTGGTATAGTAAGTGTCAAGTAAGTTAAATATTCTTAAGTTTTCTAAGATTATTGTAGTACTTTTCCTACGGTGATGATGTCATAATAATAATGGCACTCATAGATTGAGAGAAAATAAGGTGGCGTTTGTTTTATTGGACTGACTCCAGTTAGTGATGTGGACTGACTGAAGTCACTTAGTGTCGTTTGTTTTTTCACTCACTCAGACTCAGACTCAGATAAAACATTTGACAGAGCTTCTCTCAACTCAGATCCAATAAGCCAACTGAATGGGAAGTCTGAATCTGAATGTAAAATTTGTCCCCAAATTGCCCTTCACCCTCAACCTAATTACTACCCTATCCTTTCCTCCCCCAACGGCAAAACCAACAGTTCTCGAGCTCCTCTCAACAGAAATCTCCTCCTCGATCAATCCCCTATCATTTCCCATTGATTTCTTCTCCAATCGATCAATCCTTTCCACAGCAACAACCCTAATCTCCACCAAAGAACCAAGAGATTTTTTTTCTTTCGATAAAGAGACTCTTATAATACACCACTAGGTGAGATTTTTTTTTAAAGTCTTTAAGCTATGTTTTGACTTTAATTTATAGTTCATGATTTGATGAGGTGTGGGTGTTTGAGTTTTGTTTTTTTTTTCTTATATGTTTGATCAGTTGTTGATAGTGAATTCTGTTTTTATTTCTGGGTTTGGGTTATCTAATCATTATATTGGTAATTTAGTATGTTTATGAGATATGGGTTTTGGGTTTTGCTTTGTTTGGTAATTTGAGATGTATGAACTCTAATTTTGATTCTGGTTATGTTGGTATATTGATGAGATACAGCTCTTATGGTGTGAATAGATGTTTGATTAGTTTTTGAATTGTATTGGGTTTGGTTGAAAATGTTTGATTAATGATTATGTTGGTATTGATTAATATAGTGAATTCTATTTGCTTATCCATCTTTATGTTTGATTGATTTTTGGTTATCTCGCCTTATATTCAAGTTATAAGTATGTCTGTTTATCCATCTTATTCTTGTTAGAAAGTATTTATTTTCTGCTAAGTTATATTGGAGGATACATATTTTTCATTACGTTATGTTGGAGGATCATATGGGTTTTTCTTTTTTTGTGATTCTTCTTCTTCGATGGTTTTTTCTAGCCATTTAGTGAAGCATGTTTGACTAATTACCATATCAGTATATTTGATTAAATGTCTATTTATCATGCAGGATTCAGGAATTGATTATTGGTGAAGGATTTGGGCCTATGTAAAATTATTTGCTCCTCTCATACCTAATGGGTTCTAAAGGGACTTCATCTGTAACAATCCATGTGACAGGATTTAAGAAATTCTATGGTGTTTAAGAGAATCCTACTGAGACAATTGTAATTAATTAAAAAGATTTTGTGCAAAAAAGGTGGACCATGGCAAATAGCTGGAAGATATTTTGTTGTTAAAAAATGGAGTTCTTATACATCTACAGATGCAAGCAAACTTGAGAGCATTCCTATTTGTGTCAATGTTAGGAACCAATGTACAAGTTCCTTTCTACGTATACCAATGCATTTGTGTTTGCTATATATATATGTTCTTTTCTATGTATTTGTGTTTGCTATATATACGGGTTCTTTCCTATGTATTTGTGTTTGCTATATATACAAGTTCTTTTCTATGTATTTGTGTTTGTTATATATACAAGTTATTTTTCTATGTGTTTGTGTTTGTTATATATACATGTTATTTGTTATTGTATTTGTGTTTGGTATGTATATGTGGTGTTGGTGTTGGTGACAGATGGGTGGTGGTGGTGGTATTGGTGATGAATAGGTGGGGGTGTTTGGTTATAAACTGAGAGAGGTATTTTAGTATATGCCTATTTTAGTCAGATCTAACTAGCCAAAAAAAAACTCCAAAGCATCCACTCAGACAGTGAACACCTCAAAGTGGACTCAGATTCACTCAGACCCAAAAAAATAAACGGCCCCTAAGAGTAGTTGTGCATGCAAAAACTCCTTAAAAATCAACATAAGTACTATTAAAAAAATATTGGGGTTTGAGATTCTACCCTAAGCTATAGCCCAGGTGAGTCTATGTGGTTCCGCCCCTGGTCTTACGGTATCGTAACACTTGAAATTTGAAATACTGTAAATATATTTGAAGTCGGGAATTGTAAAGTATCATTATCCCCCTGGACTCTATAATAGATGTTATGACTTAATATATTAGACGATACGGTAACGTAACCTTGTTTTATGATAACTATATTTGAAGTCTACTTACGTTACCGTATTACAGTCCTACGGTAATATATATTTTTATTGAGTGAACACGTAATAGATAAGATACGGGTAGTTATAGAGATACGGTGGATGCAACTCACTTACGGTCCCGTTAATTGTACTTTGCGGTTTGTTTTTTTGTTTACAAATTTTTACTTTGGGAAATTGTAATTCCCAGGATGACAATGCTGACGCTTATGCTCGTGAAGATTATGCTGCTTTGGGAATGCCGCCAAGATATGATGGTGTAGAAGATTGTCCCTACTTTGATGACTGCAATGTTATTGATGATATTGATGAGGCGATTGATCTTGATGCCAATGATGTGGTTCACACTGGCGCCAAGGAGGCGGATGTTGTACCTTGTGTTCATGTTCCCGTACATGATGACTCAGGACATGAGGACAACAATCTTGAACATGATGATGAAAATCTTGACAGGGCTATTGACCAATATTCATACCCTAATCCACTTTCAAAGATTGTTTGTGATTTTACGGAGGACTTTACAACATATAAGGTACGTCTTGCTTCTATATTGAATAATCGTTGTAAATTACCAATATTATTTTATTAACTCCTTGAGGTAGTAAAAAATTTGAACATGTATTTCCCACTCGAGAAACATTAAGAAAATGGGTCCTTGAGGTTTCTTGGCCGAAAGGGATTTCCAGTACCATAAGAAAATCCAACCGTTCTGAAAATGGTAAGAAAGCTAGAATGAAAATGGGGTGCTTTAGAGGTGGAAAATTTCACGATCGTAGAGCAAAGAAAAGTCTAGATGCTATTGTTGAGAAGCCAAACATCCCAATACGGAAGCGGAGAAGTAAAATGAAATTATGCAATTTCCCTTTTCAAGTGAGATGCTACGCATTGACTAAAGCAGAAGATTCTCCTTGGGTAGTTAGGATTCATTGTGGGGGCCACAATCTCTCATCTGTGGAGAAATGAGATGGCATTGCATATCCCTCAAGGCGTAATCCTGCAAAGGTAAGGTTAGTTACTCATCTGTATCTAACTATGTTACTTGAAAGTGAAGCCGGTACAGGAAACAAAAACGGGAAACGTCCAATATTTTTTATACATGATTCAGGAAATGGGAAATGGGAAACGCATAAAGGAGAGATGCGACAATTGAAGTAAAATGTAAAACGAAAAAGGTAACGAGTATTAAAGCTTAAACAAATCCAAACTAGGAAGTAAGAAATGTCGAAATAAGCAAATAGTGATATTTTTTAATAGTAGAGATCAAGATACAAAGACAATACTTGTTAACTTAGTCAAAACGGAAGAGAATACATAATATTTAGTACGATTAAGGGTTTCCTTTTTTAAGGAGATTTCGTTATAAAGTAGTATATACAGGTTTGAGTATTTTTTTTCTCTTCTTTTGTGGGTATAAAAGCATTAAATCACATATACGAGCGTTGTTTCACATTCATTTTGATATATGAATTTCAAAAGTTTTCCAAATCGAATCAAAATTCGCTTCAAAAAATGAATCACGCGAATCGAAAATCAAATCATCAATATTTCCCAAACTGAATCATCAATGTTTCCTATACCGAATCATAGACGAATCGAAATGCGAATCATATTTGTTTCCCCGACGTTTACCAAATTTGGGGAAACCGAGTCACACCTATTTCCCAAATTGGTTCCCTAGGAAGCATTAGGGATGAGGGGAAATGCGTTTCCCAACAACATAGGTATCTATACAATTCTCGACCGTGAATGATCTGTATTATACCTAGGGGAGATTCAATAGAGACGAAGTTGTGAAAGATATACTGTATTCTCATCCATATGGGACCCAACTTGCCAGGTGTTTTAGTTTTTTTGACAATTTTTTTAATGGACTGTACATACAATACCAACAGTCAAAAGCTCCCTATGTTTGAGGTTGTCGGTACTCCACTGGTAAAACGTTTCTTGCCTGTGTAGCCTACTTTAAACACGAAGATGAAGTTACTTACATTTGGGTTTTGGAAATCTTGGGTGATTACCATGTGGAGGTTATGGCTACGGATAATGAGCAGGTTCTTATAAATGTGATAAATCTAGTTTTTCCTCAAACTCAACATATCCTATGTAGTTGGCACATAGAGAAAAACGTGTTGGAGCATACAAGAAAAGAAATCGGTGATCGTTCTAACGAGTTTATGAAATGTTTTCAAACCATACGTGCATCAGGAAATATAGAGGATTTAGAAACACATACGACCGCCCTTAAGACAGATTTTGAAGACTGTCCTTCGTCCGTCAAATACTTGAAAGATGTATTAGGGAGATACAAGGTGAAGTTTGTTCTGTTGTGGGTAAAAAAATTAAACCACCTTGGGAATACCATAACCCAGAGAGCTGAGGGTCAACATTCAAGGCTGAAGATTTGCATTCGGTCTTCTGACAGAGATTATGATAACGCATGGAAGGTAATCCATAGTATGTTCCAAGATATCACCACTAAAATACGAGCATCATACAATACAAGTTTAGATAGTTGGCCACATGTATACCTAATATCATTGTTTATACAGTTGAAAGGTCTTGTTTGTCATTGGCGTGTGATATTATTTATAAACAATTCAAAAGAACACAATCAGGAGTAATCGGGGAATTTTCTAAAAACTGTAGGTATACTGTATGAACATCACATGGGCTTCCTTGTTCTTGTGAGATTTACACGTACATTAGTAGTGGAGATTTCATTCCTATATATGCGATTTATTTGGTTTGGAGAAATCTTTCTGATGACTCTGACTATGTACCAAGGGAGATTGATATTAAACCTTTGCTTCAGGTGTTTCTTGAGAAATTTGAAGCGTCCAGTAAAGATAGGAAAGCTTTTCTACATTCTCATTTATTGGCGATCACGAGTCTTGAGACTACTACCTTATCACCATCAGTTGTGTTGTCTAGTACACGTGGAAGGGCGAAATATGTGTCCAAAATGTCTACAAATGAGAAGGCAATGGAAAAATTGACACTTAGGATTTCTTGCTCTTGGGAGGTTCAACCAACTGATGCACTCGGGAATAAAAATAAAAATAGAAGACTACGAATGGTAATGAGAAAGGGAAAGGGAAAGGGAAAGAGAAACTGGTTGAGCCACCTAGGCCACCGCCAATTAAGAAGACTCATGTTTACTCTGTAAGGAGGTATGACCACTATTTCATTGATAAACGAAGAACATTGACAGATGGAAAGATTTTGGATGTTGTAAGAGATGGTAACTGTGGTTTCAGAGTAGTAGCACATTTTATGTTTTAGAATCAACATTTATGAGCTCGAGTAAGAGAACGAGTTTTCGATGAGATTTATTTGTTTCAACGGTCATTCTATGATGGTTTTTACGCCTACACATATTGAAGTAAAGGTACGGTCAAACAGATTGGTACGATACCACTATTGATGCCCTAGACCATAAGTAGTTTGTTATGCATATGTATGGTTAGATCATTGTGAATACATCGTATTCTTGTTCTATTAATTTCGAAAAGAGAATGATATACCATTGTACCTAGGAGTTTGGTAACTGAGAAAGGGACTGTGATTGATGAGTTGGGGTCACTAGATGAGCTATGCATTGGTTGGGCAAACAAAAGCACTTTGTGAATATTAAGCTAGAGAAGGGAGACCCAATACTACCTATTGCAAAGAGATGTGGTGATCCAATCGAGGATAGCTATACTGAGTATTATGCGCCAAGAATAAGATTGTAAAATGAGTTGATGGGAAACTAAAATGAATTACCGTATAGTGTTTGAGTCAATCCTGTATATTTGACGAAGATGTAGTATATAACTTTTTTATTTTATATTGTTAGAGCTTGAATTATTATGTTCCACTTTTGTAAAAAAAGATGGGCTTTTTGTAACTATCCTGAAGTTATGGGATCTGCAGCTGTAACTTTTGTAATATTCAGACATAACTTTTGTAAACATTGTTGGAAAAAAACCTTGTAGGTTTATCCTAAGTTTGAATGGTTTATATCTTAGTGGTTTATTTTGTACCACATTGGGTATGTAGGTTACACAACTCTAAATTATAAGTAAGAGTTTACTTATGAGTTGTAATGTACATGATTTGAGTTGTCTCCAATAAACACATCATGAGGTATGTCTTAAGGTGTGACCCTTAGTGAAGAGTCGTGCCTTAAGGTGTGACCCTTGGTGAAGAGTCGTGCCTTAAGGTGTGACCCTTGGTGAAGAGTCGTGCCTTAAAGTGTGACCCATGGTGAAGAGTCGTAACTTGAGGTGTGACCTTTGGTGAAGAGGCATTAACTTGAGGTGTGACCCTTGGTGAAGAGACATTAACTTGAGGTGTGACCTTTTGGTGAAGAGGCACTAACTTAAGGTGTGACCCTTGGTGAAAAGTCACCTATACTCTATATAACCCAACTTCGTTTTTATTTTTTATAATAAGTTTTTCAGAGTTTCTTGAGTCATTTTCAAGAGATAAAATAGACACAATCAAGGTTCGTTTGGCAGAGAGATAGAAGTACTTTCTTCTTTTTGCGACTGATCGTTGTATCCTGGGAGACAGGGGCCGATTATATCCTGCAAAGCACTGCGGCAAGGGCGAATCTGTCTTAAGGAGATAGTGTGCATGCACTAGACTCGATCATATCCCGATAAGTGCTTTGATCTCTTTCTAATCTCCTTAACTTGTTTTTGATTATGCCAATTTTTGAACACAGCCTAACAACAAACATATCATGGACAATATGAAATGAATGATATGCTATTTTATTTGTAGTTATTATTCTATTAGTTATCTATTAATAAGATCGACCTTTGAAGAAAAAACCAGGAACAATGATAAAAGCAATCTTAAAATCATTTGTACCTACGACACCGCAACATACAATATTTTTAAACATTTTTCATCCAAGATTATAGATGCGGTGAGTTCATGAAACGTAAAACTGAAAACTTTCACAGTTTCCACATGATAATTCTAATTGAAAAAAATGTAACCACCTCTAGTTCTGATGTATCCATTGGGTTTCATTTTTCTTTCAATTATGTACTCTCTTCCAAGTCAGAGCATGTCTTATTGAATACAGGTAATATTTTATCATTTACTAAACTATAAAGTCTAGGTTTCTTTCTTTGGGCTTTGAAGGAAAAATTTCCCGCTCTTAGACCAATCGTTCCCTCCACAACTGTTGAAACCATAAACCGACTATTTTTGTCTTTTATCGCAGCAACTGTCTCTTCAAAATCACATTCTCTCACTCCCAAAACGACTTCAAAAAATGTTTCTAAACCCCTCTTCATCATCTCTTTTTTCCCAATCACCACCATCTCTCTTAATCTCTCCCACCACTTCCCTCCATTCGTAGTTTTCAGGAGATATCCCGAACCATCGTCGTGTTTCAAGGTATAACCAAATTGACAGATTTTATATATAGTTTTTGTTAGAGTTAATTGAAATTTTAATAGAATATCTCTCATCGTTGTCCTCAATTAGTAGTTTACCCTAGTTTACAATTGCTATATTGGAAAATGTCGTTTGAAACTCCAAATTGAAACCCCCAATTCTCAGTTAACGAAGTCGTTGTTTTCATAGAATTATTTTGAAATTATTCAGCCGTAAACTAGGTGAAATCCATTTAGGGGATATTTGGAGACGTAATTTATTTTATACGGTGTATAAGTTTACCGTATACTATAATGAAAACTAGAACTAATATTTAACAACAAAACATGAGTTATGTGGTGAAATTGTTACGTAACAAAGTACTTACGGTTTTTGGGAAATTATTCTACAGAATGGCTAAAGTTAAGAGGGCCAAAGTTACTATAGAAGAGTGTCCTCCTGATGAATATAACGTGAAACAAATGAATTCTAATCATCTCTACAAATTAGGAATAAACTCTGATGGAGGTGATCCTGAATCCTTCCTCGGTGGTCCAGAACGGTCCACAATTCTGAAGAGATATGAATTACATCGGGCTTCTAAAATTTGGAGGGTAAAAAAAGGAACTGTAAAATTGTTAGGGTTGTTCAGCATGTGGAGAATATTAAAGAATGACCTTTAGCAAATGAGTGCCAAAAGTTACGAGCCATGATAAAGTCAACTGATTTTGGTCTTGTAGCTGAAGCTTGCTACCCCCAAAATAACAAACTGTTTTGGTGAACAGCTTTCTTGATAGGTGGTTTTAAGAAACTAATACTTTTTATACCTGCAACGGATGACGATAACTTCGAATGACATTGTGAAGCTTACAACGTTAAGTTATGACAGGATACCTGTGAATGATGTTATGCCTGAGCAGAAGACGGTGTTGGTATACTTTTTTAAGGAGGTAAAACTTGTTGGTTTTACTTTGCAAGAGATTAGTAAAGAATTTGTTCAAACTTGCTTAATCAAACTTCATGCCCTCCAGACTAGGTTTATCATTGGTGGTATTTGTGGATGTATTTATGCATATGGTAAAGTAGAGCTACAGAGAACTACCCCATCGTATATAATTCATCTCATTGGATCCATGTTGTATAGTGACAAGAGCGACACCAAGATACACATGAAGTTTATTTTACTTCTGGAAGATATCCCAAAAATTAAGAATTATGCTTAGGGTGGGACATTACTTGCTCATTTATTCCAATAACTTATATCACTGCTAAGTGAAGATGTTCAGAGATATCGGTTATATGTCAGTAATTGAGGTACATTTTATTATAGCTTAATTCCAGGATTCGGACTTAGCCTTTACACCAAAGATAATCAGAGCGATTATGAACAAAAAGTAACTACTAGCACAAAGTTTAGAGTGGAAAACCTTTTAATAGGTTAAAAACTACGACCTCTCTTTTCGATTTAGAAAGAGAGATATTATTGATAGTTGCTAGCTATTACAAAGAATGCTCTGAGTAGCTCTTGATAGACTTTCTTGATAGGAAAAGTCAGTCCTTTCTCTGTAGCTCTATGGTCCTATTTATAGGTCTTATAATATGACCGTTATCAGCTTTAATGAAAAACATTACAATATATGGTTTTGATGAGTCTTCATAATAATTTTGTAATGACTTGATTTGTGTCACGTGTATATTGACGAGGTCGAGTGGTCATGTGATGGTCAAAGATGGGGCTTGAGTCCGAGATGTAAAATAAGCCACTATAAGACGACTCTCAGCTAATAGCACGAGAAGCATCATGGGCAAGTGGTGTTGGCTAAGAAATTAATTCTATATCCGTTACCTGACTTTGTTATCTTAATTCTGATATAGTTTATTACCGATGCGTCAATGCTTGCTTTTGGGAATTTGAGGCTTTGTGATCCTCCTGAGTACAATTTAATTGGATTGACTTATAATTTGTTGGACAATTTGAATGAACTTGTTGTCGGCATGAAAATGTGTTATAGTAGATGTGTTGGTCGCATTGGATAAACCAATTGTGGACCTGAAATATGTAATCTTTTTGGTCGAATTGGATGAACCAATTATCGACCTGTAATGTATTATATGGATTGGTTGAATTGGAATGAACCATCTGTAATATGTAATCTGTTTGGTCGAATTGGACGAACCAATAGCCGACCTGTAATGTATTAGATGGGTTGGTCGAATTGGGATGAACCAATAAGCGACCTGTAATGTATTTAGAAGATCGAATTGGCTGAAACAACAATTCTATATATAGAAGTACTTGTATAAGATAGTATAAAAGTACTGTAATATGTAACCTATAATATCCAATCTGTTTGGTCGAATTGGACCAACCAATAACCGACCTGTAATATGTAATCTATTTGGTCAATTTGGACGAACTAATTATCGACATGTAATATATTAGATGGGTTGGTTGAATTGGGATGAACCAATAAGCGACCTGTAATGTATTAGATGGGTGGTCGAATTAGGATGAACCAATAAACGACCTGTAATGTATTAGATGGGTGGTCGAATTGGGATGAACCAATAAGCGACCTATAATGTATTAGATGGGTGGTCAAATTGGGATGAACTAATAAGCGACCTGTAATGTATTAGATGGGTGGTCGAATTGGGATAAACCAATAAGCGACCTATAATGTATTAGATGTGTGATCGAATTGGGATGAACTAATAAGCAACCTTTAATGTATTAGATGGGTGGTCGAATTGGGATGAACCAATAAGTGACCTGTAATATATTAAATGGGTGGTCGAACTGGGATGAACCAATAAGCGACCTATAATGTATTAGATGGGTGGTCGAATTGGGATGAACCAATAAACGACTTGTAATGTGCTGGTCGAGCTTGTCCCCAAGTAAGAGCTTGAATACCCCAACCTTGAATACTATTAAATATGAGATTGATAGTAAGTTGTAATAGCCTTGAGTACCTCGACCTCGAGCACTTTAATAATGCGGTTGATGTTGTTGAAAAGATGAGATCAAGCATTAAGTCTGAGCTAAGATGGCTTTGAAGCTGAGGTTGAACTAAGATGATTTATGGTTTGTATACTGGGGGAATCAATCACTTCTAGAGTGCACAATAGTGTCTTGGCTCCATTTATGAACTTAGCTAAGACGAAGCCTGAACCAAACTTTATAGTAGGTACTGAATCCCCAGATAGAGCAGTACCAGTAGAGCTAAGACGACATGCATAGAATGGTTAAAGGTATGCAACTTTTCTCTGTTGATAAGACGGAAGACCTAAATCATAGAATTGTTAAAGGTATGGTCTCCACATTTCAACAGACCCCCTGCGTAACTTTTCATGATGATACCTTAAACACCAGAGCCAAGATTACAGTCAACTGATAGACTAACTGAGAGAATCGTAGAAGTCAGTCTGACATATCAGAATTAAGACTTGGCTCCTAAGTCAAAAGCAACTAGTTTGAACTGATCAGTAGAGGATGGACAAGAAGGTAAATAAAGTGTCAGTAACACAACGTCATGAGACGCTTAATCAGTCTACTTTACCAAAGGCGTCATAACATGTACCAAGGAGAGGGCTAACGTTCTTGCCAAAACGAGACTTGGTAAAAATCCACCATTGGCAACGGTAAGACGAATATTGTGAGCATGCTGAATAGCACACCCTCAATGCTTAGCAATAGATGGATGTATGAAATTGCGAGTAGACCCCTGCGAGACCTTGCATAGATAACCAGGCTTATATAGCAATTAAAATAGAGACCCCTTAAGTGACGCCCTTGTTGCTCCGGCCAAGATAAGCGTCGAAAACCAGGCATTTTGACAGATTCGTCTTAATAGTAGTTGTCGCAGCGGAATGTCATGATAGATACGTAATATTTACATGTACAACTTCTAAATTTATATCTACCTAGTCATTTATTAAATAAATATGATACTAATAGTATTTATGCTTGTATTTATAAAAATCGGACACATGATAAACAAGTCGTACATTTTTCCAGTTTTCAACAAAGAACAAGGGTGATGCACTCCAACAATGATTCTCATTTGAAGTTGTCAACCAAAGGCCCATGAAAGAGCATTGAAGAGGCATTGATGGAGATCATCAAGTCATATAATTTTATGCATGGGCCAAGGCATAAACTATGGAGTTTTAAACTCTTATATTTTGTGCATAATGGAAGACATTGTTTAGGGGATTTCTCATTTATGTTTAGGGGATTTCTCATTTCTGTTTGTACTCTATAAATAGGAGGGGAATCCCACTCATGAGAGACATCTTGGGGAGTGTAAATCAAAAGGTACAAAACAATCAAATTTTTGGTCTTCTCTTCTTCTTGTCTTTTACTTTTATTGTAGTAATAGTATTATGGAAATGATCAAAGGGTTGAGTAGCTAAGCCTCTTTGCCAAGGCTAGAGGAAGCTCCATCCAATGCAGCATTAGTGTAGATTGTGTAGTTTAGTTAGAGTAATTGCATTTTCTTTATCCCGGCATAATGCATATTCGTATTCCTTCGTCCTATGCTTGACCATAGCTAGGATTAGGAGGAATGAGGAATCTAAGTAACCATCTTGTTTGACCATAACAAGATAGGTTAGGAACATGGAGAAGAGAATATAATCCATGTTTATCAACCGGACCATGGTTGAGTAAGTTGGTTTATGGGTAGTTCTCAATCACTAATTAACTTATCTCATGATGTGTTGCATGTACCTGACCAAGGATATGCGATACGGAAATTCGTAAATACTCAAACTAGGTACACTATCTCAAGGTTACAACGGATGGAGTAGAATCACACATTGGTTTTCTCTATAATTGTATCAACACCTTTTCTAGTTTGTATTTTATTTAATTTCTTCAATTATAAAAACCCAAAACTCATTCTTATTGGATAAAATTAGTAGCTCAAAGTATAATTCACACCACAAGTCTATTGGGATACGACCCTACTTTCCTTTGTACTCAACGGTACACCGTACGCTTGCGGGTCTTTAAGACGTCGATTTTATAATCGATCAGGTGTCGTTGCCGGGGACTTTGGAATGAGCGTTTTATTTTGAGTTTATATTTTTAAGCCAATTTTTCTTTTATATTCTTTTATCTATTTTTTATTTCTTCTTTCTCATCTTTTTTTTTAAATAATAAAAAATAAAAAACTTCTAGGGAACACTCGAGTACAAACAGCGACTACTGGTTGGAACTTGATGCTTGGGACGTGAGTTATTGGTTATTAAGATCATACAATAACAGATTTCTCAATTTTTATTTGTACGTTACTGTATTTTACCGAAAAAATATACTGTAACGTAAGTGGTGTGTGATATTTGAGTCAGCAACTACACGTGATCTTTCGGTTGGTTAGTTGTAAATCATGTTTTTGAGATAGTGATCTTTGGGTTATAACAGTAATCCCTTTTCTAAAGTCTAAAGCATGCGACTACATTTTAACTTCAACTGACCTTATGTGTTTTAAATCTTTGTTTCATTATCAAATTGTTTGGTATTGAATTGAGTTCACCAACCAGCTTTAACTTTTAACGTGCTGGTATTTTGGTACAAGGTTTCTATTGCAAGTTCTATTTGAGCTCCATTTAATCTTCTTTCTTTATTGGAACTATGATAAAAGAATCAATGCAATTGCCTAGTAATCTTTGATGAACACTCCGCCATTCTCCCTTGAACATGCCGATCAAACTTCGGTAATTTTTGGCATAGGTAATAAGACAAGAAGCACGGAAAGTGGGGAAAACGTGGAAATTCGAAAGCTTAAAGCTTGCCCAAGCTCTTGCACAATCCTTTTTGTGCCCCCTAAGTGAAGGGGCACTTCCTTCTTTCGCTCCCAAAGTGAAGGGGCGGCCACAGCTACACCGGGAAACACTTCTCATAGGTTGGTACTTCTCTAACTTGACATCTAGAAGGGGTACATATCTGCTCCGCCCTGGCACTAGAACATATAAAGTCGTGTGGACTATACAAATACACGCTGTTCTAATAAAACTTTTTGCTGTGGTTGGATTGACCTATTGTTGTGTTTAAATTCTTTTTATTCCAACATTTGTAAAGGTAAAAACTGTTAGAGACTTGCGGGATTTCATCACCCAAAAAACTCTTTAACAAGTGGGACCACCCATTAGGGATATAAAGAAATTTGTATCACACAAAAATTAAACATCTCAGACCTCAAAATAACTGATAATTAAAAATAGTAACAAGATTCTTGCGGGATTTCATCACCCAACAAATAGGTGTACCGGACCGGGGTATAAACACGGGTTTATAGGATACGGCCCAGCCTAACGCCGCAAAATACTGGTTGTAGGTTTGCGACGTTACCATTTTGAGTGTTGACGTACAATAAGGCAACTCGCTCGGGCATGAGGACCGAACATCTACTTTAAGCTGGTACTAGCATAGTGACGTAGGGGAGTATAGGAACCAAAGCCTTTTTCCATCCTACCCATTGTAAACATAGAAGAATATAGGGGAGACCCATTTATTACTTCAAAAAAATATTGATATCCTAGAGTTTAGGCTTGATTAGTTGTTTATTGCATTGAGTGTTTCTTTTATTTCAAAATGTCATACATGCAAGAACATTGGAATCCGTACAACTCACAATTCGACATCCCGCAACAACCTCAAAATTATTTTCAATCATGGGATCACCAAAAATTTTAATACGTGGAACATTTCCAATCTCATTCATATATGCAGGCCCATCAATCCGTCCAGTCATCCAATCAGTTCCCACCCACTTCACTCAAACAATCTTTGGAAAACACCATTTCTCTCTTCATGCAACAATCAATGGAAAGTAAAAAACAAGCGTTATAATTTTAACAACAAATGATGCAATTCCAACAACAGACATTGGTAAATCAAACTTCTACGACCCAATCTATCTCTAGATTAGATACTTAGATAACTCAGTTGTCAACCACATGGAGTAAAATAGAGCACGAAAAACTTTTAAGCAATGAAGAAGAACAATCCAAAGTTAAATCCCCTTGTGATTTAAAAATTTATGAATTCAAGCGTAATCAAGGAATGTTTCCCCGTGGGTTGAATGGATACCATATTACAAGACAGATTTAGAATATGAGCATTTTAAGGTCGACGATCCTATGTCACAAGAAGATCTTGAAGTAACAGCTAGCATGTCCAATACAATTCTTTCTCAATCACCTCCAAATTCAGCCCTCAACATTAAACCACCGATGCCACCATCCATCATTTTATTTGTCAACCCAATAAATTCTTTTGAGGAAACTATGACCGAGACTGAATATTTTTCCCTTCCGTCTAATAATTTTTTTGGCAATGATGATGACGAGATAAAATATGAATATATGGAATCACCGTCTCATTATACGATAACATGCGAAGAATTTGTAGATGATGATATTTGTACCAAAGTCAAGAAATTGGAAATTGCCGAACCTGTTACAGATGTTATCAACTTGTTATTTCTTTCTCAGTCTCCTTATGAGTTACCTCAGCCTTGCCTTGAGCTGTGTCCACCTGACACAAATTGTGATATTAAAAACCAGTGGGTGGACAACCCTTCTTTACGGGATAAATCATTATTATTGGGGGCTGATTCTGTATTGGGTACTCCTTCAGCAACCATACCTATACCTGTACCTGTGCCTACATCTCCATTTCGCAAGTCCCTTAGGGGTACCATAATTGTTAATGAATTTGAGGATTTGTTGCGTGATAACTCTAGTTGTACCTACTTTATTGATCAATGTTTGAATTATTTCAAGTACTGAGACGACCCCGTAATTCATAAAATAGTGTAAGCATATTATCACCTGCAACAGAGTCATACAAACTTGAACCTTACCCACAACTACCCGATCGACATCAATTTAATGGTTCAAGTCACTTTTTGGAAAATGATGAATATCAAGATACATTTTTATTGTATGGGGTTATACCTTGTAAAATATCTCAAAGTGAGATTCCCCACGAATTAAATAAGGAAAATCTTTATCCTGGGGGATTAGACTCTAAGTTATTTTTATATATCATGATTGCATTAACATAATTAGGTACAAATAAGGAGAACCACTATTTTTCTATTATCTGGTTATTCAAGGATAAGGATAATTTGGGTATTCATTGGTTATTTAAGGAGAACTTGCAGCCTGGATAGTTCATCAATTATTGTACTTTGAACCCATTTAAACCTATAGCATGACATTCAAGTTCGGGGGTACATTCGTCTGGCTGAAGACGGTAAAACTTAGCACTTCTTGGGATGCATCTCAATGAGCATTCAGGTGAGAAGTTCCAGTTTTTATTTCCCATTCCATGTATTAAATTTTGTTCTCAAACATTGAGGATAATATTTTATTTAAGTTTGGGGATAGAAAAACTATTTTTTTCTATACTTTTTGATGAAAAGTAAAATAATGACTCTTTGGCAATTTAAGATATATTTTTGACAAATTTCCAACACTTAAACTAATTTTATTTAGACAAAATGATATGTTGATTGGAAAACCCAAAAAAAACTTTGATATTTTACCAAGTGTATACTAGAGTATTATTTATCGTGTTCTTAAACTCGATGTACTACCTTGTGATTAGTGAAAAACTCAAATTGTTCTTGGTATATTTTCAAAACTTGTACTTCACTATAATTATACTACCAATACCTTCAATAGATTTTGTTACCAGAATAAGAAAAATTTAGTATTTATGTTAGGAATAATTTGCTCCAAGTGAGACAATTGTTTAAAAATAAGTTCATTCCTAAAAGTATAAAAGAAAAACCAAACTTGCTCTAAGACTTTTATACTGCAAGGGATACTCGCATGATTAAGAACTGAAAGAGGAAAAATTATCACCAATCTCGAGTATGACCATGAAATATGTGAAGGGAGCATGAAAAATATTACTTGTGAGAATCCTGGGTCTAGGTCAAGAAGGGGAACCAAACCCTGGCAACCTTAGCCAACTGGTAGAGATTGTCGACCAAAACTCTTTAAGATGGAGGCTTCAATAAGAAACAATGTATGAAAAGAAAAAAGAGGCTTATAAAAAAAAGAATACCAGGAAGACGAATTGACTAAGACACTTGTCAAACTAACCGATGAATTTATTCCAATAAGTACTAGACTACCAAACACTGACTCAACTATTCTATACAATGTATTGTATAGTAACACTATCTTCACTACACTGAGATATATCTAAGAGAAATATTTGAATCTTTTTCTAAGCATGAGGTAGTATTTCAAGTTTTGGATTTTGAAAATGATATGTTATGGTACATTTGGGAAATATTGAGTTTTAAAGAATTTTCTGTCATAATACTTTCTTGTTATAGCAATATAAGGATAAGTTGACAGGAAATAAGTCATTTATAATCTAGAATTGTTAAAGTATCATTATCGATTTTTGTGGGTATAATCACTGTAAACCCTCACGAGACAATACTCGTCCACCAGAGGAACTTGGGGGTTTAACGGCTTGTTGCATACGCTAAATGTAACTGCGTGACCTGCGAAAATAGTTTTTATTTACTTTTGCTCGAGGACTAGCAAAATATAAGTTCAGGTGTATTTGATAGATACGTAATATTTACGTGTACAACTTCTAAATTTATATCTACCTATTTATTTATTAAATAAATGTGATACTAATAGTGTTTTTGCGTGTATTTACAGAAATTGGACACATGATAAACAAGTCGTACATTTTTCTGGTTTTCAACAAAGAACAAGGGTGATGCACTCCAACAATGATTCTCATTTGAAGTTGTCAACCAAAAACCTATGGAGGAGCATTGAAGAGGCATTGATGGAGATCATCAAGTCATATAATTTTATGGATGGGCCAAGGCATAGACTATGGAATTTTAAAGCTCTTATATTTTATGCATAATAGAAGACATTGTTTAGGGGATTTCTCATTTATGTTGATATTTTGTAACCCTTCATATACTCTATAAATAGGAGGGGAATCTCACCCATGAGAGACATCTTGGGGAGTGTAAATCAAAAGGTACAAAGCAATCAAATTCTTGGTCTTCTCTTCTTCTTGTCTTTTATTTTTATTGTAGTAATAGTATTATGGCAATGATCAAAGGGTTGAGTAGCTAAACCTCTTTGCCAAGGCTAGAGGAAGCTCCATCCAATGTAGCCTTAGTGTAGATTGTGTAGTTTAGTTAGAGTAATTACATTCTCTTTATCCCGGCATAATGCAGATTCGTATTCCTTCGTCCTATGCTTGACCATAGCTAGGATTAGGTGGAATAAGGAATCTAAGTAACCATCTTGTTTGACCATAACAAAATAGGTTAGGAACATGGAGAAGAGAACATAATCCATGCTTATCAACCGAACCATGGTTGAGTAAGTTGGTTTATGGGTAGTTCCCAATCACTAATTATCTTATCTCATGATGTGTTGCATATACCCGACCAAGGATATGCGATACGGGAATTCGTGAATATTCTAACTAGGCACACTATCTCAATATTATAACGGATGGAGTGGAAGCACACCTTTGTTTCCTTTCTAACCGTATCAACGCCTTTTTTAGTTTGTATTTTATTTTAATTTCTTCTATTATAAAAACCCAAAACTCATTCATTTTAGATAGAATTAGTAGCTCGAAGTATAATTCGTACCACGAGTGTCTTGGGATACGACCCCGCCTTCCTTTATACTCAACGATACACCATACGCTTACGGGTCTTTAAGACTCCAGTTTTATAATCGATCATGCCTCTTCAAAGCTTGGGTCAGCATTATTAGCTGAAGGGTGCGTAGAACAGCCCAAATATCATCACATAAACCCGATAAAAGTGCTTATCAGATGTTAGTTTAGGAATATTGCTAACTAAGCTAGCAATGCGTTCAAAAGCGAGATTCGAAGCGAATAATACCAAGCCACTGCGCCACCTTTTAAGTTAGTAGTAGCAATCAAAACCAGTTGAGCATTTGGAACCTTATAAAGGGATTGATATTGTCGATCAAAGACTTGCCATTGCTTAGGTCGAACAAATCTTAAACTTGATTCAAAGACCTTTTTTTGTATTGTGGGCATGAAAATGTGGAGCTCAATTTTGAAGATTGTAGTCGCAGGAGCGTAGTGACCTGCTATTGTGGAGGTCGATCAAAGACCTATCATTGATAAGGTTGAACGAAGACCAAGCTCGATTCAGAGAGAGAGAGAGACCTGCCATTCTTCGGCCTACGTCAACCATTATTCGTTGGAGCTCAATTGAGCAATTATTCAGAGCTTGATCAAACTCGTGTACGAAAACTCAAAGCTCCAAAGCTTGATTTAAATCAGTTGAATAAACTCTCTGTGTTGGAGCTCGAGTGAGCAATTACCTAGAGTTCGAGTAAGAGAGGATACGCGAATCCAGACCTCCAACGCTTGAACCCTCTATTGGAGCTCAAGTAAAAAATTATCCAGAGCTCGCGTGAGAAAGAAGGATTTATGCCAAAAAAATTGGGTTTTTGAGATCGTTAAGTGGTGACAATAACAAAGATTGAAAGTAAGGTTTATGGAGAGAGAGAGAAAAAGATCGCGAGAGAGTTGCAAGGATGAGAGCAATGGGGAGGGAATGTTGATATGACTTGAAATATGCATAAAAATATAACGGTCTCCAGTGATGAAACTTTCCCTGTTGTACTCTGAGCGAAAACCTGATAGAGGTATAGCTATGTCAGCTAACGAGCTCTTAATCACTTTGTCCATAAATCCTCTTATTACAAGAGGAGGTTCAGATTCCAGGTTGAAAGAGAGAAGACGAAACCCCCAACGCAAAATGTTGATCAAGGTTTTTGGATTTTGTATGAATGACATTGTCGATGAAATTGAGATATTTCTCGACTTTGTGAATCGGTGTAAGGAGAGAGAGAGATAGATTTGTCTACAATTCTGATCTTGAGAGGAGGAGTTTGAACTGATAATTAGTTGTTTTCTGAGACAATGAGTTTGAGAACTTCGTTCCCATAGAGGGCGCCAAATATAATAGCCTAATTCTGGGATTCGAACTTAGCCTTTATACCAAAGATAATCAGAGCGATTATGAACAAAAAATAACTACTAGCACAAAGTTTAGCGTGGAAAACCTTTTAATAAGTTAAAAGCCACGACCTCTCTTGAGGATTTAGAAAGAAGAATATTATAGATTGTTGCTAGCTATTACAAAGAATTTTATGAGTAGCTCTTGATGTACTTTCTTGATAGAAAAAGTCTATCCTTTCTCTGTAGCTCCATGGTCCTATTTATAGGTCTTATAATATGACAGTTTTATGGTCGTTATCTACTTTAATGATGAACGGTACAATATATGGTTTTGATGAGTCTTCATATAGATTGTGTAACGGCTTGATTTGTGTCACGTGTATGTTGATGAGGTCGAGTGGTCATATGATGGTTGAAGATGGGGCTTGAGTCTGAGATGTGGAATAAGCCACTACACGTTCTCGATAAAAATAAATTTGGACTTATTAGTTTTGTTATTTACAAAATGTAGGGAGTTATAATATTGCCTTAATTAAACTTACCTTTGTTATGTAGGGATGGGTGTATGAACATTTCAAGCTTCCTGACGGCCTCACTCTCACTGTAAACTCTGCTTACAAAGATACTGATCCTTGTATCTTAAAGTAGGTTTCACGGACAAAGAAAAAAGATAGTACAGTTGAAAAACTTGAGAAATTAAGGGAATATTTAGATAAATACAAAAAGAAACAGGTGAGTTATGTTGTTCAAGGTTATTAATTATAACACTAATCTCCTAAATACATGGTGTATTAGCCCTATAAGTGTTGGTTACATCCTGACATTCAAGACTACTTCCTTTTTCATTTTTAAAGTAAATACTAGATACGTGTTGTGTTTGAGCCATATGTATGCTTAAAATTACATAAGCTTAAGCATTGCCCTCTTTTCACGGACAAAGAAAAAGATAGTACAGTTGAAAAACTTGAGAAATTAAGGGAATATTTAGATAAATACAAAAAGAAACAGGTGAGTTATGTTGTTCAAGGTTATTAATTATAACACTAATCTCCTAAATACATGGTGTATTAGCCCTATAAGTGTTGGTTACATCCTGACATTCAAGACTACTTCCTTTTTCATTTTTAAACGTAATATACTAGATACGTGTTGTGTTTGAGCCATATGTATGCTTAAAATTACATAAGCTTAAGCATTGCCCTCTTTTTCACCGTATCCTTTAACATGCGTTCACTTAACTAAATTTTCCCTTTAAATTACTGCAGGTTAATTTGATCCTTATCTTACTAAAATATATACCACAAAGGCAATGAGCAAAAGGGCTTACTACAGTGGTCTTTTGAGATAAATGAGCCCATGAGGGCATTGAGACAGCTTAATATTATGTAATTCATTCCACCACCTTTGATAAAGCCTGTTTCGCAAAAGATCGCTAGATCTAAAGAAACTGGCAAAGAGTACCGAGTAGGCCATGTGTGGGATCAGGATATGTAGGCCGGTGGTCAACGTTTGGGGTCGTACTGATAATTACATGGGGCGGTTCTTGTTAAGAAGTCATATTCATGTTCTCCCCAATAGTGTTGCCATTACGAAGAGAAATATAGATTTATCCTAACATTTTCCCAAGTAGGGGTAAAGATGCTTTGTTTGAGAAGATTGTCCAGTTGAAGAAAGGGAAGGAATTGACTGAGACCGAGTGTCCGAGGAAGAAACACGTTGATGTGTAATGTAAATGCTTTGAATACGTAAGTAATATTATTACCTCATAATGTTTTTCACATATATTTATATTTGTATTGTCTCACTCTAACATTACCTTTATAACACAGAAATCCATCATTCATAATGCACTGGCAAAGCTTAAGGAGACTGTGCATGTGGCCCATATTGTGCAATATATAGATGTTATTAATTCGACTATGGTGATTTTAAGCTGTGGGGAGTCAGAAGTAGTAATTCCTGCAAAAAGATTGAAGTAAACATCCACAATGATTCCTTTTCACAACAAACGAAGGGAAGGACTGAAGAATAACAAGATAACATCTCCCAGAGTGAGGCTAGTTGAGCGGGAAAAGGAAAATATCGTAGAAGGTGACGATGTTCACTCAGGGGACATTAATGAATGTGTTATGAAAAGCCCATGGATTGATGAGATTCCTAGAGTATTTGCTCAATATATATGTGAAATAGAGGATGTTCAACCAGATGGTTATTATGGATTTTGGGTTCTGGTTTCGTGCAAAAATTTGAATATCACCAACCCAATCTGCAAATTTGATTACATTAAGGTGAAGGAATCTATTATGAGACACTTGTCTATAGCTCCAAAAGAAATCCAAGATAGATACATATGGGTCTTCTCCAATGTGCATTCCGCAGACATCGATATTGACAAAAATGAAGAATGTTCAGATGGAAAGAAGAACTACAATGAAGCTATTGAAATATGCAAAGGAGGGAATAAGTGGATGGGCATATATGAGTTTGGGCATATCATCGCTACCATGTTCAATATTGCATTAGTTATATTTTATGACCACACATGTCTTACATTTCTTCCGCTGGGTAAGAAAAGCATGGACTTTTGAACATGCACTGCTTGGGGTACTTCAGAATGTCCCATTTTGTTTGGCTAGTTATGAAAGACAACAGTTATCCGATACCGCCTCCAAGGTCAGTATGGCCAAGACATCAACATTTATGGGGTTTAATGTTCCAGATGAGTAGAAGCCTCATATTGAGAGTTTTACCCGTGTGACCAGAGGCCTTCAAATTGTAGTGGACACAAACCATTGAAGTGATTGTTAATGTATCTCATTCAGTAAAAGTAGAATTGATTATTTTGGTATATGTTTAATGTTATGGTGTAATACTTTGACGTTGTTGTTTATACGGCTTTCTAGTTTGTCGTATGTTTGAAGAAACGGGCTTATGCCTATTAAAGAAAATTTGTTAATCTTTAGTCTTGTAGGTAGAAGGATGCGTCAACATATATAATCGTCAGTAACCTCTTACGGTTTATAACTCTGCCGTATAGCAGTGTTACGGTTTATATTTTGACAGTATGAGAATGTTACGGTATACATTTTGGCCGCAATGTTATAGTTTTGAAAATCAAATAATTGAAAAATTCGAAGTTAACGAAATACCATAAAACTGAATTAATGACCAATAGTTAAGATCTTGTTTATGAAAAGAAGTACAATATACTCTTGAGAAACACTCTTAAAAGAATGATAAGGAATACAATACACACTTGTGAAACATTTTTCATAAATTACACAATGTTATTTTTTCTTAAACTTGTCCCAAATTGAATCATGCAAAATATTTGAGGCCTTCAAATAATCACTGGAAGGAGAGTTCTTTGTGGAAGCATCATCATCATTCTCTGAGTTTGATCCTTGGTTTGACATGTTCAATTCGGAACTGAAATAATTAACGTCTTTGTTGTTGGTTATCCTTAATTGTGATCTAAAAATGTGATGCTCCATTGTTCTAATTTCTTGGGCCAGCCTGTCCATTGCCCTTTTTAAATCAACATCAGTTAACCATCCCCATGTTTTTGCTCTTCTTTTAGGGATCTTCAGTTTAAGTTTCGAACACGTATCCATAATTTTCTCTGCGTACTCCATCTTTTCATGCCATTCGGTATTTAAATTAATTGTGCTACGTACCTTTGGGTTTTAAATTTCTTTTTCATTCTCGGGGTGTGGAAGTGGATCATCAAAAATGTCTAGCAGAATAAAGGAAGGGTGTTAGTATAGGGACTTATCCCTCGAGCTGGGATATCATTGAGCTAATACCATACCAGACTCACGCAACATGCACATGACATACGCTATTAACAATGACATATGGATTACGAACTACAGAAAAACGTGGCTCGAGCACTCTAAGTAAAATAGAATAAGTCAAGAACACATGTCTCCCACGAACTGGCAGTTACAGAGATAACCTCCACTCTTCCCCTAATTTAGGAGAACGTACTGATACATGTAACAAACCGAGACTAAGGTCTATAAAAGGGACAGAACACAAAAGAAGAAGGGGACCAAGAAATTTTTTCTAGATCAGGAGATCATAGCTTGTAAATTAAAATATCAGTCTCAAGCAATAAAGATATTGTTATTAAATCCTCAAGCTGAGGTTATGGTTTTTACCTATTCAAAGGTTTTCACGTAAATCACCTATGTCATCTTATATTATTGGTTATATTAATTGTCATTGGTACATTTGGTGTAAGAGCTTATTTTAAGCTATTTTAAAATTAGGCCCTTGTATTTGGCGCCGTCTGTGGGAATCAAATCCACAACTACGTGGTACCCCCAAATTGAAGTGATTTTAATCCCTAGCACTGATCTCCCAACGATATGCGCGATCAACACTGAGGGCGATGAAGAGGAGGAAGACGATTGGAGGAAACCTTTCCTCATATATCTCGGCCTAGAGAATAAATGTGATGGGCTACTTCTAGAATATCTAAAAAAATGCAAGCAATTGATTAAAAACTCTAAGCGTTACACAGTTCAGAAAGATAACTTATATAGAAGGTCGGTCGCTGGACCATACCTCAAGTGTCTCTCCAGGACAGAAGCTGATAGAATGCTAAAAGATCTACATGAAAGAACTTGTGGCTCTCATGCCGCAAGACGCTCACTTGCAAACAGAGTAATTACACAAGGAGTCTTCTAGCCCGGAATGGGAAAGTAGGCTGAAGAATATTCCCAAAAATGTGACGCATGCCAACTACATGGTAACATGATACGAGTGCCTACATTCGAGCTCCATTCCAGTAAAGTATTATGGCATTTCAAAAGGTGGGCACTCGACCTAGTGGGAGAATTCCCAGACACGCCGGGTAACCGAAGATTCTTGCTCGTAGTAACATATTATTTTATGAAGTGGGTAGAAGCAGTTCCCCTTTGTCAAACTCACGAAGAAGAAGTCGTCTCATTTATCTGGGAACATATCATCACATGATTTAGTTGTCCCCACCTGATTCAAATTAATAACGGCCCACAGTTCCTTAGAGAAAAGGTAGTGGCATTTCTAAACAAGCACAACATCATTCATTCACCCCCCCCCCCCCCCCCCCCCCCCCAAGGCAATGGGCAGGCCGAAATCATAAACAATACTATAGTATATAGAATCAAAAAGAGACTAAGATCAAAGAAGAAGGAAAATTAGATAAGAGAACTGCCATATGTCTTGTGGGCTACGGTACAACACTGAGATAGTCAATAGGATGTTCCACATTCCTACTGGCTTATGAAACAAAAGTCGTAATCCCAACAGAATACCATCATCCCGTCAAAGATCACGAGCTCACTGATAAAAAAAATGAGTTCGAGTTAGTCTATAATATGAACTAGATCGACGAGACATGAGCTCGAGTTGTTGCCAACTTGGGTCAATATCATCATATGTTAGATACTTTATACAACATAAGAGTTTGAAGTCGCGATTTTGAAATTGATGACCTAGTCCTCTGAGAGATTCCCAAGAACATAAAAAAGTTAAATGTTGAGAAGCTCGCAGAGAACTGTAAAGGTCCATTTTGGTTGTGAGACAAACTGGTCTTGAATCTTACTACCTCATGACAAAGGACGACGTCAGAATACCAATCCCTTGGAACACTAGGAGATTGAAGCGATATTATTGTTAAATCCATAATTTTCCAAGCACATAATACATCTATTATTATTCCTTATATTGCAAAAATGAGACTACAATCTCCAGTAGTATGTATATTATTTTCTCATCAATGAAAATATTCAAGTTTTTTCCCTACATTACTATCTACAATCATACATATATCTACTAAATCTCAAAAGATTAAAGCAAAGGTAATACTAGCTTTTAATCAATACACATCTACTATCTCTGAAAATCAAATGATAAAGCAAAGGTAAAACTATCTTTCATCTATCTAACATCTACTATCTCTGACACTCAAATGATAAAGCAAAGGTAAAACTAGTTTTCATCTATCTAACATCTATAATACATAAATGAAAATAGTGTACAAGTTCTTTATGTAGCCCCTTTTTGGAGTGCATCCGATAAACCAACATTCAGAGCTCTAGAAGACATAAACTCTTGTACTCTAGCAACAACAACCTCTCTGCCTAACTCTACTTGTTCTCCCATAATGGGACCAATATTGGTTTCCATAAGATTCAAACAATTACTTCGATCTACGTCAGCGTTACAAATACAACCCTTCAAAACCAGACAGTCTGCAACACGTCCCTTTCCACCTCGAGCCTCTTCATTTCCTCCACCAAATAGGTAATTACTGCTATTATCTCCCTTAAATGCACCTCATCTGAGGAAAGTCTGTCTCGATTCAGTATGACCAGGTCAGCAAAATTCTTCCGTATAATCTAATTTTTTTTGTTCAACTTCGCATGGCAAGTCTTGGCTCCCTCCAAGTGTCCCTCTAAATTTGCTACAAGACCGTTCAATACCATTAACGATAAAAAAAAATTTAAAAAAAAATTACCCTGTTCGACCTGATTTTTCTCTTTATGCTCGTTTAACTCCTGTACTTTACTTCGCAACACTAGCAACTCCGCCTCCTGTTTCTATAAAACCTCATTTACGTTATTTTTGGTTAAACAAGCATTCTTCAACATTTCATCATTTTTCCTAAAAGCTTCCTCCAAATCTGTTTCCTTAATTTGAGCAATATTCGGCTTATTCCCAGTCTCTCTAGCTTGCTCATTTGCGTTGGCGAGTAGCACTTTTTTTTCTTTCTAAAATAGACATTACGGAGGTAGTTTGGAGGCTATTCGTTGGGTAATACCGTGCCTAGTTCTAATCAAAAACAACGCTTTTTAAAAGGAAAAGATAGGATCAAAGACAAGAGCAACACTTTTTAAAAGAAAAAAGAGAGGGCAGGACATAGTCACCTTTCTTTTAGTTGTGGACTTCGCATTAGGGGTACTGTGAAGGGCCTACTAGGCCAGTAATGTATATAACGCTCTTCACAGGGATCACTGTCATATAAAGAAAAGCAAAAGCTAGGATCAAAGACAAGTAACCTGGCAAAAGTCACGAGTCTTTGCTTTCCATCTCGTCCTAGACCTACGCTATGCTAGACTAGATTAAAAGAACAGGCCTGAGCAACCAAGCAAGAAAATTGGCTCTTTCAGTCATTCTCATAGTAGCCTAGGTGTGTAGCCAACTCGAGACTGCGTGATGAGTGAGGGTTGCTTTGAGAAGCCTTGGGTGTGTTGGAGCCTAGTGGAAGAAAAGCAATAGCAAGGATCCTAGCGAAAGGAAGATCATGGGTGTGCTATTTTAAAAGCTTGCTATGTTACTGGTCTTAGTCGCTAGGATCTTTTCTTCTCTTTTTAACTCCAAAACTACTAAAGCCCTTAGTGAAGCAAAATCGCATCTCTATCCCTCATGACCCTCTAAATCGTACAAACTTGTGTGCGATGAACCAGAGGTCAATCTCGGGAAGTTTCTAATAGTTGATCTAGAGTAAAGTGTTTATTTTTAAATAGGACATCCATATCGAAAGCGGAAAAGAGCTGATATTGCCGGATCAGTCTACTATCATAATCATGTGGTAGCTAGCAAATTAGAGATGGGATCTGAGCTTCGATTTTTTTAGGCCTAGATAATTCCGCACCCCATTGCAAATTCCGTACAGGTGAAGAATAATTTTTGAACCATTAAATATGTTTAAAAGTGAAGAAAAAAAATTGACTCGCATGTACTAACAACTTGTGAAAATTCAATCAGGGCATTGCAGGAAGGTTATGATGGCGTAGAAGAACTGAAGGTTAAAGTAAAGTTCCTACATTTGTGATCATGGGTGAGAAAGATTAGGCTTTGAAAATCCCGTGGTTGGCTTATTTTTTTAAATGAGATCATGAGAGATTACGTTCCTGATATGGAGACCACGTATTTACCTGAAGGATCTCACTTTGTTCAAGAGCAGTTTCCAGACACAGTTAACCAGCTAATTATAACCTTTCTTAGTAAGCACACCTGATCAAGCACCTTTCTACCAAATTATCTTTGTAGCAAGAGCAACATTTATAGTAGTTCTTATTGCATTGAAACCTGATATATGAATTATGCCAGACATCTGAGACCCTTGATTGTTTTGTTATGTTCATTTCTTCTACCTTGTTGAATGAGCTTTTTGTTTATAAGATCAATTTATTCTCTCAAATAAAAGTCTTCCGTTTAGTCCATATAAGAATGTAAGATCATATGGCTTACTACTTTCCTCAATTGACAAACAATCTATTTTACGAGTACCTCAAGAAGGAATGAACAAACTATCACAAAATATAGAGAACATAACCCATAAGAGTTAACTAGAAGCATTCATCACTCGAGATTCAAAGAAGTTTTTACCATTTGAAATATCCAAGGAAACCTAATCAGATCACAAGATCAAAGCCTAAAAGATTAACAAGCATCTCCTGTAGGCCAGTGCTTGATGTCAGGGTATTTGTATAATTTTCCTGTGGTATCCCCTTCTATGAGACCACGCCCCTTAAGTGTTGTTTCCAAATAACTCCTATATTTCATATGTTTCTTTGTTGCATTTCCATGTTCCATTAAGATGGATTGTTAGGGATGGGTTTATTTCTCAGTAGTTACTTTAATGAAATCTTAGGAAAATACCCAATTTAGAAACTCGACATTTTATGAAAGGATGCAGATAGGATATAGAAGCAGTAATCTCCATTTATAGTTTTTGAAACATAAGTACTTCAACTGTAACAAACAGATAAAGTACTTGTAATATTCATCATAAAACCAAGGGAAATTTATATTCTTGGGTATTCTTTCGTTGATGTGATTCCCGTTCCTAAATCGATTTATAATGTCACACCTACTTAGATCTTTAGTATTAGATGTACTCTAAATTTATGAACATTCTCAAATTACACATGAAAGGTTAGATCACTAAAAAAATATTTTGCATTTCATAAAACCCTAACAAACCACCATTACAATATTAAGGTGTTTTTCTTGTATTTTTTTTATACTGACGAGGTACGTATAAATCATTTTAGAGATAATAAATAAAGGTGCTCCAAAAATTTTTAATCAAACCCCATCAAGACTCCATTGAAACTTAAAGGTATCTTAAATTGTTATTATAATTTACACAATATCAATGACATTAGAGAAATCCAATAAACATGTTATTAGAAAATAAATCTAATCAGATGTTCTTAATCTAGTATATTATAAGATGTTAAATTAAAAGGAAATTAACAAACAAAAAAGAAAAACCTTAAGCCTAAGGATACATACATCTTTCCAGGTTTCAATAATTCCTCGCAATTCTCGCTCTTACCAATTCAATCAGAAAACCTGCAGCTACAATGGGGAAAAGATCAAAGGAAACCTATAAATTTTTACCCAATGTAACTCATGCGAGAAAAAATTAGGAGAAGAAGTTATATACTCTGCCAAGTTGATACCTTTCTGTAATAAAAACCTTCAAAATTAGAAGTAATTTTATCTTCTTCTCTATCAGAAAGTAGAGAGGGGAAGAGACGTGAGATGTATAAAGAGATAAAGAGTAGGGTAATTAAGATACAATTGAGATTAGAAATTTTTGGAGAAACCCTTAACTGATCAGATTGTGGCGAAATTGTTGGATATAGATAGATTTACGCAGGGTTAGGATTTTTTGGGTATTTGATTTGAGAAGAAATTATAGAATTTGACAAATTCGTAGAGAGATACATGGATTGGGAAGTTAATTTCAACTTTACCTCAGAGAGATTTAAGGAATCCCAACTTGAATGGATCCTATATTGGATTTGCGCAGTATATTGTTCTCTCTTCTTTCAATTTGAGCGGGGAATTAATAAAGTATGTTTTTGGGGGAGAAGGATTAAAGTTATATGTTGCTAATCAAATAAAGTGACTTGATCAAGCATCTAAATTAGAATAGTTTTACAACTCCTTAAACAGTCGTATGTTTTAAGACATAAATAAGAAGGAAAAAAATTAAAACGACGGGGGTTCCAAAATTGTGACTTCTAATGGAAGTTGCATTTTTCATTCAAAGTATGACACATGCCTAAAGTCACAAATTACTATCCAAAAATGTTGGTATTTACACATTTTTACGTAGTAGTGTGGACCTCGTGCACATGTATGGGTATGTGTTGGTGTATTTTTGCACACAACACCATCATACTTGTGTATAGGCAGACTTGATCAAGCCCAAGCCCACCGAGTCCTACAGACTCTAGGTAAGCCTAGGCCGTCCTTATCCCCACCCCTACCCAGTCTAGTCAGTATCTGCAAATCCGATCCAAGGTTAGACTTTGGTCAATCTGATTCAGGTCCAGCACGTCTTGACGAGACCCCGATCCTTACCTGGTTTAAACCCGATCTAGTCCGGCCTGATCTGATACGACCCTGAGCTTGTTTTTGAGCAGGTAGCCCTGATCCAACTCAAAGGCCGACTTGAGCACACCTAGCTTAGGGCCTAATAACTCTAAGGTTTAACTCGAGCTTCTGCGGGTAAGGCCAGGGGCCTAAACCTGTGATCTCCAAAGTTCCAACCCGAATTTTAACAAACTCGGAGGGCCACATATGAGTGCACCTAAGCGACTTCCGCTTGACTGTTTGTCGCAAGTCACACACTAAGTAAGGACTCAAATGTTGTGAACCTCAAGCTTAGCCAAGTACCCCAATCAGGAATAAGGCGCATCTTAGACTAGGTTCATATCAAGTTACACCGACTACAGGCTGATAACCTAAGTCAACTCTAACTCGTTCCTTACACCTTAGTTCTTTATATTTCTTGGTTCTACATGTTCCGTACTCTAGGTCTATAGTCAAGTTTTCTCTCCTTCGTGACTTAACATTTTAGGTAACACCAACCCAGGCTTTTTCTAATCCCACCATAAGGTCATGTGTTTACACAGTCTAAAGACTGATAGGGAGTGTGTGGTTGGGCATTTGACACATGTGATTTCATCTCTAGGAAATAGATTTGCTTTAACATATTTGAATCTATTCCCCCGATAGATAGTCATCGACTTATCTGGTTGGAATTGGTTATTCCCCATATCTTTGCTTGTTCTCCACCTGACGATTTGGGTTACTAATTGAGGACTCCTTACCCTCTTAGATCCAGTCAACGGGCTTTCCTTTATTTAGGAGAATAGTGGGACACGGATATGATCTCGTCCCAAATAGCTCAACCAATCTTTACTAGCGTCTGGCTCTCATAGCACACGCATCCCATCTCCTTCTTTTAGAACATTCATCAGAGCACTCCTGGGTCGTTTCGTAGATGCTTCCTTTAGCACCGATTTCTGCAAAAGCCACATTTTTTGTGTTTTTGGTCGTTTAAACCAAAAGTTGCATCCATATTTCCTCTAGCTTATAAATAAAACCGTATATGCTCATTTGGACATCGGTATGTGTTTTGGAAACTTAGTATATTGGAATTAAATTGTGTTCATTCCTCTAGACCTATCGGATTTGAAACAAATAGCCCGTACGACTTCGGTGTCGCCCCTTAAATGTTATCCCTGGTCACCTAACCTTAGTATAAAAGTATATTGCATGAATAACACCTATGTTAGATTTAGTCTCTGAATAGGGTTGGAAAATTAAAACATGGACATGATTTAGCCTTGGCATTTACTAACTTAATATGTTCCTATGGTGTGAACATCGTTATCCTTCGAAACAAATTTGGCAAATTTGGTTATCTTCCATTGTTATATTTCCCCTCTTGTATATATCCTCAGTTTTGTCTAAAACTGGGGGAGGGATTATGTATTTTCCTTTTCTTCACATCACCCCTACCCGGTACTGGATAGTACATATTATGCATATTGATATATCGTTAACTCGTCGCTTGATTGGAAATATCTTATGTAAGCGATCTTACCTAATTTTGTGCATGCTGCAGATGGCAAAATTGTTGAATATCAAGTTCGCTCGAATCAATCTCTCTGGAGATAATTACCTTTCTCAACTTGTTAACGCAGCATCCGATAAGGATACGCAACCAGGAATTGTAGCTGCCGCACCTATGCCATCTTTGGACAAGTTGAAAGCGTTCATTCTTATACGACGCCACCTTTAAGGAAGACTTGAAAAAGAAACCCATGTCTGATAAGGATCTACTCTCTTTGTAGAACAAGCTTAAGAAATGATTCGGATATCAAAAAATTATTCTTCTTCTTAGCGCAAAGTTTCAATGGTTGAACTTGTGGATGTAGGATTATCAGAGTGTGAGTGACTATAACTCTGCGGTCCATCGCATCACCTCCACCCTGACTTTATGTGGAGAAAAAGTGACCGAAACTGATATGCTTAAGAAGACGTTGACTATGTTTCATGCTTCGAATTTGGTATTAGCTCAGCAATATTGAAACCGTAACTTTGAGGAGCACTCTAATCTGATTACCTGTCTGTTAGTCGCAGAGCATAGTAACAAACTATTGTTGAAGAATTATGATCATAGGCTCGCTGGAAACGTGCCAGTGCCCAAGGAAAATTACACTGTGTCGAACAAGAAGAAATGCGGTTGAGGTAACTACGGGAAGGGTAATATCAACAAAGCAGATATTGGTGGTCGTCGCAAGAGAAACCAAAAGTTTTAGGGGAACCAAAAACCCCGTGGCAACCAAAACCAAAGCAAGGGCAGAAACCAAAAGGTTTGTAAGCTGAGAACTAACCGAGGCAGTGCATCTCTTACTGATATTTGTCAATGTTGTGGTAAATCTGGACATTGGGCACGGAGCTACCGCTCTTCCAATTAACTCATGGAAGAGTACCAGTCGAGAATGAAACTTGAAGCTTACCATGCACTAAATGAGTATAACTCTCCCACTGAGGCTACAAATGCTGTAGAGATTGTAGACTATACCCATTTTGCCACGTCAGACTTATATATGGATGAACAGAATGACTTCACCTCAAACTATTTAGAGAGGGAATGGTCAGCTACATATTATGATGTCACCACAAGTTGCTTTTACTTTTCTGTTCCATACTAGTATTTAATTATTTGTAGTTAGAAGTACTATCGAATAAGCCTTCTGGGGAGGAAGCGCAACTTGTTTCCATTTTACAACTTATTGTGGTGAATATCTATTTTTATCTATATATGTGTTTCTTGACAATTTCAATGGTTGATTATGTGCATGTCTATTCCCTTATAATAGAATTGATATATAGAATATAACTGAAATGCTTAATCTTGTGTGTTGCTAGAAGCAACAACCGAAATCGAGTATGGACTTGCATGCCTATTACTCGGATCTTGATCAAATTTCTATGAATTCCTATCTCATTGACAGTGGGATAACACCTACGATTCTCCGGGAGAAAGGATTCTTCCAGGAATTGACCATGGATAACTTAAATGTTATAACCACCACTGGCAGAACATGTATGGTGGAAGGCTCTGGTCGAGCTTCCCTTTTACTTCCTAAAGGCACGATCCTAGAGATCGAGAATTTCCTTTATAGTAGTAAGTTCGGTCGAAACTTACTCAGCTTCAAGGATGTTAATGCCAACGGATATCACCTTGAGACATGGAAGGATGATAAAGGTACATTCATGCGCATCACGTCGGAAGTAGATGGTCAAAAGATAGTGTTGGAGCAATGCCCAATACACTCATCAGGTCTGTATATAACCCATATTCGGAGGATAGAGACTTATGCCATTACGCACGTACCCGTGTGTACCAAAAATCTTTTCCAACTATGGCATGGTCGTCTCGGTCATCCTGAATATGACATGATGAATAGAATAATCAAGAACTCGAGAGGCCATTCCTTAAAGGAACATAAAGTCTCAATTCTCAAGAACCAGCCGTGCCAAGCATGTTCTCAAGGGAAACTTGTTACAAGACCCAGTCAGATCAAGGTTGGGTCAAAATCCCATAAATTTCTCCAACGTATCCATGGAGATATTTGTGGTCCTATCCATCCCCTTTCAGACCATTCAGATATTTTATGGTCATCGTCGGCGCATCTTCTAGATAGTCTCATGTATGCTTGCTCTTGACTAGGAACATGGCTTTCGCACGCTTGTCGGCATAGATTATAAAGCTAAGGGTACAGTTCCCTAAGTACTCTATTGAGTCTATCAGACTTGACAAATCTAGTAAGTTTACCTCCTAGACCTTTGATGATTATTGCTTGTCCATGGGAATTGATGTTGAACATCTAGTACCCCATGTACATACCCAGAACGGTATGGCTAAAAACCTAATCAAGAGGATCCAAATGATCGTTTGGCCTTTGTTACTGTGAATAAGACTTCCAATCAACGCTTGAGGACATGTAGTCTTACATACCACTACGCTCATTAGATTATGACATATATCATATCATCAGTTTCCCCATTGCAACTAGTCAATGGACAACAGCCAGTAGTTCACCATTTGTGCACTTTTGGTTGTGTGGTACAGGTACCCATTGCACCACCTCAACGTACCAAGATGGGTCCTCAAAGACGCCTTGGGATTTACATAGGATATGATTCTTTATCTATCATTCGATACTTAGAGCCCACCATAGGTGGTTTTTTTACTGCAAGGTTTGCAGACTCCCACTTTGACAAAATAGTATTTTCGCCGTTAGGGGGAGATAATAAAAGTTTTATTTCAAGCGAACGGCTTGAAATTATAAGGGCCTAATCTCGTAGAGGGGAGATTAAACTCTTACAGCACTGAGTTGATACTCGCCTATATTTAATAGAAATATAGAAAGCTTGTAGTAGACTCACTTGCATGGAGACCTAGAATGAGATTCCTCCACGACCTCTAGTAAGGATTTTTAAGATGAAGTTGTATAAATGGATGAGATTACAAATAAGGTTCGAGTAAACTGAATCCTCAAGCTTTAGGAGGTGCTTAAAGATTGTTAAAGCTTCTCAAGTGTGCGGGGGAAAAAATATCAACCTCTCTAAGGTAGCTCTCTTCCCCTATTTATAGAAGATAGGAAAGGTGTTGTCACTATAGAGAGGTTAAATTACAAGTGAATCCTTCTTTACAATTGTCTTGTACTGAAGTCAGTTCTACCAGAGTTGTCTGTTGAGTTATCTACCTTTGACCAGGAGCTGAGCTGGATTGAAGCAGTGGCCAAA
Source organism: Kingdonia uniflora (assembly GCA_014058105.1). Lineage (NCBI taxonomy): Eukaryota > Viridiplantae > Streptophyta > Magnoliopsida > Ranunculales > Circaeasteraceae > Kingdonia > Kingdonia uniflora. The sequence continues at coordinate 2,610,396 of JACGCM010002784.1, forward strand.
GCTTTAGTGGACTCAAGGGTAGGCTTGTTGTGGCTCTAATAGATTTGTAAGTACGGTAAACTTCGAGCTGCTTGGGGGTCTTCGAGTATCTAGTTTGTTCTTGAAGGCTGCGACCAGACTGCTATATTCGCCCCCTCTCAATTAGGACCTCTAAAAAGATAGAGTATGCATTGGTCTAGGGTTCCAGTTGAGAAGTTGTTTGCATAGGAATTTAAAAATTTGAATGCTATTTTGGCACCAGTTACCGAGATCATTAATGACTGATTGTGATTTAACATCATTAATCATCTTTTAACCTCCTATAAAAGGAGTTGGGGCGGGGGTCCCAATTTTTCTTAACTTATTGCTCACTCTCTATTCAACTCCATTCTTCAACGCCTTTCTTCCCTTCGTGAAGCAAGATGAACACTCAGTCTTAGAGCCAACAAGAACAGTTGGAGGCCAGGATACCTACCAAGGTGGCAGAATTGCCGACAAAGTACTTCTACCGCATGGGCTTAGAGGCGAAGCTTCCAGAGCTCGTCAACCTTCAAATTGGCGACCTGACTGGTAAGGAGCGAGACAAGGCGGAGGAGTTTGGCTTCTAGTAGGTAATGTTTAAGTAACATCTCCTGACTGCTGCTGAAAGAGCCATTGCGTTGAGAAGCCTGACGGAGCGGTTGGTGTAGGAAGAGGATGGTGTTGCAGGTAGTGACAGTACAGGGCACTTGAAGAGTTGCCATAGTTGTAACTGATGTACCATTTCCTTCAAGGTTTTTTGTATTTTTTTTCTTTTTGCCTATTTGTTATTGTTTTTGTTGTTGTGCTTTTTTTAATTGAAATCGAATGAAAAGACTTGTGGTATATTTTATATGTATTCGAGGATTATGAATAAAATATTCTAAAAGTTGGCCAAAGAACATGACTTAGAAAATTGGCATGATAATAATCTCTGATCTTCAAAGATCCAATAAGGAGTCCAATAACGAATTAAAGTGATAGTACTATCTGTCCATCGATAGTTATGGAAGGAGTTAGAATGGAAAAGATGTAACACGAAATAATGGGATTCTCTGACTTTTGAAGGTTGTGGACGTAAGTCAAAGGAAAAAGATGTAAGACGAATCAAAATGAAGGGATTCTCTGAGCATCGGTTATAATAGGGTCGACTGTTATGGCCGTGTATGGTGTGCATTTGGACTCCCGAGGTTATTGACATGTTCTAGGTTACCGCCTGCACTGATTGGACCCATGAAAGCTTTATTCTTGACTTGTGGGGTTTGGGCTATTTGAACAGAGCGCAAAGCTAGGTTTACTCGTCACTTCATGTCTGATATAGGGTATGATGATGGTTGGCATGTCAAAATTACATGTAATCCCTTGTTTTGAGACTTCGATTTGCAATAATCACTTTGCCTGCTTGATTTGAAAACGTCGAAGAGGAAATTGAGGTGCGAGGCTAGAAGAACTAGGTTGTCGAAGCGATTAGAGAGGCGGAAATTTTTTGCAAGGGACGGTTTGCTAGAATGATTAAGAGAAGGTGGAGAGGTGAGAGGGAGTGGGGTTAGTGGGGCTAATGACGGCAGTTGAAAACCGATACGGTTTGAGGTTTATCTATTTAAGATAGAGAGAGAGAGGGCAGCTTTTCATTAACCTCATCATTTATCCTGTCCGAAGGAGAAGAATAAAACTCTGCAAATCATGTACCAATCGTTGTTGTTGCCGGAGACCACCTAAAAATGCCAGTGCAAGGTATGTCCTCCCTGCCCTTGTTTTCCTGTATTTGTCTTGTTTAGGTTTTCAATCTGTTAATCTAAATTAAGAAAAACTTGGTGTCCACCATTAATGGTGGATGTTGTAGGTTTGGGGAAGATGGTAAGTTTTGGACTGGGTAGGGTAGATGAGGGTTCAGCTGAACGATTGATTTTGGTGTGTACCTTTTGAATATTACCTTCAAGTGGATGTTTTGGGGAGTTAAGCATCTGGTTAGGGATTCAATCAGGTATGGCTCCTTCGAGTCCATTTGGGGTATACCCGATGGGTAATACTTTGTATATCATCAAGGGTTGGTGTAATAGGGTTGACGAGGGATTTTAAGTCAAAGATATCGAGCTAACTAGTTCCCTCCTCTTATGTAGGCTATTGAATGCATACCCATAAGCCTTCGACGATGAGGCCAATTGATGAAGTCGAGGATTTAATGAATAGGCCGAGTACTTCCGGGCGAGAGGAAGAGAGTAACATTGATTTGGAGCTGCATATAGTAGATGTTGTGCCTCTAGAGGTTATTGAAGCCGACATTAAATCTATGAGACGAAGGCGAAGAAGGGTTCGGGAAGTAGGAGAGAGCGATGAAGAGGGTGAGGATGAAGTAGGTGGGACTAACCCAATAGAAGACGAAGGAGAAGGTGAAGAAAAAGAAGATGATGAGGGAGATGGGGAGAATAAAGGGAGTAGGGGCGATGCTATCAGATTTGAGGAAGTCAGTCCTCAGGAGCGAAAAAGGCTTGGCTAATTTCTGGAAAAGTACAATAAGGGCTTCTTAATTCCATGTGGATCGAGGTAATCCTTCGTGGATGCGCCCGTAAATAGAATAATCGCTTTTTGATGACAGATTATGCTAGGTATGCAGCTCCGCCTTCGGCGTCTAGTGAAGGAGGTGTTAAACTTCTGGGGTATGGCCCCTTGCCAAATGAACGGCAAACTTTATGAGATGATGAAAATCATTGTGGCTTAAATGAAGAGCTATTAGTCGAAGGTAGGCCTTTGGTAGAGTGTGAGGATATTATCGCCTTTTACTCAAAGAAGAGTAACCTGAAGGGCTTGACCTGTGCTCGACTAGCCGAGGGTTGGATACTGACCTTGTTGTTGTACTTGGGAATTACAAGAATCTCGAAGGTAAAGAAGAGATCACGTTAAGAAATAGGGTTTTCAATCGTGGTAAGTATTATTTGATTATTTCGTCAAGTACTTTTCTTCGAATGTGTCTTTAACTTCTACCCTTCTGTTTACATCGCCTCGAACTGGAGTGCTCGATAGTCTTTGACACTATCTAGATGATTTGATCGATAAGAACGACGATCGAATAAACAAGATCTTTCGAAGGTTGGAGCTCTATAGGACCTTCGAAAAAATGAAAAACTTCTTAAAGATCCCTCGAGCTCTACAGGACCTTTGAAAAGATGAAAAACTTCTACTCCATAGGAAGGTTCGGGCGACATGGATTATGGTAAGCTCATACGGCCGAAGAGCACTTACATTCCGAGGGTCGGGCGAGGGAGTTCAGGTTCGGGTGTTTCGCCAACCGTAGCTAGAAAGGCCTCTACACACAAAGAGTTGTCACAACTTTCCCAGAAGGGGAAAGGTAAAGTTATTGGGGAGGGGTCAAGTTCACAAGCCTTTGGGTCGTCGGCCCTAAAGATGACGCATGAACAAATGGAAGTTGTTCCAACTGCAAGTAAGATTGCTCTGCTCGAGGCCAAAAAAGAAGATGCTACTCGATCCACGGTGGAGTCTCTGGTGTAGCTCTGCATGTCTAACCCTGACGAAGCTGGGCATTGCTTTGAGGCTGTTATGAGATAGGTAGTTATGTTCTTTGTTATCAGTCATACATTTCTTTGCCAGGTTTTGTCTTGGAAAATATGTTTTAGGAAAGCCTAAAAGGTATCTAGCCGAAGGGAAAAGGAGGTGAGCGAGTCTGAGGATGTGTCGAAGGAGACCATCCTGTCCTTGAACACCCGCATGTCTGAACTTGATCGGGAAATTCTACAGGTTCGAGCTGATGCTTCGAAGGAGAAGCTGACCATGGTCGAGCGCCACGCCGATAAGGTGTAGGAGCTCAAAGGTAAATTGAGGGGTAATCATGCGTGGTTCCAGGCAAACTTTGAGTGAGAATGTCTCGCTGCAGCGTCCCTAAAGTAGTTTATCGACGAGTTTCGTTATGATCCTGATACCTTCGATTGCTTTACGCCTGACCCGCTATTGAGTCCCGATGTGGAGGATGCGATGAGTCCTTTGGTGATGAAGCAGACCCCTGAGTACCAAGTTGCTGCTTTCAATGCTAGTTTGAGCCAAAAGTGCCAATGTCACAAAGCCCAATGAGGTGGATAAAAACCAATCCCCTCGTGTAAGATACTACAATTTTTGTATTTGTAATTGATGGTACTTTCGTGTCTTTATCTTTGCAACTGATGGTACTTTCTTGTTTCTGTTTCTTGTTTGTTAAATGACTTTTCATTCTATAATGGTTACCTGCTTGAGTTTTCTATGTCTTAATATATATCTGCTAGAAGGCGTATCTGTCATGAGGCTTTGAGGTCGCCCCCAAGTGTTTAATCTTTCGCTTATTCATGCCACTTGGGTTTAACCAAATCAAGAAACTTTGAAAAACTTTGAGGTCGCCCCCAAGTATCAATCAGGTCAAGGATTGACGTGATACTTAGGTTTGACTAACTCAAGAAGTTCATGAGCATTGACTATTATATATAAAGCAGGCGGAATGAAAATGGCTCAAAAATGATTTTCTATTTATACAAATTTTTGTGGTTACAACCGTGGAAAGTATCTATTATTGTCATCTGTAGTAGCAAACTAACTACATCGTGTTCCAAGGGTTCGGCAGAGGGTCTTCATCTTTAGTACTTATCGGTTTTATCATAGATGAAGTATTGGCCTTCTCAAGATTCGGCCAATTTCCTGGCATTTTGGGGTTTGAAGTATGGGGTAACTCTTTGAAGTACCAAGTCTCCTATTGTAAGAGATATGGGATGAACCCTTTTGTTGTATGACTTCATCAGTGAGTTATGGTATCGGTCATGGTCAGCCATGGCTCTATCCCATCTTTCGTCGATCCAAAGCATGTTACAACCGAGTTGAAACCCGTTTCCTTCATCTAAGAGGTCGGGGTCGCACGTGTGGACTTCCAACTGGATTGCTAGAACTGCTTTGATTCCGTATGTGAGGAGAAAATGAGTGCAACCCGATGTTTTTCTTGGTGTTGTGCGATAGGCTCATATGACGTGTTGTAGCTCTTGTACCCATCGCCCCTTCTTATCGTCGATATGTTTTTTAAGGCTAACAACTATGGTTTTGTTTATAGCTTCGACCTGGCCATTGCCTTATGGGTAATAAGGCATAGAGGGAGATAGAATGATGTTATACCTCTTCGAGAATGTTCTGACCTTGTTTCCAATGAACTGTAGACTGTTGTTAGATCAGATCATGTGAAGGTAACCAAATTATGTAATTATGTTCTCCCATAAGAATTTAACTACTTTTTATTCTCTTGTTATGCGTAACGGTACTGCATCGACCAACTTCGTGGAATAATATGTGGCCACGAGGACATGTTCTCCCTTACCCAAAGCATTGGGGAAGGAGCCGATTAGATCGATGGCCTATCGTTTAAATGGCTAAAAGACTTGGCTATAATGGAGATCTTGTGAGGGGCTCTTGATTTCATGCCTGTCTCTGGTACTTATCACAATACTTTGCATAGTCTTCGACTTGTTTTTTCATATTCAGCCAGAATAGACCTTGTGTGACTGTGCGTAATGCCATAAATTATCCTGTAGTGTGTGAGTCGCAGTTACCTTCGTGTAACTCTCTAATGATGGTGTCGGCTTCTTTCTGGGATATATATTTGAGGTGCACCCCATTTGGTCTCCTTCGGTGTAGTTCATCTTTAAGTATTGAGTACCTTTGGCAGTTTTCCAACAAGGAACATTTTTCCTTCGGGTCTGCGGGCAGGATGCTTTGGTTAAAATAAGCCAGGAAAGGGGTTCGCCAATCGTCGGGATCGATATTCTTGCCCCCAGTATTGATTGTCATTCTGTCTATACTTAGGCGTTCGAGTACACCTCGATGTTGAGCTTTCTGGGTTTGGATTGACTTAACATGGCGGCTATGTATGCGAGAGTATCAACGTGTCTATTTTCACTTCGAGAATAATGGGTTATCGATGATTATTCTGAGAAGTGATCCATGCGTTAGCAGCCGAGTTCGACGTACTCTGTCATTCGACCATTTGCGTGATTCTCTCAAGTGTAGTGCATTTTGACCAGCTGTGAATTGGTAAAAACTGTTAACTTTGGCACACCCAACTTGAGGGCTATGTCTAAACCGTGAATTAAAGCTTCATATTCGACTTCATTGTTAGTGCACTCGAAGTTTAGTTTGATGGCTTTCTCCAGTCAATCATCAGAAGGTGTAACCAGTACGATGACTATGCCAAAACCATTCGGGACAGCTGAGCCATCGGTAATAGTCTCCAACCTGTGTTTGGGTTCAAAGGGTCTAATTGTTCAGTTTGTTCTTCTAAGATGTCATCTTTGTGTTCTTTCTAGTCGGCATCGTCTATTGGAACGTCGGCTAGAAAGTTGGCTACTACTTGGCCCTTCTTAGATATATTCTTCTCGAATGTGATATCATGTTCCCTGAGGTAAATTGACCATTGTTGTACCCGTCTTGATTTTTCTTTCTTGGCTAGGACTTCTCTAAGGGGGTAGCTCGTGAATATCACCCTTATGCGATGTGCTTGGAAGTATGGTTTGAGCTTTCTAGAGGTGTAAACGAGGCTAAGTAGAAAATTTTCAAGTTTAGTATATCTGGTTTCGACCGAGGTTAAGGTTTTGCTAATGAAGTATATGGGCTTTTCGATGCTTTCTTCAATATGAATGAGAACTGAGCTTAGAGATTTATCCACTACCACGAAATAGAGTGATAGTTGTTCGCCTTCAACTATAGTGCTCATGATTGGAGGTTAGTCTAGGTAAGTCTTTAGTCCATGGAAGGTTTGCTCGCATTCTGACTGCGGAATTTTTTGGCCTAGGTAAGGCTTGATTATAGTTGTTCGGTGTTTCTTCTTGGCTTTATGGACTCCTTGACCGTGGAGTAAAGAAAACAACTGTCCGAGGATTTTGAAATGAAGCGGTTAAGGGCGGCTATCTTACCAGTGACCTTCTCTACTTCTTTCTTCATTTTGGGGATGGCATGTCGATTAAGCCTCGGATATGGGTAGGGTCGATATCGATACCTTTATTGTTGATGAGGTAGCCGGGGAATTTTTCGGAAGAAACACCGAACTGGCACTTGTCTGGGTTAAGCTTCATTTTGCATAATCAAAGGATAGAAAATATTTCGTGAAGGTCTTGCAGATGGGTATTTTTGTTGAGGCTCTTGCATAGCATGTCATCAATATAAACTTCGACTGACTTTCCCAACAGTGGTTTGACTATGTTTGTGACAAGTTTTTGGTAGGTCACGCATGCGTTCTTAAGCCCGAAGGGTATGACATTGAAACAATACAAGCCTTATTATGTGATGAATGATGTTTTGCTTTAATCTTCGGGCAGGAGGGGTACTTGGTTGTAACCTAAAGCAGTGTCCATCATAAAGAGGCGTTCATGTCTGGCTGTTACGTCGAGAAGCACTGCGATGATTAGGAGGGGGAAACTATCTTTCGAGGTATGCTTGTTGAGGCTGGTAAAATCGACACAGACTTCGATCTTACCGTTCTTTTTGGGTATTGTCATAATGTTCGAGATCCAGTCAGTATATGTAACCTTGCGGATGAAACCTGCAGCTAGAAGTTTATCTATGTCAAGATTAACTGCACCTCGAACCTTTGGGGCTAAAGTTCGTTTCTTTTGTTTGACTGTTATATAATTGGGAACTAAGTCGAGTCTGTGATAGGGGAGGGTAGGATCGACTCCTGGCATCTCGCAGAAAGTCTACGCGAAGACATCCTTATTTGATAAAAGGAAGACGGTCATCTGTTGCTTTTCTTCACCAGTCAAGGAACTCCCAATGAATGTTCCTCATCCGGGGTCATTGAGCTTTATGTATTGGGTGAACTTGACGGTTGAAATGTCGGCTGGGAGGATCGAGGGTACGAGGAGAGTAGGGTGTTGTGATTGTTATGGTTTAACCAACTTTTGGGTCAAGTCGATCTCCGGGTGTTCGCATAATCGGGCGAGTTGTTGGGACCCTTTCACTTCACAGTTTCCGCTTAGGGTGGTAAACCACAATACTTGGTGATAGATCGAGGGTATTGCCTTCATGGCATGCAACCAATCGCGACCTAAAATGCGAAGGTATTCAGACCTTTTGTCTATGTCCAAAAAGCTAATCAACAGCATCATTGGTCATGTTGTAACCGGGAGGCTTATTCGTCCAACTGGGACTTCGGTGGAGCCGTTGAAACCTTTTAGCTCAACATTTGCTGGGGTGATACAGTATGTCATCTGTATCATTTTGACTGTCTGGAGGAAAAGAACATCAGTTGCGCTGCCGGTATCGATGAACATCGTGTGCAGTATGATATGCTTGATCCTTATCATGATGACTAGTGGATCTGAGTGTGAAAATTTGATGTGCGAGACGTCACAGTCGATAAAGGAAATACCTTCAGGTTTAGGACGCTGGCTTATTTCTAGTAAGAGGACTGGTAATTTTCTTGGTAGGTCAATTTGCAACATTCTTTGATTCTTTTTCTCTTGCTTCGAGTATGACTGTTGTCAATATTATTGACTTCGATCATGTTGGCTTGAAAGATATGCACTTTGTTTCTTCCATTGTTGTGTCCCGCCTGGGTTTTGAGATACAACCTATCGAGATTGCTCAGGATGTCTTCGATATATTGGTGTTGCTTTAAGTATCATTTTAAGCGACCGCTGCAAAGCGTAACACTTGTCTGTTGGGTGGCAATTATATTTGTGGTTCTGACAGTATGGTTAGTCTTTTCTAACTTCGATTGGATATGGTGTTCGCCATATCGGGTCGACCTGGATGATGTGTTGGATAGCGTCAATGGAGACGTTGAGTTTGGGTTGTATTAGCATCGGTCGTTTCTTCCGCGGCCTTTCTGATTGATTTTCCTAATTATTATGTTTCCGGTTGTCAGTCTCGTTGTAAACAGGAGCGACCATGGTTGTATTTGGCTGTCTAGACTTGTGTTAAGTGTTGGTTTGAGTTTGTCCTTGTCGATTGTTTTCTCGGATGCGCTTGAGGTCTGTGTAGCCGTTGACTTTTGATAGCAACTCCTTGAGTGTTTTGGGTTTTTGGAGGACGATGTATTCCTTGACACGACTATGGTCAGGAAGGGCATTGGAGTATGCTAAGACTACATTAGCGCAGTCGAGGTTCTCGATTTGGCAGGATTCATCTAAGAATCTCTTGGTAAAGCTCTCAAGTATTTCAGTTTGTGTCTATCGAATGTTGAATAAGGCATCGACTCAGACCCCTCGATCCTTATTGAATGCAAAGTGAGAGATGAACAATCTGGACAAGTCTTCGAAGCTTCGAATAGATCCATTGGGGAGGCTATAGTACTACTTAAGTAGACTATCTGTTAGGCTAATAGGGAACATTTGGCAAAGGATATATGATCTGGTAAAGAATGGAGGCTTAAGGAGTTCTGGAACTCGAGAACGTGGGACTGTGGGTTTGTGTTTCGATATTTCTAGAATTTTGGGATATGGAAATTTAATGGGATATCGATGGCTAAAAGCTCCATGCAGATTGGGTTGTTGAGTCTGCTCCAGGTATTAGGAGCTGGGTTCGAGCTGATTCGGATAACGGCTTTGATTTGCTAATCGAGCTCATATTGTGTTACGTAAACTGGTCAAGGGGGGAGAGCGATCCGTTCAAGTTCGTTGTGGTTTAGGTCCGGGGATATGTTTTGCACTTCGCTCATCTAGACATTCGCGGGCTGATCTTCGATTAGGAGATATGGATGTTTGTAGGGTGGAATCGCTCAAATCTTCAGAAGTGGTAACTCCTAAGTGTACACAGCCTTCGAGTATGGGATGATTGATACCGTCGGGGCCGAGATGGACTGGGGGTGCCTCTATTGAGGGGTTGGGTCTTAAGCGCGCATGAGCGGATATCTGCAAAGGACCGAGAGCTCAAGACCGAACTGGGGCGTCTTATGCTCGTGCTTGCTATAGACCACGAACAGAGTTGCAGAGCTCTTTGAAGTCATGGTAGTGTCTATTCGTATCCTCGACACAGCGTTGACATTCATTTTCGAAAGTTCCTGTATGTCTCTCTTGGCACTGACGGTTGGATAAGTGCTCGGTTTGGTAAAGTGGTTGAAAGGGAGGGTAATAGCACAGACGCCGCCAAATGTATGGGCCTAATCTTGTAGAGTGAAGATTAAACTCTTACGCCACTGAGTTGAGATTAGGCCCATACATTTGGAGTATTAAATAGAAATAGAAATAGAAAAAGCTTTAAGTAGACGCACTTGCGTGGAGTCCTAGATTGAGATTCCTCCACGACCTCTAGTGAGGATTTCTTAAATAAGGTTGTATAAACGGATAAGATTACAAATAAGGTTCGAGTAGACTGAATCCCTAAGCATTAAGAGGTGCTCGAAGGTTGTCAGATCTTCTCAAGGGTGTGTGGGGGAAAAATCTCAACCTTTCTAAGGTAGCTCTCCTCCCTTTTTTTTATAGAAGATAGGAAAGGTGATGTCATTATAGAGAGGTTAAATTACAAGTGTATCCTTCTTTATAACTGTCTTGTACTAAATCAGTTATGTTAGAGTCGTCTACTGAGTTGTCTACCTTCGACCATGAGCAGAGCTGGACTGAAGCGGTGGTCGAAGCTTTAGTGGACTCGAGGGTAGGCTTGTTGTGGCACTGATAGATTTGAGTACGGTAGGCTTCAAGCTGCTCGAGGGTCTTCGAGTATCTAGTCTGTTCACGAAGGCTGCAAGTAGGCTACTACATAAATAACTTGGAATATGCCAACTATGTCTCACCTGGACCTGCCAAACAGTCATCGTGATAGAGAAATTCAAAGGATCCTCCACTTACAGTGGATTGCTCATGAAATGCAGGACGCATTCAATGACGCAGCTAAAGTGACGAAGTCGCATATCCCAGCAGCGAATGCGCCAGCTAAAATCGAGGTCCCAAAAGGGAAAGTTGTGGTTGATCAAGCTAACGTGCCTATAGCTCAAAGACCGTGAGATCGTCCTAAAGGATCTAAGAATAAAGCTCATCGGCATAGAGCTATCAATCCTGTTCTTTGGAAAAGAGTAAAGAAGGTCCAACGGACTCCTAGTGTAGTTAAAACTCATGGAGAGTTACCACCCCACAACTCGATCACCCATGCAGATTATCCCTATGGAGACAAGTCCTTGAGAGGCAGCCACTGGCACGACACTTGACTCAAATATTGAAATATCAGTCAACTATCTCTGCACTAGATCTAAGTTTGATCGCTCGAAAGCAGTCGTCGATGAAATATTTATATTCGCCTCCGAAATTGTTGTCGTGGATAACGATCCCTACCTACTGTCTGTTGATGAATGTCGACGTAGACAGGACAGGCAAGCAAAAGCTAGTTGGATACGCAGATGCATGATTTCTATCAGATCCACACAAAAGTCGTTCACAAACAGGATATACTTTCACTTACGAATGTACAACGATATCTTGGCGTTCAGTCAAACAGACGATGGTTGCGACATCCTCGTACCACTCAAAAATCATTGCTCTACACGAAACCGAAAGAGAATGTGTTTGGTTACGCTCCATGGCATATCATATCAAAGTCAATTGTGGTCTAGATTTTGTTTCTTCTACTCCGACAGCACTCTATGAAGATAACGATGTTTGCGTTGCTCAGCTGAAAGGTGGATTCATAAAAGGTGATAGAACGAAGCATATTCCACCCAAATTCTGGCATTCACACCTACTTCAGCAAGATAGATTAGTTGATATCCAGTAGATACCCTCCTCTGAGAATCTAGCATATTTATTCATCAAGGCACTACCGAACTCAACATTCTTGAAGTTAGTTCATGACATTAACATGTGGAAGCTGAGTCTACTTGTTTCAAAGGGAGATTCCTCATCATCACTCTGAGTGATAGGACATGAACTTTGTACTCTTTTTCTTGAGTTCCAGGTTTGTACCCATTGGGTTTTACCGGACGAGGTTTTAATGAGGCAGGCTTATGGCGCATCCAACACCGATATGTGACTTGTTTATATTGGTTTTATCTTCTACTCAACTTTTTCCCACTAGGTTTTGCTGAGTCTAGACTACATAGACAATCGCCTCATTCATGGTAGATAACCCAAAGAGTGAGTATTATAGTCTATGGCTTATGATAGGTCCCCCATGGTGGAGTGGGTTGGGCTACCACCAACTACTGACCCTTAAGGTTTGGTTTAGGGAGAGAGAGACCTAGGAGTCTCCACTATAAATATAGGGAGACTCCCCTACTATGTAACTAATAAAGCTTATGATATTTGGCATTTTGGAGCCCTAAAAAAATCTCTATACTTCTCTCTCATATTGGCTAAGTATTACAGACAATTATAAAAACAAGATATTGCTAATTTCTAAGCAAAACAGAGATGCTAGTTTTGCAAGACATGGTTTGGTTCTCATAGGTAACATTACTAACATGAAGCCTTTTTACATTTGAAGAGTTATATAATCACATAAATATACGAACTTTCTGAGAATAAACACAACTAGTACCAATTAACACTCAATAAAAAAAGTTCGCGACATAATTCGTGATACTTCGAATTTGGACCCTTCTAGAGACAACATTATTTGAATCTTTGAAACTGATTAGTAATCTCAGTTAATGAAGGCAATGACAACCTTAAAAAGACTTAGAAAAGCCTTAATTAATGGCTTATTAAGACTTGCTTCATGTTGAAGAAGACTCTGCTTTAATGGTGCTTACAAAGTGAAAGAGCTAATGTTCCTCTTCTACTTGCTTTTGTGCTTGAAAATGTCTCCTTTTGCAGATATGGTATTAGAGAAACTTCTTTATCTCAAGCCAAGTTTCCTCTTGTAAGTTGTAACCTTGCATTTTCAAACAAGAGTCTATTTAGCTGCAGTTTCTCCATGTATCTTTGATACAATATGTATATCAGGGCAAGATTTATCAACATATCCATTTCGCCCCTTTGGGCATAATCTAACATATTTAAGTGAAAAAGAAGTATATTGACATAACCAAGAGAGTATACCTCATATACTCATATAGCTCGAGTACATTATTTTACATGTCAAATGAAATATGAAGTATACACTGCCTATTTCAAAGTACAGAATGATTCAAACCCAAGCTGGACAATAAATTCGAACAAATCCTTTGAAATATACAGATGAATCAAAACCGAAAGCAATCTTATTGCAACGATAGTTGTACACCTTGAAAGTTAACAGCATATATAGACCTTCATACCATAGTTCTAAACCGTCAAGGTTAACATATATACACTTTCATACCATAGTTCCACACCCTGAAAGTTAACTGCATATATGGAGATATCGATCCTGTGAATGAACCTACTCAAACTGAAATGCTCAGTGATTGAAGTAGAGAACCTTTAACGTCCGCATGTATTTATCGTTAATGAAATCTTATAACTCTTTGGGAATGAGTAGAGAACCCTAGAATCATACTAAAGTATCAAACCAAACCCAAATTTAAAGCCAAACTAAAGGAAAAAGATACCCAAATTAAAACCCTCAAAAGAGGCTTGGAAATAAAAACCCTTTGCAAACTTAGATCGAATCCCTCTCGAAAACAAATCATACTCTTCAAGGATCGACCGTCGAAAATCCTCAATTCCCACTAAATCTACCGAAATCGAGACCAAAATCTGTCATTGCAAAAAAAAGGCGAAGCTCTGAAACCTTAGAAATCGATTTGAGATGCGTTTGAAATCAGCCTCTATTTTGGACTTAAAAAACATCCAAATCACAGCAAATCAAAACCCTCGATAAGAATCGAAATCGAAACCCTCCAAATCCCTATAGCTCCGAAGATCACAGTTCCAAACCCTCGATAGCTCCGAAGATCGCTCGAAACCCTAGAGAGAGAAGAGAGAGAGGAAGAGTTTCTTCGGACAGAAAAGGATATCATAAGATTCATACCTTTCATGACACTCAGATTGCATTTCTTCAGAAGCTCACACAGATAGAGTGATTTATGGGCTGATATTATTTTTTATTCTTTTGGCGAAGGATGATCATATTGTGAGAAATACAAAGATATAATGGGCCAAAACAAATAAAATCATTAACACTGAAACGCTCTTATATCATAGTTTATAAGGATGTGATCAGGCCTACTTAGATTATATATATGAGCCCCATTAAAAAGTAAGAGTGTCATAAATTCCACAACCCAGCATATTATTATACCAAAACTAACTATCTTAGCATACTATTTCAATAGTCAATGAATCGAAGTTATATTGTTTTTTTTTTTGTCCAAAATATAATATCTGAAATTTTTAAGAATGGATTTTTCGTGTCAAAATAATATTTACAATTTTGGTCATGAGTCTCATGACTATGGTCGAATGCACATATGAAAACGACAAATTTGCAGCAGTTTGGTATCAAGAATCAAATTGGGACTATCCAAAACTTCTCACAAAAGATAAGTACAAAATACCGAATAACCTATCCGTTAAAAGTACAATATATCAAGATATATCTAATCATGATGTCTATAATATTTATCATTAAGCATACACATATTTATAACCAATATATATCGCTAGAGTCCTTATATCGACATTTTGAAGCCATTAAATGACAATGATACCAGGCTCTGCACTATAACAAAAGACTACAGAGATCAATATTAAAGTTATTTTTTTAATACAATTAAAAGGTATTAACCTCAGATCAGAAAAACCATAAATTAAGAATCAAATTACCTTCCAAGTCGAATCAGTTAGGGTTCACCGAGTTAAAGTCTGGAATCGGTATTATATTCACTTTCCTGTAGCCACCACTGCAAAAGAAGAATCCTGTTACCAAAATTGTTTGAGAAACTTTCCAGTAAGAAACCAATACATTTGCTTGTTTTCACTGCAATTTATAATAAGGAACACAGTTTTAACAAACAAACAACACAAACCTATAATCCAAGGATAGCAAGCATGTGGTTAACTTCCTTAAGTAGGAAACCTCAGTATGAAAGTCCCAGGCTCTTGAAGTACCCTCAGCCCTTCAAGCAAAAACTGTTCTTTTTTCGTAAATAAGTCCTTCTATTCACCTTGGAGAAGAACAACCCAATAATGCATTTATCGAATCTCTTCAGATTGTAGAAGATACTGGGTATGGCGAACGCCACAGCTTTACATAATTATCTTGGGTCATATAATCGCCGCAGCAATTCTTTTCAGGAGCTCAAAGTCTGAAACAATTATTTGAGATCGATCAATCAGCCATATTTTATATTTATTTGATGAGACATATGCTGTATTTATTCATGGGATACTAAGCAGCGTCTTTATAAAACAAAAACAAAATAAGAAATAATATTTTTTTTATGAATTTTGAAGAATGATCCTCCCTCAGACAAAGATGTCTGAATCATTGGAAATGAGAGGTAATTTCAGGAAAGAAAATTCCTAACTTATAAAAGGCCATTTTACTGAAGAAATTACGATAATAATATATATAAAGGAATACTAATGAGCAACTTTTATAAGAGATGCACGGTGCAACTCCATACAAAATCGGCTATATACCTTTTCAAATCCAACTATGTCAGCTCGTCTAGAAATTGTATTTTACAGTTAAATTTCTAAGAAAAAACAGTATTCTTTGAATCTGCAGCGTTTTCTAGGTATAGAGATGAGATGATTGTACATCAACAAACATTAGAATAATTATAACAAAAAGAAACACTGAAGATCAAACCGACAATAATTAAGGAAGACTAGAAATTCCAGTGGCTTATAAAGAGTTTTGCTTCAGAGTGAAAAGGACTGTTGTGTGTCTCTTTTCATACTTCTACCTGATATTGATCTTATAAATCTGTTATTGCAGAGATGGTTATGAGAAATATTCCATGGTTCTTTTTTCCTTCTCTCCTTCTCCTACTCTTTTCTTGTAAAACCCACGTCCACTAATGGAGATGACACCATGTCTGTCGATCAAGGTCTCTTTGGAAACCAGACCTTAATCTCCAAAGACGGTAACTTTGAACTGGGATTGTTTAGAACAAGTAATGAATCTAAACATTACTATTTGGGAATCTGGTACAGGAAAGTTACAGTTCAAACAGTAATTTGGGTAGCAAACAGAGATCGCCTCCTTATGCATCCATCTTCTATAAATTTGACACTATGACTGGTGCTCTAGTCCTCTGGGAGGGAGATGTTTGTAATTGGTGGATACGTGTTACCCCGAACAACAATAACGTCACTCAACTAGTAATTCTCGACAATTCTGTTCTATATTGGCAGAGTTTCAATTATCCAACGGATACACCGTTGCCTGGTGCAAATTTTACTTTAGATAGAGTCTCAGGAGAGAGGAATGATCTCATTTCATGGAAGAGTTCAGAAGATCCTGCAACAGGAACTATCCGTCTTCGGCTAGACACTGATGGCAGAAGTCTAGTATTGAATCGGTATCTAAAATCGTGCAAGCAGAGTCGGACTGTTTCGTGAACTGTAAAGGATTTCAGAGTTGTATCTGAAACTCTTTGGAAGTATATCACTTTCAAGTACGTTTCAGGTGAAAACTGGACATATTTAACATAATCTGTGGCTTTTAACACTACAAGCTCTCTTACTAGACTAGAGTTAGATTTTGAAGAACAGATTGTTCTCTTTACATGGGAAGTGAATTCAAAATCTAAACACTGGAGATCTGTAGTTGCTCAGTCAACCCTTACTGAACTGAAAGGTTCTAGAGGAAAGATTATTAGTGTTGTTGGTGGTGTTATTGTTGGGACTGTAACTCTTACGGGATTGGTGATGGTCATGTGCAAATGTATGAAGAGAGAGGTCAATGGAGCGTTGGAGAAAGACGAAGATGCATTGGTGCTTTTTAGATATAGAGATTTATAGAATGCAACAAAGAATTTCTTTGATCTACTAGGGAAAGGGGGCTTTGGTTCTGCTTTTAGAGGGACGTTGCCTAACTCAAGTGCCATAGCTGTGAAGAAACTTGAATGCTTCACGGTGGGAGAGAAACAGCTTCTAGAGGAAGTAAATACTATTGGACTAATTCAACATCTTAATCTAGTCCGCCTTTGGGGATTTTGTGCTGAGAGTACTAAGAGGTTACTAGTATGCGAGTACATGCCCAATGGTTCTCTCTAAACTCTCATTTGTTTCAAAATGATTTGAAGCTTTTAGGTTGGAAAACGAGATACAATATCGCGCTTGGTGTTACTCGTGGATTGGCTTATCTCCGTGAGAACTGCAGAGATTGCATCATACATTGCGACAACAAGCCAGAAAATATACTTCTGGATACTGAGTTTAGTCCAAGAATAGCTTATTTTAGTCTAGCAAAGCTTTTAGGACAGGACTTCAGTCGAGTTCTGACAACTATGAGAGGAACTAGAGGATATCTGGCACCAGAATGGATATCAGGGTTACCCATTACACCAAAGGCTGATGTATACAGCTATGGATGATACTTTTCGAGATAATATCTGGGAGAAGAAACCTTGACATGGATGAAAGTGGCATGGTTAATTACTTTCCTGTGCGAGCTGCTCACAAAACTAACAAAGGAGAAGAACTTCTTAGCTGGCTAGACTACAGGTCGAATGGTGATGCAGATATTGAAGATCTGACAAGAGCTTGCAGAGTTGCTAGTTGGTGCATCCAAGATGATGAGAAGGATAGACCATCAATGGGACAAATTGTTCGGATTTTGTAGGGGATTGTAGAGGTGGGTAGACCTCCAATCCCAAGGTTTTTACAAATAATTTTAGTGAATCCAGATGAAATGAATGCTTGTCGTGTATCTTCGTCTTAAGGAAGGTCTAGTAATACTTCAACAACTATTCAAACCAAAAGTATTGTGTCTTCTCTTTGTGTTTCAACCTATTCTCAGACCAGAAGTATCAAAGCTTCACTCAACTCCTGGAAGTCTTGAAGAAATTTGAATCTCTCAGGGGCGGGATGACTCTTCAAGTTACACAAACTATACATTGCTTCTAGGGTTCTACTTTTGAGGAGTTTATGATTTCATGTGATAGCTTCCTTTAGAGCTTGCTACTTCTCATTTGCTTTTATGTTTAGCTTGGTTTTTGTTTCTTATGTCGACCACTTTATTTATTCCTTATTATATTATATAATCCATACTATTAGTATTACACCATGGAATTTTTTAGAGTTTCAGGGCATAAAAATTAGTGTCTGCAATAAGCTTTTGCTTTGTTCTTTGGCAATGCTAACAGAGGCCCTCAGTTCTTAGTTGGTTTTCATCAATTTAAAACAATCATGACCTTTATTTGGCTTCTTTTGTCCCTTCATGCATCTTAATCCTTGGTGTTAAACTAAGAATGTTCAAACTAGATCTTCTACATGGATTTTTCTTCTTTTTTATGCTAATGTCTTCTTATCATTTGTGGATAAATGAAGAGATTGTGTTAAGTCAAAGTACCTAAACATTGAAAAAGCTAAAGGAAACTGCAACTTGGACAGAATGCAGTTAGAGAGCAAAAATAAAACAAACAAGAACCTAGTTCCTCAAAATATCCTTAAATGACACCAGCAATGTAACAATTTATGAAAATATGATTCACAGATACACTGTTTAATTGGCTCTTAAGAAAGCGCAATCATGCATTAAAGATCCTTTCCTAGACTTCGCTCAGACAGTAATATCCACATTAGGGAATCTAAAGCTAATGGGAATTACAGAGAACATATTCAATATCTTCAGTCAAGTTTTCCTTAATCTCAAACTTCATTTGATTTATTTCCAGCTAAATGACAGTAATGGATTTACTTTAGCTGCTCCATAGAAAATCACTGATGCCTTTTGACTCCCTACAAAATCTTTGAGATATGATAATTGGCTTTAGGTAAGTAATCAAGGTTCTTCTTCACTTTTCTTAACAGGGTTTCCTAGTCCCAGAATATCATATCCGCTTATCGCAGGGATGGCCTTGCATGCCACAGAAGGGATCTAGACTTTTGAGCTGCTCGTCATACCTTCCAATGTGAGGGGAAATTTATCAGTTAGTCACCCAGTGACCTATAAGCACCCGACTGAACATTCGCTCCAAAGCCTTCATCCAATGGTTTTAATGTATCAGACTTTGGCTTTCTTTTGTCGAGAATGTAAAAAAATGTGGGCAATTCTTTGCGACAGGTATGAGGGTAGTATTTGCAATTTGGTGGCAAAGGTAGAGCAATGAATGAGATATTGGACAACCCACGGATACAGCAATATGCTCAATTCCTGCAGTTCAAGCAAAAGTTGTCACTGCAATTTCCAGTCCTTTTCTCCAATACTACCGATGTCCAGAAGCATCAAAGTTTATGGCAATGGCAAATAAGCTTTACTCCATACTCTAAAACCCGGTTTATAGCCCTCAAGTTTAATGAAGTAAGATTTGACCCCATGGGGTAGATAGTCTGTAAACAGCAATGGGCAACTCCAAGAAAACCAGACAAGCTCCCAACCCAATAATAGATGAGATTATCATTAACTAATTTAAGTATATCTCAATACTTAGCTTGTGAGTTTTCCTAGTTCAATAACTTTCTGAGCATTTCAGTAGGCATTGATTGGTTCATTAACAAACTGCTAAAGTTTGACCTCCACTGAGGCCCTCCCAAGAGCACCAAACTTACTTTGCCTTTGAGGCATGCAAAATCCAGAGAAACAAAAAATCAGCTCAAGACTCTCATCAATGATGATCATTCTCTTTAAACACAGAGCTACTTAAGTCCGACATAGCTTCAATCCAAGATAATAACTTCAATTCAGGATAATAAACAAAACCTCCTTGGTCATGAGGTACAAAATTGAAATCAGTGAAATGAGGCTTTCCTTTCAGCATAAGATCCCTAACTCCTGGAAACCTCGCAATTAGCAGCACTAGACTAACTGGATTACAATTCCCTTCAAAACACTTGTATCTTCTCAAACTCCGAACTGAAGACCAAGATTTGCAAACTAAGAAGCCCACGATTAGGTATCGATGAGGTGTGAGGAAAGTGAAGACGGTTCTAAAACATCTTCAGGAAAATTAGCTACCATAAAGAAGTAATGCGCCACTCACTAAACAATTAGATCCAGGTATTGTAAATACTAGAAATTTCTTCGTTTCACTTCAAAGAATACTAGAAATAACATATATAATCTAGCTGTGAACTTGGAAACCCTCACACATACTCTACTCAACAAGTGGAAATGTAGAATTATCAGATAATTATAGAGAAGACAAAGCTCTAAATAGATAGTACCTTGAATCTGCCCTAAAGCCTCCCTCCATCCCTCCCTCTCAAAAATTGAAAGAAATAAAAACACATAGTAATGCAAGAAACAAAAGTTGATTATTGCATTGCTGACCATGTGGATAACTACAAACTGAAGGCATATTGCTTCTCTGCCCGAGTTCTTGAATCAAGTAACCATGGAAAGAAATATTAAGCATAAACACTATGTGTAACACTAAAGAAGATGCGAAAGCAAAAATAAGGGAGTTGCATTTGAAAATGTAATTCCCAGAAAATAGATTTCCACATTTTTTTTACAACCTATGCTTAATTCATGTGAGATGTTCCCAAGGTGACAATTATTAAAGACACAGCAAGATTTATATTTCTCTTCCACGGCCAGTATAATTAAATATGTTTTTGCAAAAATTTCAACTTGAAATAAAGTATAAAGTACAAATTTCTTACATTTGTGCGGCATGACATCTTTCTCCAGTGTCTTCATCCTCATCTCTGTTATGGCTTGAATTCAGTAGTTGATCTTCAGCTCTAACTTCGGCAATTGGAAGTTGATCGACAATGATAGCATTTCTTTTGTAGTTCCAAACAAGCATTGAGATGTAATCCTGTGGCGTAACGAGACCCAGTTCCTGGAGGCAACTCCGTTGCTCCTCAACAGTCTTTGGATCCTCAAGTCTAATATACTCAAGCAAAACTTTCTCATGGTCAGGCCTCCAGTCACTTGGGAATGGGGTGTAATCAGTCTCAGGTACGAGAGACATTCGAGTAAACTGAAGACCGTCCACAGATTCCACTAAACCCTCCCTCAACAAATTGTGATACTCTGGGGACTGCCCTTTTTTCCCCAACAATGGACGACTGAGATTCCTTGATGCAATCTTGTACACTTTTGCTCGTGATCGGAGCTTGTATTTCGCAGCATAGAGTTTTGCCAATGACCCCCTTACTATGTAGGAGCAAAAGTTAACGATCTTCTTACGGTTATCCGCATACTTATACCACTCAACCATTGTTGCCAAGAACTTATTCATCTGTGCATTTGTATGTGCTTGGGTAGCATGGAACATTCTGAAACAAGGCTGTGGGTCCGGATCACGGTCCCCTTTTACAAATTCCAACTTCCTAAACTGCTTAATACATTGCTTCAAACTTGCTGTGACAGACAAAAGTGTCCCTACACCCTTCTCGCTAATGATCTTTCCACCAGTTGCAGTATATCGAAGAGTGGGATATACAACCCTCCGACATAACACGTGATCAAGAAACAGTATGCCCTTTGTTATATGTTCAATTGGGAGGCATTCGTTGTCAAGTTTAAGTTGATACTTCTCATCACAGAACTCGATTAACTGTTTTCTTAATGTTGCTGCATCTCCCCTAGGACCACGAACCCCAATAAGAATATGACCCCCATATCGAACGTAATCCATTTTCCGTGTCTTGTCGGGCCCACTAGTGGGAACAAACTCTGGCCATGAAGTATTCCCCTGCTCTTCTTCTCCTCCTTCCGGACCATTCCATATGACATCACTCTTTGAAGGATGGTAAAACTCGGAGATCTTACCTTCCATCCATCGGTCCAATTCATCCAAGCATATATTGGCCAATAGAGGACTTAGTACCCCACAATGTCCCCAAGAGGGAAGTTTTTCGGCCTCCTCCGGTGCAAAGCCAAAGAATGACAGCAGCCAATAAGGATCTGGCTTTGGCTCATCGTCCGCTAAAACTCGCTTCTTCTGGTACTTCCTCTTTGTCGTCTTCTTTACCCTATCATCGTCACGGCTAGTTATCACAGGTGTAACAAGAGCCCCTTTGATCAAATCAACAACCTTCTTATCTCTAACATCCCTCATTACTGCACTAATCACCATACCCACCTTCATCCCATCCAACATTGTACTCAAATCACCTTTAACATACCATAAATACCCCGCAAATTTTCGCCTGATCACACGCAAAACCGTATGAGCATTCCTCCCTGGTCTAAACGCAAACGATTTCTGCGAGAACCTCCCCTCATAAACTGGCTCTAATATCATAAACAAAACTTCCTGAACAATCCGATCTTGAAACGGGGACGGCTGAGTCTTAGTTAAAATATCCCTAATTTTCCTCTTCGAAAGTGATTCAAGATCAACTTTATCCTTTGGCGAACGAATGAAGAAACGCAACCTAGCACCCCATTTAAACCTAGAATCAAGAACTGCATTCCTAAGCGCTAACAACTCATCCAAAGCGTCCCTCTGCACTGCACTTCGCGGCATAAACGTACCCATTTCATCAGCGCAAACTTTCTGGTAAGCCAAAACCCATAATTCAAATCGCCTAAGATAAGTCGTTAAATTGGTTACAGTCTTATCTGGTTCTCGAAAACTCGATATCCACATAGCCGAACAAACCGCAATGCCGTCCTCTTTCATTAAGGTGGACGGCTCGTCGTTGTCCAAGTTCGGGGGTCGTCTTTGGATGGACCCCATTGTAGAGAGTGCTCTAATGACTCCATTGGGTGATTTAGGGTTTTGAAGTTTTAGAAATTTACAGTGGGAATTGTTGACAACAGTGTAAGTGAAGACGGCGAGGCGTCGATGCATTGGGTGAATTAGGCTTCTAAGTTAATGCCATATTGTGAGCTCAAATCGAAAGTAGAATTTAGTTTACCTCAATTGAAGCTTCAAATTGTATCCAGTAATGAAAGCTTCAAACCCTTCAATGGGGAGGGAGATAGAGAGAGAGAGATTGGGGTTTATGGCTCTTGAGTCTTGCCTGAAGGGTTTTAGCCTTGTGGGTTGATCTCCAATAGGGTGTATTATAGCAGATGCTAGTGGGTAACGACCAGTATAGGGCACCTGGTTTCCGGTTTTGGGTAAAGACAATTGGAGATAGAGGTTGAGAAGGTTGTGGTAATTTGGATGACCTCTGACAATAAAAACTCCATTATTAAAGAGAAGAGATGAGGAGAAGGTGTGTGTGTGTGTGTGGGGGGGGGGGGGGGGGGGGGGAACAAGAGAATTTGGGAGGTATGGAAAAGAAGATAATGAAGAAATATAAGAGATTGACAAACATTTTCGTGACATCTTTTGATTTTAACTTTGCATGTCGTAAAAACACTTCATACAATCATTTGATCAGCCATTTGACCGAGTAATCTCTAAGAATGTGTAGTCCCCGCCGGCACACATGATGGGTAAGGCATGATATTTACTGAATTCGAAGGTGAAGGTAAACTTATGGGCCTCAAAGGTTTAGCCAGAGATCGACATCAGTCATAAAGTGGAAGATTCATTTTGGACTTTTGATAGAGATTAGGCTAAGATAGACTGCAATTCAATACGTATTACAGAAATTTTATATAATCAAAATTTTAAATTTATAATAGCTTCCAAACTTAAATTTGGAAATAATAGGAAAATAAAATTTTAAACTTTTATTTTGCAAGTGTCAGTCGTTTCAGCTATCTTAATAATTGCTGAAAATAATAAACACGGAGCTCTTGCATCTCTTTTCTTAAACAAGCTTAAGGTGGGATTGAAGATTGCCACTCTGAAAGCTCCTAGATTTGGAGAAGGCAAGAGGTAGTATCTCGATGATATTGCCATTCTTATTGGAATGACTCATTAGAAAGGAGGTTGGTTTAAGCTTTGGTGAAACTGAAAAAGGGGTTCTTGGGCATGCAACAAAGGTGATGCTTACCAAGGAAGTAACTACAATTGTTGGAGATGGAAGAATTCCGGATGATATTAATAATAGAAGTTCTAATATTCAAAACTTTAAGAGTTGAGTCCAAATTGAGACATATATATATATAATACAATAAGATGATTTTTTTTTTATATAAAGAGAACTATTGAGGAAGGGATTGTAGTTGGTGGTGGCTGCACCTCATTGAAAAACTTGCAACAAAGGTTGATAAAATAATAGAAAATCTTGATAATGTCGAGCAACAGGCTGGAGCAGATATTGTCCAAAGGGCCTTCAATTTTTCAAGAGGGGGAAGTTTTTGGCAACATTATTTGGGTGTATGACTGAGAGTTCTTGTGTTAGGTGTTGGAGCCTATATGTATCCTTTTCAGACCAACCGTAGGATGGTTTCATTTACGTCAGGGAGTAGTTTTAGTGTTTGTCTGTCTGACTGAAGCATTTTTCAGTTCCTATAAAGACCTTTTCAAAACACCTTATTTACTTGCAATCTCTCTAAAATCTTAAGATTATGGATACGTTAAGGGGTATTATCGTCAATGGAGAAACAACTTTTTAAGATCTCATGATTTACTCCACAAAATAAGGATCCATAACTACACCATCTTTCTCACATACTCCAAACCCCAATCTCTATCTCTCTTGATTTTTCTCAACCTCTTTTTATCTCCATTCTTAAGAGCATCTCCAACAGAGTGGAATGTTGTTCCAGTTTACCATACCGGTATTCCAGAATTGCATACTGTTTCCTCCAACAGCAAATTACGTTTTTTTTTTTTGGGCGCTTAACGGTTCAGCACCTAGCGTCTATTAATAATTACTTTTCCCTTTGGACAACTGTATTAAAAAAATTGTTGGGCATTGAACGGTTCAGCGCCTAGGCGGTGTGCGCATATTCCTCGCCAAGTTCAGGTTTTGCATACTTTGGAGGGGTATGGGGGTGAGTATGCTGAACACCATACCCCTGTTGGATGAGTTTTTTGCAAGAGTATGGGAAAACCTTAACAGCATACCACTCTGTTGGAGATGCTCTAATATTCTCTCTAACTAAGGAAATAGTTTCTCTTTTCTCCATCTCTTCTAAAGATTTTTTTTCTGCCTTTCTCTCTCTCAATTTTATGTAAATACATTTTTCTAATGATAATTCTTCTTCCTCCTTCAATCTCTCCGATTTATAAATTTGGGTTTACAATCGATATGATTTCATATATATGCTCTCCAAAAACTTTGAATGCATTAATTATGCCCTAACATCTCTTTGTACACTCTCCAGACTATGTAGTTTTTCTTATAAAAATTTATCTTGAAAATTATTAGTATAGGTGATTTGTTTGGTAATATCGCATTCATTTATTCGTAACTCGTTCAAGAGGATTTTAATCGGTGAGGCGGGATAATGAAATGGGTTTTTGGTTTGTGTATTTCAACGATAATAAACTTGAAGCTAAAAAATATTATTGTTGAAATAGATTCGTGTACCAATGTGACAAAGTGCAAGAATAATTCGAAGACTTGGTTTTTTTATTTTTTTCTAAAATAAAGTGAATGAATCACATAAATTTAGTGAATACCCGATGATTTTGGGTTATCTTTTTGGAATAAATCGAAGTTGCGGTCGCTCTCACCGACACCAGGTATACTAGTATATGTGAGTTTTTGACAGTCTGATTTAGTTTCTTATGGGTTATCACTCATAGAAATTAAGTCTGAGTTTGTTATGCACGTTTAGGAGGAGTATATTGCAAATAATATGGTGATTTTATATCTTAGAATTCGACGTAACTCCTGCAACATTTTTGAAACAAAAAATGAAAACCCGACAATATGCAGCTCGAGTACTTAAAACGTGGATTTTGTTACTTCCCTTCCTTATTCACAATGAAGCAAATGATAGTGAACGATTGTGGAGAGCTAAAATCGAGAAAGACGTTGCGAGTCATGAATAATTTGGGAAAGAAATGGATGAGAGACTTGAATCCAACTTGGAACTCAAGAGGACAATCGATATGAAGAAGAATAATGAAGAGAGAGTCATGGAAAAACTATTTTAAGTCGTTTCTTTGGACATAAAAAGTCTCTTCATTGATGGGCATACATAATTTGAAGTTTGTTATTCACGAAATGCCCATGTCATGAAGAATATGATAGCGTAACTTCACATCTTTTGTGTCTAAGAGAGTAAAAAACGTTTAACATTTTTTTATTCATTGTTTGGTAGTATATCAACTCAACATAGAGAATATTTCAGTAAGAATTATGTTACCTACTTTTCTATCCCATTATAACTACATTATTTGTGATTAAAAAATAAAAAATAAAATAACATCAATAAAACATGTAATTTTGACCCAAAAAAAAAATATTGCCTTGGAAATATTGCAAGATGTGATGGTAAGGTCGACAGGAGAGGCGGTGGGCGTTGAAGGGGGTGTAGTAGTGGTGGAGGTGGAGCAATTAAACAAGCAACAACAGTCTCGTTTAGTTGAAGGATATCACCAACATTTGGTTGATGAAGTATATGGTCATCTTGGGAGGAATTGAAGACGTAAGAAGGCTAAAACCAGAATTTAATTTTGATCTTCATTCTCCATTAAAGCTTTAGAGCTTTTCTTACATAGAAGAAGAGGACAACGAATGTGTAAGAGAGAAACGTGTATTTGTAAAGGAATTGAATGGGTGTATTTACTAATTTGCCCTTAATTGGAAAAATGTTAGTATGCTTTGGTTGTTATGTAACAAACGCATTGCTATATCTCAAGTATTGGGTGACAAATATTTTGTTAGTAGTACCTAGGTATTTCATATCAATGTAACTAGAGAACTTATCTAGCAAGGGGCCCCTCATTGAACACTCAAAGAGGGGTTTATGCGTCAGTTTTTAATTGTTGAGAAATTGTCATTAATGACTTTAGGAATGTATAAAACTTGTTGTAACTTTTATAGCTTTGAATGTTTTGTTAATGTTACAGATATACACCTTCCTCCACCCTCACTAAACTCATAGTTGTTATGTAATGGGGCTTGGTGGGAAAGCTCAACCCGTGATAGGGTTTGGGTGCCCACATAAAGGCCCATGAAGGGAGTTAGTTTAGCTGGTTATAGCACCCACCCCATTTATAACCAATAAATATGTCATGAGGGGCTTATATTAAGTTAATTACTTTAATAAAATTTCTCTCCCAACTCTCTCTCTTCCTCTCCTACTGCGTTCAACCATTGACACCCCTTTTATAACACGCTATCAACATCGATTTTGTCTTAAAGAGAACACCAAGGAGGAGTTTTTGGTCCCCACACCTTTATTTAACGAATCCCAATATTAGGATTTGGTTTTGGTGAAAAACAATGTCCCTATACCCATTTTTTTGTGAACGTTCTAAAAACAGTTAAGGAGACATAGGATGAACCCATTGCGATAAGTGATGCGAGAATAACTCGAACTTTAAAATATTCTGCTCAAAAGTATGGGTGTCGTAGGTAGTGAGGGCAAGTGGGGGTCGATTTCCTCAGGGAGTAAACGTATTAAATAGTAATTTTTATAATTTTAACTAATAGCCATTATTAACTCATTTCAAAGAGGGTTTTTAGATTGAAAATATGAATAAACTACGAAATTAGGTACGGATTAAAAAAGGGAAACATAGGCTTTGGATCTCCTCTGACATAATATACTAAGGTAATATTTATATAATATAATTTATCCGCTCGTAATAGCCATGACTAGGTCTATTCGGGTCTAAGATCTAGGGTTTATGGCTATGGACAATCAGATCTAGATCTTGTACACTCCTTCCATGGTTAGGCGAAGTGTCTAAGTTCTTAGTGATCTAGTAATCTCTTTGAACACGAAGATAACCAAATATGGCTAATTTGGCATCTTCTTCATCTTTATGATAGATCAGGGTTATCATGGTGTATGGACCTATCCCTCGACCTATTCTAAACTTGAACTACCTCAATACCAGACTCACGCATTATACACATGCATATACAGTCATCAATGACACTTGGACCACGAACTGATAAAGAACGTTGATCGAGTACTACATAAAATATGAACAAGTCAAAGACACATGTCTCCCACAAATTAGCATTTACACATTCAACTACAACTTGGCCCATTTTCAAGATAACGTGCTTTTATACGATAACGAACTGAGAGTGAGGTCTATATAAAGGATGAGTTCCAGAGAAGATAAGACCATAAATTTTATATTCTAAGACCAAAATTTTTATCTTTCAAGATCAAGTATTTCTAGCTCAAGAGATCACTTGTAATAAAATATCAGTCTCAAGCAATAAAAGTTACAGTTACTAAATCTTCAACTCGAGGTCGTGGTTTTTACCTATTCAAAAGTTTCCACGCTAAATCACTTGTGTTATTTCTTGAATTATACTCATTTTTGTCACAAGTACATTTGGTGTAAGATCTAATTTCGAGCTATATTGAGCTACGAAATTAGGCCATTACATTTGGCGTTGTCTGTGGGAAAGAGGACATTTCCACGTTATCCTTAGGCATACATTTACTCTACTATCCATTTCCAATCATGGTCACTTCCAAGCGATTAGCAATAGGAGTTCAACTCGATCTTTTAGTTAAACCAGAATAGCTCGCTGAACTAAGGGCAAATCTCCACGCCGAGACAGAGAAGCGTAATGAGCTCAAGCGTTAATTAGTTATTGACGAAGAGCTCTACGACAAAGAGCTCGAAAGTAAGCGTTAAGATCGTCTAACAGCATTCAAGAGACATGGAGTAAAGATGACAACTATGCAGACCGCTTTGCAAGCTTTGGAAGATACTCAACAAGCTCCCCTTACTAGAGATCGTGATCAAGTGTCAGCAAACTCCCGAGTTTTGGCACGAGAAAGATTAGGACCTCTAGGAGCAACCAGCAAATCCATTTCCAGAAATCTTCATAACCACAAGCTTCAATTTATTTGGGAAGAGAAGCTCAGTCAGATATAAGAAGAGGTCCCCGGCCTTCCAAACGTCAAGATGAGAAGCAACGACCTCAACCTAGAATACCAGCACGTGAATGCTTGAGCAAAGGTACCGGTACTCGTAATCCTTGAACAACTCGCCAAATCACTCAGGTACTACGTCAGTATATTACACAAGAACACATGGATAATGTATCAAGGAGTTAATTGAAGCTCAAGCTCTAGGTAGGAAGGACAATTTTACCAAGTTGCAAGGTAGTCTAATTGCCAAAGAGTTATTTGATATGGAAGTACCAACAGGTTTTCATGCTCCAAAGATACGTAAATACATAGGTACTAATCCGAAGGAGCACATTCAGCAATTCCATGATTCATTGGGACTATATTCAAATCTCAACCATATTCTATGTTGTCTGTTCGCCACAAGTCTACAGGGAGAATCGCTACGGTAATTCCATTCTTTACCTGAAGATTCTATCCTCACATTCGATCAACTACAGAAGATTTTTGTCAAGACATATACTCACAATAAAGACAAATAAGAGAATTCATATCTCTTATTAGTCTCAAACAGTCTCAAGGAAAGAATCTCGAGGTCTTTGCAAAGAAGTTTCTGGAGCTCGCACGTAAAGTTGGCAATCTTGATCAGAAAATAACAGTTTCTGCATTTACAAATGTACTACAGATCGATTGTAAAGCAAAAGAACATCTCTTCTTAAACAAACCCATGCTTGGAAGACATGATTGCCATGGTCAATGGGTATGTCAATCTGGAAAGGATGATGACTAAAAGGCATAAAGCTACTAAATCTGTCCTAACCACGAAAGGTTAAAATACATAATGCAACAATGAACAGAAGGAGGATCAGGGTGATCAAAAGCGTGCAAAGGTCAACATATGCAAATCTCGGAAAGGTAATTTATTACCCAAGCCGGTCCTCCCAAAGATGAATGTCCAAATCTCATCAATTTTTCAAGTGCTGGCAAACGACAAGTTCTATCGTGCATCTCAACCGTTGGAACCAATTGAAGGCAAACCATACTACATGCATCACAAGGTAAATCATCATGAAATTGACAACTGTTATGCTTTACAAAGGTTTCTGGAATATATTTTCAAAGACGGGAGGATACACGAATACATTGTCGACCTAAAAGAATACACAAATGTGAGCTACAAGACGCATGTCGAAGTAGTTCAAATCGAAGATCAGTCCGATGAAAAGTACTTATACCATATGTATCACAGTAACATGATCGAGATCTATCAAATAAACAACTCTACAAGATTCAAGCGAAGGAGATTAGAAGAATATTGTGATCTCACCGCTCAAGAAAAAGAAGCTAAACTCCTTCCTAAATCAAGCAATCGACGACTTGGGATTTTATTCGAGGATTGGGATATAAGTCACGTCAAGTTTCCTCATCATGACGTTCTGGTTATTATGTTGAAGATGAAGAAATTTGTAATGCATACAACGTTGATTGATACTGGTAGCGGTATTAAAATTCTTTTTCAAAGCACAATCGAACCAATGGGATTGGCCAATCAAGTTATTCCAAGCGACATCGATATCAGTGGCCTTAATGGTTCTAAGGAGGAACGAGTAGGCAAGATCATCATACCCATCACTGCTAAACCTGCTACAATCGATGTCGTATTCTGCATCATCAATGCCAAATCTCGTTACTTAGGGATTATGGGCCGTTGTTGGACTTACAACATTGAAGCAATCACTTCCACGTACCATCAAGCACTTTGTTTCAAGCACAACAGCGGCATCTATGAAATCAAAGACAGTCAAAAGCTTTCACAAGCTTGCGAAAATACTATTTTTGTTATTCTCGACACATCCGACAAATTTGTTGTATAACAATTACAAAAGCTGGTCACGCCGATGACCACCCTTCAGCAGAAGAACCTACAGAGTGCATAAAATTAATGGACCTAGCTGAGGTACTTATATTGGTACCAAGATGGTCCAGCATGAAAGGGAAGCCCTCGTTCACTTTTTACGAATGAACCGAGACATCTTCGCTTAGACTTTCAAAGAAATGCCATGAGTCAACTCAGCCAAGGCATGTCACAGATTGAGTGTCAACAACAACGCCACGGCGGTCAAGCAAAAATAGAAAAGACTATCACCTCGTCTTTGAAATGGGGTTAACAATGAAATCGATAAGTTGATCCAAGTTAGATTCATTCGAGAAGCTAAGTACCTAGATTGGATCCCCAACATTATCGCAGTTCTAAAGAAGAATGGGAAAGTTTGAGTTTGTGTGGATTTTATAGATCTAAACAAATGTACTCCAAAGGACAATTTTCCTCTTCTAATCATCATCAAATTCTTGAATTAACGGCAGGACACGAGCTCTTATCTATGATGGATGCTGCTTTTAGATATAATTTGATTCCTCTTTTCGACGGCCATCAGGAAAAGACCACTTTCATCACTGAAAAAGGACTCTACTATTACCGAGTCATGCCTTTCAGACTGAAGAACGCAGGAGTGACTTATTAAAGATTAATGACGACAATGTTCAAAGCACACTTGGGGAAAATCGTTAAAGTCTACATTGATGATCTACTATGTAAAAGCTTATAGTTAAAAGGTCATATCTCTGATCTCTCCACAGTCTTCCATATTCTACGCTCATGCAGGATACGGCTCAACACTGATAAATATCAATTCGGAGTGCACTCAGGCAAGTTCCTCGGCCGCCTCATTAGTAAGAACGGGATTGAAGCTGACCCAGATCAAATTCGAGCTCTCCTCTACATGCCATCTCTGAAAACAAAGAAGGACGTTCAAAAACTCAAAGGCAAGATTGTTGCTATTAATCGATTCGTCTCTAAGTCTTCAGATCAATGCCGGTGGCGGTTACCAAACGAGGAAAGGTTCAAACCAACGAAGAAATCAGTAGACAAAAGTATGTGAAGTAGCTTTTTCAAGAACTCAAAACCTATCTGGGGAAGTTTCCCATCATGAGCACCCCGGTAGACAATGAGGAACTGTTCATCTACCTCGCAGTTACACAAAATTCTATCAGTTCGGTCCTTATTCGACTTGAGGAAAAGGTAAAAAAACTAGTATATTTCATCAGCAAAACCTTCTCTCTAGCAGAAATAATATATTCTAAGATCGAACGTCTCCTTCTAACTCTCGTTTACACTTCACAGAAACTCAAACACTACTTCCAAGCTCATTCTGTCAAGGTTATGACAAGCTACCCTCTCCGGGAAGTTTTATCTAAGAAAGAAAAATCAAGAAGAGTGTAATAATAATCCGTTAGTTTGGGAGAACATGATATCAAGTTCGAGCAACGCCATTCAGAAAAAAGTCAAGCCGTTGTTGATTTTCTAGCAGATTTTCCTGTGGAAGATCCAGATTGGGAGAAGCATGACCCTAACCTTACAGAAGAGTTAACAAAAGATCTACCTACGAAGCCATTTGACGAACGAGCTAAATAGATTAGAAGGAAAGGATGAAGACTTATTACAGAAGGCTCAGTAGAACCTGCAGGATCGGGGATTGGAATCGTATTAATTACCCCATCAAATGACAGAATCGAGAAATCAATCTGTTTGGATTTTAAAGCTTCAAACAATGTTACAGAATATGAAGCTTTAATTCATGGGCTCTATTTAGCGCTCGAGCTCGGTGTTCCAGAGCTATCAGTCTATACATATTATTTGCTAATCGTCCACCATTACTCTAAATAATATAAGAAAAATGGGAAGGTGGTCGAATATGCAGCCCTCGTTCCTGATAGGATGAACAGATTTGTGAAAGCAACTCTCAACTATTTACCACGAGGTGAGAATAGACATGCCAATTCCTTGCCTTACTTGGCCAGAGTCTTGGGTACAAAAGTACGCTATCTACAAATTGAAGTGATACCAACCCTCAGCATTGATCTATACTATGCATGTGCAATCAACACTGGGGGCGATGAAGAAGAAGAAGACGATTGGAGGAAACCTTTTATCGCCTACCTCGGCCCTAAGAACGAATGTGACGGGCTCCTTCCAATAAATCCAAAAGAACGTCGACAGTTGATTAAAAACTCGAAGCGTTATACAGTTTAGAACGGTTGTTTATATCGCAGATCAATAACATGGCCTTATCTCAAGTGCCTCTCCAAGAAAAAGGCTGATGGAATGCTCGAAGAATTATATGAAGGAACTTGTGGCTCCCAGGCCACAGGTCAGTCACTTACAAACAAATCAATTACACAATGAGTATTATGGCCAGGAATGCGCACGTAAGCGGAATAGTACTCATGAAGATGCGACACATGTCAACGATACGGACACATGATACGAGCTCATGCACTTGAACTCTATGCAAGTAGGGTATTCTGGCCTTTCAAGCGGTGGGCGCTCGATCTCGTGGGAAAATTTTCCAATATGCTGGGTAACTGACGTTTCTCACTCTTGATAACAAATTATTTTACGAAATGGGTAGAAGCAGTTCTTCTTTGTCGAACTAGAGAAGAAAAGGTCATTTATTTTATCTAGGAACATATTATCACACGGTTTGGATGCCCCCACCTGATTCGGATCGATAACAGACCGTAGTTCATTAGAGAAAGGTCATAGCCTTCCTCAACAAACACAACATCATTCATTCCCCATCCTATCCATACTACCCGTAAGGAAATGGGCATGATGAAATCACCAACAAATCAATAGTGGATGGAATTAAGAAAAAGCTTCAATCGCAAAAGAAAGGAAATTGGATTTGGGAGCTGCCTCACGTCTTATGGGCATACTGTACTACACCAAGACAATCAACTGGCTGTTCCCCCTTCATCCTGGCTTACGGCATCGAAGCCATCATTCCAAATGAATACCACCATCCTGTCAAAGATCACGAACTCACAGACGAAGAGAATGCATTTGAACTAACCTACAATTTGAATTGGATCGATAAGACCAGAGATCGAGCTATTGCCAACCTGGGTCGATATCATCATATGTTAGCAAACTCATACAACAAAAGAGTCTGAAGCCGTGAATTCCAAATAGATAATCTCCTCCTCAGAGAAATCCCACAGAGCCAAAAAGAGTTAAATGCTAGGAAGTTTGTAACAAATTGGGAAGGTCCTTTTCACATCGTTGGCCGCATTGGCCTTGGATCATTCTACCTCATGATAGAGAAAAATGTCTGCCTACCAAATCCTTGGAACACTAGAAAATTAAAACGATATTATCGATAAATCCCTTGTTCTTCATTACAGATTATTCTTTTATCATTCTTTCCATTTAAAAAGTGAGATTTTAATCTCCAACAGTGTGTATATTCTTTTCTTCTCAATAAAAACTTTTAAGTTTTTTACCACATTACTCTCTGCATACCTATAAAATCTACTAAATATCATAGATTAAAGCAAAGGTTATACTAGCTTTCAATCGACCCATCTATACAAAGATTAAAGTAAAAGTAATACTAACTTTCAATCGACCCATCTATACAAAGAATAAAGCAAAGGTAATACTAGCTTTCAATCGATCAATCTATACATATATTAATGAATAAAACAAAGGTAATACTAGTTTTCAATTAATGATCTCTACTATCTCTAAGACACAAGATAAAGTAAAGGTAAAACTAGCTTTCATCTCTCTACATGTCTACAAATACATAATACACATGTCACTTTTATAGGTTTTGCTTCCGGGGGGTCAGCTGCGCTTTCCCCTACGAAGGAGGTCGTGCAGCCATAAAATCTAGAGCTCGAGCAATAACAATATTCCTTCCTTACTCTATCAGTTCCGCAGGTCGGGAGCCTAGTTCAATTTCCATGACATTCAGGCAATTTTCTCGATCTATATCAGCATTACAGATACAGCCTCTGAGTACCACACAGTCATGTAAGGTATCCCTTTCAAGCTCAAACCTCTTTACTTCTTCTACAAAGTAGGCAATGACAGTCATTAGTTCCCTTGGCCGTACCTCTTCTGGGGAAATCCTATCTTGGTCTGGCATGATTAACATGATAAATTGTTCTTTTAGTCTTTTATGAAATTTTTGCAAATTTGCGTAATGGAAGCCTACCCATTCTACGCATTTCACTAAGCCCGATATTACTATAGTCAACTGTGATATTAACTCTATCGCCTTTTCCTGCTCATAACAATTTTGCATTCTTAGCCCCTCTACTTCACTACGAAGTGTCACCAATTCTAACTCATTTACATCACTTCCCCCATCACGAGCTTTATTTAGTAGCACATCCTTTCTCTTAAGATCTACCTATAACTCTTCTTCTTTACATAGAGTATTATCTAACTTATAATCACTCTCTCTAGTTCGTTCGTTCGCTTTCCTTACGGCAGCTCAAACAAAAACTAGATCTGCCTCCAACTCTTTAATTTGAGCTGATGCCTGAGCCATATCACCCTTAGCAGTCGCGACTTTGGTATCATTCTTTTTCTCTTTGACTGCTCTACGGTCTCGACCTTCTTGCCATACAAACTGGCCAAGTCCGCCTTCAACCTCGCAACTCGCTTATTCATTTTGTCACATCGATTTTGGGTGACCCGAAGGTCAATATCTTCACCTTGCATGGTCTCACTCAATAGCTTAACTACACTTTCAAAACTTGTTAAATCAGCTCGCGCCTTCACAAGTTCACTTTCTTTCCTGACCACTTGACCCTTCAAATTAGCCACATTATCCCACAACTCTTTATCTGCCGCTTCTAACGATCTGATACGGTATTGAGTAGCATCAGCTTCTTTACCTTTTACCCTCAACAAGTCTATCCCACTATTTTTGCTTCGCCAATTCGCTCTGCGTACTCACGAGCTCCCCCTATAGTTTTACTGCCTCAGCATCTTTACTTTTGATCTGCTGGGTCAGATTATTCACAGTTTTCTTTGCCTCAGCAAGCTAGATCTCAACTTTGGCATACTGATCCTCCTTCTCTTTATTTGCGTCCTTAATCCTATCAAATTCAGCCGCAAACTCATGATTGTATTGAAGCGTTTGTTGCTCACTCGAGCGAACATTTTCTAACTCGACCTGCATAAACAAGTTCGAATCATCAATACTTCACATATACAATCAATAAACTACAGTTAGCTTTACACAATACTAACAGATTTCAGTTTCTCATAAGCCAAGTAAGATGGGATTATACTTTACCCTCAAGTTACAAGGTTATCTCACACTAATGGCAATAATATCTATATTTTATTCTATTTTAAGGTACACATTTTCTATGCTCTCATTTTCTAACACTCTGAAATGGTCTAATTATACTTGGATTACTTTCGTTAATTATGATTTTCATCTGCCTTCTAATATTACTTTGTAGCTTTAGAGTGGTAAAGCCTACAAGTCAAATATTTTGAGCTATTTTCTAACCAGTAGCTCTGTTTACAAAGTCAACAGGGTTGCTGGGGCATTTTGCTCCTTAGCGAGTTCTTTATCTAATTCCTCAATTATGAGGCGCATACCTTTAAGTTCCTACAAATCAATATTTACAACATTTCTTTAACTACTTCAAATTTATCCTCCAAATATCTACCATACAATCATAATTTTTCAACTTACAAAAACAAAATTCTAAAAGTTTTTACTTTATCTTCTCTTCATCTCCTTCGCGGTTCTTTATATCAGTTCTAGAGGACATTGCGTCCAACCCTTTTACCACACCTTGGGGATAGCCACCATCAACATCGGACTCATCTTTAGCTTTGGCCTCTTCAACATACCCTTCCTCTATGATAGCTTCAATATCAGCCACATAATATCCAACTTCGAGGAGCTTCTGCCCAAGGTCGTCGCGAGCAGCTGCAACTTCCTCGACATTCTTCTTCGCCTCCTCTATGAGTTCGAGCATTATCACCCGGTGCGAATCCTTCGCAGAGATTGAACGTTCCTTTTCCAGAGCTAAATCAGCCTCAAGTTGAGCCACTCTCTTCTCGATCTCAGCCCTCCCGTCTTCGAGCCCAAGATAGATGCCCTTTAACGCACGAGCAGTCTACAACTGAAAAAAGGACACATTTAAGCTCGAAGACAACTCAAAACAAAATAGCTTTCCAGTTCGATGGTTATACAAAATTTAAATAGTACAAAGAATTTAAACTTACCATATACAATTCTAACTGCACAGACGTGTTCAGCTCCTCAGCACCTACTCGAGTTGCCACCCTCAACTTGTTCTCCACAGCTAGCAGCTCGTCCTCCACAATAGGACCACTCTCCACCTCCTTTGCCTCGCTCACTGTAGTAGGAACATCTACCTTCCTCTTTTTCGAACTCATATCGACCTCTCCACTCTCTGTGGTTACCGAGGTCGAGCCACCCTTCACAGTTTTCCTTTTTGGGTGCCTTTAAATTAGCTTGCTCGACGTGGCCCCCCCCCCAGAACCTACCTTCAAAGACATTGGTGCAACCTTCGATAATACTGGACATTCTTCATCGTCCGCTGCTACCCTCCTTCCAGCTCCAGTTCCTGCCATTTGTCTATTTGCTTGAGACTTATGTACTTTCTCTGACCTACTGTTAGCCCTCTTGAATCTGCTTATTTTGAGCTATTCAAGAATAATCTTGAGCTCAATACCTTCTCGAGCTACACTATCTATTAATGATTATTTTCTAGCCACTTGAAATCGCGGATCTACAAAATAATACAACACATTGTTACATACAAACAGAACATTGTTATAACTGCAACATCTCGATATCACAAACTATTACTTACTTTTCTTTAGAGTTTTATATATAAGTTCCATAGGCTCCTCATCCTTTCTTTGGAGACAATCACCTTTTACCCATATCAAATTGTCATTCCACACTTGCCCTGCTGAATTTAGGTCGAAGAACTGAGGTCGAGACGAACTAGAAGAGAAGTATACACCTCCAGTAGCCGCATAATATTTCACAGTATAATACTGCAAAACATCTATAAAAGTTATTCTCCTTTCCACCCCATTTTTTGCCCATAGTTTATTCAGGTTCCCACAAAATTTTATCACTTCCCACATATTCCCATTCAATTGAGTAGGACAGGCCTCTATGGTATTCAAAATACCTTTAGAAAGATTCCTAAGAGGCAACATCAGTCTAAATTCCAACTGAGACAAATAACATTAAAATCAATGGTTCAGATCAGTTAGGACACCCCCATTGAAGTACTCAAAAGAGATCGAGTCTTCTACTTCCCTCTCAGCTTTCTCCTGTTCTAAGTCAGGCAACAAGAAAAAGTAATTTTCCCCATTTTTAATAGTACATCCCCTAAACGATCTTCCGGCATGTTTTACCACATTACCCCATACACCACCTAAACTACCTTTAATTTTACAAAACTCCTTAAATGCATATGAATTTGCAGGGTAGGATACGAGATTACAAGGGAAATCTTAAAATTCTACTTCGTCATTCCCCTCTAAATCTACCTCTACAACGTCAGGGCTCTCTATTCTTAGGTCGCTCCCCACCTACAATATCTACATTATGAAATTTAACAGATACTTACTCGATCAAACGACCAGAGGTTGAAGTCTCCATATCAAGGATAGGCTTGAGGATGAGGCTTATTTCTATAATAAAGCCTTCTCACGCCTCTACCTACATGCAGGTCCAGGTATTCAATCAATTTTCTCGATTATTATTTTTTGTCTATACTTTTACACACACACACACATATATATCATACACATACATATATACCTTTTCATGCAAAACAAATTTTTTCATAGGTTTACTAAATATAGCAAATTTTTCAAATTTTGAATAACCACACATATAGTATTCTCCACATCAAATAACTACTCTAAATCACAAGTACAAATATGCAAAATCAATCAAAACCACTAACCATCAATGTCTGAATAAGAGTCCAGAACAACACACAATCCTTTTTTCACTACGACACTATGCAGCAAAGGTTTCTGATCTGCCTCCACAACAACAAACCAATTTTTCCCTCTGGCTGCGATGCTTACTTTTGTTAACTTTCTCTCTCTATAATTTCTTCAACTCAATTTCTTTTCTCTCTTTCTAGTTTTTTGTTTCTTTGTGTTTGGCAAACGTTTGAATGAAGAAGAAAAGTTATTTATACTTTCTATCTTTAACTTCTGGCAGTTATTGGAGCTTACGCAAGCCACCCTCAGTTTTGGAACTGAGGCGTCCCTTCCATTATTAATGTCAGACGTTTCGTACCTTTTGGGAAAAAATGTCTTTCCATCATTATCCCACGCCTAATATTTAAATATATTTCTCTCTCCCTTATCCAAATCCTTCTCAGACCTTCCCACACTTATGATTCTCTCCTCATATGCAATCAAACTTTTTATACCCTTATAATAAAGACAAAAAATGTACAGATGATCTGGTTTCTCTACTCATATTTTTGTTATTTATAGAACTGCTGACGTCATTTCCAATGCTACAACATTTCAAAATATAAATATTTCTTTTCAACAATATTTGCCACAAATAAGGAATAAATTTAGAAGGAAATATTCTCCCTTTATTCAAATTACAGTTATTCGATCTAACGCAGTTCACTCCCTCATAAATAATCACACATGAAACATCCAAGATGCCCTAGAGTGTCACACCTAATCAGTTCATGCCGAGCAATCCTCTTATCTTCCTCAGCTATTTCCCTCAGAGCAATTTCCCTCACAACAGCTTTTTGAGCTTCCGGATCTACGACCAATTCACAAAATATCTCGCTATACACATGACGCCCAACCTCGTTCTTCCTCGCTCTCGTAGACAACCTATCAAATTGTATTAAAGATTCAGGCAAGTTGGCATCATACCTTAACTGCCCAAATATCCTCTTACAAACTTCAGCCACCTTTATTACTAAGTGCCCCCTCGACACATGCCGAGCTCTTTGAGAATGAGTCCTTACCATTTTTTATTTCTTCTTACTCTTTACCTTACATTTCCAGCATTATTTATGCACACAGATTATGATAACAGCATATCCCTCCCCATTTTACATTTAAAATATTACTCAAAATTCCCCTTATCCATAACTAGCAACCCTAAGATCATGCTCAAAATTTATTTGAGCTTATCTTTCCATAGCGAACTCGTTACATTTCGACCATTAATTTTTTGAACTATATTCCAAAATCTTTTACCTGTTTTACATACATCTAACATAACTCCACAGTACGCATTCTTCATTCTCAGCATTCCATATACTCATGCTCGAGCTCTCAAAATGGTTTTAGTTACATATTGTATATCTACACACAACTCGAATATGTCATTTCACAATATTATCTTATTTGACGAGGTACTCCGTTATAGTACGATCACGTAGATTTTACTTCAGTTCGATATAATCATCCATCACAAAATGAAAAAATATATATATTTATATATTTCTTTACCATATTAATTTTTAGTTCAATCTATCAACACAGAATTACTGCAAAAAAATATTTTTTATTAGCTCGATAATTACTTACATAATACTTTATAGAGCACAATTTTTCATAACCTTCTTACAGATTGATCTACAGGTTACATTACATATCTACTTTTTGTATTGAGGAAGATACATCTCCAACATGAAATGCTTCTTCAAGAAATGACCGCTGGTTGTAACAGAGCTTGAACCAACCTTCAGCGTAAACACTCCTTCAAGAAAAGAGCGATGATTGTACGGAAAAATATTTCTAATATCTGTCTCCACCACCACCGTCTCTTCCTCTTAAACTCCACCACCTTAGAAAGGCAAAAATAGAAGAATGATTCTACTTTTATAGAACCCAATCCCTCGCAGAATAACGACAGTATTTCCTGGTTAGTACCCTAGCTTCCTCATTCGCCTCCTAAATTTTATCCTCTGTAAGCAGACGAAGACATACTTGGCATTGCTCACCTCACAGAATCAAATGATGAAACCACCACATTTGATAGTAGTCATCCTCAGCCTCCATTGTTTCCTCCTCCGTCATCCTATGGTATGTTGGTGACACTAGTATGGGAGTAGGCATCTCCAAAGATTGGCTACCAAAATAACGTAACTACAGCTTTTGTACTTCATCAAGCACCCTCGATTCATATACTTGGCGCCTGGTCATCACCATTTTCAAGATGAAGATAACCACCAGATATTCCTAGAGACAGAGTACTTTTACAAAGATGACAAATGATACAGTACAAACACTATTTATATCAGACCCACAATTAATATGTGAATGGATTTCTAAAGCAATCATCATTCAAAACCAATATTTAATGTGAAGCCCAAAAGCCAAATACATCAACCCTTTCCACCAAAATAAATGCCAAATACGGTCTTCAACGCATAAGTGATAATTCCCCAGCCAGACCACTTCTACTGTATATCCTTTCAACTTCCAAACCACAAATATTCTACACCATTTCTCAACTAAAGCCACCTATGCCTTCAGTTGTGAGGGGGAAATTGTAGGGACCTATCACTTGACCTATTCCAAACTCGAACTACCTTAATACTAGACTTACGCATTATACACATGGCATATACAGTCAGCAATGACACTTGGACCACGAACTGATAAAGAACATGGATCGAGTACTGCAAAAAATATAAACAAGTTAAAGACACCTGTCTCTCACAAACTAGTAGTTACAGATTCAACTACCACTTGGCCCATTTTTAGGAAAACGTGCTTCTAGATGATAACAAACTGAGAGTGGGGTCTATATAAAGGATGAGTTCCAGAGGAGATAGGAATACAAATTTTATATTCTAAGATTAAGTATTTCTAGCTTAAGAGATCGCTTGTACTAAGATATCAGTCTCAAACAATAAAAGTTACAGTCACTAAATCCTCAACTCAAGGTCGTGGTTTTTACCAATTCAAAGGTTTCCACGCTAAATTACCTATATTATTTCTTAAATTATAATAATTCTAGTCGCATGTACATTTGGTGTAAGATCTAATTTCGAGCTATCTCGAGCTGCAAAATTATGCCATTACACATGGAAAAATCAACCCTTCCTTACTATAAAATGGAGAATTATTGAGCAATACTAGATCTATTCCAACATATAATTACTACTCTTAGCTCACGTTCGCTGGAGGGTCTATCTTTAGCCTAGGCTAAGGAGACTAGCTCTTCATAAGGTATTAAATCATCACCTTTTAACTAAACAATAAACAAAAACTAAATTAAAGAAAAAGAAGATACCAATAGCAAGCTTTTACTCTTAAATTCCTTCTCTAACATATGATATCTCATATAAAGAGGGAGCTCTCCTATTTATAGAACATAGGAGAAACAATTTATAAAGTTTCAAACACTCTCAAGCTCTATCTTGAATTTGAGATAGACTTTTACATGACTTATATTGGTTTTGCTCTTATCCTCGTATACTCTGAACTCGACCAAAATCTGGACTGGAAACGTTGAAATTTCCACAATTGCGGCCAAAATCTCTGCAGTTGCAGAAATATGGAGACTTCTGGAGATGATTTTTCACTGGGTCGCTCCTTATATTTATCTTGGAGTAAATCCAGTGGTACATTGCATGTAGACTGTATAGTTTCTGGTAAGATATGCTTGAAGTTATCTTGACTTTTTTGGGCTTCATAAGAGAGAGATTGTTGAATATGTTTTATTGCTTCTTTAACTCAAATAAGTTGGTTTTATTTACATACAAATTCCCACATATCCAAAAACCTAAAAATAGGAAAATCTAGATCATAATTAGTAATTGACAAATCGGGAATAACAAAATAATACTTTTAGGTGACTTAATACTCCGCATTTATACTCTTATCAATAAGCACTATTGAGCCCTAAGTAACCCTGTGCCAACTAGGAATGGTGTTGATCTTAGCTCTATCAACTTTTATCCCTTTATTGGAGATGATGCGTCCCAACACAAAGTCTTGTATCATCACCAAAAAATGACATTTTTTCCAGTTTAGAATTAGATTAGTCTCTGAACATTATTGGAGAACGAGGTCAAGGTGGGTTAGACATTCATCGAATGAGGACCCAAATGCTAAGAAATCGTCCATGAAGACTTCGAGGAATTCTTTTACTATATCGAAGAAAATACTCATTATACACCGTTGAAAGGTTGTCAGTGCATTGTATAGCCCAAATCATCTTGGACATCCAAATTCAATAATGATGAGACAAATTGTTAATAATTCGACCGGGCACCCTCTATGTGGTCGAAAGATACACTTATTAAAAGAAAAGCCGTGCATTTCCTATACACAAGGAAAACTTGTTACTAAATTGTCAATCGTCAAATTAAATTTTAATAGTATCCTACATTCCTTCATAGGATATAATGATATATATGTGAACCAATCCACCCATCACATGGACATTTTCGATATTTCATGGTTTTGATTGATGCATTATGTCGCTGGTCTTATGTATGGTTCAATTGTTTAGAAACAATGCACTTGCACGATTACTTGCACAAATAATACGCCTACACGCTCATTTTCCTAATTTTCCAATTAAGTCCATAAGATTAGATGGTGCTGGAGAATTTAATTCTCACACATTTGAGGATTATTGTATATCAATGTGAATTAATGTAGAATATCCAGTACTTCATGTACATACAAAAAATGGTTTAACAGAATCGTTAATCAAGCAATTACAGATGATCACCTAACTGATGTTAATGCATACTCAACTTCGTCGTCTGTTTCGGCACATGCCATTGAAATTTCTAAGGTACTTGAGATTTTTCAATTATAAATAATTAGGTTAAATTAATTGGGTACAAAATTCTTTGAATCAATCTTCCAATAAGAATTACTAATCTAATCCAAATTGATTTTACAATCTAGTGAGAATAAGCAATGATCAATATGCTACTATAATCAACACACAAGAACAAACAATTTTAACCCTGTGGGACCCATAGGTCGTTGTCGAATCCTTGACAACTAAAATCCACTATGAAAAAAGATTACAATAATCTAAATCACTTGCACTACACCAATTAATTTAATGAATTTACCAATCTTTGTCTGTGGTAATTAGCAAATTACCATGGATATATCCCATAGTCGAGGTCCGTAGTAAAAAGGGCATGACAATTATTTTGCCACAGACCTTATCGATGATATTTTGTAGCGTGCTGCCATAGATTTTGGTCATTGTGTTTTTCTTCGTACTACAAATATAGTCCATGTCATTTATGTATGTTTTAAAAAAAAATCTCTTGTAATATTTCTAATTTATACCTGTCAAGCCTTACAGTATAAAAACTTTTTTCATTCATGAATAAATCATAATGCATCCAAAGTACAAGTATTCCATATGAAATTTAGAAAAGAAACTGAGAACATAAGAATGAAAAAGAAAAAAAAACAATAACTTGAAAGCGAAATGTAGCCTAAGATCAAGTCATATTAAGATCAAACAAAGATCTGGACACAAGGATAGTGCCTGCAAAAAAAAGTAACAAAGCAAATCATCTATAAAGCTTAGACC
The DNA here is from genome assembly GCA_014058105.1 of Kingdonia uniflora. Lineage (NCBI taxonomy): Eukaryota > Viridiplantae > Streptophyta > Magnoliopsida > Ranunculales > Circaeasteraceae > Kingdonia > Kingdonia uniflora. The sequence goes on from JACGCM010002784.1 coordinate 2,654,678, forward strand.
ATTTGCAATCTTAGCTTGTTACTTAATGTATGACAAGAAAATTTACAGAAAATCTATTAAAGTATAAATGGACAATTACCTAATTAGATGAAACGTGACAAGATAGTGGTGTACTTGATCTTCACGTCTATTAAAAGATTGTAAGAAAAAAGCTCATAATGACTAAAGAGTTCTGAGTGAAAACTAAGATAATAAAAAAAGTACCACTAATCTAAGATAAAAAAAATAAAAAAACATTTGGTAGAAAATATACATGAAACTTGCTTACTTTTCAAGCAACATCATTGTCTAAATCCACATGCACGCTTCTAGGAACATTTTGGACGGGTAATATGAACGGATTCTAAAGAACAAATGAGCCAATAAGAAAAAAATTAAGGAAAGAACATGGCAATAAAAGAAGTTATATATACTAAAATAGAAGTTAATCAAGAGCAACCCTTGTATAATATAAGAAAAAAAATTATAACCGCGCGCCACCAAAATTTCAAAGCTTATCCCCTTCCCCATTTAATAATCCTATTGTTCATCTTTATTAACAAGATATTATCAAGAGTTTAATCTGAACTAGTCCAGAACCGAATTATCGCCGAAGCCTAACATTTGCAAACTGGGAAGGATATACCTATCTCTTCATGATTTTGGATAAAAAAAAAAGGGTTACTGATTACAGGTAATATCATTTCAATGTAACTACAAGTACTTACAAAATAATTTAGTGCAAACCATGCAAATTAATTACGATCTTTATCAATAAACCATCAAAAGGGGAAATGTGCGAGAAACATATTAAATAATAACAAAAATTTAACCTTTCTGGATCAGTAAAATGATCTTTCATGACTAATCATCAAATCTTTGCTTATAAATTACCACAATTATCAGCTATAAAAAAATTCTAAAATTACCTATTAGAATCAGAAGTTCAACAAAACTCACAAACAACAAACAAAAAAATGGTGATCTATGAGATCACAAAATTTTCAAAATTATAACCAATCTCTACCAATCCAGGCAAAAATAAGGGGAAATGTTTCGAATCTGCGTCGCCATCACCAAAAACTGAGATTTAGAAAGAGATACACTTAGGGTTTGAGACTTACTTGTAGACAAAATATAATTATAATAAATTGTAGACAAAAATCATCATAATTTGCAAAATTGCTTGAGTGGAAGCCCCATAATTATTTTATTAATGAGTGATGGCAATAGTTAAATGTGGTCTTGTTTTAGAGCCCTTCCGAGTTGAAGTCAATAAAAGTAAAATTACCACGGATACTTCATCATCAATTTGCCATGGCAAATCTCAAAAGTAAATCGTGGTAATTTTATAATTTTGGTGTAGTGTTACAGACTCGATAAATACATCCCGTGGTTACCTATCTTCAATCACAATTCTCACAATTAATCCTTTGTTCTAGTAACGCCCTTCATTCTCATAGTACCTCACTTTAGGTTACACACCAAAGCTTTTCAAGCTCGAATCCCTCAAGCTCTCAAATCACAAAGTTAAAATTAGGTTTATGTAATTCTAGATTTATTCAACTTGAGGGTTCATTGTCGTTGAATTCCTCATTGAATTCTCTCTTTCCAAAAATTATCTCAAGCCCCAAATTTTCTTTTTGGAAGAGGTGAAACTCAAAATAAAAAAGAAGTTTTAAATAGAAAACTAAGAATCCCATGCTTTGTTCGAACAAATCAAAAGTTTATTCGAACAAAGAGGGTTATGTCTGTTCTGTTCAAACAGAATAAAAGTTTATTCAAACAGAACAAAATTCTATCTGAATAGAGATGGTTCTGTCAGGTCTATTCGAACAGAACAAAAGTCTATTAAAATAAAAACCTATTTTCATCAAAAAAACACAGTTCGTTTTGAACTTAAAAAAAATACTAACAAGATAGAGTATTTGAGCAAAGAGATACAAAACCAACGTACCTATTCAGTGCCAGTCTAGTTATAGTGGTTCTATGTGTACTTTATGACTATGAATAACCACGAGATAGTGCTCACACTTACTCTAGACACGAAATGAAACCAATACCAAATATGGATGTTTCAATCTCACCCTTCGATTTATTTTATGACAAAACTATGACTATAAGAAATAAAAAATTATAACTCGATGGACTGGCTCAATTACTGAACATCCATGCTCGAAGCCACTCTTTCATCCTATAACATCTGCTCTTGAATCTTTGCATACTAAACAAGATGCATCATGTAACCGTTCAAAAAATAAGAAATCCAAGAGAAAACCAAAAAGTTACCTCAGAAAATCAAAAACTTACCTAGCTTACCTGTGAGTGATCATCTCTCCCCCTTTTTCTCACAGATGAACAAAAGGGTAAATATAAAGAAATATAACCAGAACAATATCACATTGAAAAAATACTAGTAATTTCCCCCTTAAAATAAGATGTATTACCCCCTCAAAATAATGGTAACCCCAGTTATAACTCAAACACACAAAAAAATCTAAGAATTAATGGCATAAATAAACATTGTCAAACACTCCCCCTAACACAATGCATGATCAAAAGCAAACGTATCTAGAATATCTTAGAGAGATCAAGACATTGCCTATGTGTTATTAAAAATTACTAAAATGAATTACTATGTGTGTGTCACATGTTTTTAACATATTACTTAGCCGTAGTTAAAGCACTATATTAGAAATTTGCTTTGATTGAGGCCTCATATGGGTGGTTACTCAAAATCCCTGAGAATAGACTAGTAAATACTCTGTGAAAATATGAATATGAGTATATATAAAAATTATATATATCATATTTCATCAAATAAACTGTGCACTGTAAACTGAAAGATCGCGTGGACATAAAATTAATTGTCATTAATGGTGTCAAGTTAACTAATATGGACTCCCTATATCTCATCTCCACTAAACTGACTGTGTTTAACTTAAGATTAAATAGGTTTTGGAAAGGTAATAATGTAGGCAAGGGTAGGCACATGATGGAGTAGGTGTTTTGCTGGCATTCTGAGACTAACAGTTATACTTTCTCCCCCTCTTTTTTCATTTTAAGTTCACCTCCCGGCATTCTTTCCCTTTATCGAGTACATAGAAAATAAAATTTATCTTCTACTATATTTGTTCTTAGAAGAACAATATCACATTAAATTTTTATTTTTTTAAAATATTCTAGCAACAATCTTATATATATACTAGCAAAACCTTGGGAATTCTTTCCTCTGATATTCATCTTCACCACTAAAAGCACATGGTTTCATTCATTCCTTTATTTTTCACTGAAAAGTCTCAAAATAAACGTGTCAAACAGGAGTTGGGTAGAAAACGAATGACATATTTTAAGGTACAAGGAGCTCCAAACGGATAAAACTTAAGCTAAGCATAACGAAGACCAAAAATGGCTAACAAGAAAAAATGTCTATTATCATATCTTCGGTCTCACACAATCTCTTTTTCATCTCAAATCAAGTATAAGAAATATTCTACTAGAATAACTTGATGTTGATGTCACCATCAACAATTGAATAATGCAAATAAAATGAGATCATAAATAAGATGAGATTTACTAAAAAGAATTAAAGTCATACAATTGACTAATGTAAATTATGATTTTACAAAATATTTATTCCACGAATTAATATATCACAAAAGCACTATCCTTAGCTAGCATAGAATATTCCACATGCAAAAGCTTCTAAAATGTAAAGTAAAAATAAAATCAAAACAATACCCTACCGCCCTAAAAATAGAGAGAAAAACATGACTGTAGAGAGGGTTAGAAATGTACCCTATCAATGGAGCATACACTGATAACTCAGCTCATTTTAGATTTATTACCTTATCTGCAGTGCCAGATTATCTTTTCATACCCAAATAACCCGAATAACCTTTCGAGGTGATGTTTCTTGAGCAAACCACCTATCCATATTCTCATTTCTCATATTTGTAGAAATTATGCTTGAGTCATACCTTTACCAATTGGGAGATTGAACATATGATCGATAGGGTTTAACAAATCTATAATAAGATGCCACATAACCTTTTCGACCACATGTTCTACAATAAAAAAATCGATTGTAAGAAACTTTCTTGACCTGACCATGAGTGGTTAATAATGTACTATGTTTGAGCAATAAGATGATTTAACAAATTTTGTGACTCGAGGGTTTTTTAAGTTAAAAGTCAGTTTTTCATATCCAAGTCCCTTTTTTTCACTTTCAAATTTTCCTAAACTTGGCATTTTATCAATATTTATTGCTCCATGACAAAATATTTGAAGTTTTTGCTAAGTTGTAACTAAGTCAAGCTTAAACTTTTCAAGTTCATCAAGAGTTGACTGAACTTTCTCCTCGGTATCATGAACTTTCTTTTTTAGCAGCTCAACTTTGTTTAGAAGATCTAGTTTTTTACGTTCAAGTTTTTCAATCTGAAGGCTTGTATTCTCGCCTTTTTTTTTTAAATTCTAGTATGAGTGTGTTAACTTGATCTTTCAAGGTTTTGTTAACTTTTTAAGTTTAACATACTTCAAAAATATTTAAGTATACAACTCATCAAGATTAGAGTCCCGAAACTCACAACTTTTATTATCACTCAGACTTTCAATATGGTTTTCTAGCTCAAATAGGTTAGAATAATAATTACTAGAGTTTATTCTAGCAGGATATGCACAATAGTTGCCATTTTTCATTTTAATCATTATTAGTATCAAATTCATCATTATTATCATCCTAAGTAACAATAATATTCATGGCCTTATTATTACCACTAGATTTTTTATTCAGGCAACTATGTGCATAGTGACCAAATTTATAATACTTATATCATTCAACTTGATTTAGATCAGTGTCAGGGTTGGTTAGTCGTTATTCGATTTAGCTTAATAATGAGTTTGCAACTTATAATTCACTGATTGCCCTTATTTTTAAAAATTAACATTTTTTCACAAGATTTTTAAGCTAGTTACTTAGAGAGGTAATTTGTGAATCAATATTGAGCCCCTCATCATCATCTGAAACACATGAGTTGTCAACCACTTTGGTACCCTTAGAACATGAAGATGTAGAGGAAGACTTAAAAACAATACTCTTATTCTTCTGAGGTTTTTCCACATGCATCTTGAGTTCAAATGTTCGTAACTTTTCAGCAAGCGTGTATGCTTCATTTTTTTTAAGATCTTGAGCTTCTTCTATAGCATCACGCCTGGATCTAAAGATCTTGGGAAAGACCTCAAGACTTTGTGAATAATTTGAACATCGGAGTAAGCTGCACCTAATCTAGTACTAGTGTTGATAATGTCACTTTGTCTTGCATTAAACTCATCAAAGGGTTTATTCTCATCCACTCGAATATTCTCGAATTGGGAGGTGAGCATTTGCGATTTTCTTTTCTTGACTGTATCATCACCTTCGTAAGTTTAACCTAATATTTCCCAAGCTTCTTTAGAAGTGGTACACATAGAGATGTATTAAAATTTACTTTGGCTCACAACCATAAAAATTGCATTGCAACCCTTATTGTTATAACCAATATCTTCATTTTCGTCCTTAGACCATTGATCCCTAGGCATATCATCATCATCACCCATTCCTTTCATTATGACAGGGTACATCCATCCATCCTTGATTACAATCCAGACATCTTCTCCGAGTGATTATAAGAATGCAACTATTTAGAGTTTCCAATAAGGATAGTTTTACTATCGAAGAGGGGTAGACGATTTATGAGACCTCTTAATCTTTCAGAATCCATAAGTTTCAAATATATGAGTTAGGATCCATACTTAGGTTGTTAAGCCTTCGAGCGTGACTGCTCTGATACCAATTGAAATTTCTAAGGTATTTGATATTTAGCGATTATGACTAATTAGGTCAAATTACTTAGGTCCAAAATTCTTTGAATCAATTTCCAATAACGAAATAGTAATCTAATCCAAATTGATTCTACAATCTAGTAAGAATAAACAATAATTAATATACAACTATATTCAGCACACAAGAATAAACAATTTTAACCTTGTAGGAAACCTTTCTCAAGAGAAAAACCCACACGTCATTATCGAATCTTTCACAACTAAAATCTACTATGAAAAAGGATTACAAGAATCTAAATCACTTACTGACTCGATAAACATATGCCCCATGGTTACTTATCTTTAATCACAATTTTCACAATCAATCCTCCGTTCTCACAACATCCTTCGTTCGCACAATGCCTCGCTTCAGATTACGCACCCAAGTTTTTCAAGCTTGAATTTCTCAACCTCTCAAATCACAAAGTTAAAATTAGGTTTATGTAATCTAGATCAATTCAACTTGAGGGTTGAATCTCTCATTGAATTCTCTATTCTCTCAAAATATCTCAAGCTCTAAAATTTAATTTTGGAAGAAGTGAAGTTCAAAATAGAAAAAAGTTTTAAATAGAAAACTGAGAATCCCATGCTCTGTTCAAACAGAGCAAAAATCTATTTGAACATAGAAGGTTCTGCCTATTCTGTTCCGACATAGCAAAAATTTATTCGAACATGACCAAGTCTATTCGAATAGAGATGGTTTTGCCAGGTCTAGTCAAACAGAACAAAAGTTTATTCAAACAAAAACCTATTTTCATCAAAAAACATAAAAAATTTTGAACTTTTGAAAAATACTAACAGACATGAAGACGGGCACAAGTTAAATCAAACGATAGAAGACCAGAGGGATTGCCATGTGGTAGTTAAACCCGGATCCCATCACAGTCGCTGATATAAGTCATGGAAGATGGACGAGAAGATTATGATCCCTTGGATGTATCCCAGTGTTGAGCCCTTAGCATTGTGGTTATAATAGAAAATAATATATTTGATGAGATTGGCGCTGAAACTTCTATTAGAATAACGTTGGGAGCAAAATGTGAAATAGAGTTACCAGATACGTGTAGGATATCTATACGACGTTGTGAGGAGCTCGTGAAACGTATCAATCTTGACATAAAGGTTGTAGGTAAGATCGAAGTTGATATAAAATTAGAATGAGGTTTAGAATGTCATGGTGGACACGTAAAATATATTTTGATGGGAAGGATTTGGGATGACCTTACCGGGTTTCGGGGCAGGTCTGAGGGTAACCTCCAAAAATCCGTTGGGGAACACGGCGGGTATATATGGTACATGTCCAACAAATCCCCAACTTTGCCTTCCCCACCCCATCTATTTACTATATACCTCTAAATAATTGGGAAAAATCCCCCTTTCTTAACCTCTGATGTCACACTCTATCTTATTTAATGACTTTGTTTATGGATTTAAATCATACCACTTGGACTCAGGTCTTATGTTTTAGTTTATTTTGATGACTTTGATAATGGGACAACTTAGCAAATAAAATAAAATTATATAGGATGATATATTTATTTTGTGTGTGTAAAATAACAGTTAAATGGGGCGGGGATGGATTTATGGTTATATTGTGGGATGGATTTGGAGATCCCCATTAAATTAAGAGGGTTTTGGGGCGAGTTTGGGGGAGATGAACTTAGGCATGGATGGGGATGGTTTGAGCTCCCCCACCCCGAATCCGCCCCATCGCCATCCCAAGGAATAAAACCACCTCATTCGCCTCATCTCTGCTGGAGATACTCTAACAAGCACTACTTAAAATTTCTATTTATTCTTGATGTTTGAAAGAAAATAAAGGACAAACTGCTCGAACACGGAACTGCGTAAAAGTGCATCTCTAACAGTGCGTGTATATGTTGGCAGGGGGCAATTTGGAGTCCGGTTCCAGAAACCCATGTCTCCCTCCAGCAGATTTTAAATACAATAGACCACATGTTTGCTCCTAAAAATTTAAATTATGAGAGACAAAAAGTTTAGGGGAGGGGGGGGGATTAAAGAAGGTTCATGGGGCGTTGAACCATCAAATGAGCGCTTGAATTCAGTGATTCCAGATACTCCTCAAGAGTTTTGGATCCAAATTAATACTTTGAACGAGGAGCCGAGTATTGGGTTCCAATTTCAGATTGGTGTTTGCTTATTCAATTGCATTAGGGCCACATACTAATACACTTGTAGAATTGCTTGTATTACTAGCTGGACAAAGGTTTTGTAAACAATATGTTGGTTTCCTCTTGTTGCTAAGATAGATGCACTAACTATTGTCATATGGTTTCATGTTGTTGGCAACTGTTATATCTTTCAAGAATTAAGTATTTCTCTACCATATTTCCAGGGAAGGTCATCAAGTGGCTAATGGAATAGTCAAAGAAAGGTGTAATTAGATTGGATCTCTTCATTGGTGTATGAATAGTTTACAAAGAATTGTCAAAGCGGCCCTCAATCTTGATAGAATGGGAGTTATTTCTATTAGTGCATCAGTAATAGGGTTAGGTTGGTTCAATACCACCTAACCCAACCCCTACGACCCCTGTGGTCGGTTCAGAGACCACAAGGGTTGCCTACTATTTTAATCATGCTGCGACAAACAGTTTACCGCGACTCTTTTAACTATTAAGATGATGCCACGTGTATGGTTTAAATCATTTAAAATTACCGCAGCTTTTTGTTTGCCGCGACACTTTAACATAAAAAACAAGGAGACCAAGCCACAAAAAACATAGCTCTCTCTCTCTCTCTCAATCTTATGTTTGGTGGTGGTGATTAGGATTTGTGGTTTTTGTTTTATAGGTTTAATTTGTGTGAATTGGTGAATAACATTTGTGGTGAAGAATCACCTTAAATGGAAAATTGTACTTTTGTGGTTTGTGTGTAATTTAAGGTTCCTACAAGAGATTATCCGAACAACGGTGACCACAACATCGATCTTGGCGTCTCTTTCTTCTTCTTTTTCTTCTTTTTTTTTCTCTCTCTCCCAAAAGCAAAAGCAAAAACAAACCCTAAACACAAATAATGTGGTTTTAAAAGCAATTAATCGTCATCATTGATGAATAGCAAATGAATAAATTTGAGCGAGTTTTGGTTTGCATTTGGTTATTTTTGGGTGGCTTCGCGGTGGTATATGATTGTTTACTTAGATTTTGCCTCCAATCGAGTGTTTTGATCTCTCTTTATTTGTAGTTTTATAATGGAAGATTAAAGATAAAAGATCTCTCTTTTGTTGTGGTTTTACAGCATAAGATTAAAGATGAAGTGTCATAAAATAGAAATCGGTTTCCATTCTTCTATTGTATTGCATAATTGATCTCAGTTATTTGATTTTGAAGAACGATAAAGGAGGATTAAAGAGAAAGAGGAGTTGTTGTTGAAGGAGTTTAAGCCACGACAAACAGAAGGTCGTGACATTTAATAGTCGTTGCAACTTCATCTTGAGCATACACATGTTCTATTTTGGGCCATCAAAAGTGCAGCGATCAACTATTCACCGTGGCATAGTTTTATAAATAAAAAAATTGACCCACAACAAGGATGATGGCCGGTTGAGGCTTATGTCCTAGTTTCAACCGACCATATTAGAGATATTCTAAGAGCATATGCAACAATAAGGTCGGTTTAAACTTACTAAAATGAATTAGCAATAACCCACCTTAATTTTTACACAGTAGTGCCAAGCCGACCCAGGGTCGTCTGAGCCCAACACAGTTTAGAACTCTACGACATGAATGAACGGCCTGGATGGGCCCACGTGGGCCAATATTTACGAGTTATATCTGCCGCGCCGTTCTGAATTATGCGATACAGTAACCAATCATAAACAGGCTCGTGGCATCCCATTAATATTTGAAATGTCACGCACAAAATTGCGTGGCTTGGTCTATAAGAAAGAATGCATACTTTCATTCTCCACACTTAGTTTTTTTGCTCTCATTCCCTCCAAAACCCAAGTTTTTTTGCTCTCATTCCCTCCAAAACCCAACACCCAACCCAACCTCATAAATTTTGCATTTTTTTGACCAAATTAGAGTCTCTAAACTCCGACAAAATGTCGGGAGAATCGTCATCGCAACCGCGCAACAAATATTCTAAAAGAAAACGTAATACTTACGCCAAAGTTACACGAATGGGTAAAGAGACATTTACGAGTGCCTTACCATTATTGCTCACCGTTGATAATCCCGACCCAACTCTTGATGGAACCGAGTAGACATTCGTCTAGAAAATTGGGTGCATATTAGCATTGGATCGGAGGACAAATCAGTAAGATTCTTTTGAAATTCTCGTATTAACACGTGGTTTTACAAATGTTTTATGAAATGCCCTAATGAAATTATAATATATATTTTTATATTTGAATGTAGAACTGAGATAATATAATATGTCGTGTATCACTATACAAGGTATTGAGGTGGTACGAGCTTTTTTCCAACTACCCATCAATAGAGAAATTGATCGACGATATGGGTTTCGAGGAGTTTTTATCGATTAATGTGGGGAATAACGATAACCGATTAGTTCATGCTCTTGTGGAGCGGTGGTGGCCCTTCACCCATATATTTCATTTCTCTTGTGGGGAGCGTGGCTTTACGCCGTTAGACTTTGTGATACTAACGGCTCTCTCTTATGGAATTAGAATAATTTTCCCTTATGACGATAAGTATTCAAATGTCGATGAAGCGTTTAAGTTATTTCTTGGGATTACAAGCAATGGTATAAAGTACGGGAACATCACGTTAGTATTTTTGAAGTCATATATGAAGGATTTGGATCCAAGAGAAATAAATTACATTTACAACCCGCAATTGGATATTGTGTACGCGAGGGCTTTTGTTGCATATATGATAGAAAATCTATTCTTTACAAATGGTAGCACCTTGCTTGCGGTGGGTTATCTCACCGCTATGGAAGATGAACATATTATAGGTGGGAAAAAGTACGATTGGGGATCTTCCATCATGGCTGCATTGTATCGGGGACTGGACCTAACATCAGTGAAGAAGAATGGGCATGATATGAACTCGTTATTTGGATTTTAGTTGCTTTTGAAGTTTTGATTATGCGAGTATTACAGAGTGGGGATGCACATTATGAAAGATCCTAACTTTCGACATATTTATCCCCGTATGGGTGGTGGGCAAAAACTGAGAGGAGTAAATCGGGAGTTGAAACCCACCATTCATTTGAATTGATCAAGAACATGATCAAGTGGAAGGACAGAGAAAATATTGATTGGCAACCGTGGTTGAGATCCAGAAATGGAATGCGTAGGGAGGTAAAATACGCGAAACTGCTTAGTACAAAAATAGTTCCATTCATATCAGTCTCATACAAGAACAGAACTCTTTGGCATTTAGGAGAGAGGTGTATGCATCAGATCATGAGGGTAAATGTTGTTCCTATGACCCCCACAAATATTATGGAGTTCCCACATTTCAATCCCGATGTATGGGCGCAGTTAAAGGAAATCGAGTTCTACGATGCAAACAACTATATCATTGAGGATACGAACTATATGACGTATTGGAAGCACGTTCACCCAAATCCTAGGATTGGATATGTGAGGGCTTATTTCTAATCCTCATACTAAGTCCGATATTCGAGCTCATATAGTTCGAAGTTAGAACACTGGAAACTAACCAAGGGCTGAAGGTAAGCAGTTCACAATACAGACTTCCCCATCTACAGTTCGGGGATGTCAAAGCATCCAATAACACCGCACTGCAGAAAATACTCAGATGTCTATCAACTGTTCGAATACATGCAAACACTATTAGAGATTGTATCTTTATCAACAGTTCAGAGATATCGAAGCATTCTGTAACTTCGCACTGCAGAAGATACTCCTCCACTTATCAATAGGTCATATATATGCGAACATCACAAGAGATCGAATCTTCTCCAACGGTTAGAAGCTACAACTAAGAGTATTAATAGATTCGTTACAAATCAACACATATCAAGACGTTACAAAAGACCATTATGAAGACTCATCAAAACCTGATATTATAACGTTCCTCATCAATGTAACTAACGGTCATATTATAAGACCTATAAAAGAGACCTAGATATGAGGATCAAGGATGGCTATTATCACCTAGAGAACTCTGAGAGAAAGTTATCCCTACTAGAACTCAGATATCCAGTCTCTTTCTCTTTGTAATAGCTAGCATATATATAAAAACACTATTCTTTCAGAAATCCTCTGAAGAGGTCATGGTTTTTAACCCATTCAAAGGTTTTCTACACTACATCACGTGTCAATTGCTTTCAGTTTTCAATCAAAACTCTATATTTTAAGGGTGTAAGGCACTATCTTCGTCCAATGCAAAAATAGGCTATTATATTTGGCACCGTCTGTGGGAATCGAAGCATACACTCAGCGTTCTCCAATCCAGTTTTTACCGCATTCATTTTTAAAAGATGGCAAATCAAGACAAATCACACCACGTCCTGCTTGACGCTGCTGAACAAGTCACATATTTGCGAACAACTGTGCAAGCAGAAGCCAAGCGACGAGTAGAGCTAGAGAAACAGCTCGCCTGCATGCATGACACAATTAGAGCGCTTCAAGCTCAAATAACAACAAATCCAAGATAACAGAACGCTATGCTTGCAACCTCGAGGATATCAGTCCATGATCGCTTGGAACATCGAGGCCGAAATCTAGCACTTACTCAAGTTCAGTAAGAACCAGTTCTACCTCGGAGTCACATCAATCCACCATTACCCGTTGGAGCGGTAATAGATCTGCAATAACAGGAGGAGCAAAATAGAGAAACCTCGAGTTTCAGTCTATGACCGCATGGGAAAAGTAACAGGAGAGCATAATCTTGCGGGAGGACCAACATCAAGACGAGCTGTCACGTCTCGCCTACATCTCACTCTAGAATAGGGGACAGGTGGACAGGCGCATCAAGGAGCTGTTAGACGCTCAAATACAAACTACATAAAATAGCTATCCTAAACTACAGAAGAGCCCACTTGGACAAGAGTTGCTAGATGAGGAAGTGTCTGCCAGTTTTCATACTCGAAAGATCCAGAAATACAAGGGGGGGGGGAGATCCTGTGGAACACGTCCAAGAATTTCAGGATTCTTTGGGACTGCATTCGACATCTAACCACATCCTCTGCCGCCTCTTTCCGACCAGTTTGAAAGGAGAACCTCTACGATGGTTCCACACACTCAATGAAGGATCTATATTCACTTTCAAACAACTTCGCGAACTGTTTGTCAAAAACTATTCGCACAATAAAGACAAGGAGGAGAGTCTTTACTCTTTGTTCAGCCTCAAACAGGCGCCAGATGAAAAATTAGAGACGTTTACCAGGAAATTTTTCGGACTAGCCCAGAAAATTGACAACCTCGACAAGAAAATCATAATCTCCGCCTTCACCAATGCTTTAATCGCAGATGGACGAGTCAATGAGTACCTGGTTCTCAACAAACCATTGACGTTGGAGGACATGATAGAAAAGGTCAACAACTTTATCGACCTTGAGCGACTGACAACTGAGAAGCCAAGACCTCAACACACCACCCTACCAACAAAAGGCCATCCCGACAAACGGCCCCATAATAGCAACAAAGACTATGAGGATGATAAGAAGCGATTCAAATCCAATGACAATCAAGGATGCCAAGGGCGAAGGAAGCCAATTCTATGTATACCATAGTTAACAACTATTCTTGCAGACTTGTACCCGCTGATACAAAAAGATGAATGCTTCAGAACTGCCAATACTCTTACGCCTATACCAGGAAAGCCATATTGCATTCACCACCAGATTTAACATCATGACACAGAGCGATGTTTCGCATTAATATATTTTCTCCATAATTCATTTTCACAAGGTCAAATGCTTGAGTATATTGTTGACATCGAAAGTTATAAGGATGGCAGTTATAAGACTGACGTCAAAATCGTCGAAGTTGACGAAACAAATGAAGAAAAATACTTATACTTCATCGAGACTCAGACAATCAACAACTCCAATAGATCCAAGCGTAGGCGTGTCGGACAATGCCATGATCTGAGAATGACAGATAAAGAAGCTCGCTTGTTACCTGAATCCAACAATCGACGAGCTGAGATTTCTTTCGAAGACTGTGACGTTCCTCATGTCAACTTTCCGCACCAAGATGCACTTGTGATCATGTTAAAGGTGAAGAACATAGTTCTACAAATGATGATGGTATATACCGGCAGCAACATCGAACTAATTTACGAGAGTACAATCGACCAAATGGGATTAGTAGATAAGGTCGAACCAAGTGACATCAATGTCTCTGGATTCAACGACTCTATGGAAGAACGTGTGGAGAAAATCACACTTCCCATCACAGCCGGGGTAGTCACACTTGAGGTAGTTTTCTACGTCATCAAAGCCAAATCCCGTTACCTGGGCATCATGGGACGACCATGGTTACATAACATGAAAGCAATTCCCTCGACATATCATCAGGCAATATGGTTCGATTGGAAAGGAGGGATCTACGAAATCAAAGGAAGCCAGAAATTAGCTCGAGCTTGTGATAATATTGTTTCCATTAAAGCTAAGCCAACTGCAACAACTCCTGCATAACAATTGTAACAGTCAATTCTAGCAGAACCTCAGTTACCAGGCATCAAACCAATAGAGTACATCGAGATCAGTAGCATGAACAGGGGAACTCACATTGGAACTCTCTTTAGCACGGAGGAACGCTCGAATCTCATATAATTCCTTATAGAGAACAGTAATGTCTTTGCATGGATGTTTCATGAAATGACAGGGATCGATCCGGCTATAGCATGCCACAAGCTAGGGTTAAAAGATAAAGCAGAACTGGTTAAACAAAAGCGACGGACTCTAGCGCCAAGACTACGAGATGAAGTAAATATAGAGATCGACAAATTGATTAAGGTCGGTTTAATTCGCAAAGCTATTTACCCAGACTGGATCTCAAAAATTGTTGCAGTCCCAAAAAAGAATGGCAAAATCAGAGTCTGTGTTGATTTCACGGATCTCAACAAGCACACGCCGAAAGATAGCTTTCTACTTCTAATCATCAATCACCTGCTCGATTCTACAGCAGGGCACGAACTCTTTTCAATGATGAACACTGCATCAGGATATAATCAGATACCACTTCTTCCTGAAGATCAAGAAAAGATTGCGTTCATCACCGAACAAAGTCCATATTGCTATAAAGTCATGCCTTTCGGCCTGAAAAATGCCGGAGCTACCTATGAGAGATTGATAACACAAATGTTCAAAGACCATCTCGGTAAAAAAATGGAGGTCTACATTGACGATATGCTCTGCAAAAGTCCCAAGAAAGAGAACCATCTCACTGATTTGCGAACAACTTTTGAGATTTTTCGATCTTACAAGATACATTAAAATCCTGGCAAATGCCAGTTTGGTGTACAATCCAGAAAGTTTTTAGGACATCTAATAAGCAAAAGAGGCATTAAAGCTTATCCATCAAACATACAACCTCTCTTAGCTATGCCTTCACCCAAGACAAAGAAGGACGTTCAGAAACTACCCGGGAAGATCGCAGAACTCAACAGATTCGTATCCAAATCATCATACAGGTGTCGACCTCTATTCAATTTGTTAAGACAGGGTACATCACGAGGAAAATCACAGAAAGATCCAAAGATCGAATTGGCAGATAAATGCGAAGCGGCTTTCCACAAACTTAAATGTTATTTGGGTAAACAACCAGTTATGAGCACACCAGCCGCTGAAGAAGACCTTATAGTATACCTAGCTGTCACGAATACATCTCTCAGCTCCAATCTTCTCCGAATCGAAGAAAAGACTGAGAAACTAGTCTATTTTATCAATAAAACTCTGACTCCCGCTGAAACAAGGTACACCAAAATCAAGAAGCTTCTTCTCGCTCTCATTTATACATCCTAGAAATTAAAGTAGTATTTCCAAGCTCATACTATCCGTGTTTTGACAAACTATCCACTCCGCGAAATCTTATCCAAGCGCAAAAAATCTCAACGTATTCAGTAGTGGTCAGTAACACTTGGGGAGCACGATATACATTTCGAACCACACCATTCTAATAAAGGCCAAACTATAGCAGATTTCCTAGCAGACTTTCCAGTAAAGGATCATGATTGAGAAGAAAAATTTACTGATCAGAAAGATTAGCCACTCGCAGATCAATCCGAAGATAAGTCAGATTGGGTAACAAAGAAAGGTTGACGACTTTTAACTGACAGCTCCGTCGGTTCATCCGGATCAGGGATTGGAATCGTTCTTATTACTCCCTCCAATGATCGGCTCAAAAAATCTGCTCACCTCAGTTTTGAAGCAACCAATAATGAAGCAAAATATGAGGCTTTGATTCATGACTTAGACATGACAATCACACTGGGAGTAGCTGAACTCTCTATCTACACAGATTCATTACTAATCGTCAACCATTAGACAGGCGTCTATCAAACCAATGAAAGAATGGTCGACTATGTTGTTGTAGTGGTCGAACGAATGAACAAATTCCAGACAATTTCTATGGAACATTTTCTACGAGGAGAAAATAGACATTCAGATGCATTCGCTTACCTTGCTGGTGTCCTTGGATCAGAAGCTCGTTACTTAAAAATCGACGTTATTTCTAACCCCAGTATCAGTACCATCGAGTCCAACGCCATTAATATTAGGGGCAACGAAGAGATCAAAGATGATTGGAGAAAGCCTTTTATTACTTACATCGGACCTCAAAATAAATTCGATGGGCCACTTCCTGAGGATCCTACAGAGCGGCGAAGATTAATTGATAATGCTCGAAGATACGTTGTTCAAGGCAATCTCCTATACAAAATTTCGGTCACTGGTCCCTATCTCTATTGTCTATCTGACAAAGAAGCACATCAATTCTTGTACGATCAACACGAAGGCACGTGCGGATCCCATGCAGCAGGACGATCTCTTGCAAACAGAGCTTTAACTCAAAGAATGTTTTGGCCTAAGATGAAAGCACAGACAATCGAATATGCCCATAAGTGTGGCGTTTGTCAGCGGCACAGACCTAAAATTTGAGCTCCAACACTTAAACTACACTCGAGCCAAGTAACTTGGCCATTCTGACGATGGGCTCTCAATCTTGTAGGAGAGTTTCCTACAACACTAGGAAAACAAAAACATTTATTGGTCGCTATAGATTACTTTACTAAATGGGTAGAAGCAGTTCCGTTGTGCCGAACCCGAGAAAACGAAGTTATCAGATTTATGTGGGAAAATATTATTATCCAATTCGGCAGACCACATCTCATTTGAATTGATAATGGACCACAGTTCGTTGGTTCCAAGATCGTCACATTCCTCAATGAGCACAACGTCATTCATTCCCCATCCAATCCTTATTACCACAAGGAAATGGACAAGCTGAGATTACTAATCAAACTATTTTGGATGGCATCAAGAAGCGTTTAAATGATAAAAAGAGGAACTGGGTAAACGAGTTACCACATGTACTTTGGGCCTATCAAACAACCCCCAGAACTGTAACTGGTTGTACTCTATTTTTACTGGCCTACGGGACTGAAGCCATCATTCCCACTCAATATCATCATTCGATACGGGATCACGAGATGACAGATGAAGAAACGAGTTTCAGATCGCATGTAATTTGAATCTGATCGAAGAAACACGTGATAAAGCCCTTGTTAATCTTGGAAGATATCAACTAGCTTTATCCCAATCCTATAACAAACGAGTTCGGCACAGAGAATTCAAAGTCAAAGACCTCGTTCTCTGATAAATCCCACAATATTGCAAAACATCCAATATAGGAAAGTTAGCAGACAATTGGGAAGGTCCTTTTATCGTAACTGGCACAAGTGGTTTAGGATCCTACGATCTTAATACATATGAGGGTGTACCTATGCTGAACCCATGGAATACCCGCCGATTAAAGTTGTATCGAAGATAAACATGCTGTAATATCTGATATTATGCAAAAACGTACTTTTTCAGCATCATTTTGCAAGTTTACTCAATTCAAGAATTTCTACTATCTCCGTCTATCCCAGAGAATAACTACATCATAGATGTTCAAATAAATTCGTTCTCCGAAGGTCGTTTATTAAGATAATCAATTTGATCTGGCAGAGGTGCGCCATACAACTATTCAATATTCAAAGATGTCTCAGTACAGTCGCTTATTGATACGCTCAATTCGACCTGTGACTGAGACCTGCAACATAGTTGTTCAAATAAACTCGCTCTCGGAGGGTCGCTTATTAAGACAATTAATTCGATCTGGCAGAGATGCGCCATGCAGCTATTCAATATTCAAGATGTCTCAGTACGGTCGCTTATTGATATGCTTAATTCGACCTGTGACTGAGACCTAAATTATAGTCGTTCAAATAAATTTGCTCTCTGAAGGTCGTTTATTGAGATAATCAATTCGATCTGGTAGAGGTACGTCATACAGATATTTAATATTCAAAGATTTCTCAGTACGGTCGCTTATTGATACGCTCAATTCGACCTTTGACCGAGACCTACACCATAACTGTTCAAATAAACTCGCTCTCGGAGGGTCGCTTATTGAGACAATCAATTTGATATGACAGAGATGCACCATGCGGCTATTCAATATTCAAGATGTCTCAGTATGGTCGCTTATTGATATGCTCAATTCGACCTATGACTGAGACCTGCAACATCAATTTTCAAATATACTCGTTCTCCAAAGGTCGCTTATTGATTTAATCGATTCGATCTTGCAGAGACGCATTATTCAGCTATTCAAACATTTTATAACTCTCTTTACGGTTGCTTATTAACTTGCTCAATTCGACCTATGTAAAAGATAATACAACACCGCTGCAATCATATCTCTACATTGTCGTTTATTGGTTCACCCAATTCGACCATACAAAGAGATTACATAACAAAAACATTTTCTACTAAACTTTTGACATTTTTTCTACAACAAAGACATATTTATACTCTGTCTCATTACATTATAAATAATGAAACTACCTTTCACACTTCGGGCGTACAACATTCGAACTTACCCCAAGCCCAGATGAAAGTAAGGCAGGGAAAGGTATAGCCGCATCAACTATAGTAGAAGGTGCATTTAGTAATTCCATAACTCTCGGCATCAGATTATCTATATAAGATAACCTCGCTAGCTGCATATCATACTCCATGCTGTATTCAGTTGAAGCAGCCAATATCGAATCACGCTCTGTTCAAAATTTCTCTACATCAGTATGCAACATAGCCATAGCGCGCAATGTAACATTATCTGCAGTCAACAACGTAGCTTCACAAAACTCGGCCTTTACCTTGTTTAGCTCGTTGTCAAGATCCTTACATTGATCTACCAAAGACTTCTTCTCCTATAGCAACGAACCCCTATATTGCTTCGTTATCTGCACACTGCGCTCCATCTTCTATTTCAGACGTTACAACTTCTCATCCACCTCCTTAAAATACTTGCTTTCGTTGCCTGCTGCATCCACTAACCTTTGCAACTCCTCACACTTCAGATGGAGCTCCAAATAAACTACATTACCTTGCAGACACTCTAGTGCCAAGGATTGCTTTTCCCGCTCAAGATCGGCGATCCGTGTGTTACAGTTATTGATGGTTTCATTCAGCTTTCGATCTCTCTTGGAACATGCTTCCTCGTGAGTTTTGGCACGGTCACTTTTTTTCAGGCATGAATCTCAAGCCTTACCCAAATCCCAGTTCAGTTTTTTCAGACGTTCTCGCATATGATGGATTTCGGCATCTTGCTTCTTTAAGAGATCAATATTATTTGTTACCACCGACTGATGGTATAACAGATCGTTCTTCTGCTTTCCAATCATACTTAACAGATCGAGTATTTGTTGATTCGCAGCCATAGTCTCTAACTTTTTCTTCTTCAGAGATTCTTTCTACAGTTCGGCTTCATTATTAGCAGTCAATATCTCTGCATCCTTACATGACAACTCTACAGTCACAACATTTAGCTAACTCTGCAGTTCTAACATATCAGATTCCAGCTTCGAATTCAACAAAGTCATATTTTTAACCTCCAACGAACATTGCTGTAACTTTGCAGACAGTTCTTTATTTGATGCGGATAAGACAGCCAGTTCGTCCTGTTCATTGTCTTCAGCCTAGAAGAACATATTACAAATGACAATACATCTATCAACAGATATTTATTCCAACAAGACATATCGTTCAACAACATTTATTACAACATCAAGCTATGATACACGAATCAACAACATAATGCAGAACACAATCATATGCCACAATTTAGTTGGCTTATGATTGAACCCTACTACTACTCGCATCTACTGGTAAAGGTTCATTGAAGATCACGACCTCTTGCGGACGGGTCTTATGCCGTGTGTGAGGTAACAGATCTTTGACCTCCTCCTCCTCAGACTCTTCAGCTCGCGGTTTTGAGGTTGAAGTTCCTCCACCCTCATTCCCTTTTGCAAACCATATATTTTCAACCTTATCATTCTCTACTTCATCATCTTTACCACAGCTCAATATATAACGTCTAAATTCATTTTTTACTATCTCGAGCTCGCCCCCATAAAGTGCGATCACATCGGCTATCTGACGTTCGTGATCCGTGTTACTAGCATGTTTTCCCCGCTTTGGAGTAAGATACTTCTTCAAGCGCGATTTGGACATTTGCAAACATTTCTGCGCATCTAGTAAACACGCTTCTAACAATGTCACTCTCTTATCCAAACTCTGCAACAACTTATTACACTCTACCTTTTCCCTCTCCAGGCATGCATTATGACCCTTGCATCGCTCCAGTTCGTCACAAGCATGCCTCATATCGATTTCTAATTGTGTCTAGATCCTTCTATCTTCCTTCTTTATGTGAAGAAAAGGATCCTCATTGCTCTTTGCCCCTACAAAAGTTAAGCTCATCAGGCAATGGACCTATACCACCCCATATGATGGATACTCCAGTCCGAGCTGAGCATCTTTGCACCTTTATACTATGGCGATTGCGCGCTTCTTGCGCCAAGAATTTTACCCGAGCTGAGTCCGGCACTATGCCTCTCTCAGTTAATAATTCTAAATAGGCTTCCTTCAAGCCCCGCTCACTATTAACTTTGGCCTTAAAATAAAGCGTCAAAGATAATAATAACCTTTGACACTCTAACTTATCACTCTCATCTACAAACCGCTTATCCTTAAGGGGATTTTGGAGTAAGACAAATCTATCTCTCTCTTTTCGCAAAACCTCATCCCTCTCAATTTTTATCTTCCCATATCTACATTGAAGCTCGAATAACTCCTTAAAGGTGGTATCAAAGTTTGACTTATGAAGACGTCTCTCATATTCAAGTTTATTGTGTACCTGTTGAGTACGATTGATGGAATCCCTTGCTCGACTTAAGGCCTTCTCCATCTCGATCACTTTCTCCCTCAAACGAACTACCTCATACATGTAAATTATACATTCACCATCAAAACAACATATATCAACAGCAACCACAAAAAAATCAAAGTCTCAGCAAAACTGGTTCTATCATAAATGCATAAGACAACTTCAATCAGACATATCCTTGAGCTATGTTACAGCTACAGAATCAAAGATTAGCTCCTGCTACCTCTGGGGTCGCATCATCCGCCACTGGAGGAGCCAGGGTCTGCTCAGCAGGTCGTTCAGCCACCGAAGAGGGATCCTCCTCTAGGAAAATTATTTCACCATACTTCCCAGCAATAGAAAGATTAACATTTTCTCTCTTCAACCCCTAGAAGTAAAATGCTTGAACCAGACTATTTCGAACAGTCACCACACTGTCGAAAGCTTTTTTACCCTCAGCTCTGAGCTCTTCCTTCAACGTGGCACTCTCTGTTTCGAACTATTTCATCTGCAGAGTTTTCTCATGCTCCAGCTGCTCTGACCATAAAGCCTTCTCCTTCTGCAACTGCTTACACAACGCAGTTTACTCCTTTAACTGTTCTGCCAAAGATGCTTTCTCGGCCTCATACTCGGCACGATCCGCAACAGCTACCTTCAGCACCTCCGCGACCGACTTCCAAGCAACAGAAAGTTGCACCACAAATATAGCAAAGCAGTATTACAAGATCGGATCATTACTTAAAAAGATTTAATCATATAAGATCATGCATACCTGTGAGATACTGGATCAAATTTGAGTATCTAGGCGGATGGGATCACGCTTAGCCAAGTCTAGCGCCTTCTGCTCCACCACTTTGAGATTGACCCCCTTTGAACAAGCTCGGATATCTTTCCCGGACTCTTATTTCTGCTTCTTCAGAGGAGGAGCCATATTTACAGCAGCATCTACCTCAGTCTCCGCCTGTATCGTTTGTGCAAGAGTTATTTGCTCCGGAAGGGGCAACGCCTTTTTTCCTCTAGGTCATCGAGGTTGGATACTCGAAGTACCTGCAGCACAGGTAGGAATCTCCATAATATCATCATAAGTAAAACTAGAAGTAGCCATAGCTCGATTCTGATGAGCTCGCTGTACTTTTTCAACTATAGAATTCAACCTCTTCTCTCTGCGGATGCCTAGTTCTCCAAGAACTTTGTTCAGTTCGGTTCCTTCTCTACTAACGGCGTCGAACAGACTCGACGTATCAGCAACACCTTTGGGATTATGCTCTGCCAAATCAACAACAAACTATGTTAGAAGCTCGCAACAAATTATAAAAAAAGTGAATTACAAGCAAAATGAAGACACTTACACTCGCTAAAATCCTTATATATCAGCTCGAGCGCCGGTTCCCCAGGTACTTACATACAATTACCCCTAACCATCATAAGATGGTCGCACCAGGGTCTTCCAGCAGACTCAAAGTTAAATAATTTTGGCCTTGCCGAATCACTAAATAAGTATCCACTCTTTCAATCTTTCATATATTTAAACTTATAGTATTTCAAGACATCGTCCGCTACAAACTGTCTCGCAATACCACCATCCCTTCATCTCTTGTTAAGGGCTTCACAGACCTTCATCATTTCAAAGACATTACCATTTAATTAGCCAGGGCAATTCTTTAGAGCATTCATGACACCCTTTTGGAAAAAAGTTAGGGGAATGCTCAACCCATATATAACCTGGTTCAGATAGCAAAGGAATCAGTCCTCTACGACCTCTGCACCAGTCCCATTGTAATAAGAGATATCTATATCATCTCCTATACCCATATTCCCCTTCCACTT
The DNA here is from genome assembly GCA_014058105.1 of Kingdonia uniflora. Taxonomy (NCBI): domain Eukaryota; kingdom Viridiplantae; phylum Streptophyta; class Magnoliopsida; order Ranunculales; family Circaeasteraceae; genus Kingdonia; species Kingdonia uniflora. The sequence continues at coordinate 2,677,722 of JACGCM010002784.1, forward strand.
ATCCAGAGAAGGCACCTGATAATGATCTATCTAACCATCTGGTCTCACCAGAGTCCTAAACCACAACCCCGCATTCATCACATAATTCCCCCATTTTCCATCTAAACCTCTTTTATACTGCAAAAATTTCTTCGCTACGTCTACATTCTCGGGATACCTAAAAAATTGCCCAGTCTCAATCTCCACATGCAATTCCCCATCCTCCTCAGAATGAACAGCCGGCATATCAACAATAATGGTACCACTATCCTTTAAATCATTTATAGTCTTACCAGACGATGATGATTCCTCACTGGAGGATACAACCATTTTACTACTGGGTCAAATTTTTGACACGTATCTAGCACATACAAGAAAAGGCTATTCAGTGCTTTGTAATTAACCAGGCTTTATCCCTCAGCCATACCCAACAAGTCATCAATCTACCAAGCATGCAAATACAATCTAATATGGTATTCAACAGACATACTATCTACCACAATAGAGAAGATAGAAGTAGAGATACTAACCTGTACTAGAAGAGCAACAGTCGTCGACTCCGGTCACCACTCACACCTCAGGCGACAAAACTTTGTTCTTCTTAGCAAGATCACGCAACATTGGAGGACTTCGTTCAAAGTTTGAAGATTTTCTCTCTCTAGAAATGCTTCTTCCTCTGTCTGCAACTGATTGTGGTTTAAGAGAAGACGAAAGACAAGCTTTTATATTATCCCTCAGTTTCTGAAATGACGGCACTTCAGGACACGTGTCATCATCATCTATCCTTGCAGGCACGTCTTTTCGTTTGCCCTCATAATGATTTTTGGAGTAATGTGCTCGGTTATCACGTCTGTCTCTCTCCTCTGCCATAATTAAAGACTCACTGCCCAAGAAAATTTATACAGATCTTACAGTATGATTACTTACAACAATAACCTTCTACGGCTGCACGATCCTGCTGTGCCTTTTATAGCATGGTTTCAGTTCAAAAACCTAAGTACAACTATTACAGATGTCACTTACCTCATTTTCGGTTTAACAGAAGCAAAAAATTAGTAACAAACCCCACTTCAATTATATCAGGGATACTGAAAATACTAACAAGACGACCTCAACACAAACAAATCATTTTATTCTGATCAATCATCCGACCTCACATATAATTACAGAACGGATGTTTCTCTCCACCACATGGAATCATTTCCCCACCAGCAGCTCTCTCATCCTCTCTAGAAAGCTTCTCCAGTACCATTTCTCGAACTACTGCCTCACATAGCTCTACATGTAACAGAAGTTTGAAAAACAAGCCACATCGGGAGATGCGACCAAGTTCCGCACCAGGAACATCATTTGTTCAATTTGTCTATGGTAATACTCTCACAACAAAAGTTTATATCACGCACGAAAGATATCATGGACAATAATAATATATCTCAACAAGGCAACAAATATATAGCACGATCTACTCAGTTCAAATATACTTTATCCAGCCCAGCAACAATTTGATCTAAATATTTTTCGAGCTATGTCATATTTGACTAGTTCGATAATTATTCTACGGAGTCCTACAGCAGTTCATTTAAGCAGTTTCAAATACATACAAGACAAGATAATAAAGTTCAAATTTATTATTCAAGACAAACGATTTACAAGGACGAATACTTCAGTCAGTTCGAAAATCAAGATTACCACCTTACACATGACAGTGCAACACTTGAGAAGAAACAATGGCGGGCCCAGCTGAAGAACTAAAAGCCCATGAAGTGGAACTGGAGTAAGGTAGAGGACAAATTTAATCCCACTACTCCTCCATAACCCCCACCTCTCTTGCCAACGGAGGACCTCCTCCACCATTATAATACCCAATCCTTCGCAAGATATCGGCAGTACTTCTCAGACGACTTCCCTGCCTTCTCGTCTTCCGCCGCCACCGCATCCTTTACAAGCATCCGTAGACAGGTCCGACGATGTACAACAAACAAGACCATGTAGTGGAAGCGTCACATTTGATGATAATCATCCTCTGCCTCCTCTACTTCTTCCCACGACATCCCATGAAAAGTTGGAGGAACCGGGATTGGAGTTGGCATAGAAAGACTTTGGTTCCCAAAGTAGCGGGTCTGCAGAATCATCATCTTCTTTTAAACTCTCTCCTCATACGCCTGACAACGAGTAGTCACCATTGCTACTACTTATTCAAATCCATACGGCTGACAGGTTCAACCAGGATGAACAGTGATAACAACTATTCACCATTTTTTATAGTCACAACATTTAATTCCATGCCACCACTTCCAATATAGTCTTTATCACAAGCACACATCTCAAACAACATTTTTGGGAGACCCAACAGTCAAAACAATTATTCCTCCAGATACCTAGGAAGCCATCAATGCAGCATTAAAAATGACTGGACTTCTCAACCAACACCACTCGCTACACAAGTTTATCCTGTTATTGGCTGAGAGAGGGCAGTTGTGAGGGCTTATTTCTAATCCTCATACTAAGTATGATATTCGAGCTCATATAGTTCAAAGTTAGCACACTGGTAACTAACCAAGGGCTGAAGGCAAGCAGTTCACAATACAGACTTCCCCATCTACAGTTTGGGGATGTCAAAACATCCAATAACATCGCACTGCAGAAAATACTCAGATGTCTATCAACAGTTCGAATACATGCGAACACTATTAGAGATCGTATCTTCATCAACAGTTTGGAGATATCGAAGCATCTTGTAACATCGCACTGCAGAAGATACTTCTCCACTTATCAACAGGTCGTATATATACGAATATCACAAGAGATCGTATCTTCTCCAACGGTCAGAAGCTACAGCTAAGAGTATTAATAGATTCGTTACAGATCAACACGTATCAAGACGTTATAAAAGACCATTATGAAGACTTATCAAAACCTGATATTATAACGTTCCTCATCAATATAACCAACGGTCATATTATAAAACCTATAAAAGAGACCTGGAGATGAAGATCAAGGACGACTATTATCACCTAGAGAACTCTGAGAGAAAGTCATCCCTACTAGAACTCAAATATCCAGTCTTTTTATCTTTGTAATAGCTAACATATATATAAAAACACCATTCTTTCATAAATCCTCAGTAGAGGTCGTGGTTTTTAACCCATTCAAGGGTTTTCCATGCTAAATCACGTGTCAATTGCTTTCAGTTCTCAATCAAAACTCTATATTTCAAGGGTGTAAGGCATTATCTTTGCCCAATACGAAAATAAGCTATTACAGGTTACACTTTAGTGAAGAAGGTTGGAAATTTGTGGATATTCGAGTGCGATTTAGTTAGACCCGAGGTACGTGTGCCACAAACTTCGAGTTTAGGTGAATCGTCTCAGGTTCAGAATTGTGGAGTGGATGCGACGTCAGATTCTCAGGATATTGGATGGTTCATGGAGGTGGCGGGAACCGTCGGAGAGCGTAGACGGATATCGATCCCAGCCATTGAGGTCCAATAGCTATGTCCATCCATGTATATTGTGGATGGGCTATGATAACAAAATATTGAAATGCACCATGTAGCATATGAACATTCAAGGTACTATGTTGACTGCATAGATGGGGTAAACGAACAACTGAGACAAGTCACATGAGATTATCCGACTCATGGGAGAGAGGCTATCTGAGATGTCCATCAGGTATGAGGCAGAGCTAGAGGCGCAGTGTACCTTAGACAATAATCTCGCACGCAGGCGTAGAGCGAGGAGGGGTCGCCATGCTTAGGTCTGCGTTTATTTAGTTTATTTTCCCTAACTAGTTAAAATAATATTTTATGTTATTTGTGTTAAGTTTATTTCGGATCATGTTAAGTTAAATTCGGATCATTTTAAGTTTATGTAGGATGGTGTTTAACTTTATGTTATTTGTGTTAAGTACTTAGTGTTGTGTATACTCGATGGATGAAATGTGTTTGATTAAATGCCACAAGAGATTTTAAGAAAAAAAAACTAAGTTTTGAGTATATATTGCACACCTAGAAGGTGTTTGACTAAATGCCTCAAAGCCAAAAAAAAAACACTAAATGTTGAGAAAGAGGGAAAACCTTTGTTCTTGCAGACTGAGCCGCATAGTTCTTAACTGCACGATATACATGAGGTCCACGTGGCACGATCTGGTCTCTCTATATGCCGTGCAGTTTTGAACTGCGCGGCTCAATCTGCATAAATAAATGCTTCCCCTTTCTCTCTCAACGACTATATTCTCTAGAAGATTTGTTAAACAAGCCTCTCAACGACTATATTCCCTAGAAGACTTGTTAAACAAGCATCTCAACAGCTAGTTTTCCAACTATAAATTGAATGAATCTCCCTATATATTTCTTACAACAATCACTCTCTTCATCTTCTAATTTTTAGCTCTCAATCAAGTTCATCATGTCCGACCTATCACTCTCTTTTTAATCATTATCTTCGTCCGGAACGGAAAAACTTTTTCGGCGACAAATTTTGATGATGCACGAGTATAACAAGGTTCTCATGGAAATGGAAAAGGCGGAAGAACAAGAGGCGACATCGTCACGTAAGCGGGGTGGTAGTAAGATGGGAATGAGAGACATGTGAAAAGAACGTGATCATGAATTGGGTTGGGTGTTGGGTTTTGGAGGGATGAGAGCAAAAAAGCTAAATGTGGAGAATGAAAGTATGCGTTCTTTTCTTACATTTTAAAACTGAACTAAGCGACATTTAAAATATTAATTGGACGCCACGTGCCTGTTTGTGATTGGCTGTTGTACTGCATAGTTTAGAACTGCGCAGCAGATATAGCTCGTTAGGATTAACCCACGATTTGGCACTGCTCTGTAAAAATCAAGGTGGGTTACTCTTAATTCATTTTAGTTGGTTTGAACTGACCTTGTTGCTGCATATGCTTTAACAATCTAACTTAACCCGGTACCTTCACGTTTCGTATCGTAACGTATCGGCCGTCATTCTTTCTTTGAACGCCTTAACGCGCAAAAACAATGTGAAACAACAAATCAAATGCTTTGATTCAACTCTCTCTCTCTCTCTCAAGCTAACATTTCAAAGAGAGAGATCGCACTAAAACCCTCCCAATTCCACCATTAAAGCCGTTACAATCATCTCCAAGATCACTCAGATTGGTGTTTCTAGATCTCTGTAACAATGGCTCCAGTTTCTGCTTTGGCGAAATACAAGCTGGTGTTCTTGGGAGACCAATCTGTTGGGAAGACAAGCATAATCACTCGATTCATGTACGATAAATTCGATAATACGTATCAGGTAATCGATTTGAGTTTTGTAGTTGAAGAGCATGAATGTTTGATTTGATTTGATTGGTGATTTGTTTTGTTTGATAGATCTGTTTAGATTAGGGTTTGGAGTGAATGTTTGATCTCAATTGGGATTAGTTGTTTGGTAATTGTTGTTGTTGATCTGGTTTTGGAGGTGCTTTGTTTTTGCATGTTGTTTGAAATGCTTACTGAGGTTACAGCTCTTGGAGTTTTAGCCAGGTTTCAATTATGTGATTGATGTTGCATTGGGTTTACGGTATAGTAAAACAGATATATCGCATATAATTTTACTTCTTAAAGTGCATTGTGTAAATCTAGTATTGAGGGGGGGAGGGAGATTGCGATAAGCCTATGAGATGCTATGTGAATAATGTTAAAAGCAACTTAAAGCAATCTTTTCTTTACTTAGAGCAACTTAGATAATTGCTATAAATCTTTAGGATAAAGGAAAGAATTTGTAGGATAAAATGTATTTATTTTTGGTAGCCAAGCTGGGTTTAGACAGGCCCATAACCAACCGTATGGATTGAAGAGGAATGTACAAGGTGGGGACAGTGTCCCCCTACACTTCACAGTGTCAACATGAAGATCTCGGTAGGGGAAGAACCAAATACCCAAAGGGGAAAAGCAACCTAGACAAAAAGCACGATTAGAAAGAAGCAAAGCAATCAGGACTCATGCTATGGATCTGGATCTTTAGGAAGCCCATCTCTCGTAGATGCTACTTCTTTGTTCTTTAAGGCAGTTTTCTTATCCACAATAATGCCCTAGGTTCCTTCACTCGACCATCTTACTAAGTAAGGGGGCATCTTCACCACTTGGTCCTGCACGAGGACTAATGCCAGGAGCTATGTGTTTTAACTCCTCATACTTCGCAGAAACAAGAGGATCTTTATCTTTGGTTTCCACTACAGAGATAGGCCCCTTTTCCTATCTTTTCTCTGTCATCTTTACCATTCAAACCAATTTCAGAAGTTTCAACCCCTTCAATTTGAAAAATCTCCTGAGAGATTTCGTCACATATTTCACTATCAACATTGTCAACAAAAACCTTAGCCATCACGCTGCCTTTATACCGAGATTTTGCCTCAATGGCGTATTCAATTTAGCCTCTTTTTGTTCAATCGAAAAACAGAATGTTTCTTTTTTCCTTTTGCAGGTGAGAGCTTTTTCTTTTGAGGGAAAATCTTTGCTGCATCCATAGCTCGAGCAGTTGGTGTTCCGCTCTCACAGATTAATGGGGATCATACTGGTCTCCTACCATTGTTGGAGATCATGGTTCCTTCAATGAAGTCTGATCTCTAAGATGAGTGGATAGTGGTTTGGTTCTAAGGGATATAAGCGGAGGACCTATGGAGAAGATGACTGACGTTGGCGACCATGGCACAAACTGAGTCGCACCAAAAACTGCTATAAATGGGTGGTGGCGAAGGTTACATGAAGTAGAAGGTCAGAATGTACCCAAAAATAACGAAGAACTGGCCTAAATGAGCCTTGATATTGACATAAAATGGGATTTAGATGAAAAACTTAGCAACACATGCCAGGAAAAGAATACCCCCGAAGATGAAATCTCGAGAGATGTTGGACTCTTTCAAAAAGTGCGTCAAACAAGAGTTACATAAACGTTTTTTTTTTTTTTTCTTTTGACAAATGAATGGTTTTATTATTTAAATTCAAGGGTCGTAGGTAGAGCCACTAAGAAAAAGTTAAATAAGATGCATAAGGTGGCCCACCACCTGATACTAGGGAAGAACAGTAGAAAGAAACAAGAGAAAATTAACGGGGATTGTATGCATACTCATTTAATGATATGAGGTATCTATCAGTTATTCCTATTTAATTACAAAGTCCTCAAAGATTACTCCCTATGACAGTCATGAGCTTTGCTTCAAGCAAAAATAATCCCTTTGATGTTGATGACGTGATATTAGCTAGGGATCTCTATTTCACTTTAAAATATAGAATGTTCCTCTCGTATCATATACCCTACATGTTTACTTAAGGGGCATGCTTAAAAATAAACCTTAATTTTGGACAGATGTCAAGACTTGGCCAACACATCAGCATATACCCTACTATCAACAGCATACCCAATCCAAGTAGACCGAGTTGGCAAAAATTGACCAGATCCCAAATGCCATTGGACACTGTAATAATGTATCATAGTTTCTTTGTTCCTTTTGCACTAGTAAAAGATAAGATTGCTATCATTCACTTTCTAGCCCTAAGATTATCAACATTCTGACCATAGAGGTAGATAATGAAAAGACCATAACTCCCCCCCTCCCCCTCCCATATGATCCATAGCAATATATGGAAGTTATTTTATTTCGAGCTTCCCGAATTGAATAGGGTAAGGTGAAGAATTTGAACCATAATCTGACTAGACTTTACTTCAGTATATACAATTTGAGCATCAGTTGTGACTTGTAAGTATTGGCAAAAGAGAGACCCACCATACTTGGGTGTAAATGGAGTTTGCAAATGGAACATGTGCATTGGATTCACTATCAAGATTATAAAGTGTGCGAAAGGAAATTCAGATCAATACCCAGTTTTGGGTGCTAAAAAACTTAGAGTATTTTCCATACAAGGATCTGTATTTATTAAGCTAGGTAACAACACTTCACTTTAAAAAAGAAATACATGTCTGACACCTCGACACTCGGACACACGTGTCCAACACTATTTGCAAGGTACTTATCTATTTTATGCCGTTTTCAACACCCCATACCCGTGTCTGACACCGACACCCGTATCCGTGTCATTGTTACCTAGTTATTAAAGAGGTATTCCTTTCTCATACTTGGTTATAGAGATTTTAAGTTGATTATTAAGTATACTGTGAAGATTGAGGAATTGTATATAGAGGTTGCAGTCAAAATACCATTTATTTTGGGAGGTGATCTAATATTTTCTGAAGGATTTATTTTTGGAGGAAACGGACTCATGCTGTTGGTGTTCCTTGCATTTGTCAGTGTTGTTTTAACCTGACACAGTTGATATGATAGTCAGATGCGAGGCCCCAATTACACATGGAAGGTTGGATATTTGAGGGTCATGCAAAATGTTACAATTTTCCCACTTACTTTTCAACAAAGATACGGTGCTTCTAGAAGTCTTTTGCTAATAGTGAGATACTTAACTTTCTAGGTTGTACTTTTTTATACCATGGATTCTATGGGCATATAAACAACTGGCGAGTTGAGGAGGTAATTTTTCCGAGGTCCATCTCTTTTCCTCGCCACTAATATTTGTGGTTGGAGGAATCTTGTAATATATGGATGGATTTTGGAAAAGGTCATTAAGAAATTTGAAAGATAGTAAGGGGGTCTTTGTTTTTTAAGTTCTGAATGCTGTTTGATGATTGATTTGAAGTGCTGAATGCTATGGCGTTTTATTTTTAAAAAGTGTTGAATGCTATGGCATTTTATTTTCAAAAAGTGTTGAATGCTAATATATGTTAAGATTTTTCACGGGTCTTTTGTCAAAGTTTTTTTTTTTCTTTTCGCGGGAGATGTGGGGTAATATAGGGAGAAATATAAAAGAGGGGTGCTTAATGGCTAGTAAGCTAGTCAAAACATCTTACTAGTTTTGGCTTACTAGCAACTGCTTATTGGCTAGTAAGCCAAAAAAGAAACACCACTTCAAGTGCTTAATACCTCTATGAAGCACTTCAGTAAGCAGTAAGCCAAAAAAGAAACACGTCCTAAGTGAATTTGAGAATTGTTAATCATACTTTAACTAAATTTTTTCGTACTTATCTGTGATACTAATGAAGGAATGTTTTAGAAATCAAGTCTAGAAAACTTAAAATGAAGGGTGAAACTAAGATTTCGTAGAGTTTTGAAGTTTACTGATGGATAATATATCCTGTAATGAGGTGGCAAAGGGCATATTGTAGCTGGTGAAAATTTGTTATAATCTTTGAGTTTAATAACTAATTGGAGATTTGTGGTAATTCGCTCTGATAACATGTAGATACTAATTTGGAAAAACTTAAGCGACTGAGAGGTTCTCATCACATATATTTATAGATTTATAATAGAAAAACCTATAGGGGAAAACTTAAGTGATTAAGAGGTTCTCATCGCGTATATTTATAGATTTATAATTGAAAACCCTAGAAGGGGCAATAAAGGAAAATACTAAGATAATAAAGGGAAAAAAAATACAAGAATAACCTTACTAACATAGACCTGCACTTCTTGTGGCTTAAGTATGTTTTATATCAGTAAGAAAATCCCATTGTTAAAAATATGTTGAGTATCATGCAAACATCAAATTGAGTGATCTCCCAGCTATCTCGGAAAATAAAAGGCGTAAAACCACCTGGAAAAGTACTTAAACTTTGTTCATGTCGAGCGAAAGAGTTATAATGTTTTGCATAGTTACATTTTTCTTTGAAAGTTGCTCATGTTGTGAGGATTCATGATGGGGACTGAAAAGAGAGACCGACTTCCAATGGGTAGAAAATGTTATCAATGCTGCAAAGTACAATTTTTTTTGAGATAGTTACATTCGATATGGAGGATTATGCATGGTTACCTAATCATGGGTTTGCAATTTGTAGAATTTACTAACATTGTTATTGAAACTCAGTCTGCAAGCGAGTGCATTTGTGAAAATAAGCACACTCAAATATCTCTCCTTCTAAGGAACCACAATAAGAATGCGAACATTTATGAATGCCATCATATGTAGGCATGATAAGTAGGATACATTAGCGGTGTGGAAACTAAGAAGGTTCTTCTAAACCAACTACCTTGTGCTCTAGTGGTGACAATAGTGTAACACCTACCATAGGGTCAAGGGTTCGAATCTCACCACTGGTGGGTTTGAGGTTGGTATGAACCCGTCAGTTTTGTGCCGGCTTGCCCGGTCCGTGTGGTTTGCGGGCTATTGCACGAGCCCTAGAGGATCTAGTCGGGAATTGACGGTCTGGCCGGATACCTCTAGTTACAAAAAAAGGATGGTGGTAGACGGATTAAAATGAAGAAGTAATATCGGTTGTTTATAGGGCTTTAAAAGATGGGCGTATAAGAAGGATAGGGTTGAAATGGGTAAATAATGGTGGTTGGTGTTATGATATATGCAAAGAATAGTGAGATCAGGATAGGAAACAACAATAAGGTTGTAGTAGAATTTACTACGGTCTTTCAGTTGAATCCAAGAATTAGAAATTGCTTTTCCTTCAAAACGTATATTTGGAGAAGCTGTGTGGTTGAGTACAACTAGGAATCTACAAGTGCCAAGCAATGTTTTTGAGTAACCCTTGGCTACTTGGAGTAGTTGTGGGTTAATGTAACTGTGGGGCAAAAATATTCCGCTAGAATCCACGTTCAGCAGAGTGCGTTGTTGCCACCTACCAAAATAACTACTAACAACGACATGATAGTTGACGAAAAAAATCCGTGTCCATACGTATTCTACGTGGATACGCGTACGAACACGGCTGGACGCGACAATCTCAACCAAAGAAAAGAAAAAGATAGCGAAGAAGAAGGTTAAATTGTACTTGCATTAATCTTCGGTGTTTTCACGGGAAGGTGTAGCCACAGTTAATTTATGATCTCAAGGGTTAAAAGAACAAAGAAGAAGACGATGTAACCGCCATGAATAGTATTATCGCGAGAGAAGACGATCTCTAGGCTTTGAGTAAAGCCTTTTATCTTATCTTTTTATTAAGAAAGTTATTTTGTTGTAACTGGCACATAGACTGTTGTGTACTCTTTAAACTACAATAGTCCATCTACCTCGAGTTTAGTAAAACCATAAGATTGTATCATATGCTTGTTGTGTATTCTTGTCTTAAATAAAGTCTATCTTCTTTGAGATACTTTACAAATAGAAAACTATAAATAATGCTTAGTATTATAGCCGTGTCCCCGTTTTCACTCATTTTGAGGTCGCCGTGTCGGACACCCCGTACCCGTGTCGCCGTATCGGACACCGACACCCGTATCCGTGTCGTTGTTACCTAGCAAAATAGTGAAATACTATAGAGCATTTAACTATGAACTGGAAAGATGAAAAGGAAGAAAGAAAATGAAAAGCATGTGAACTTTTCCTATAGGATTGAACGTCAAGAAAGTAGCCTGTTGGTCGAACTTTACCAAAATGGTGCTTTGGTCTTCTTTAGACTTGGTGGTTGATACTTGAGCTAACAAGTAAAAATAATATTATACAAACAAGAAAAGTACAGATTTTACGAAATAAGATAAAAGAAAGTCCAAGATTTTAAAGATTTACTACATTACCTAATTTTTGCACATCCTGGGTAGCACTTGGTTTAATATGTTTTTGTTTGTTTGTTTTGAGAATTTAGTTTCATATGCATTTCTATCTTTTCTTTTTCTTCTTCCTTTTTGTTCTAGGCATTTTACCTTTTTTCTTCGTCTTTAGATAAATTGAGAGTTTGAGACTCTAAGTTTATCCTTTGTTTAATAGGCTCGTAGTAATTTGTTTATATCTTCATGTAGTGCTTTTGTTTTATTTCCTTTTAAGCTTATACATGACTTAATTGATTATCAGGCTACTATTGGGATTGATTTTCTATCGAAGACTATGTATCTCGAAGATCGAACAGTTCGATTGCAGTTATGGTAAGACTAAATAATGCTATATTAGATCTGCTTACTGATATAAAATTGCAATGATTTTGTGACATCTTATGGTCTCTTTCCTTCAGTGTCTATCTTATATGTAATTTGTCTTCTTCTTGACCTATATATTGGGGGGGCACTGAGCTTATGCTGTGCATACGTGCTGACCTATGTTCAATTAATAGTTAAGAGTTACCAGTGATGAAATGGTCGTTGTGGAGATGAGATCATCCTCTCCCAAATGTGCCTACCTGAGAACATATAATACTATTGTATGCTAATCAAGTTAACAGCGATAACTGTCCGCTTTCACCCTTTGTTTGAATGCAATGTTCAACATGTTACAAGTGTGAGCTTATTTGAGTGATGATGAAAATATTGAATGAAACACCCATTCCCATTCAATGAAATACTGACATTCTAAAATTAGGATAGTTCTCACAATCACTACATGTATTTCCTTATTTTAGAGACTGTCCTTCATAGATTTTTTGTATATTCTCTGGTCTATACATGTTATCTAAGGGTTCCTGTGTAGTTTAGCATGATTGTATCAAATGTTTCAGTAATATTAGACATGTAAATTCATTTCATCGCTAAAATCCAGCTGAATAAGTAAATAAATAATTAAACAACTAAGATATTAGAACTATTAAATACAGTTCTCGTAAAAAGACATTTCCTTTATAAAATAAAAAAAAGGTATGCTCTAGATCCAGGTAATTCCCCTCTCTCGTGCCTTTTTTTTCTTCGAAATCTACATCCAACTCCTTGTCTTGCAAGGATAGGCCTTCAGATCACATACTAGTATACCGGGTGCCGGTGGGACCGACTGCTAAAGTTATGTATCGCCAATTTATTTTTGCATCGCCAATTTATTTTCCACTGCATCATCAAAAAAGTTCATTTCATATCGAAAGAACTTCAATCCCCATCTTTCCAAAACCAAAAACACAACGATAACAGAAGATCAAAAAAATAAAAAAAAGTTCAATACTTGTAACACCATGGCTTAATTTCTAGACTGAAAAACCACCACCATTAACGCAATCTATATTACCATGAAAGTTTCGTGAGTGCTTAAGGCTAGAGAAGTTTTGTTTTTTTTGAAAAGAAGGATAGAGAAGAAAGAGAGAGAGAGAAACGAGGGGAAGTGGGAGGGAATCAAGGAATGAATCTTTTTCTTTTAACTACTAATGCCAAAACACCCTTCATTTACTTACTATATTTCCACTTCTACAACCGACTATTAGTGAAAATAAGAAAAAAGTAAAAGGGCAGTTTGGGAATCTGAAAAAGCTTCAGTCAAACTACTATAAGTACCTAAGTGACATTTCGCATCCAAGTTGAAAGAAATGATATCTCCCTATTGGTCGATCTGATTATTCTGTCAATATTTGTTCGCTCATCGTAGAATTTCTCCACTTGAGGAAGCCATAATTTTTTGATATCACAAGACTTAGAAATTGAAGCACCAGAATATGGTTGTAGATACTGCATCACAAGGCTAATTAAAATAACCCATGTACAAGGCCAGTCGACCACATGACAGAGCGAGCAGCAGCAACATGCCAGATCACACAATCACTTGCGTTATGCTACAGTAATACGGCAGCCAAATCACCAACGGGTTTTAATAAAGAGGAAGGTACGAAAGCCACATTTCGTAATAGGTACCTATACATAGCTTTCCAAATAAGTTTAAAGACCCACAAAGTCATCGCCTATTTCAAATGTCCATAAGGGACAAATTAGGCAAATACATTTCTATGGAAACTTGAGCGGCTGGATATTTGGCTACCAGTATTTGTGAACTTAAACCGACTCAGGGCACTACAAAAAGAGTTGCATGGATATCCCAGTTTTCTTAGGTATACCTCTTTGGTTCTTCTTTCACCCAATTACATCATTTTGGTCTCTGGAAGCATTCCACTGTGAGAGAAAAGGTCATATTATTGCATCCCTGCTTGTGATGGTAGAAAAAAATCGTTAAATGGGGGAGAATCACAATAAATGATTTGGAAATTGATTTAGTCACTATACAAAAGTAGATAGCAATGGACAAATCCTGGTAGGCTCCTCGATTGAAGAAGATGTATGAGGGGTTACCAAAAAAAGGGATAAGAGAATGATCCATCTCTTGTGATAGTTGGGTACAAGTCCGGCTGCTTATTGGCAAAATCAATAGCATTAAAATCACTATTACTGGTGCGAAGACCACTATCAGTTGGATGAGACTAAGGAGCACAAATAAAAATAGGGACCCCCGATCATAAACACATTGATCTCCTTTAACGGACTCACTACCTCACGAAAGAGGGCAATTCTTCAAAGAAAATAAAGTTAAATGTACTATGATGGACAATAAGAATGTAACTTTTAGAGTTCGAGAGTAACTTAAACCTTAAACAAATAGTGGGTGGATCATTGGATCTGGAATCAGTATTGACATGTGGAAAGATGACTGGTCTAACAGAGGATGAACTGGATTGTAAGAAGCTCAATACTCCTCTCTGATGCAATTGTTAGCAATGACTTTAACTTTAGCTCTGATCAACTTGTGATCCTGGATAAAGCTGGTATTGTGTTCAGTCACATTAAAGCTGATACAAATGAGCTGGATGTAAGGATCTTGAAGCCTGATCCTATGGGTGTTTTTTCATGTAAGTCTGCTTTAACAATTATAGAGAAAAATTTGATGACAAGTGGTGGGCCAAGTTTGTTTGGAGCAGTGTATTCACCCCCTATCTCTAGTTTGGCTTGGAAAATATGTCACAAAGCTTTCCCAACTGCTGATTTTTTTTTTGTGAGAAGAAACTTTTCAGCGGTGTCTATGTGTTGTTGCTGCTGGGAGAGTTAAGAGTCTATGCAGCACATTTTTTAGGAATGTAAGGTCTCTTCTCGGCTTTGGGATAGTGTATTTGCTTGGTTTAATGTCTGCAGGGTTCAACTTGATCTCAAAACTATGTTGCTTAAATCAAGTTCTTCTGCCCTCAGTTGAGGGATCTTTGGATTTCTTTCATTTGGGGTGCCCTCAAAGGTAACTGGATGGCCAGGAACTCTGCTCTGTTTGAAAAGGTTCAATGGTCTGGTCTGGTCTGAAGTTGCGAAAAGATGTTGCCAAAATTATTAGAGGAGCTGGTTTTCTCTCAGAAAATTGACTTCATTCTTGATATTAATTTGGTAGAAAGTAAGTGGAAGCATCGTTTACTACAAAGATCAATATTCTTAAACAAGTCCCTCTCCTTTATTTAGCTAAACACTCAAACATAAACCCTAAAAGAAGATTCTTCTTTTCTTTCTCTCACATAGACCACCGACCAACCCTATATCTAACTCCTCCATATATAAGAGCATTTTTAACGTAAAATTAAGTCGCGGAAGCAAAAATTTGAGAGATTACGCTAACCTAATTGCAAAAGTAGGGTTTCTTGTAAACTCTAAACATAAATTAAACTAAAATCAAAACTTAACTGAAAATTAAAAACTGAAAACTGAAAACTGAATTCTCTTCAAATCATCAACTAAATCAAATAGAGAACCTAGTCTCCCTTTTATAGAATATAAGGGGGTGGAAATCCTAATTAGGAATATTCTAGAAATTATGATAATACCCTTTTTACATTGTGTTGGTTAATTAGGAACTCCCTAAAACCTACTAAGCATCTCTAGCAGAGAGGCTTGAATCAAAATATAATTAATGTAAATAAACCATAGATGGTGAGAAACGACCATGCGAGGATGATTCACATCAAGTTTACTTTATTTGCTCCTCAAATCATGCCTATTACAAGATTATAGAATATCTAATATAACAAAAATAGTAAAATTACTAAATTAGTGAAACTACTAAATAATAAGCTGGTAGAGAAAGAGGCTACGTTCAAAACACCAATGACCGTGGGGAACGACCCTGCCACGGCCTATCACAATCTCCATGATAGTAGTAGCCTTACAAAAAAAGTCAAACCTCATATATTAGTTAGATCTAAGTTAGGATAGTTGCATTTCCCCTTTTCCAATAGAATTTTTAGTCAAGAATTGATATTTTTGAAGTGAGACCTTTAAATGGGCTTATGTTAACAATCTGTCCATTGTTCCTAACGCGTACCTAGTGGATTGGACATATGAAGTTACGTAGAGTGGAATGGAGTCTTGAAAATGGGTGCGGGTGGCAGGTACTTTTCACGGGGAGTGTCACACTAGAAAATTTTAGTCTTTCGTTCAAAACATGTTTACCCCTCTTTTAAATTATGCATTTTCAGAAAAGTTAGAGAAATTTTGTTAAGAAGATGAAAATGGTGAAATGTGTTTCCTGGAATCTTCAAGAATCGAAAAATCATGAATACCCATTAAAGGATAAAGGATCGTAATTCCTCAATATATATTATATGGAATGAAATGTGGACATGCCAGCTTCTTAAGTTTAGTAAGATACAGTTTTCATATTTGACGCCTAACAGAGGTATATATAAGTTGCACAATTATAACTTTTACCACTTCATGTATTTTTTCGCTAATATTTTGCATCATATTACTCTCCTTGGAAATGACATCTGTTGGAAGGCTATCTTATATGGTAATTTTGGTTGCAGGGATACGGCTGGCCAGGAAAGATTCAGGAGTCTAATTCCAAGTTACATCAGGGATTCCTCAGTTGCCGTCATTGTATTTGATGTTGCAAGTATGCAAACTTTTCATCTTTTGCATTCAAAATTACTTGGGCTTTTTTCATCTATCTCGCTTAGTCAGGTTTCAGAAATGGATAATGATTACAGGAACTAGTATAACCATCATTTGTTGGGCATGCACAAAATTATCAAGGATGTGAAGTTATTAGTTTTCATCAAATTCAAGTTTTACGTTGTGAAAAGTTTGAACTTATTTTGCATTCATCCTGCCTAAGATTTTTTCCTGATTTTGTTTCTTTTGTTGCTTAGGTCGGCAATCATTCCTTAATACTTCAAAGTGGATTGAAGAGGTACGAACTGAGCGGGGTAGTGATGTAATTATTGTTCTTGTCGGCAACAAGACAGACCTTGTGGACAAAAGGTAACAATCGAGTCTTCTGCTAGAGTTTGTTAAAACCATTAACTAACCATCTCAGCTCTATTTTTTCTTTTGCTAGTTTGCTACCCCTTTAGCTACTTCTTGCATTCTTTTCACAATTTCATGTCACAAGGATAGGAGACATGCCGATTTCTCATGATGATCATCTTTAAAAGACCAAAATTGAGTAAGAAATCCATAATTATGGGCCTCCCATCTATCACCACTTGGGATTTAAGATTGATAGGGGCACCAAATTTGAAAAACGATAATTATTTTTTATGGTTGCAAATTTTAGAAAGAGCTGCACTTTGTGAAAGAGTTATCCAAGTTGAAGACATCCTTTCACATATATTTGCTCATTATGAAACCCGTAACAGACTATCAGATGCGAGAGGGATTAGACTAATGACAAAATGGACGGAGTGTTTGTCTGTGATCCGCCTTCGATAATAGAACTGACACAATGGTGCTCTTTTCTGATAAGAATTGTAGTGTTTACTGTTTAGGAGGTCATCTGAGGAAGCCTATCTTTTGACTCATCTTCATAGTCCTCTCCGGCTCTTTGACACACATCCAATATATAAAAGTAGTTCCACCCTTTTCCAAAAAAAAAAGAGGCTATGGAGGAGGGTTGGTTTCGTATTTGTTTTTAAGTTTTGCACACCCACAATTTGTAATAGTAATTCTACTGAATAATGTTGTATAAAAATGATTGTACACCTAATATAGATATGTTTCTCTGTTTAATAATATATTGTGTTAGACATTAGATAGAAGAACACATTAAATTCCCAATGATTTCATGTAGATTAAAGATTTGTATATCGTGTAAGTACTTGGAAAGCTTCTAGTATCTTTCTATATGTTTTCTATGAAATAAAACTTATATTACTGATTAAAATATTTTCTGGGTAAATGTTTTGCTGAATATATTTAAGGTTTTTGGCGCTGAAAATATCTGTCCCTTTATTATTATTTTTATGTACGTGGGAGTCTTTCTTGATAAATATTTTCTTTTTTTAGTTTGCAAGTTAATAAAGAGATGAAGTCATTGATGCCATTCTGGTTCTGACTTGAGATTTCATATGGTGCAACAGGCAAGTCTCAATAGAGGAAGGGGAAGCTAAAGCCCGTGACCTAAATGTCATGTTTATTGAAACGAGCGCCAAAGCAGGCTTCAACATAAAGGTGGATTCTAACTGATATATGCATTTTCCTCTTACATCTTTGTTAGATGTTGTTTTAAGCTGTTTGACGGTTGTTAGGTAAATCATAAAACAGTCCTGAATAGGTCCACATACGACCTTTCAAAATAAATTTTTGTTTTTTATGATCCTACTCATCTTAAACTCATCTTTTGGACAAAAAGTTAGGGACTAGGCCAAAGGATGATTGGTACCATATCATTGTTTACCACATGGATCCACGGTTCCAAAGTCCCTGACATACATTATAATGATATATATTGGAAACTTGGTCCTGTGAGATTTTTCCTTAGAAGCAGCCAATACCGAGAACTCCTTGATATGTTCTTTTTACACGTATATATCATGATATGCTGGATGTATCTTATTAATATACTTTATTTTGGTAAACTTGTAAGTATTATTTCACTTACAAATACAGCCAGCAACCTTTTCATTTTGCTCTTGGGTGGTGCTCAAATGGTGGCTCTACCATAGTGATGCCCCTCTTGCTGCGTATATTTTTAGTTTTTGACAGTATATGGATGGTGTTCAGCTACTTCGTGAGCTTACAAATTCTCTTGTCACCGTTGATTATATAAGTACACTTAGTTATATAGGTACATTTACCGATGAATTAATAATAAGCACACTTAACTATTTGAAAACTTAGGTCCTACCATGAGAACCCCATCTTTTTTATTTCATCCATTGCTGAACATCTCAAGTTTTCTTGTAAACCCTTATGCAGGCACTTTTCCGTAAAATCGCAGCTGCATTGCCAGGAATGGAAACACTTCAGTCAACAAAGCAAGAGGATATGGTTGATGTGAATTTGAAGTCAACGAGTGGAAGCACATCACAGTCTCAGCCACAGAGCGGAGGTTGTGCTTGTTGATGTACACAATGCCTGGACCAAATTATTCTCAACCCTACTTTTTCTATATCGCAATTTACTTGTTTGCTTCCTCCCTTGGTTGTAAAGGTTTTACGATTTTTACTTTGAAGGTGACTATTGTAATTGAAGGAGAAAAAGCTGATTGTAGAAGGAATTATGCTTGATATGTTGTTCTTAAATCACAGTATTTCCTTTTTTGAGAATTTTGTACTCTGAAGGTTGTTGTAGAAGTTATAATTATACACTGAATAAAACTACGATTGCAGTCAGGTTTTGAATTAATTTGTTCAATATCCGGAGGAACCTCACTTACGTACATTGATTTCACGGACGATATCACAAAAGTTCCATGCTGCTTTAAACCTTTGTTCTAAAAACATGCACTACTTTACAGGTCCAGGGAATAATGTGTTGCAGGCGAATGCTTTCTTCTTCATGGATGGTATCTATGTTGTGGAGTCACCAGTTATCTTACAGGATGGTTAAGTCAGTATGCATTTTCCAGTTAATTGGTATTTTCAGGGATGTGGGTTTATTCAGTTTTCTGTAAGCGCTCCTTAAGGTGTGAGAAATGGCAGAGGACAAAATATGAACTGATTTGAGTTTCCCTGGACAAGTTCTAAAATGATTATCTTCTAAGAAAAACTTACTTATATTCCATGTGGCTACGAGAAACACCATTTTGCTTCATTTGGTGCTTTTAAACCGTTTCCAATCTCCATTTCGGTTAGAAAACTAGGGGTGCTTCTCGTATTATTTACCATACTTTGCTTTCGTTGTTAATAACAAAGATCAAGCATTATATATATGTTGACAACTGCTTTTGCATGGGACACAATATTTCCAAAAGAAAATTGGACTTGGGTCATATGAATTTGAGATACCTATATTGAAATTTCTTTTGAGTTAAGTCCCTTTCACGTTTCCAATGACAAAATTACCCTTTTAACTTCATTCATGATGGACCGTAATTTTTTTATTTTTTTTTGCATTTCCTAACTTTCCTTACCCTAAACCTTCTATGATTTTACGTGGGAGCCTTGATGCAATTAAAAGTTCCTAATGATGAAAGACGCAAACGCTAAAACAAACCATTGAAAGAAAATAATACTAATGTTGGTGATAAAATACCCGATATTTATATGATCTAAGAAAATGGTTTAATAAGTTGAATCAATTGAAAGTATCTTTAAGATAGTGTGCTCTCTTTTTTTTTTTCTAAGGCACCATTACGGTGCAGAACTTTAATTCGTTTCGATCCTTCAAAAAAAAGAAAACGAGTTAGACAAGTACTTACGCCCCTTTCGTATCCTTGTGCGCAAAATTTGAAAATATATTTTATTTTATCTCACGGTTTCAACAATTAAGTTTTACCCAAGAAGTATTTAATGTCATTCATAAAAATTAAAAATTAAAAATTATATACAGCTTAAAACATAACACAATTTTATTAGGCCATTGATGGGGGTATAGAAGATCCAAGAGAAAAAAATAAATAGAATACAGAGGAAAAACCAAGAAGGTCACACACTATCCAAACTTAGAAGAAGAAAAGTAATGATTCATGATAGAAGAAAGTTAAAAATTTTGTCAATGAAAAGGGTTGAGGGGACTTAATGGAAAATAAATCGAAATATATGACCTATATCTAATTTTTATGCTCTATTTCCAATAATAAAAATTAATATCAGAGCCAGGTTTCGATCCTGGGACCTGTGGGTTATGGGCCCACCACGCTTCCGCTGCGCCACTCTGATTTCTTGCTATTAAATATTCCAATTTGTATTCTGATTCATTTCCTTCTATTCATGAGTGTTCAAGCTCTGCAACTGTATATGTTAGGTACTCTCTCTCTCTCTTTCTCTAATTATGATTAACTTAGAACAAATAGATGGGTGTCTTGATTCTTGAGTAGCTCTTTCAGCCTATGATTTTGAGACAACTATAAAAAAAAGACAGTATTTGGGAATCGTATGCATAATAATATTGTCTGTGACAGATGGGTATTCTTATTTGTAGCTGCTCAGTGCATAACATCAAATAGTTAGATTATTCATGATTTTCATCTTTCAAGTTTATTGTTATCAATAAGAAGTTATAGGTATATAGAATCAATTCTTAAAATGAAGAAATGTTTATTGTACACAATACATGATGAAGATATCGGCGTATATAATAGTTTAAAGATGAAAGAAAACCTTATTATGATACAATTTTCATAGATGTCGTGTTTTGTTGAGAAGGTTTGTGCTTTTCATTGATAAGGTTCATAAATTTCGTAAGGATTGTACAGATAAGTAGTTAATGACTCCTTAGAGCATCTCCTATAGTTTTGAGAGGGCCAAGTGGGATACAGCGAACTGCTGTTTGAGAGTATGGGCACCACATCTTGTTTTGCTCCAATAGTTTTTAGGTGAGGCGTGATGGGAGGAAGAGAAGGGAAAAATCAACAAGTAAAAGCTAAGTAGTTAGACGCCTTTTAAAAGAGTGCCTATTTCTTCCTTCAGTCTTCAAAGATATGGTGTGTTTGATAGACTTGTATGTTAGGCATCTTTTAGAAAGGTGCAAAGGTGGCGTGGTCACAGTGGCCTCCGAGTGTGCAGATTTGCATTGTTCAGAGTATGGACACCAAATTCACCATTGGGGGAGTAATTAAGCACCGGTGTGCCTATTCCAAACCCACACAGTCTGTTGGAGATGGTCTTTGTAGCCTGCCTGTGTATTCAAATGTGCTCTGGAATATTAATGATAAGTTGTTCACTAATTTATGGAATTTATATAGTTTGCAAAAAATTCTTAAAGTTGTAATTTAGCTTCAAAGATAAACCATTCAGATGTCAGTTTCTTAATGAGTTCGGATCTTCTCCACCGTGGTGGAGAGAATCCATCTCTACTCCTTCAATAGATTTCGCAACACGTGTCTATTACTAACCCACAGTTATTTCATTTTTCTTTTTGTTTTAATATTATTTATTATTATAATAAATAAATAAAATCAATAAAAAATCAAACAAATTCTCATAGTCTTCTATTCTCTCTAATGTAAACTTGTACAGAGAGAAATAGTTCTTCAAACATATCTACTTCTTTAACCATGTTTTGCAAATATCCCTTTGATGTTCATAATAAGGGTTTATTTATTTAACATGGCGATGCACAATCTATATTTTGAGTCGGACATCTTTAATCAATTTTGGAAAAAGAAAGAGGGTAGTAAAACCCTTTCAAAGGATCACGATAGCACAAATTTAGGGTTTTGGGAATCTTTGGCATTCAAATCTATATCTAGGGTTTCTTATTACTCAAAGTGGATTGAAATCAAGGAATTTGATCGAAGAACCTATTGTTTGTGCTAAAAATTTCTGAAATTACAGTGGTGCAATTAGTGATGCCATTTCTTGAAAGCTTTCATGGCTTCAAAACACAGATAATAAGAGAAACGTTTGTGCTTGATGGGTAGAGAAAGAGTATTTAAGTTGTTTTTTATTTATTTAATATAATTTTTTTTTTATTAAAAGAAAATGCAATGAAAGAGATAACGGAGGGGGTTAATTAAAATTAATAATAGACACGTGACAAACAATTTGTTGAAGGAGTAGGGATGGATTCTCTCCACCATGGTGGAGAGTAGGGGCGGATTTATAGGCTTAGAAGGAGGGGCTACTGCCCTCCCTTGATTTTTGCCAAAAAATGGTTTATATTATATAACAAAAAAAAAAAAACACTACATAAACAATAAAGCTCAACCCATAGCCTGACCTAGCCCTCCCTATCCCTCCTGGCCTTTCTTTCTCTCTACCAAAACAAAGAAAGAAGAAAAGTTTAAACTCCCACCATCTCTATATATATGAGGTACCTCTCTTTCGTCTTATGGTCAGTGTTTGGTTTGTGCAAAAGAGCAAATATTTTCCATTTTGACTATTTGCAAGTATGATATGCATTAGTACATGATATGGGTATTTGATTTATATAAAACTTAACCAAAAAAATACATGAAATTACTTAAACACCCTTGAACACCCAAAAAAATAAATTTCGAGGGGTACCCCCAATATAATCCAAAACATTTTATTTACTACAGTCTTCCCTACTCTAAAACTATAGGTCCGCCTCTGGTGGAGAGGATCCAAACTCTTTCTTAATGTAAGTTACTAGTACTACCCGTGGCTCGCCACGATGAGCAACGTCGACGTGCCTTTGATGCTATCTATCTAACTGATATGTTACAAAGGCGAGCCTTCGGCGTTATCTATGTTACAAAGGCGAGCCTTTGTTGCCTCAACTTCTAGGACAGGCATCAATGAATAATTTTTCCAAAAATTTCGGTTATGCAAAGCCTTAGGGGAGACGTTGTCCATTACACATAGTCAGGCTTTTGAGGGTACTACTGGTCTGGTGGGTATATTTCTCAAGAGATCATCTAAAATAGTATCCACTGATCATTATCAATAGTACTCATAATGACAAAGTTGGTCAGTGCAATTTAGAGTTAATAGATGAAAGAAATATTGGAGAGGATATTGGAATTAGAGATAAAAATGCGAAGTAAGATTTTACGTTTTCCTTTTGAAGTTCGGATTAGAAGTGGAATTGATCAGATCAATGCTTAATTAGTTTGGATTTGCCTGATAATGCAAAATAAGCCTGGTCGGGGCACTGTTAGCTCTTATGTTAGTGTCGACGATCATACCTTTATTAGAGCAAACTTTGGTTTTTTGTAATAGTAGATCAGGCAAAAATTTAAATCCATATAAGGTAACCAACATAGTAATTTTTTCAATATAACATCCACGAAGTGTATTTCAGTAAACGAAATTGGATGAAATAAGAAAGACTGCAATTCAATATATTTGTCAATTATTTCCTGTGCAGATTGATACTATATATAAGAATCTTAACCAATCGATTCTTTATGGTCCTTCAGGAGAACCCTGTATGCCTTCTTCTCCACTGAATTGCAGTCTATCAAAAAAGATATGGCTACATATGAGCAGTAGCTAGCTAGTAACAATGTCTCATATTGATACGTCCCTCCCACAAAAACATAGTTTCTCATCATTGCTAGGGATTTCAAGCAACTTCTGTCCACTTTGAGAGATTGGAGGGAAACAAATGCCCACAGTTTCTGCCTTCAGTTCAAGAGCTTCAAGTATGCCCTTTCATTTCCATTTGGAAAATAGATGGCCACGACCAACCATGTAATCTCAGGCAATAATGGATCACAAATATTTCCTGCAAGCCAACAGTAGCTTCATTTTTAAGAGGAACGATTAGCTAATGCAATGGTCTGCTTGCCAAATCTCTACAACTCTTCCAGATCACAGATATTTCCCATATACCAAGCCTTGATCGAATAACAATTTTGGTTTCCTGTCCAACCCCAAAAATGCCTTAACTTCACCGACTTCCCATTTCTCAAAGCAAAGCAAAGCAAAGCAAATACATACAGTACAGCTCAAAATGCCAAATCAGTCACAACCATTCATTATTATTAGAACAAAACACCACATAAATTAGTTTTTACAAGCCACTTTGAGAACGTAATTATAATTCTGAAACCAAATTCGGAGTCCAAATTCATAGTAGAGTATGGGTGTGCTATTCTCCCATAGCCTAACAAACAAAAACTCATTCTTAAAGATTAAGTTCCATAGAAAGCAATACAAACATGGAATGCAAGCGCTGCCTTCTGGATTAGCCCATCCCTCAAGTGCCAGCTTTGCCATTGACATAATAAGCTCTGAAACGTCGCATTGGAAAAAGAAATTAGAAAATCCCAAAAGATACATTCAAAAGGTGTAAGGCAGATTAGAGTAGCCCAAAGAAAATGTAGTACAACAACTCTTTGTAAAACCATATCATGACACTAAGAAATAACTGTTCCTATAAATTTAGAAATTTAGAGTAAATGGAAAAGTAGAAACAAAATTTTACACCCTTACGATGAGAATAATATTATGCGATAATATAAAAAATGAGGTGCTAGAAATGAAATAATAAAATGCAAAAAGACAAATCAAAATCCTAATAACAAAGTTTCATATTTCTATATTAGTCCAAATAACTCATCGAGTAAACTAATGGGTGCTAGAAATGATCAAAATAGTAGCTACTATTGCCATCAACGCTTCTGCGCTTTTGGTGATCATCATCACTGTTGTCATCATACCTTAAAGTAACAATGAAACAAAATAGTAGCTACTATTCAAGCACTTGAGGCTGATAAGAAAGATATCGTATATAACTTGGAGGTGTCGTTTCAAGAGAACCGCTGTGTTTTGCTCTCATTCATAAAGATACATATAATATCAGGGCCATGTATAAATGACCTGGTTGTTGAACGGAAAGAAGCATGTCTTGGCTTGCTTCTAACATACACTGATACCTAGGGAGTTTATCTAAGGCATTTATAGTGCCCATACAATATGATAGTTCCACGATCTTACAGAACGATTTCTTTCAAAACCAGAAATATAGTGGAGATTTAAGGCCAGGATAACCTCTAGAGAAATATGGTTATTATCTACAAATAAAAAACTGATATAAGCTAACCTCTAGAGAAATATGGAAGTTATTATCTGCAAATAAAAAACTGATATAAGCTAGTTATGTTACAGTACCAACAATGAGGCTACAACACCAACAATGAAGCAAGGCCTTAAGGATTATGAAGGAAAGGAAAGGCGATGAAGGGACCAGAGAGTGAAGCAGAATACAAAACTCCAAACTGTTAACCTCATACGACTTTAGTGTACCTTCCACACGGTTGCTTTCACATTTTTTGCGATAATCTAAGTAGTAAGTACTACTGTGCTTTATAACTCAAACTCAACTTATATATTGCTAACTCAGATTATTTACTGTAAATAACATTGAAAATATTATTAACATTTGATTAAACTTATTAAAACTTGTCTTTCAATTCATACTTTAAAAACTCTAATAAACTCTAATTCAAAAAGAACGAAGAAAAAAATTATAGCAGACAATCTCCACAGCTAGCTTCTTTGGGATATCACCGGTCGAAAGAGATTAACTGATAACATGAATATGGGAGAAGAAAATATACGATCATCGAACGGCTTCTTTGAGGATTTTATGACTGAGAGAAGTTGAGTGAGCTTAAGGCGTTTCAAGTCTTGTTTAAACGGTGACTCCGATACATCTATGAACGTGAAGATAGAGTTAGAAATGGATATGATGGAGAGCAACTGAATCGAAAGAAGTTTGGTTCGAAGGGGTGCTGTTATGGGATATGAAATCTTATTGTAGAACAATCTAGACAACCACCAACACCCATATTTCTCAGAGTTGATTAGACCATTATAATGGATACCTATAAACTGCCTGTGTCTAGGACATTGCCTATGAGATCTCCCCTTCAAAGTCTAAACATTTCCTTCGACATCTTGACTCCACATACCTCTTAAGCTAAAGCTGTGTTTGGTTCTTCGAAAATGCAGGCGAAGGAAAAAATGAATTGTTGGAATACCAATTTTCTTAGA
This sequence comes from Kingdonia uniflora, assembly GCA_014058105.1. Lineage (NCBI taxonomy): Eukaryota > Viridiplantae > Streptophyta > Magnoliopsida > Ranunculales > Circaeasteraceae > Kingdonia > Kingdonia uniflora. The sequence goes on from JACGCM010002784.1 coordinate 2,704,232, forward strand.
ACATTCTAGAACTCCACTATCGCGAAACTTCATTTTAGTTTTACTTTGCCCAATTAGAAATTTAAGGGACAAAACATCCTTTTGACAACTGAAATATTCTCGTCAAGCATGTTATTACGATAAATCAAAAAGAGAAGTATGATTTGCCATCGACACTTCAACACAGGTATGTTCTTAGGAGGCCCCGACGGTGTTCACAAATATAAACATTTGCTTAGTCTTCTACAAAATACAATAAACTAATTGTGAAGCCTAAACTAATTTCCAGAAATCAGAACAATGAACAACATGACAGACTTGCGTACGGCGAGACAGCGGACAAAGGGAAGTAAAAAAGAGAAGGAGAAAAAATAGATTGATAATAATCACCAAATCATCCTAGAACAATATAGCAGACTATCAATCATTATCAATCATTAAATCACTATTAAAAAAAAGAATAAAAAAAGAGAAGATGTGAGAGACGAAGAGTACCTTGGAGAAGATGTGAGAGACGAAGCAAAGTGAATCAAATTCCTACTAAAGCTTTGTTGATGCTGAGGACTTCACAGCAGCAGTGAAGAGTGAATCAAAAAAGAGAATACATACTCTTAGAAGAGAGAGAGAAAAAAAAAGAGTTGGGAGAGATAAATTCTCTTTATTTAAACTCATAAGACTTAACTACCCCTCCCTTTTACGTGTTTTGTAGAAACTACCCCTAAGTATGTGAGTTGAACAAATCTCGTCCGTCGATCTCGTTCTTTCCCAAAAATCTCAGCCCCTCTTTATCTTTGAGACAACGCTAAACTTGTCTATTTAAATTTGAGACAATGGCAAACTTGTCTATTTGAAAGACACCATTGTGTAATGTAATATAGATATGTATATGCATTTGTGATTACATAAGTTTTTTCAGGCTATTGGTTTATGTATATTTTTAATTTCAAATTCTTCCAAGACAACTAATTCCCTTTTCTTTCTATGTTCATTCAATAATCCAAAGTGCCCGACTCACCGAAAGTTGCAAGTATAATGGACTACACACGAAGACTTGGACTCAAACGATGGAAATGGTGGTTCTTAGTGGCACTCAATATTACTTTTCTGCTTGTTGGCCAAGCTGTTGCCACGCTCTTGGGGAAGTTCTATTATGAGCAAGGTGGGAATAGTAAATGGATGGCGACACTCGTCCAATCTGCAGCTTTTCCGGTTCTCTTCATTCCGTTGTTTGTCTTTTCCTCCTCGCCTTTTCAATCTTCTACTAACACGAACACCATTAACAAACCTTCTATTGTTACCCTAAGTCTAGTATGTACTTTCCTTGGCTTAATCATAGCTGGCGATAACATGATGTACTCAGTTGGGCTCTTGTATCTTCCTGTATCAACTTATTCTCTCCTTTGTGGAACCCAATTAGCCTTCAATGCATTATTCTCCTTCTTCATCAATTCTCAAAAATTTACAGCTTTAATATTTAATTCTGTAGCCATTTTAACCTTATCTGCCACCCTTATTGCTGTCAATACCGATTCTACAGAGCAAAGTGGAGTTTCTAATGGAAAGTACGTGATTGGGTTTATATGCACGCTCGGGGCATCTGCCACTTATTCCCTAATTCTTTCCCTTATGCAGTTTTCCTTTCAAAGGGTGCTAAAGACGGAGACATTTTCTGTAGTCTTAGATATGCAAATCTATACGTCCCTGGTTGCAGCTTGTGCTTCTACTGTTGGTCTTTTTGCAAGTGGGGAATGGAGTACTTTGAAAGGAGAGATGGATGGGTTTAGGAATGGAAGAGTTTCTTATGTGATGACTTTGTTTTGGACTGCTATTGCTTGGCAGATTTGCTCTGTTGGTGTTGTGGGTTTGATATTTGTGGTATGTTCTCTCTTCTCCAATGTTATTAGTACCATGTCTTTGCCCCTTGTTCCTATTGCTGCTGTGATAATTTTCCATGAAAAGATGAATGGGGTGATGATTGTGGCTATGTTAATGGCTCTGTGGGGATTCTCTTCTTATCTATATCAGCATTATCTTGATGATCTTAAGCAAAAGGAAACGACCACTAACGAATTTGAGGCCCTTGTCTCGTCAACATCTTGTGAGACTTTGGTTGCTTAGTTCTAAATCGGTCTGAATTATAGACATGCTACTCCGTTATAACGGGTACTTCTATCTTGCCCTTCTCTATTCTATCTTACACTTGTTTACATTAGGGGCTGTGATCTGCTAATGCACATATTTTGTTATTCAAGTAAATTTTGTTGAATTAGTTTGTACAGTATGGCTAAAAATTAGATATGATTATGGAAGTTGTTGAGATCTCTAGTTTTTGGCACACATACATAAACATAAGAGAAAATATGTATGGAGGAAAAGAGAGATCTATTATTGATCATCATAAGTATAGTGCAAAGTGGTCTCTTTATACAGAAGTAGGAACCCTACATTCTCTCTCAAACTTTTACCCTGCTATTATTTGCCAAACAAAAGGCTCCAAGATATTGAGTACATGAATGGCAAGCAAAAAGCAAAAGAAGCAATTATCAGAGCCAGGTTTTGATCCTGGGACCTGTGGGTTATGGGATCGCCATGCTTCCACTGTACCACTCTGATTTTAGGTCATGACAATAGTGATTTTGGATTATGATAATATAATCCTCATTTAAGTGTGGTGTGAACTCAGAATGATTCCTTGACTCTTGATTCATTCTTCTTGAATTTATGACTGATGTTCAAGCTGCAACTCTATGTGTTAGGTACACTCTCTCACTCTCTTTCTAATTATGAACAAATTAGAACAATTAGGTGCGTGTCTTGAATACCTTTTTCAAAACATATATGTAATGACGTGTTTTCCGGAAGGATAATCTTCGCCAATACTTTTCGTAAGGAAGGTGCAATAATAATCTAAACAAGCAAGATTTTACGTAGAAAACTTAGTAAAGGCTGAGAAAAACCACGACCTCGAGGAGGGTTTTTGATGTAAAATTCAATATGCTGCTAGTTATTACAAGTTTTGAGTGATTGTAGGGTAAGGAAATAAAAGTAGTAGGGTTGCGGATCCGAATAATCTATTCTCTGCCTGTATTTATAGTAGGTACAAACAGTTTACAAAAAGAATGAAACAGTCTCCTATTTCGGGGAAGTGGGCGAACTTCGCGGATCTCTAACAACTCTTTCTTGACCAGGCACAATGACTACTTTTAGTAGGTCGAAGACTTATGGTAACTTCTCGACTGCTGTCTGTCTTCGACTATGCAAATGCTGACTGTCTTCGACTATGTTATGCCGGTTGATCCTTGCCAAATCTGGGAAATGTGCTACTACAATCGCCCCATTCTCGACATAAGTATCTGTGGTTGTGTCGAGAAGAAGTTGGAATTCGAAAAGGTTGCCGAATGTCTTGGAAAGTCTGTATGTGGTCATTTCCGAGGTCAAAGTGAAGTAAACCTGGTCATGTCATTCCCGATGGGCAATTTGTACGGTACATTGGACTTGGAAAATCAAGCGGGGTATAAAAGGACGATGTGAAGAAGGGTTTAGTGGTGGTGCATTGTAAGGATGTCGCCCTAAGTGTGGCATAGCGAGTCGCCTGAGGATGAAGATAGTATTAGGGAAGGCCAAGCTGAGGTAAGATGTTTTGCCAAGTATTCTCTTTGTGGTTTAGCAATTGATGTTATCAAGGTGGGGGAAGTTGGGGGAGGTAGAGTCAGAGTGTGTATTCTCGTGGGGTATCTGTTTAGGTTGGGTTCAGTTGTCGTTGGTGGAGGTCTGGAGGCTGACTACCGTGTTGGGGCATGGGGAACTGCTGATATTGAAGATGAGGATGCAAAGGCTAGTTGGGCGTTCAAGGATCTTGTCGAATGAGGGAGGCTTCTTGCAATTTTCTGCTGCCGTGTACTTGGAGGAGCAGCGCTGTTTAGAAGTTCCCTGACCTGAGTTTCTTAAGATATCGTTGGCCCTGCTACCAGAGTTAATATCAGATTCTGGTGAAAAGAAGCAATAATGTTAGATCCTGGTAAAAAGATGTGCAAAGCAGCTAGTCTTTGAGGTCGAATGTAAATAGAGTAGTGTAATTTGGATGTAACGTAAACGATGGAGGGAGCTTTCGAATGTAATATGTAACTGATATTTCAATGAATAAAGTTTTTTGCTTCGACTTCCCTTCTTTTTTTTTGTCGAGTATATATATTTATTTTTGTTAATATGTAAGTTATCGAATTATAGTTGACTAAGTGGTTTGAAACAACTCAAAGTATAGTTGACTGAGTAGGGCCAGGAACAGATTTTGAGGATGATTAATTTGATTGTTGAAAATGTAAAGTTCCAAAGTGAAATAAATGTTTGTTGTGTTGGCTTTGACTTTGGAGGACTATAAGTATCCCCTAGATGTTACAATTCGAGAGTTGTGTGTTGAAGAAATGGTGGAGACCAAGTCTCAAGTTCGGAATGAGGTGTTCAGCCACGTCAAAGTTAAGTATTGAGAATTATACAGTCGGTATTTCGGTAATCAGAATGCTAACATTCATATAAAAGATCCTATTGAGCCAGATTATGAAGGGATGAGTGAGACAGAGGCGAATGATGCTGAAGAGGATTTTTAGTTTTGCTGTCAACTGTAATTCTGGAGTCCTGAACGTGTGAGTTACATGTATACTCGTGGGAAGATGTTGATTAGGAAAGATGATGTTGTTGCAACTAGGAGTTTGTGAATTGAATTTATAGAGGTAGTAAATGCAATGGTCGAATTGTTTTTGAAAATGAAATAATAATAGAATTCGATGTCACAATGAAGTTGTGTTTTGTTATGTTAAATTGTTATCAAATATTTTTTGGACTTAGTAAAATTGTGGAATGTAGTAATGTGTTACTCGGTGTATTTGTAATGTCGAATGAAAATTGATCGGATTGATGAAGATTTTCTGTAGATATAGGGATTCCAAATAAGGTAAAAATGTGTGGAGGTAATGAGAGGATTAAACATGGTGAGGTGTGGTCCTGTAGGTGAAATCTTGAAGTATAGGGAAGATGATGTACATCATCTTTGTGATAAAATAGGTTGTGCTCTGTTGAATATGAATATATCAGAAGAAATTCTTCAAGATATGGAAGGATTAGAGCAACAATGTAGGGGTTTGTTGGTTTTGAGAAGGCAAAAAGTCAAAAACTTCGAGAAAAGACGTTTAAGGCGGTATGCTCGATTACTCGAACGGTCGCGAAGCGGTGCGATGAACAGTCGCATGAGGTCTATAAATAACTCAGAGGTGGACGACTGTTCGCATTTTACAAACTCTGAAAAAATTCTCTCAAGTGCGAATTATTTGTGCTCGCCATTAGATTCATTATCAACAATTGGGAAGGAGGAGATCAATGTTCTGATCGAGAGAGCAAAGCAGGCGAAACAAAGGGATACCGAAGCAGCGCAAATACAAGGTTAGTAACTGTGTTGATTTTGTATGTTTATTGATGGTTTGTTTGTAAGTAGTTGTAGATGTAGGTATATGTAGTTTATTGGTAGAAGGAATTTATTGAGGGTTAGATGGATTAGAAGCTATTTGAGATTCGATTGTGTTTAGGGTTTGGATGATAGAGGTTGAATGGTGATTGTTAATGGTATTTTTTTAAAGGCATTGTAGTCATAACGGTTTATAAAGATGTTTAGGTGAGAGAGATGTGATGGATTGGTGGCGAGGAGTGGAGAGAGGGATTGGTTGGCATCGCGGCTAGTACGGCGCGACCGTAGGGAATTGGTTTGGATTTCAGCGATATTGTCGGAAACGACGTTTGTTAGTTTTGATTTGGCCAGATTGTACGCCAGAGAAGGTGATATCCCGTAATTGTTTTTTGAAGTGTAGTGGTTTTGGCAGGAAATAGGCAAAGTTTACTTCGATAACTCCTAAGATTCCTGAATATCGACATTAATGACAATTTGTAAAGTAATCGATGTTTTTAAGACTGAAGAATTAAATTGTTAAATTGTATCGAGAACTGATTGCAGTAAGTGTATTTGACAGAAATGATAGTAACAGATAGTAATGTGAGAATGATATGTTGGAGATTAAACTCGACAACGTATGTAAATAAAAACATATGAACATATATATGTATAAGATATGATAGATACTAATTGTTGTAAAAAATAGAATCTGATTTTCAGGTTCTTTAAAATGGCCGAACCAACTCAAATTGATGATAAAGATATATACGAGAACCTTCAAGATGTAGAGCCTCTGATGATTGATGTATCAATCTATGCGCAACAATTGAGAAGTAAATATAGGGTTGGGTCGAGTAGTGCAGGTTTAGATGGTGTGGACCAGTTTAGGGTAGCACCTAGGATTGTCAAATTGTCTGATGAGGAGGCTACCAAGACAGATTTGGACCACGAGCCACAAGCTAGTGATCGAGAAGGTAGCGGGGGTGGGGAAGACGATGTGGAGGAGGGTGAGGAAGCTTGTTATGGAGAGGGTCCGGAGACGAAGGAGATATTGAGTTTTAAGAAGAAGTATGGTATTCATGGAGATATTAGGTTAGAGGAGTACCAATATGATATGATTGACCAGGAAGTACCCTTTTTCAGGAGGCCGGGTTAAAAAGGTCGAGGGCAAAAAGTTCGAAAGTCCCTGTTATCGACAGTAAGATGTCGGCGAAGAACAAGAGGGCCGCGGAGGCTAGTCTGTCATTAGAAAATCCTTTCTTGGCTGGATATGTGACTGATACGGAGATAGATTCGATCTTTGCAGAAACATTGGGAAAGAGTAAAAAGAAAAGGGCAGCGAGCCAAGTTGTTGCTCCTTTACTTCCTCATAAGAGGAATACTCGACGATCGACAACGGAGGAGGAGGTGAAAATTGATATGCCAGCTGCTTTGCCGGATATGCGTCCTCCACGGGATGCGACAAGTGTACTTCCGAAGAAGTTGGGGAGTGGAGAGTCGTCGAAGAACAAGTTCGTCGAGGACTCTGAGGTTGAAGTCTAGAGGACGATGGATTCTTATATGTCTGGGACGAATATGTTGTAGGTTGAAGTTGATGATTGTTTGGTTGGGGCTGGGAGCTTGATGATATTTCTCAGCGAGGGCCATCGCAACATGTCGAAGGTGAGAAACTTTTATGCTTTGCTTTGATTAAAGAAACTGGTATGTAATTCGAATACTCAATTTATGAATGTAATGCAGATCAAGAAGTTGTTAATGGAGGCGAAAGATCGCATTGTCGGTAGTAGTGACCTTACAAATCAAGTGCTGGCGTACAAAAACATCGAGAAAGATTTGACGAGGGAAAAAGAAGCGCTGATCGAAGATAAGAAGGGGCTGAATGCAATGTTGAATACCTATAAGCTCGAAGCGCGAAAGGCGAAGGACGCTACTCTTCGCGAAGCGAAGAAAGCGTGCGAAAAAGAAAAAGATGAGACTTTGGCCTTGCTTAGAACAAACTTCGAGAAGGATGTAAGGGAGCAGGTTGCCGATGCGTGAAAGGCAATGGAGCTGGAACATGGTAAGATTTTGGACGAGGTTATGGATTTGTTGATGGCGAAAAAGCTAGAGACTTGCAAGAAGGCGAGGGCCCACTATGTAGGGCAGTACGAGTTGCTGAAAGTGAGGATGGATCATTATAAGGGGTTGGCCAAGTCTGGTGCTGTTGTCTTCGAGGATTCAGATCCAGATGACGATGTTCCGGAGACTCCTAAAGTTCCTAGTGGGATGGAAATCGTCGATGATGTGCTGATGATCGAAGCTGATGGGTTGCGTCCTGAGGAATCAGTGGAAGTGTCTGCTCCTGAGGGGTTAACGATGGTGATGACGTCGTGTCTCCTCCTGTAGTATAAATGTATTTGTGTAAACATGATTTGTTTTGAAAAAGAGATGTAAAAGTGGTCAATGGGACCTGAACACATTTTAACTATGCGATGTTTTGAATGATGAATGTTTGTTTTCGAAGAAAGTTTTATAAATTTGTGATGCTTAGATGTTGTAAATCATGCCAAGTGTTAAATTTGACAAGAATGATATTTGTAGAATATGATTGTAACTTGTAGCAGATAAGTAAGGAATGCATGTTGGCGTTAAGTAAACAATGGCCATGAAATAATAAGGAATGTGAAGGATTACCAGATGTGTATCCTCAGTGGGATATCTGGAATTAGATTCGAAAAGAAACAAAAAGTTATATTTTGTTTGACAGGTAAGGTATGCGAAGTAGAGTATCCTATGATTGGATATTGTTTGCATAAAATAGAATGATAGTTTGGATGCATAGTTATAAGTATGGTGTGAGACTAAGTAAAGATAGTAAAGATGTGTGATTGCTGGATGCATACTTATCAAGTATGGATCGAGATCAAGTGAATATAGTAAAGATGATTGTTGTTTGATGTATATTTATCAAGTATGGATCGAGAACAAATAAAGATAGTAAAGATGATTGATGTCTGGTGCATACTTATCAAGTATGGATCGAGAACAAGTAAAGATAGTAAAGATGATATTAAAGATTATTTTATTGGAATCGATGATAATTGTTACAGCTGTTATCTTTAAAACATTTTCAGTTGAGCTGTGTTCCATGAAAATTCAAGTTAGACTTCATCTTCTGTCATCAGCCAGTAAGTCCCACTATCTGTTTTGTCGCTTACAATGTAGGGCCCTTCCCAATTTTCAGATACTATTTTGGATTCGTCGAAGGACAAGGTCGCCAATACCAAATTTTCGTTTTCAAACTTTTTTGTTGTAAGCTTTTTTCAATGTGTTATGGTACAGTCCTAAGTTTGCGATGGCTTTGTCACGGGTTTCTTCTATCCAGTTTAGGCTGCAAAGGAGACCCAGCTCATTGTTTTCATCGGAAATTTTTCTTCGGTCAGTTGGTAGATCGAGGTCTGAGGGTATAACCATCATAAATGGAGTACAACCAGTGGATGTTCAAGGAGTTGTCCGGTATGCCCAGAGAACACTGAGTAGTTCGTCGACCCATCTGCCTTTCTTTTCGTCTAGGCGCTTGCGTAGACTTGATTTGATGCTCTTGTTGATGGCTTCAGCTTGTCCGTTGCCTTGAGAATAGTATGGTGTGGATGTTGATAGTTGAATTTTGTACTTGTGGAGGAAAGCGAGGACTTTAGCGCTGATGAATTGCTTACCGTTGTCAAAGCGTATCATTTGTGGACAGCCAAACCTGGTTATTATGTGCTCCCAAAGGAACTTGATAACTTTATTGTCATCAGTATGACATAGAGGAACTGCTGCTACCCATTTTATGAAGTAGTTAGTCGCTATAAGGACGAATATTCGGTTTCCCGATGCTGGATGGAAATGTCCAATGATGTCGATTCCCTATCGTTTGAATGGCTAGAAGACATTGCTAATGTGCAAGTTAAGTGCTAGACTTTTTAATGTTTTGAGCATGGATTTGACATTTGTAACATTTTCGTACAAAATCTTCACAGTTCTGTCTCATCTTGGGCCAGTATAGTCCTTGTGTGAATGCCCGCTGGGCTAATGATCTTCCCGAAATGTGAGCTCCGCATATACCTTCGTGGAGTTCTTTGATTTTGACTTGAGCTTGGTTTTACGAGATGCATTCAATCAGGGGTCTTCTGCCTGTGATACGATATAGGATGTTATCTTGAACGGTGAATCTGGGGCATTTGGCCAAAAGTGAACGGGCTTCTTCTTTGTTACTCGGGAGGATGTTGGAGTTGAGGTATGCATAGAATAGTCTTCTCCAGTCGTCAGGGTCTTCATTTTTAGTAATAGTGATTTGCATGTTGACTGTATATCGAGGCTCGAATGTTCAAGGATTTCGATATCTAAAGGTCGTTTTTTACTATCTCTTAGCATGGCGGCGATGTAAGCCAATGCGTCGGCATGCCGATTTTTTTGTCAAGGTAAGTAGGAGATTGTTGCTTATTTGAATTTGTTCATTTTTTCTTCGACCAGGGCCGTATAATCGACTATTTTGCCTGTTGTACGGGACGTTTTATTGTAATGATTGGCCACGAGTAAAAAATCGACGTAAACTGTTATTTCTTCTGCACTAAGTGTGAGTGCAAGATCGAGTCCATAAATGATACTTCATATTCAGTTTCATTGTTTGTGACATAGAAGTTTAGTTTAATAGCTTTCTCGATGCGATGATTGGAAGGTGTAACGAGAACGATGCCAATTCCCGATCCTCGTGGTCGAGCTGATCCGTCTGTAAAGAGTCGCCATCTGGTACTTCGTGACTATGCATCTGGTTCGGTAATTGACTCATCTGTGAAGATTTCTTCGAGTTCTTCCCAATCAGGGTCTTCGACTGAAAAGTCTGCCAAGAAATCAGCAATTGCTTGTCTCTTGAAAGATATCTGGGGCTCGAAGGAGATGTCATACTCGCCAATGAAAGCAGACTATTATTGGATTCTTCATGATTTTTTTTGGAGAGTACCAGCTTGAGGGGATATTTAGTAATGATTTTCATGGGATGAGCTTGGAAGTATGGATGAAGTTTTTGAGAGCTGTAGACCAAGGTGAGAAGTTGCTTTTCTGTTGTTGTGTATTTTTTTTCAGCAGGCATAAGGGTCTTGCTGATGAAGTAGATTGGTTTTTCTACTCCGTCTTCTCGAATAAGGACGAAATTAATGGAGTCTTCAGTTTTGGATAAGTACATCGTGAGTGTTTCGCCATCAACTGGAGTACTCATTATAGGAGGACGCCCCAAGTATGTTTGAGATCTTGGAAGGCTAACTCACAGTCAAGTGTCCAAATGATCTCCTTGTGTTGTTTTTTTGACAGTACAGCGGGATTTCCATGAAGAAGGAGGTAAAGAAGTTTGTATCGATCAGCTGACTTGGAGATGAATTTGTGAAGAGTGGCGATCTTGCCTGCAAATTTTTGGACATCTTTCTTTGTTCGCGGAGATAGGGCTGGCAATTTAACCCGCCCCGCTGGAGCCGAGCCCCGCCCCGCCCCGCCCTTAATGATGTAGGTTTGGTATGACTATAGCGGGTATGGGGCAGGTTTGGTTTTAAAAAAAAACCCCATTTATTTTTTGAGGCGGGTCTGGTTTTAGGCTTAAATAAATGGGTCCCCATTACCTGACCCAGTTATAAAGGATATGACTTGAATACCCTTAAGTTAAACCTAATTCTAAAAATATGTTAGTTAAGTCTCGCATTATGTCTCCTCTCCTGTCTTCATTTCAACCTCCAGCCTCCTGTGTTCTGTTATCAGCTTCTCTTCATTTTAGCCTCGAAACAACATTCTTCACCAAACTAACTTTCATTTGTAGCTCAAGTTAAGTGAGTGTTCTGATTTTAATGGATCTATGATGAAACTCACATTCTTCTTCTAATAAGGAGATTTTGGATTTCTCTTTCTTTCTTTCCTCAGAGATCAAAATAAAGAAGAGAAGAAGTAAAAGAAGAGATCTTTGTTTGAAAGTTATCCATTCTCTCTTTCAGAATCAATTGATATTTTCATCCCTTTTGATTACTACTTTTACTTGTTTTCATTAAAAATATTATAAATTTTTAGTTTTTAGTTAGAATTCTTCAAACCCCATTTTCCCTTTTTACTTAACTGGTGACTTATTTCATTTCTTACCAATTCTGATTATCTATGTACCAGTATTCATCTCCATCTATGTACTCCATCATTACAATTGGTATGAGACTCAATTCAATTTCAAACCCAAAGCAACATTCTTCACCAAACTAACTTTCATTTTCAGTAATCTTCTTGGAAAATGGCTTTCATCAAACCTCACACCAATCTTATGATGTCAAATTTTTTTCTTTTTCTCATCTAAATCATCCTATCTTTGGAGTATTAATAATACCTGTGTTTCTTTAGAGTCTTGTAAAACTTAGATTCTGTTGATAATATTAAATAACACTGTATCAAACATATGGATTTTTAAACGGGTATTAAACGGGTGCGTATAGGCAAATTTAAATTGGGCTGGTTTGGGCAATCCCCATTTAAGTTAAATGGTATTGGGGCGGGTTTGGGGGTAGGATAATTTGGCGGGTATGGGGATGGTATTACTCCACCCGCCCCAAACCCGACCCATTGCCAGCCTTACGCGGAGGTGGCATTGCGATGAGTGCCTTGATTTGTGTGGGATCGATTTCGATTCCTCTTTTGCTGACCAGGTGTCCCAGAAATTTACCAGATATGACACCGAATTGGCATTTCTCGGGGTTGAGTTTCATCTGGTACTGGCGAAGGATATCGAAGATGGTTTAGAGGTTGTTGAGATGATTTTCGCGCTTCAAGCATTTGCAGATTATATCATTGATGTAGACTTCCATAATTTTGCCTAGATGATCTTTGAACATTTTAGTGATAAGCCGTTGGTAAGTAGTTCATGTATTCTTTAATCTGAAAGGCATTACTGTGTAATAGTAGGGACCTCTTTCAGTAATGAAGGTTGTTTTTTCTTGATCGTCTTCGGCGAGTGGAACTTGATTGTAGTCGGAGGCTGCATTCATCATGGAAAGAAGTTTGTATCCTGCGACAGAGTCGTGGAGTTGTGGGATCAGTGGTGGTGGAAAGCTGTCCTTCGGTGTGAATTTATTGGGTTCTGTGAAGTCAACACAAACCCTGATTTTCCCATTTTTCTTTGGGACTGCCACAATGTTAGAGACCCACTTTGGATATTTGGCTTCTCGAATAAATCCTACACGAAGGAGTTTATCAATTTCTTCGTTCATGGCTTCGCGGAGGCGGGGAGCAAAGTTTCGACATTTTTGTATGACTGCTTTGCTGTCTGGTAGGAGGTTTAGTCTGTGGCACGCGATTGATGAATCAATGCTAGGCATTTCTTGGAAAGTCCAAGCAAAAATGTCAATGTTTTTCTTAAGTAGCTGGATCATGTCTTCCTTTTTGTCGGTTGACAACTTGGAGTCGATGAATGTGTGACGCCTGGGTCTATCGACTTCAATGGATTCAACCAATTCTGTGTCATGCCGCTCGAACGTGGGGGGTGTTGTCTGCTGTAGTTGCTATGCTTCGAGAAGTTTTGTTGTGTGAGAGTTGGTGGTGGTATTCTCGCACATACGTGCAACTGCTTGGCTACCTTTGATTTTGCAGATTCCCTGATCTGTTGGAACTCTTAATACTAAATGGTATGTAGAAGATACTGTTTTGATCGAATGTAACCAACTACGTCCCAAAATTCCCAAATACTTGGACTCAGCATCGATGACGAGGAATTTAACGAATTTGGTTTCCGATCCTGCCTGAACTGGCAGAGCGATTTCTCCTGTGGCTGATTCTTTCAAATCGTTGAAGCTGGTGATTGTTGTTGTCGAAGCTACAGAATCTGCGAGTCCTAGAACTTTAATTGCCCTTCTGAATAAAACATCTGTGACGCTTTCTGTATCGACGAGAAGCGTATGCAGATAGTCTTGGCCAACCTTAAGCATAATGACCAGTGGGTCATCATGAGGATATTTCACATGGCCGGTGTCACAGTCTTCGAAGGTAATATGGTATGGACATTTTGACTTGCTTGAGCTGGGAAGAAGTTTCGCTAATTTATCTGAGGAGGTCATTTTGCAACAAGATGTGATCCGATCGTCTTGTTTCCTTTTCTTTTCTTTTTCAATCTCGATCATATAAAGGTGGCGAGCTTGCCCTTGGCATTGATTTTGATCAACGTCTTTGTTTTTTGTCTCATCCTCGAGAAACTTTTGGATGTCGAGGACATAATTATGAAGCCTTCCTGCTAAGAGGATGCGATGAAAGATTCGAATGAGAGTAACAGTTGTCAGTTTTGTGACTATGCACATTGTGATACTGACATAGAGGTTTATTGGGGATATCGGGAATTGTTTGTGGTGCTCGATAACACTCATTTCCCTTTATCTTTGGTAAGATAGCGGAGATAGTCGTTGTCATTGGGGGTAGAACTGGGACAAGCCTGTCGGGTCTCCCGTCCTTTTTGTTGGGTCTCCTGTTATTGTCGGTGTTTCTGCCGCGTTGTTTGGGTGTTTCTGTAGTGGTCGTTTTTCGGGACGGGGAAGAAACTGTTTCCCGAGAATGGATGGCAGAGGAGCTCTTCATTTTATCTTTTTTGGATCGTTCTAGTTCGATGTAGTTATTAACTACATCAATCATTTCTGTCAACGCTATGGGCTTGTACAGAGTTAGTTCTTCTCAAACCTTAGAGTCGATGTGTAGGGCTGAGGTGAAGGCTGGAACAACGATTTTGGGATCTGAATTCCCAATTTTTTGTATTTCCTGTAAGAAACGCTTGTAAAGGCTCACCAAGGTTTCTTTTGCGCCCTGCTCGAAGAAAAACAAGGAATCCATAGTAATCTCTCACTCCTTAACGTGAGTATAATTAGACTCAAATAGATGTTGCAACTGGCTGAATGTGGTGATGGAGCCTTGGATTGTATGGAACTATCTGAGAGGTTTTTCTTTCAGGCTCATGTTAAATAGCCTGTATAACATGTGGTCAAGTTTGGAGTATAATCCCACTGCGGCTTTGAAGTGTCGTACATGGGTAAGCAGGTCAGTGAGGCCTGCATATTAAATAAATTTTGGCATGTGGAAATTGTCTGGAATGGGCATGACTTCGAGATGAGGGGAAATGGGGTTTGTTTCGATTCTGTCAAGTACAGATCTTCGGTCTGGGATATCAGAATGTATGGCATGAATTTTGTTGTTTAGGTCGTCCAAGGTGACGAATTGTGGAGGAGGAATTGGTAAGGTCACAATTTGTGGATCAAAATCTCCCTGTCCTTCTGGTCCCAATCTATCCCTGATTGGTCTTCTTTCTGGTGGCGGGGGAGTTTGATGACACGTGCATCGACTTCCTTGAGTTATCGATGTTGAGGATGTCAAACCAAAATGCCGAGAAGCTCTGTCTGGATTTCTGGATCTAGATCGAGAAGTTTGTAATTCATTTTCTTTAGGCTGATCATCTCTTCGAGTTGCTCTTGACCGATGATCACTTCGGGCTTGTGGTGCTGACGCTTGACGGCCAGTGATTCAATCTTGAGTTCTCCTTAATCTCTCCATCTCCTTTTGATGTATCCGACTCTGTTGGTCCAAGGCTTTCCTTCTTTCGTCTCTTTCCACTTGAAGAGCCTAATAATGAATACGTTGATCTTCTAACCTTTTGCCTTTTTCTGATTCCATCTGCTTTTGAAGTTCGATCACTGCGCTGTGCAGATCGACTGTTTTTGGTATCGGATTGATCTCATGGTCTCTTACTGTGCTGGAATGGCTTCGGAGATTCATATTTGTCATCGGCTTCTTTCTGATCTAGGGTGGTAAAGAAAAATGTGGTTGTTCCCACAGACGGTGCCAATTATAATGGCGTATTTTCCGGAAGGATAATCTTCGCCAATACTTTTCGTAAGGAAGGTGCAATAATAATCTAAGCAGGCAATATTTTACGTTGAAAACTCAGCAAAGGCTGAGAAAAACCACGATCTCGAGGAGGGTTTTTGATGTAAAATCCAATATGCTGCTAGTTATTACAAGTTTTGAGTGACTGTAGGGTAAAGAAATAAAAGTAGTAGGGTTGCGGATCCGAATAATCTATTCTCTGCCTGTATTTATAGTGAAACATCCATATTTGGAGTTTGTTTCATTCCGTGTCTAGTGTCAACATTATCTCGTGGTTACTCGTCGTTAGAGATTGCACATTGAGCGACTACAGCTGGACTGACACTAAATAGGTAAGTGGGTTTTTAACTCCTTGTTCTATAATATCAACCCCTATATATTTTTACAGAGTATGGAAAGGGTAATGAGTATGTTCTTTTAAGATAACATAACTTCTATCCGAGTAGATTCCTTTTCTATTCGAATAGAACTGGGAACATTTTTTTTCGAATATATTTTATTGTATTCGAATCAAATGCCTCAGGCTATTTTTTATTCGAATAAATTCTTTTTTTATTCGAATAGATTGGCTCAGTCTATTTTCTTTGTTTTCTTTTTATTCGAATAGATTTATTTTTATTCGAATAGATTGGCTCAGTCTGATTTTTATTCGAATACATTTAATTCAATTCGAACAGAGAATGTGATTTTTGTTTTTTAATAAAAGACAACTTTCATTTTTTCAGAACTCACCTCCTCCAAAACCTATTTTTTCAGAGTTTGATATTTAGAGAGAGGAAAGATTTTAACGTCCGATTCAACGAGAAGTAAAACTCAAATTGAATCAATCGGAGAGATTTAGAAAACCTAATTATTGATTTGTAAAGTTTGAGCGATTTAAGCTTTGAAGCTTTGGTGCGTTATCCGAGGCAAGGCATTGTGAGAACGAAAGGGCGTTGCGATAACGAGGAATCGACTGCGAGTAGTTCAATTAGAAGAGAGGTAACCACGGGATGTGTTATCGAGTCAATAAGTAATTGAATACTTGTAATTTGATTTTAATAATGGATTGTTTAGCTGTCGGGTGATTCGACAGCGACCTGTGGGTTTTTCTCCTGAGAAAGGTTTCCCACAGGGT
Organism: Kingdonia uniflora; assembly: GCA_014058105.1. NCBI lineage: Eukaryota > Viridiplantae > Streptophyta > Magnoliopsida > Ranunculales > Circaeasteraceae > Kingdonia > Kingdonia uniflora. The sequence continues at coordinate 2,720,665 of JACGCM010002784.1, forward strand.
TAAAACTGCTTGGTCTTGTATTTATATTTCTAATTGCTTGCTTGACAGTAGATAATTGAATTGATTTTAACTAGGTTAAATCTAGACCATTAATTCAGAGGAATTCAGACCTATCGATTTAGACCTAATTTATTCGAAATCGGTTAGTCTCAAGCGTCTAGGAATTTCATATAGTAGATACAAGCAGTTTACAAAAAGAAAGAAACAGTTTCCTATTTCGGGGGGAGTGGGCGAACTTTGCGGATCTCTAACAGCTTTTTCTTGACCAGGCACAGCGACTACTTTTAGTAGGTCGAGGACTTATAGTAACTTCTCGACTGCTTTCTGTCTTCGACTATGCAAATGATGGTTGTCTTCGACTATGTTATGCCGGCAGATCCTTGCCGAATCTGGGAAATGTGCTACTACAATATGATTATGAGACAACTATGAAAAAAATGCAGATGCGTATTCCTTTTTTAGCTGCTCAGTGCTTAGCCTTGCATAACATCAAATAGTTTAGATTATTCATGATTTTTATCTTTCAAGTTCAATCATTATTGGGATCATAGAGAAGTTTTAAATTATAGGTATATAGAGTCAATTTTAGAAATGAAAATATCGACGTCTAAAATAATTTAAAGATGGAAGAAAACCTTGTTATGAGTCACTTTTCAGTTAGATAATTTTGTAGATGTCGTGTTTTAGCTGAGAAGGTTCGCACTTTTCATTCACGCGTTCTCAACAATGCTCAGAACTACCACACCCAATTTTCAACACCCATTGATTTCTCTCTGATAATTCATCAAAATCGGTTCATACATTTCATAAGGATGGTACAGATAGGTAGTTAATGTTAGGCTGCCTCACTAATGCGCTTTCCTCGAACTCTTTGAAGCATCTCCGATAGTTTTGAAGGGCCAAAAGTGGTGCGGCGAAACGGTGTGCGGGAGTATGAACACTGCACTGTGTTTTGCTTCAATAGTTTTTGGGTGAGGCTAGGTGGTTTTAGGTGCCGCTTCAGAGGAAGAGAAAGGAAAACTCAACAAGTAAAAGCTAGTAGTTAGGCGCCTTTTAAAAGAACGCCTATTTCTTCCTTTTTGAGTTTTCTTTCACATCTATTTGCTGAATCCTTTTTATATCCCTCCTGTATGTTATGCATTTTTTAGAAAGAAGCGAAGGAGGTGTGGTCACAGTGGCTTCCGAGTGGTGATTTGCGATGTTCAGACGTTGTCGGTGTGGGAGTATGGACACCAAATTCACCGTTGGAGGGGAAATTAAGCACCGGTGTGCATACTTCACACCCACACCGGGCTTTTGGAGATGGTCTTAGTAGGCTGTGTTTATATGTGCTCTGGAATATTAAGTTTAACTTCTCTAATTTATAAAATTGGTATAGTTTAAAAAAAATTGCTTCAAGAGAAACCATTCTGATGTCAGATTCATAATGTTAGTCACATGTTAATGCATTTGTGTTTACATATGTTTGTCATACTATTGATTTATGTATAGCTTTATTTCCAAAATCTTGGAAGACAACTAATTTCCTTGTTTTTCTGTATTCATTGAATAATCTCAAGTGCCAAACTTGCCAAAGGATGCACAACCCATGGAGTCTTGGACTCAAACGTTGGAAATGGTGGATCTTAGTGGCACTCAATATTACTTTTCTTCTTGTTGGCCAAACTTTTGCCACACTCTTGGGGAGGTTCTATTACGAGCAAGGTGGGAATAGTAAATGGATGGAGACACTCATCCAATCTGCAGCTTTCCCGGTTCTTTTCATTCCGTTGTTAGTCTTTTCCTCCTCGCTCATTCAATCTTATACTAACATGACCACCATTAACAAACCTTCAATTGCTAAAGTCAGTCTAATATATATTTCCCTTGGCCTAGTCATCGCTGGCGATAACATGATGTACTCAGTTGGGCTCTTGTATCTTCCTGTATCCACTTGTTCTCTCCTTCGTGGAACCCAATTAGCTTTTAATGCAGTATTCTCCTTTTTCATCAATTCTCAAAAATTTACAGCTTTAATATTTAATTATGTAGTTATCCTCACCTTATCTGCCTCCCTCTTAGCCGTTAATGCCAACTCTTCAGAGCAAAGTGGAGTTTCTAATCGAAAGTACGTGATTGGGTTTATATGCACGCTTGGAGCATCTGCCACTTGTTCCCTAATTCTTTCCCTTATTCAGTTTTCCTTTGAAAGGGTGCTAAAGAGGGATACATTTTCTGTTGTCTTAGATATGCAAATCTATACGTCGCTGGTTGCAGCTTGTGCTTCTACTGTTGGTCTTTTTGCAAGTGGGGAATGGAGTACTTTGAAAGGAGAGATGGATGGGTTTAAGAATGGAAGAGTTTCTTATGTGATGACTTTGGTTTGGACTGCTATTGCTTCGCAGATTTGCCCTGTTGGTGTTGTGGGTTTGATATTTGTGGTGTCTTCTCTCTTCTCCAATGTTATTAGTACCATGTCTTTGCCCTTTGTTCCTATTGCTGCTGTGATAGTTTTCCATGAAAAGATGAATGGGGTGATGGTTGTGGCTATGTTAATGGCTCTGTGGGGATTCTCTTCTTATCTATATTAGCATTATCTTGATGATCTTAAGCAAAAGGAAACAGCCACTAGCGAATTTGGGGTCCCTGTCTCTTCAACATCTTGTGAGACATTGGTTGCTTAGTTTTAAATCGGCCTGAATTACGGATTTGCTACTCCGTTATAATGGGTACTTATATCTTACCCTTCTCTATTCTACCTTACACTTGTTTACATTAAAAGTTGTGATCTGTAAATGTACATATTTTCTTATTCAATTAAACTTTGTTGAAGTATTTGTACCGCACGGCTTAAAATTAGATATGATTATTATGGGATACTCTGGATCCCATAGTTGTAATTTGCGAATGTGGATTCTTCTATTTCCTTGTATTAATACTAGTAACATGAAACTTGATAATAAAACACACTTCAGTGGATTTACATATCTAACCATATAGTTTCTTTGTACCTTCTCTTACTTTTTTTATTTTCCCTTTTTTATCTTTTGTTATTCTTTGAAATTTACTTTGGTTTATCTTAAGTTTCTTGTAAACTTAGAAGAACTACTTATTTCCGTAAAATAAGTTCAAAAGATTCATAACAGACATCTGGTTAATCACATACCAAGATTCTTCAAATACTCGAACAATAAATTGTTTTAAGATAATGAAGAAATAATATGTTGGTGACCTGGTTTTGATTAAATATGTCGTAATACCCTGTTTAGAAAATTAGAATACATATCCTGATATCCATATCACTTCTTCAGTGAATAGTCCTATACAAATACGTAATAAGGTGTATGTTGTCAAAGGTAAAATTTACTTAAGGAGTGGGTTTCCTTATACCGACCTCAAGATAAGATTTTCTCCCTAGTGTAATTGTGTCTCCTTAATCAAGTCGGCCGTCCTCTCCCTAAATGTTGAACTATTTTTCCTTCTCATGACTTTAATTTCATTTATGTACAAATAACTTGATTAGGATGCCTAGTGAAAGAGACTGAAAGTGACAGAAGGAAATAACAAAGGATAAAAAGACATATAGGTATTAAACCACAGAAAAACACAATAATATCAGCCGGATAGTTCCCTTCCATCCCACAATTGTCCTTAGCAACCTCACTCAACTAAGAAAATATAAACGCTTTAAAGATTACAATAATGTCAGCCGGCGATCTTACTTCACCTTCAGTTTTATATTTGGTTGGGCTATCATACGTGTTCCTTCTCTCCATTAGTTTTTGGACCGCTAAAGGAGGAACCTCACCCGGAAAAGAAAAAAAAGAAAGAAAGAACAAATCTTTCGAAGACAAAATGAACATAAATCAAGAAGAACCAACTACCTGGGAACAGAACTCCATAACTAAACTGTTGTTTGGTCCATTCATTGGTCTTGCATGATCTATCTAACTACGCACGATGATTAATGGCAATTATTCTCTTTATTGTGCCCAGACTTCGTTTAACTCTAAAATTAGGAAAGTGATACAGCTCTCCTGGAAATTACATGAAAGTAAAAATGTATAAACTTCATCAAAGTACATATATAAACACGAATAGTGTATCTTGATATATTATATGGTGACATATAGAAGAAGTATGTTTTTTCGTTTCCTTAGAGACATTTAAGTTCTCTTCCCAATATGGAGAATTATGCATATCTCTAGATCATCAAAAAATGTATTGTAGACAAGAAGGTCTAACTATCTCTACCCGCCTATTATTTGAATTTCTGCAAATGACACACCCTATAATAAGATATCAATCATTTTAGCATTTGGGATTGGCTACTGTTGACATTGGATTAACAGATATTTGAAGTTTCAGATGCTTTTTCTTATTCATGGGAGTATCCTTCTATCATTTATTCTCTCTGATAAGTGACCTTATATATTCTTCAGCTATTATTTTATTTTGTTACTCTCTTGTTGTGTCTCTCATCTCTCCACCATCATGGGCGAAGTTCAAGAACTGCGACTCTATATCGGATGTATATGTTATTATCAGATTTTCCTTGCTAAATTGATCATACTTGTTGTAACTAACTATCTTAAGCATTAAACCTATTCTTATACACAGAAATATATATTTATATATGCATGAATGTATTAGCAGGGTTAAATTGCTACCACTATGCAAAAAAAATAAAAAATCCCATGAGATATTATGTAGAATCAGTAGTCAGTGAAGGAATTTTTTTAAGATGGATAAAACCAAACTTCTATTTTGTTTCATTTTTCAGCTTGTTTATGTTGTCATGTGTAATCGTTTTGCTAATAATCATCCTTTCTATTATGTGTTTGAAACATCTCAAGATCTAAACACAGTCACAGATGCAATTGACACCCCCGAAGCTGCAATTATCACCAAAGAACCTCATCTTCCTATATACAGACGTTATAAGTGGTGGCTCCTCGTAGCGCTTTATACCGTTTTTCTTCTTGTGGGCAATTCCACGGGAACTCTGTTAGGGAGATTCTATTTTTCTAATGATGGCAACAGTAAATGGTTGGCGACGTTGCTTCAGTCTGCAGGTTTTTCCATTCTCCTTCCTTTCTTCCTCTTGTTCCCGTCTGCTAATACTAGAACATCGCCTTCCGTTTGTACTCTCATTTTTCTTTATATCCTCTTTGCCCTACTAGTATCTGGCGACAATTTGATGTACTCATATTGGTTGTTATACCTCCCAGTGTCTACTTTTTCTCTTTTGTGCTCAAGTCAGTTAGCCTTTAATGTGCTCTTCGCTGTCTTTCTCAACTCGCTAAAGCTCACTCCTTACATTGTAAATTCTGTAGTCCTTTTGGCTATCTCTGGCATTCTCCTTGCAATTTCCTCTGACTCTTCTGGATCCATCTCGAAGGAAAACTATGTTATTGGTTTTCTACCATTGGTGCATCTGCCTTGTACTCCTTACTACTAACACTCACACAACTATTTTGATTTTTTTTTTAAGGTGTCTGTTTCGATAATCTTCGAAATGCAAATTTAACTAACGATGATTGCTACGTGTATTTGTGTTGTGGGTATTTTTGTCAGTGGGGAAGGAGAGGACTTGAGGGAGAAATGGAAGAATTTGGAAGTGGGAAAGTTTCTTATGTTATGACTTTGGTTTGTATTGCATTAAGTTGGCAACTTGTCTCTCTTGGTGCTTTGGGGTTGATATATGAGGTTTCTTCTCTGTTTAGCAATGTTATCAGTACTGTTTCTTTGCCTGTGGTTCCAATATTGGCTGTAATCTTTTTCCATGACAAAATGGATGGCGTGAAGGTGGTTGCTATGGCGTTGTCTATTTGGGGGTTTGTTTCTTATGTATACCAACATTATCTTGATGGTGCAAAGTTAATGTAGATGAGATCACTAAGAGTACTTGTGACTATTAACATGGATGAAATATCAATTGAGTCTCTGATTGCCAGTTATGGTATTACTGTTGTTTTGATTGTCACCTTTCATAGATACCAAAGTCTATAGGAAGATGTAACCTTGATTATTAAAGTTTGCAAAGTGACTAACAATGGAAGGGCGTAGCTTGAAAAATTGTTTTGATTGTCGCCTTTCATAGATACCGAAGTCTATAGGAAGATGTAACCTTGATCATTAAAGTTTGCAAAGTGACTTACAATGGAAATGCGTAGCTTGAAAAATGGCATATGGGTTTAAGAAACGCAAAAGTTCTTAAGCGGTCATTTTGGTTAGATTGCTATTGCTCGACTGAATCCTTCCATTTATGTTGTGGGGTTCATCTTTATGGTGTCCTCTCGCTTTAGGTGCTATAAATACCATGTCATTGCCTCTTGTTTCTGTCGGTGATTGGGTAATTATGAATGTATGGACGTGGGTTATAAACGTGGTAACCATGGTGGTAGCTCGTTGGAGTGTTCTTCTATCTTTCTCGGTGTTATGATTTTGACTAAGCAAGAGAAGAGCCAATTATTTGAGGTCCCTTATTCTTTAACTCTTTGAGAGAGAGAGAGAGTGGTTGATTAGCTCCAAATAGACTGGATTCGAATATGCTACTCTGTTTCGCGGGTACTTGTATCTATTCTTTTTCTGTACTACTTTTTTCTTAACAGTAAGCTGGGGTTGAAAGCAGACCCCAATGCTTCTATAGAAATAACAGAATTTACAAACAAGAATCCCCTATACAAAGAGAAGCACAGAAGAAAGAAAAAATTGGACAATCCTACCACTAAACTAAAAACTACAACTCACAAAGAGAACAAGATAACTCAGAAGAACTAACTCAGAGCTGTACATCCAAGCCAGATGTACAGCAAATGGAAAAGAAACAGGCTATATTCTGAAATAGACTTTTCCTTCAACATCTTCATCAACAATAATTTGCAGCTCATCACTGAAATCTTCAGGCTCCAACTCCCTATAACCTTCCGCATGCTTGAGTTTGATAAGGTTATCAGGGGCCCTATTAGATTCCCTGAAAAACATGTTTTACTGTACAGCAAGTGTAGGTGCTCATCAAAACCTTAATACTCTTCGACAATCTTCTGTTTCTCGAGGGAGGTTTAAGGTTGGTTGTAAGCAGTTTTAGAGCATGCTTGTTGTCAGTGTTAGCTATTATGTGAGTAACACCTATGTTTCTACCAAGCTGCAAACCACTTTGAGCACCTTGCAGCTCATGAGTGAGCACTGTCTCTAGCCACCCTTTCCCTACACAAACTCCAAGAGTTGTTCCCAAATGGTCTCTTAAAATTGTACCAAAGCTCCCCACCACAGTTAGGGAACCAAAATTAAGAGCTATTGTTGCAATAAGTGACTTATCCCATCTGCAAGCTAAAGCAGTCTTCATCTTCCACTTTATAGGAATATTCCAATTGTAAGTGCCATCCCTATTGAATCTATTATCTTTAGCTTCAATATTTGCACTGGCAAGCTTCATTCTCACATCAGCAATAATCATTTGTAAAACCACTCTAGCTAATCTACTTTCACTCTTAAAAACTCTAGAGTTTCTTTCTTTCCAAATGTGATAAATAAAGACACAAAATACAAGTCTTCTGATCCTGTTTGGTATAGAATTGCCTTAAGGGTGTGTTTGGTAACCCAATTTTTTTTTTCTCGAGAAACTGTTTCCCACTTTTAAATTTTCTCATTGTTTCTCATTTAAGATTTCTCAGTGTTTCCACCATTTGGTTGCCAAGTGAGAAACAATATAGCTATTTTCATTTTTCTCACATTTTCTTTACAGTAGTGTTTGGTTATCCATTTCCCACTTCGTAAGAAAACACAAATACGAAAAACAAACAAATATTATTCTAAAATGTAATTCAAGCAAACATTATTCAAAAACAAAGTACGTATTATTCAACCAAACATCCTGAAACCAAACTCAAAATAAATTCATGCACCTAAAAACATAATTAATATAGTTTAACTCTAAACCGTTTCTGAAGACCTTATAAATTCCAACTTAGTTTGCCTAAATCGTGAATCATAGCCGATTACTAATAAGAAGATTGCTACTTGTTCTTTCACTGTAACATATCGAGAGTCAACCAAACCTTTTCTCTCTAAGCGTCGACACAATAAATTAAATGTAACCCTATTCATTCGTAACATCTCATGGCAAGTAACATCACTCTCCTCGTATAAACGCCTCAAAAACAAAGTTCGCTCATAATTCCTATTAATGGACAATTGTCTTTCTATCCTAGTTGTGAATTTAAGAACCTCAACAATTGATTCTACAACCGCACAAACTGCAACTACTGTGCCTTCAATTTCTTCCCACTCGGCATCTGAGGAGTCAGAGTGGTATTCATTATCCACATCTTCCATCTTCCTATTTTACTGTAGCATAGAGATAATAAATATTTTATCAAAGACAAAAGTAAAGTTTAACTCTATTATAGTTGTAACCTATTAACTACATATACAATTTATACCTAAAATAGGTACTAGTAAAGTTTAACTCCATTATTATAAGTACTGAATAACTGAATTCAAGATGACAAAAGAGGCAAAAGTGAAGATAACATCAATCATTTAATATAGTTAATGATGACAAAAAATGGTGGCAAGGGTACATCAATTATAGAAAGGACAAATAAAAAAAGTAAAAAGCAAAAAGTGAGAAGAAGTATACCCGATGGAGGCTTCTTTGTTTGTGTGAGAGAGATATATGGTTTTTTCATACAAGATGAGGTAAATATAAAAGGGTCTTTTGGTGGGAAAATCAACTTGTGTGTGTATGTGTTTTATTTTTCATACGTAATATCTCATACGTAATATCTCATAATTAGATTTTCATAGAAAATTGATGGGAAAATCTAGCATGGGTTCCATTAATTTCTAAGTGGGAAACATATTTTCTAAGGGGGAGAGAGTGGAAATTGTTTCCCACTTTTAAAACTATTAATTTTCTTATGGAAATTATGTTTCCCATATTTTTTGGACTACCAAACACCCAATTAAGGAAAAATAAATTTAAGTTCGTATTTTCCCACTCCGTTTCTCACTTTTTAGGGCTACCAAACACACCCTTAAAGTGAGCATTACACTAATCTTGAACTTCCACCCGATTGGTATTATTCCAATTCATGTTCAGCTTCTTTAATAAACGTACCCAAATGAATTGAGTATAAGGGCAAGAGCAAAACGTATGATCTTCCACCTCAGAATGATCCCAACAAAAAACACATTTTGATTGCTCCACAAAACCCCACTGCAACAACTTGTCTTGTGTTTTAAGAGCTCCTTTCAAAGCTAACCAAGATATAAAGCTATGTTTAGCAATGTTGCCTTTTAACATTCTTTATTTTGTTGTAGGTATCTTTGATATTGAAATCTCCATCATCAGCAGCAGTCCAAACAATGGTATCTCCCTCAGTAAAGTAATTTTTTTTATTTTTTTTGTACTACGTTTACAATTTTTTCTTCCTGTATTTGCTAGTTAAATGATCTATACTTACACGTAAATGAAGAACAAGGAAACCTATGAGTGAAAGTGACGTGGCACGTGCCTATGGATCGTTTACCACAACCAACTCTTGTTCTATATTTTACCTTATGTTTCTATTTACTCTGTTGGAGTTGCTCTAGAGTTTAGTTTTAGTTTGTTTTTTATTTAAATTGGTTAGGGGAGATATTGTAGGAGTGATTCTAGGGAAACCTAGGTTATAAGGGGAGAGGGTGGTGTAATCTCAAGAGTGGAGTTATTAATGTTTTAGTAGAAACTAGTAGTTTTCTCTAACTCTCATGATTTTCTTATGAATATCGCTTCCCCATTCGTAGTTATCACGTCGGAAAGAGACTGAAAGCCAAAATAAGAAAAAGATTGAACAAAGGGGAAAAAAGCTAAGTAGCCACATATACAACCATAAAAAAAATAAATAAAATTTCTAACTCATTGCATGACTGTTTCCTTCCACCAAAAGTTAATGGGATAAGATAGACATCCGTCGTATGATCCTATCTTTAGCAGAGCCTCACTTCACTGAAGAAATAATAAAATTAATAAAATGTCCTTACCGCCTTTATTTGCATTCAGTTTTATATATATATATATATTTGTGACCTTAGTATCTTTCTCATCTATACTACTAAAGAAAAAGCAAAGGAATGAGACCCGATCTCGGCCGTCGATCCGAATCCCCCACACAAACTTAGGAATATCAAAGCCTATCTTTATAACCTAAAAATGAGGAGCCATTGAATGCATTCGGCCAAAATCATTGAAAACTTATATTTTTCGCCCGCCTAATTTACCCTTATCAATTTTTAACTTTTTGTCTAAAATAGGTATACGAAATTGTCATATTTGATTTGTTAAAGGGTAGTATTGTATTCCTCATTTTGCCCCTGCCAAAAAATCCCTAAAACTGACTCTTCAAGGGTATTATGGTATTTTTGCTATACGGTCTGAGACTTTCTATCTCGATTTTTAGGGTTCTAATGGCGATTTCTATGACTCTCTCTCGATTTCTAGGTTTCTAATGGCGATTCCTACGACTCTCTCTCTCTCTTGATTTCTAGGTTTCTAAGCGATTTGCAATCAATCCCAATTCAAACCGATCTAATTTCCCCCAAAACTAATCACCTCTCCAACTTCAATCCCCAAATCTCTCGTTCCCAAACCCTCCTCTAATGCTCTGAAATTACAAATCGAAGCATAGATGGGTTGTTTGAGAGTATGAAATGCTGATGGAGGTATTTTAAAGTGACAAGGCCATCTACCAGAGCAAGATTAGCAAACATTGATGGTGTCAATCAGGTATCTCTCAAAAACTTAAGTGATAATGGTTATAACTATCAAAGTTTGGCTTTATAGTTCATCTCTTGATTGTGGTTAGTATGCGGAACTAAACGATGTCTATAGTTTGGATTGTTTGTCACAACATTGCCTCAACCAAAGGCCTTTAGTTTCGGCGTCTTAGGCTTTGATACACAAGTCACAATGTTGTTTTGAGATAGTAAACACCTATCAAAATGGCATAGATATGTTGGAGGCCCCGTTTTTTTACAACAAAATTTGAATTACCTAGCTTGGCCTTCTATCTACAAGTTAAAGACGCTAAAGGTGTCTCAAGTCAAAAATGCCAAGTTGATCATCCTTTGTCTCAAAAATTTAGGACATCATACTCTTATATGCTTCACTCTGAGGGATACTTTCACAGTTTACCTAACGTGGGAATCCTTCTGTAACGTTTGTTCTTAACAATCGCCAAATTGTGTTTGAAACTTTTGGTTGTTTTTGAGAAAAGCTCAAACACTTTTTTTACTTAGTATCTTACATTGGAGTTTTAAATTTATTCATCTTCAAAACATGATTTCAAAAATAAAGAGCTTCGATTAGAGGTATTAAATGTACATTAAATTACCAATTTCAACGCATGCTTCAATCCCGAAGAAATGGCAGAGAGGGAAGACCCACTTGTGCAAAGGAACTGCAATGCACAAGAAAGACCTTGTGTCTTTGAAACATGTTCCAAGATAAGCCTATCAACTTGCCTCACGTTCTGCATCAAGCAAAAAAGTTAAATCTAAGCAAAGGGCAGGGCAACGCTAAAAGAGACAAGAGTCCATTCTGCTCATAATAAGAAAAATGGCTATGTTTGACGTTTATTTAGGGGATGCAAATAGTTTTTGTTAACATTGTTAGAAACAAATACATCATTTGGGTCCAAAAGCATAATAATCATGCTTTCAGCCATTCTTGGTTCCCATGTCCACTGCCTCCACAGCTCTCCATGCTCCATTTGAATGACAAATTGGGGCGGTAAACCTGAAATGAATCACTCCTTTATGGAAAATAGTGGGAAATAGGATTGATACCAAACAATAAAGAAAAGCAGAGAAAAACTGAAAAAAACAATCACAAAAGAATTTAATCTGGTTCATCCTAATTACTACATCCATGGACTAGTGGCAATGACTAGTGACAATTGCAAAGAACAAGAGACTATGAAGGAACCCCCAGTAGGCCAGTACCAATACCTTCCCTGATAGACTTAAATACTATCTTTTTCTAAGAAGACATAGTTATTAGGAGCATATAAAAGTCACCTTCAAGATAAAAACCATGATACAAATCTTTCACAAGAAAAGAAAATTCTCGTGCAGGGGACAACATACACACAATTAAAAACGGGTTTCGATATGGCTTGAAACCTTGATGACAAGATGAGAGTGTTCGATCTCCACGTCATTGTTCTAACATTCACCTTAAATGGTAACAAACTAAAATCTGACAAGATAATATAATAAGAACTTCAACAAACCTTTTGAATACTTTTATTAAAGGGATACACATTGTGGATGCTTTAATTGAGTTTTTAGACTCCTTTTCATCTCTGCCGTCATCAGAACCAGTTGGGACCTGCCATCCAAAAGAACCCGAAATATTTCCAGCATACGATGATAACCAATCTCTGACTGAAAGTGCCATTTCTGTACTATTCTCTGGCTCGACCATATAGAACCTAGACAAAGACCAAAGAACTGCCTTGGAAAACGATATAGAAAGGACCGATGGGATAACTTCAACTAACACATCAAACCATAACATGGGAACGCACAACCACCCTCTACATTCCTGAAAAATGAGTTTGCTTTGGGCACTAAATTCACACCAACAGCTGGTTTCTTTCTCTTCAACATCCTCAGATAAGGTAAGATACTCTTCATCGCCCTCAAGATAAGCAGACATGGTGCTATCAACAGATGGATGTTTGTGGAACTTCAGCATTGAAATTATCAAACAGTGGCATCAGAGACTATAATAGTGTGAATGAGATCAAAAGCCGGCTGTCGGAGAGAACTGTGAAGAGATGAATCCTTTAAAGAACTGATCAAAGAAGGAGCCCACATATGTGCGCATTTGAAAGGCGGGCAGGGGTGATTCACCTTATAACTTCGGTGTATGATAAGAAAAGCTATCTGAAAATAAAATCTTGCAATAAACATCAAACAAGATAAGCCACATTCGTAGGAAAATAAATAAGAAGATATATGGAACATAAAAGGAAATGTGTTAGTTGCAGACTTCAAAAACTTTTCCTATCGAGTGTGATTGATCTCGGTATGGTTCCACTTATTGTTTTGCTAATTGTGTCCAATTATTTGATTGGGGACATACACTTTTGAGCCTTAAACATTTTTCAAAATGGCTCGTCGTAAATCGAACTTGCTTCAAGTTCTGAAATAGTCTTCGGTTCAAAGCCTACTTTTGATCGTGCTAGCTTTGCCACCACCGAGATATGAATTATGTAGAAACTTGGCCAAATATTTTGAGTGACTTCTAAATTATAATTTTGGTAGCAAGCTTGCTATAGGTAAAGTATCTCCTGAATTCAAAAATCTCAATGGTCTGGTTGATGAAAGGTAGAAGGCAAATAATCTTACATTATTTAATAAGTTTTGGGAGGATTTATAGAACAGGGCTTAAGTGACTTTCTCGGAATTGCAGTTTTTATTTATTGAAAAATTACAGATGTTGTAGGCATTTTAATAGTTATAGTCAAGTTTTACGTCATTTTCTTCAATGTTTGAATTCCTGGAGGGCTAGGTATATTCTAGATGGGTAGGAAGTAGGCATGTCTTAGATGAGGTTAACATTTGATTAAGCCTTGAAGTCCTTTTTCTTTGGAGTCTTTGTGGAAGGAGACATGATCTTAAGGTGTTTCGGAAATTGGGGTGTGATGATTCTTTTCTTTTCCTGTAGCTTGTTGTTTACTCCTCTATTAACCCTTGTTTAGGTTGAAGGTGTTATCATAGGGCTTTCTTGTTTAGGAATAGGTGGTATTTAAAGTGAGTATTTAACAAGCAGAAGAGGTGTCATTTTATTTTTATATCCTATGGGTTGGGTCAATCTTCTGGTCTTATGCTCTCTAGCTAACCGGCTTCCTCCGCCTGTTCTGTTCCTTTATCTCGAATTCTTGCACCCATTCTAAGTAGTGGTGATCCTTATGTACAGTTTGGTCTACATATATCAGTTTTGGATGGGTGTGTTTGATGTTCGTGGTAAATTTCCAGTTATTGTCGAACCAAGACTACCTCGAAATAGAATAGATCAAATATTGCATTGTATTATAGTATAGTCACTTGACAAACAAGAATTGTGCAAGTAAGATGAGAACCCTAAAATTACAATCAACAAATTAAAAAAAAATTAAAAAAATTGGGTAAGCAACATTGGGGATTATTGATCAAACTTGCTACATATCATCATCCATGAAGCATTACCCAATATTTATTTTGCTTTTATTAATCCAACCATCTGTTCACCTAAAAGAACTTGAGCATGCTCCGACCTTCCACGCTCAACTTTGTTGCTTGAAGTTGCTTCCTTTTAGGAGCTTTCAACTGCTGCAACTTCTTGTTCATCTATAATTAAAAACGTACTTTAGACATGAAACATGAGACTAAGATTAAACGTACATGAGACTAAGATTAAACGTACTTCATAGAAAGTGTACTTATCAACAAATGGTTGGATTAAGGCTGCATTTCTTTTAAACTGAACTTTGTTATTAACTGCCAATGTTTTTGCTGTATTTTTTCAGTTAAGGAGGATGAAAAAGTCAGATGGAACTTTGACAGGGGAAGTTGTACCGTACAACATTGTACCCTTGGATGCACCAGCCTTAACCAATGCTATTGGAACCTTTGCTGAGGTGTGCGAACTAAATTCATTTAATTAGTTTACTTTATTTTGTATTAGTATTTGATTGATTTAGAAGGAAGTGAATAGTTATTGCAGTTTACTTTATTTTGTCTTAGTATTTGATTGATTTAGAAATTCCCAGAGCATCCCAATCAATAGTATTGTAGATTGGATACATAATACGTTTTAATTATTTTTGACTTGTAGGGGATTGATTACCTTGCAATTTACCTTTGATTGCTCTACTAAAATCTCAGATAATTAGGGCTCATATTTGTTCCTCTCTCAATCTGATATTTAATTGACAGATTTGAGCCTCCTACATAGGAATCATAGTTACAAAGTGGTAATCACACTCATTTTTGGCCAAGGAATAGAGCACATAGTTCATAATTCTAGTGGCATTCTTTATATATTAATCCCAGCCCATTGTCTACATCCTACGTTGGTTTATAAATTTAACCATCGGAAGATCATGTTTTATTAACCATCGGAAGATTATGTTTTATTTATTATAAATTTTGAATATTGACATAGTTCATGCTACTATAACTATTAATTGACTATTTTTACAGACTCCAATGTTTATTGAAGCCAGTGAAGTTGGATATAATCCAATCCCTAACAACCTTCCAGTTCCCTCTACCGTATCTGTTACAGGTACATATTTTATAATAGTAAAAGTTATCTACAAATATCTTTCCATTATTCTAAAAAAAATTGAACTTCACGTGTATATGAAAGTGTTGACCTTACATTAACAATAAATGCCACAAATGGTTCCCAACGACAGAGGAATGCACTTACTCATGAAGAACAAAAAGCGGTAAGGCTTAAATATAATGCCAAAAAATGCAAGAATTACAATATGACGCAGCTTAGTAAGGTATGTTTTTGTATAACATTTACTTAGATAACATTTACAATTATTTTTATAACCATATATAACTCCATAGGCAATGATCTTAATATATTAATTGCAGAAAGCAACAGAAGTGCATTGTTCTAACTTCGATTGCATCCAAATCAAGGAAATCGGGAAGGTATGTATTTTATAACGGTTGTTTTTAATGACATGATTCTATATAATTGTATCATTGCTAATTATATCTCATTATAGGAAAAATTAAATGAACTGCCTGGAACACTACATTTAAAGTCTAGCCACGACGCAAACATGTCTAACATTATCAGGGTAACGCAAAACAATACCATTAATAACATTGTGAATGTTGACGATATTTGGTTTTAGCTAATTATAAGCCTATGATGTCAGCATAATTCATGCTACTATAGAAATTTGATCAAACTATGCAAATTCGATTCCTTGAAACCCCTGAATCCCTAATCGATTATCAAACTTGAGCAAGATTGATCTCCCCATACTGAATCGCCTTCAAGAGCTTCCAATTCGAGAAAACAATTCTTTCAGCAATGAGTGTTTGGATGATTTGGTGTCATCACTGAGGAAACTTATGCAGAACCCTCCTGCAAGTACAATCCCACCATCTCTCCGACCACTCTAGCTATCTGTAGTGAAGATAATCTTACTCTGCACGGGATCCAGGTCTCAATTGGTCAAACCACTTAAGCAATAATGGAACAATCGGGTCAAGAAGGGTTGTATGTCCCTGGGGCTTTATGAAAATGACAGAAGGGAACGAGACAAATAAAAGTGTATCTACAAGTGAAATCGTAGAACATCCCAGCTTCCTGGGATTGCAACATTCCAAAAAAGATCTGGTTATTGAGACTTCATCTCTCCATTGTAAAATCCCTTAATCTACTTTAAGCACAAAAATACCCACTTAATCTTTTGTAGACATGGTACGAGGAAAAATGGATACCCCAGCTGAAACTACATCACTTCTGGATGTGGGGATGTGGGGTGATACTCCATTTGTCTCTATCCCTGCAGAAGAGGTTGCTATGTGGGTGTCCCGCTTTCAGTTTAGCTTGATCGGGTGCCTGGATTTTTTTAAGGTGAAATTTGAGGTTGTTCATGAATACGCTAGAACACAGTGGAATATCTCTGGGTAGTACAAGCTAATCCCATTAGGGAAAGGCTTCTTCATCATCAAACTCGATAATGAAAGTAATAAGATTCACATATGGGGTCATGGACCTTGGATGGTAGAGAAGATGCCCATGCGTTTGATGCCATGGAGTCCACTTTTCTTAGCGGATAAGCATCACAACACGAATGCCCTAATTTGGTGTAAATTTTCAGGATTACCAAGTGAACTATAGAGTCAGAAGATTGTTATGTCCTTGGGGAAGACATTTGGTACACCAATCCATCTGGATAGGTCAACAATTAATCAAAACAATGGGTATCATACTAGTTTTTGGTGGATATTGATCTTTCAAAGTCTATTCCTAATCATATTTTTATTGGCGTTGACGGTAAACTGATTAACCAAGAGATTCTCTTATATCGGGTTCCTAAATTCTGCAATCATTGTAATAACGTTGGACATAGCATTGCGGAGTGTAAGGTGATACAAAGAGCGGCTTGTGGAGAGCAGAAACAAGTGCCAAAGACAGTAAAAAAAACTAGGAATACAAAGAGCACTGGAAATAATAATGTGGCTCCTAGAGAGGAAGGGGTACAGAGCAAGCCGGAGAAGGGAAAGAACTTCCACGGACCACCGAATACATATACTTATTTTCATGATATTTCAGCTGCAGATAGTGAGAGACCCCATACTGGTCAGGTTGAAAAAGCTACAAAATAGGGAGACTGGTCTGCCCCTAAAACAAGAAGAGGAAGAAGTGTCTCACCTAAGACTAATTCTAGGTTCCCATTTTGGGACATCGACTTGATAAACAAATATCATGCTCTTAGCGATGGAGAAGAACAAGATACCAATGCTCAAAGGGTTTCTGGAAATGAAGTGGACAAGGGTGACCAAGGGGATACAAATGTTAGCACCATTGAGGGGACCCCACAAAGTTGATTTAAATCTGGAGACAACTTGGGAGATCAGAATAGTCCAATTGAGGAGGTGAGGAATCTTCTGAATCCGGACAGCTGGGCGGATATCATGGAAGATGAAGATCAGGGGTTATTACCTAATCAAATTATTAGAGGGGTCGAGTTTACACTATAGACCCTAGAGTTACACGATCAAATACAGGTTTGTAATGAGAGTACTTTTTTGGATTCCAAGAGGTCTGGGTAATAAAAATTCTATGACCTATATCAGGAAAAAAATCCTGGGGCTGATTCCCAATATTATTGGGTTTGCAGAACTAAAAATTTTTGTTAACGAAATTCGTATTTCAGGATACAATAATATGATTATCACTAATGAGGTTGGGGTATAGAAAGGAAACATTTGGATTCTTTGGAAGGAAGGTCTGCAAAATCCTAGTGTGGTTCTGAGTAACAGTCAGCACATAACAATCCTCTTTATGGATTGCCTTCTTACTTTTGTTCATGCAGATTGTCTGCGCATCTATGGAGCTGATCTTTAGAATCAGCTTGTTTAAATTTTAAGCGCTAACCGACTGGCATGGATTTGTATTGGGGACTTCAATATGGTACTTAGAATGTCAGAAAAAAAGAAGATGAAAATCTCCTTGAAGAAGAACAGTTATAGACTTCTTTATTTTTTTGGATGCAGCTTGCTTTACAGAAAGTGTAACGACGGGTGTCACTTTTACTTGGTGAAATGGTCAAAAAGGGGTGATGAGAATATTGAGTGTACTAGATAAAAGTCTCATTAATGATAGCTGGAATGAAAAATTCCATAACTGGAAGGCAAAGGTGTTTCCTCAAACTAAGTCTGATCACTCTCTTCTTTTTGGTGAGTGCAATGATATAGCTAAACCGAGTAACATACCTTTGCGTTATTTACAATCTTGGAGTAAGGTGAATGGGTTTAGAGAAATGGTTGAGAATTGCTGGAATCGGCCTCTCTCTGCCGCTCCTTTATTCAACATCATGATGAAATTACGGAGACTGAATGTGGAGATTAAAAACTGGAAAAAGCAGGCCCTTGATATTACCTTTCACGACAAGAAGGAACTAGAGCAAGACATATTACAACTTCAGATCCGGCAAGAGGATGATGAAGTAGATGATATCCTTTATATGCAGATGCTTACCAAAACAAAAGAGCAAGAACAGATTGAGGAGAAGGAGGAGGAAGATTGGCGCCAACGATCGCAGGTTAAATGGTTGTTTACGGGGAATTGTAACACTGTATATTTTCACCAAGCCACTCAAAGGAAAATGGCTAAGACCTGCATGAGGTGATAGATTGCTCTGAACTGTTTACCCATAATAAAGTTTTGGTTACGCAGGAATAAAATACTAGTCTATCTGGTATTCCAAATGAGGAAGAAGTTCAAGATGTTGTATTATCTCTGGATGGAGAGAGCTCTCCTGGGCTGGATGGATTTTCAGGAGCATTTTTTAGGACCTATTGGGATATTATTGGGGCGGATGTCTCGATGGGTACCTCGTCTTTCTTCAGGGATGGAATTCTTCCCATCAACTTCAACTCTAATCTCATTATTCTGATCCCTAAAATACCGAAACCGTCGCGAGTGAATGATTATAGGCTTATATGCCTGAGTAACTTTATTTTGAAACTCATTACCAAGATTTTGTCTACAAGACTCTCTTCGATTGCATCAAGAACTGTGTCTAAGGACCAAAGTGCGTTCAAATTTAAGAGAAGCATCCAAAGTAATATTTATATGTCTTTTGAGATGGTGAATGGGATGGGGATTAAAATACATGGTGGTAATGTTGGGTTAAAGCTTGATATTACCCAAGCTTATGATACTATGAGTTGGGATTTCATGCTCAAAGCTCTCTAGTCTCTGGGGTTTTGCAACACCTTCTGCAATTGGATCCATACTATAAATAATACAGGGATAATATCGGTTTCAATCAACGGTAGCCCTTCTGGATACTTCAAGACTTCTCGGGGCCTTAAGCAAGGTGATCCACTCTCTCCGCTGCTATTTGCTATTGCTGAAGATATTCTGAGTTCCAATCTCATGTTTTTTGTGGGTCACGGAAAAATAAATCCCATGGTCAAGATTAAAGGTATTGAAGGCCCTATTTACTTGTTTTTTACTGACGACACTTTTTTGTTTGTTAGCGGTAATGCCAAATTCTTAAGGAATTTGCAAAAAATCCTTAAAGCCTACCAACAAGCCTCTAGGCAGGTGGTTAGTTTTGAGAAAAGCAAGATTTTTCTTGGCCATATTCCTAATCATAGACGAAGAGAGGTGATCGACATGTTTGGGTTTAGTGAGGGAGCGTTCCCAGAGACCTATCTTGGTATCCCACTGGTACAATGAACGATATCCAAAAGTACTATTAACCCTCTGGTGGAAAATTTTTGGAGGAGTGTGAATAGTTGGAATGGAAGATTGCTATCACTTCAAGGGAGAGTAGTCCTTGCCAAATCTTTTCTTAATTGCATCCCCATTTACAATATCTACAAATGGCCTCAGTCCTTAATTAAAGAAGAAGATTCTATCATTCAAATTTTGTATCTGTACTGGGGATCCTACAAAAAGAAAAAGAAATACTCTGAGATGGGAAAAGTTGTGTAAACTATTCAATGAAGGTGGCCTGGGAATACGAAGCTTGAGAGAGGTGAATAATGCTATGTTATGCAAGCTAAATTGGATTTTCACACAAAGAGAATAGACTTGGGCTCAACTCTTACATGCTAAATTACATACTACTAGTGGTGAAAGAATTCAGTACCATAAACGAGCTTCTGTCTGGCCGGGTATTAAACATGTGGAAGGCATTACCAAACCTTTTATAGTATGGATAATTGGAAAGGGTACAAAGATCGACTTCTGGAGAGACTCTTAGGCATAAGACATCCCTTTAAGATAACATATTGATCTCCATCACCACCTATGGAAAAAGTGTACAGCTAGGGTAAGTGATTTCATAAATGCTGATGGATTGAACTTCCCTCCTGATATCTCTCTAGCCTTCTTGGCTATAGGAATAGACATTTCTAATATTCCTCGAAACCCGTGTGTAGAGGATATATAGATCTGGAAACTAGATGTTCATGGTGATTTCTCAGTTAAAAATGTATTCGAATGTACTAGGAAATAATTAGACACAGCTTGGTGGTGGAGATATACATGGAGGAAGTGTCTACATCTGAGTCTAAGCGGGTTTGCATGGAGATTAATAAACCAAATCCTCCACACTAATGAGAAGGTCCAGAAGAAGGGAATATAGATAGCCTCACTGTGTGTTCACTGCGGTAGCAATACCGAAACGGAAGACCACCTATTCTTCGAATGCCCCATGGCCAAAGTGTTGTGGTGATGGACTAGAAATGCTTTCCAACTTGCTTCTATTTCTGGTACGGATGGCTGGAAAAATACTCTGGAGAAATGCAAGAAGCATAGCTCGTACCTTAATGACTTATGGATTACTATGGTGTTCACAATTTGTCGATGGCTTTGGAACTCGAGAAATAAAATTAGAATCGATAAAAGGAAGATGCCCATTATAGAGCTCGTACCTTAATGACTTATGGATTACTATGGTGTTCGCAATTTGTCGATGGCTTTGGAACTCGAGAAATAAAATTAGAATCGATGAAAGGAAGATGCCCATTATAGAGGTACAAAATAACGTTCTAGGACATATCCAATAGCGCCAAACTGTCTTCAAATAACATGTACAACGCAACCTTTAAATTACAGGTGGTTAAACATCTATCGGTCAATTGTAAAATGGGGAACGCCCAATCCATTCATAGCTGCATATGGAATCTGCCGAACATCAGAGAGGTTAAGCTGTGCTATGACGGCTTAGCATTGGGAAACTCTGGACCGTCCGGAATTGGAGTCGTATATAGAGACTAGGAGGGAAGAGTTTTGGGAACGCTTAGTAAAGTAGGGGGTTCAACCACTAACTACCTGGCAGAAGTTCAAGCTATCGTAGACGGGGTAGAAAAAGTACTACATAGAGGCTGGAACACTTTATGGATAGTGTCAGACTCCTCGGCAACCATCAAATCTTAAAAAAAAAATAAGATACCCTAGAAGTTATGAAGCAAGTAAAGGAGCCTACTCATATCCATATAATCATTCCGCTTCAACTCAACCTGAAGAGAAGCAAATTTCTCAGCAGACACCGCGGTTAAGAGGGGCTCCAAAGCTAACCTACCTTTGGAGGAATGGGTTGAGGGTAGACCAGAGTTTCTGACAAGAATTGAAGACCCTCATACTGAGTACTTCATATTTAGATGATCCCGACATATTCTTGGATCTCAAGTTTATTCGAATAGAACTTCTCCTATTCGAATATAATCTTGACTGAGGGATTTTATTCAAATAGAACTTCTTTTGTTTGAATACACTCTTAAATGAGTGTTTTTATTCGAATAGAACTTCTTTTGTTCAAATACACTATTGACTGAGTGCTGTTATTCGAATAGAACTTGCTCTATTCGAATACATTTATGGCTGAGGTGATTTATTCGAATAGACTAAAAATCTATTCGAATATACTTTATTTTTATTCGAATAGACATTTTGTCTATTCGAACAGAGGCACGATTCAGCTCTTCTTTTGCGCATTTAAAGGGAAAATTTTCCACGGTTGTAAATCTTGTACTTTATGATTCAGCATATATAATAAATCTAAATCTTTTGCTAAAAAAATATTAAAATATGTCTGATATATGTATATAAAAAGTGATGTGAATGATATATGTGTAAAAGATAATGATATAATACATGGACCTGTATGTAGGTCGAGTGTGTAGAGTATTTTTATAGAATCAAGCCTCATCTTAGATTAATTGTTGAAATAGAGATTCCACCTGTGATGGATGCGTTGACCTCTGGTCATTCGTCTGATAGTGTAGAATCTAATAGAAAGAATAAAGTAGGAGTGGTTCAATTTTCAGATTTCTCTGGACAATTGGTATCATATCCTCTGAACTCCGATGTGTTTAGAGAGTTTTATAAATCCAAGGCTCTTATAGGGGGAAGGTGGTGGAACTTTGTAGAACATGCCGGCAAGCAATTTAGTATTTAGTAGAATCTGGGGAGGAATATTTTCTTTCTGTTGGCTGATTTAGAGAAGGAAAAATCAGACAGGGGAAAAGATGAATTGATTTCTTTGGAGTATTATGATGGGTATGTCCAAGGTAACCTGGAAGAGAATTTTTTGTGCTACCTATCTCAGTTGGAGTATGGTTTGAGTCTGCCCCTGAGCAATCTTGTGAAACGAATAATGAATAACATAGGGGTCACGTCCTGCCCAATTGAACAGGAACATGTAGGAGGTAATAAATGTTTGTGAAAGTTTGAATAAGTTGCGGGGGGGGGGGGGGGGAGAATGAGGTGGAGAGGAGAATATCTCCTGAAGATGTTTTGCAGTTTTACGGAGTGAAGAATTATTCAGCAAGTGGAGGGGCATATTTTTTTATGAGCTCGACTCGATCACTTTTTCAATCTGAATTCAGCAGGTTAAATGTGGAATGATTATATGATTTAGGTGAAAGGTGATTCCCTACAGAGAGAAGATGAAGAACCCATAGATCTTCTATATAGAACTATGATGAAAAGTAAGTAAAATAATGTACAATAATGAACTGCTAAAATTGAATGTTGTTCTATAGTTGATAATGTGTTATTGTTTAATATGTCCTCAGTCGAAGGTGAAGAAGATGAAGTCAATGTTAGATACTGCTGCTCAGGAAGGGGTTGAGCTCGAGGCAGTGTTGAAAGACCTCGATATTAACATAAATAAATGGGCTAACAGTAGGTCTGAAAAAATTCAAAAGTCTCAAGAAACGAGACCTATGATGGGTGTTGGTGGCAACAAGAAGTGGGGAGCTGATGGAGAGAGACGAGTGGTTTTGCCAAAGGCATCTGCAATAGATTTTATGGATGTGTTAGAGTCTACTACGTCGAGCAAGCTAGCTCTGGCATTTCCAAAGAAGAAGATGTTGAAGCGTGACTTGACCTTTGAAACCTCGGGAAGTGGTGAGCTCGAGGGAGATATGAAAAAGAGAAGAGTAGACCCTTCTTCTTAACTGATTGGGGCGAAGGTAGCAGAAAATTGACCTAGTAAAGATGAGTTAAAAGCTGTTGAGGATAGGGTGAGGCTTGCAGCTCGCAAGGGTGTAGAGGAGATGAGCAAAGTGGTAAATTTGATGATTTGAATGTTTTTGAATTCTGTATAGTGATTTAAGCTAAAAATATGTTTGATTTTTTTTATAGGGTGCTCGTTTTATGAAGGGGATCTGCCTTAGGATGGAGGAGGAGAAAGCCGAGCTTGAGAGTGGGAAGGCAGAGCTCGAGAAGGAGGTAGATCTATTAAAATCCGATTTGGTTCGCAAGGGGATACGACTAAATTCTGCGAAGGCTGCATAAAAGGTAGAGATTAGCGAGCTGGTAGAAGAAGCGGAGAAAGAATCTGAAAGAAGTGGTAGTCCAACATGATAGACTTAGGTACCACCTTCTCAAAATGGGGTACTCAAAAGCTGAAGTGAATGACATTATGCCAAATACCTTCGTTGAAAAGGAGGAGAATAAAAAGGATGGGGATGGAGTTGTAAGAGGGTTGGATGGTGTGTCCTCCCAGACCGAGCGAGAGAACCAAGGAGTTGACAATGTGAACCCAGAGAATGTGAATGAGAAGGTAGAGTAAAACTGTTTACTCTTTAGTTATGTGATTATGAGCGGTTTGAGAACTGTAACTGTATGGATCATCGTAGGATAATTTTTTGCAGGCTAAGTGATGTTTGCAAACATTGTTTGGAGGAACTTAAAGATATGCACCTCAGAATAAAAGAATTAGAGAATGAGATTGCTAAGAAGAAAGGCACCTCAGTATCCCTATTGACTTCGTAAGAGGAGTTACAGATTAGAGAAGAGTAAGAAATATTTGACTTGTATGTTGCACTACTTTAGAGCTACAAAGTAAAAAATTTAACATAGAGACAAACCAAAAATGTGTTAATAGCTTAGGGGCAATGATATTCAATTATGTATAGATAATATCAAGGTGTTGAAAAATTTATAACATAGAGAATGTGCATCTTGAAATTGGAAGTACATATTGTTGTCATCGAACTGGGATCATACTTCGACCTTAAGTTTAGAAGTAGTTTCACATAGTAGAAATAAGATTCTTGTATGTATTGATTGGGTGTTCTTGAATCGAACTTAAAGTATTGTATCTATGATGTAGGTCAAACTGGAGTCAGCTCGCTTGAGCAAAGAAGAGACGCACTAGTATAACCAAGAGTTTGCGGCGGAGTTTAATAGGATGAGAGAGGCAAATGAAGATGGTGAGGATCAACATGTAAAGGTACATTTCAATTTTGTCGAGGCAACACAAACTTTTGATGACCTCACTCAGAAGATCGAGAAGAAGGATGCCAAAATTAGTAAGGGGTAAAAAGAGCTTGCAGAGACGAAGAAAGAGACATCAAAGTTCAAAAACCAGAATGATGTGCTGATGGTAAAGTGTAAGGAGGCAGGCATGGCTCGATACTGTATCCAGGCGCTAGAAACGGTAGAGAAAGAGTTACACCAATTTGTGGCCAGTTTGAAGGAAAAAATTATCAGTAAAATAAACGAACAAGAGGAGACTCTTACTGATTTAGTGAGTTCCAAAAATGAACTGGAGCGGTTGAAGAGTAAAATAAGTGTGAAAGATAACAAATTGAAGAGAACTCGAGATGATCTATCAAACTCAAAAATTACGGCTGAGCAGTTGACTGCAGCTTTACCTGCTAAAGATATAGAGTTCTGGTTGGTGTAATGGCGTTGTAAGGAGTTGGATGAGAGGGTAGCACAATTGAAGGCCAATTTGGCTCTGGCCAATTTGCATGTCAAAAATGCCAAGGCTGGAGAGCGCTCGAGGAAGAATAAAAGTGATGCCAGGGTCTTCATTCTTCAAGGGGATGTGGTTAGCCTATCAGCTTGAATCTGTGAAATAGAGAAAATATAGCTCATACTTAAGGTCATGTACAAAAAGGAAATGAGTGGCTAAGGGAGCATCAAGGTAAGTTGGATGCTGCTCACGTCAAGGAACAGGAGTTAGAGTGGATGATTAGAGGTAAGGATATTTTAATAAGGAAAAAAGATGAATTGCTAAAGAAATTTCCTGCCGGGAGAGGCGTAGACAGGGAGCTTAAGGAACTTCATGCTCAGGTGGTAAAATTAAGAACGGTGAACAAGGCTGAGTCAGATAAAGCAGATAAGAAGGTGAGGGAGCATATCGATCATATGTCCCGTGTACAAAGTCGAATAGAATTGCATGAAGCACGGTACAAGAAGTTACAAGAGCATCATCCAAAGTGAAAGAAATTTGTTTCAAGGCGGTTATGCCTGAGGTATCACGCTCAGAGATACTAACGACAGTTATTGCCTACTTTGGTAAGGAGGTGAGAAGGCTTGAGTTTGAGAGAGATACCATGCACGACTGTTTGTCGGATAGAGGATGCATTTACAGAACTGATGTAGATCAAGGAAACTATTTGAACTCCATGGAAACGAAGTTTGGTTCTTAACCTTTTGAATTGGTTGAGCAAGGCATGATTACTGCAGCTACTCGAGCTCAAGATTTTATGGCTAATAGTCCTCCTGTTGTAGGGGAAAGCGTAGATGACCTCCCATTAGCAGAGAAGAATCATTTATAGTGGCTGTATATGTAACCTGTAAAAGTATCTGTCATAGACATATTGAGGGATAAAATCTAGTTTTACCTTTACTTTATCTTATGTCTGGTAGAGTTCTTTGATTAAAAACTAGTATTACCTTCATTTTAATCATAGAGTATGTCTAGAGTTCGATTGAAAGCTAATTTTATCTTAGCTTTAATTAATATAATTGTCACAGTCATATTGAAAGATGAAAGCTAGTTTTACCTTTGCTTTATCTTATGTCTGGCAGAGTGCTTTGATAGAAAACTAGTATTACCTTCATTTTAATCGCAGAGTATGTATAGAGTGCAATTAAAAGTTTTTTTTAGCTTTGCTTTAACTGGAATAGAGGTCGATTGAAAGCTAGTATTACATTTGCTTTAATCTATGTATTGTCTACGAAAGTAGAGAGTGATAAGGGAAAAAAATTAAAAAGTTTTTATTCAATAAAATAGAATGTACATTGTATGGAAATGAAAATCTCAATCTTGGAATGGAAAGAACGAGAATTTTGAAGTAGAGTAGTGAGGGACTTAACGATGGTACCATTTCAGTTGCTTAGTATTCCATTAGTTTGGGATTCGAACTCCCTGTTCCGTCATGAGATAATATGATCCAAGACCAGTTTGACCAATAATTAGGAATGGACCCTCTCAATTTTCTACTAGTTTCTCGGCATGTGTCTCTTTTTTGTTTTGAGGGATTTTTCTGAGAACAAGATCATCAATTTGGAAAGTACAGCTTCAGACTCTTCTGTTGTATGAACGGACTAACATATGGTGATATCGACCTAGGATGGAAATAATGCATTTTCTAGTTTTATCAATCAAATTCATGTTGTAAGCCAATTCAAACTCATTTTCTTCGTCAGTAAGCTCGGGATCTTTGACTGGATGGTGGTATTCTATTAGAATGACTGATTTTGTCCCATAGGCAAGCAAAAATGGGGTACTGCCGGTAGATTGACAAAGGGTGGTGCGGTATGCCCACAAGACATGAAGGAGCTCTCGTATCCATTTTCCTTTTTTTGTGAGTGAAGTCTTTTCTTTAGTCCAGCTACGATGGTTTTGTTGGTGATTTCAGCTTGGCCATTCCCTTGAGGGTAGTATGGATTGGATAGTAAGTAGATGATGTTGTATTTCTTGAGGAAGGCTACGACTTTCTCACCAATGAATTATGGGCCATTATCGATCCGAATCAAATGGGGGCATCCAAGCCGTGTGATGATGTATTCTAAGATAAAAGAGATAACCTATTTTTTTCTAGTTCGACAGAGTGGAACTGGTTCTACACATTTGTAAAATAATTTGTAGCTAGGAGTAGGTATCGTCGGTTACCTGGAGTATTAGGACATTCCCCAACGAGATCGAGCACCTACCGTTTAAATGGCCAGAATACCTTACTTGCATGTAGTTTGACCGCAGCGGCGCGGATCATGTGTCCATGTCGTTGGCATGTATTGCATTTGCGTGAGTACTCTTCTGCTTGCTTGTGCATGCCAGGCCAGAATACTCCTTGTGTAATGGCTTTGTTAGCGAGTGATCGACCTACGGCATGGGAACTACAAAGTCACTTCATGTAAATCTCTGAGCATTTTGTCTGCTTTCTTTCTGAAGAAGCACTAGATTTAAGGCCCCATGACTGAATGGCGATATAAAAAACTATTTTGATTTATGTAGCGCTTCGATTTTTTAATCAACTATCGGCACTCTTTTGTATCTGTTGGAAGAGGCCCTTTGCATCCGTTGTCGATTCTGAGGTAGGCAAGGAAGGGCTTTCGTCAATCGTCCTCCTCCTCTTCATCGCCCCTAGTATTGATCGTGCATACAGAATGGCGATCAATGCTGGGGGTTGATATTATTTTGATCTGGAGGTATCGAGCTTCTGTACCCAAGACCACGGCTAGATAAGCTAAGGAATTGGCATGTCTGTTTGCACCACGAGGAAGATAATCGAGAGTTGCTATCGTAAATTTTCTCATCTTGTCTACAACGAGGGTTGCATATTTGATCATCTTACCATTCATCTTATATTGTTCAGATGAATGGTGGACGATGAGTATAGAATATGCGTAGACTGAGAGCTCTGGGACGCCGAGGTCGAGTCCATGAATGAGAGCTTCATATTCGGTGGCATTATTGGAGGCTTCATAATCTAAGCGGATTGATTTCTCGATTATGTTATTGGAAGGGGTAATTAATACAATTCCAATTCCTGACCCTATGGGTCCTACTGAACCATCTGTAAGTAGTTTCCACCCTTTCCTTGTAACCGATTAAGCTTGCTCGTCAAATACTTTGGTGGGAGGATCTTTGATAATTTCTTCTGCAAGGTCAGGATCATGCTCCTCCCACTCGCAATCTTCCACTGGAAAATCCAAGAAAAAATCAACAACGGCCTGACCTTTTCTGAATGTCGTTGCTCGAACTTGATATCATGTTCTCCCAAACTGACTGACCATTGTTGTACTCTCCTGGATTTCTCTTTCTTGGACAAAACTTCCCAGAGTAGGTAGTTTGTTATGACTTTAACTTAAATGAGCTTGGAAGTATTGCTTAAGTTTCTATAAAGTGTAAATAAAAGCTGGAAGGAGTCTCTCGATTTTAGAATACCTCGTTTCTGCTAGAGTAAGGGTTTTTCTGATGAAGTAGATTGGTTTCTTAATCTTCCCTTCAAGTCGAATAAGAACTGAGCTGTTATAAGTACCTATAACTGGCAGGTAGATGATCAGTTCCTCATTATCTACTGGGGTACTCATTATGGGAGACTTCCTCAAATAGGTTTTCAGTTCCTGAAAAGCTACCCATTTAAAACATAAATTTAGGAATAAACATGATTCATTGGCAAAAAAATGATTTGGGAATAAACAAGATTCAACTATTACTGATAGTCTCGCCCTAGTAGCATTGAAAAAGAAAAATCACACCAATGTCGCAAGAATTGTGGCCAGGATAGTTTATTTCCATGAATACATGAAATGTCCTTAACTCTTCGAGTAATCTCTCAATGATGTTTACCATAGCTTGAAGCATAATGGGGACATGGGATACTTTCATATAATACACACGACAAACCTAATTTTTACAGGGATGAAGGGTGTAAGTTTCTTTAATGGCTACCGAAGTACTATGTTTTATACAAGAGCTACAAACATACATCATACTGTAATCTAATTGTGTAGTCGTATGAACACAGATGATTATTCATCCACTCTCAATAATCATTTTTAAATATTTCATCATGAAGCAAGAAAAAGCACATTCCATTCATACAAGTCCTATGAGTTTAGAATCTTGCTTCGAGTGTACAAATTTTTTGTCAAAGTCAGTCTATCTTTGTATGCGTTAAGGAAAAATTGGTTTGCCCTGAAAGTTCATGGAATCAACAGTAACATGGAGATATACTGATCCGACCCCGTAGAATTTATCCCAAAGTGTACACTGCGACCCTCTGAAATTGTATATAAATCTTCTAGGCGATTAAGGACTACCTAATTGATTCCTATTAGTCGCCTATATACTGTTAAAGGGGTTTAAATGTTGGGGTAAGCGAACGGAATACATCCCCCACTATAACAATAGGGTAAAAAATGAGGGCAGTAGTCCGTCATTTTCACTAAAAAATGAAGAGAATTATCGTCGCTTTACCCGTCGCCGTTTGTTAGCCGCATTTTTTTTTGCATCACTATTTGCCGTCCTTTCTTAAAGGAAATACGACCACTCGCACCCGTCGCTAAATTGTAACAACACGAACCATCATTTTTTCCCAAGTCAAACAAAGCATTAACAACTAAACCAATCCGTCGCATAAATGCGACTATAGTATGCTGTCATTTTTCCCCCTCCAAAACCATGTTACTTGAACAATTAGCGATGGAGTATACCCTCGATTATCTAACAAAGTCAGCCACAACGGTCACCAAAATATGACTAAGTGAACTTGTTACTTTTATAGCTAACATTAAGATAGAGAAACAACGTCTGAAGCCGTCGTAAATATCATAAATAATTTCAAAAAAAAACTCCCTATTTTGATTCATTACAAAAATGCAGTATTATACTAAAATAACAAATTTCATTCATAAAAAAGTATTAAATATCATTATTAAAAAAATATTAGCCATCAGGATTCTACAAATTGTTAACAATACATAAGATTGAAATTAGTAATAAAACAACTTTCTCCATCCATAACCACAATCTCGGAGGTTAAGTCTTCTTTGAAGAGTTTGTTTCTCATAGAAAATAGAGATATTTTGTATTTGCATGCCCAAACTTTGAAATGCCTTAGAAGTCATTGCATATTATATACTCTTGGAATATTAACATATCAATCACCCTCGCCATCAATAGAGAACCTGGGATAAGTATAAAAAATTTATAATGAACCACAAACATAAAATATGAATAATGTGAAAGACAATTAATTTTAATGAAATTTAGCAAGGAGGGGCGTAATGTTTAAGTTTGGTACCTAGTCAACTAATCATGTTCATGGAAAGCATTTGAGACTGGTGTTATTCCATAAAAGAAAAATCAATGAATTAAGTATTAGTATTTTTTTCATCCTAAAATAGACATGAAATCAAAAAAAAAATAGATATTATCAGAAGTCAAACTTATAATTTGGAGCGAAAGAATAAAGACTAACTTTAGAGTTCAAGAGATTAACATATGCAAGCTGAAACATGTAAGCCAAACCAAGAAAAGTGAACGCTTCCGACATACTGTGATTGCAAAGCTCATAATCCCAGGTCAAAACACTAATCAGATTCAAATCAACAAGTAAATCAACGGTAATAAGGAATCAGATATGTGATATGTTTCAAGAATCAGATCAATGGGCAAATGTGCATTAACTTAAAGTTCCTACGCTTTGAAAGTTTATTAAATGTATGCCAACACTAAATAACATACCAGATGCGAGAGAGTTGTAATGCCTGATGAGCACATAATTATGACATTTTTAATATACCCGAACATGTATTTTAGTCGTCCATTATATTTAATTTTGGGAACTTATCTGCATTTTTTTTATTATAGCTATTGGAGATGGATATTTGAAACCAAGCTCTTAATGTCAAGTAAAAGTGTCTCCAGCAGTTCATAGCACAAAAAGTTAAAGACACAATATATTTGGTCTCAAGATTGATGAAATATATACACAAATATTCTTGGAGAATAAGATCAAAGAATATATTGCATCCAAGATCCTTGAAGATATTTTATAATAAAGATATATGCAAGAGTTTCCATGAAGAAAGATCTCTACATCACTTAAGGGAATTATATGTAAGAATCTTAGGTGATTGGTTGTAATATTAAAAGATATTATTGTGAAAATATTCTTTAGAATTTAATGTATAGTTTTTAAATTTGGGTTCCTTCTCCTAAAAAAGGAACCCTCACCCCATTATAATTGGGCATCTAATATTGGAGCAAGTTTAGAAGAAATAAAGTCTTAGTTTTATTTAATTATCTCATCTCTCTTTTATTTTCTTTTGTAAATAGTTAGCTAGTTCATGCAATGATCTTGGGAATTCCCCCCCCCCCCTGGGTTAAATAGAAGGCTAATCCATTTTAGCTATTACAAAAAGAAGCTCTTACCCAAGTAACAATAGTTATATTGTAGTTCTAGGATTAGTTCTCTTTTACAATCTTCTAAAATAGTTATAATCGACTTCTAGGCTTAACCATAGCTAGTAAGCAGATTTAGACTATTTAGCCAAAATCTGGTGTTATAACCATTAAATTGAATTTTAGGGAAAAAACGAAGAGGACTCGTTAGAAGAGATTCGACCAAGCTTAACCCTAGTTGAAAGAATTTCTCCTACATATCGGATTTAGGCAAACATATTATAACCAAATCCCAAATGTCTAACCATGGATCTAGGGTTGTCGTTTACATCGAAAATACCTTATAAGGATTTTTGATATGAATAATTCACCTAGTAAAACTACATGATAACTATATTGCTTTGGTTGGGCCAAATTCTAGTTGTAGCTATTCTCTTGTTAATTGTTTGTTTTCTTTCTTTCTTTTCAATCGATCTTTTATAAAACTTTATTCGGCTTAGAAAGTATTTGTTTTTTCAAACCTCCCTGTAGATTTGATCACACTCATCCATGCTACAATTTGACAATAGTACTTTGAGCAGGTATTTTGCTAGCCATTTGATAAGAGGTTTTTAAGGCCTCTAGCAAAATACCCGCTCAAAGTACGGTTGTCTAAAAAATATTTTCACAATAATATCTTTAAATGTTACAACCTATCACCTAAGATTCTTGTATATAATTCCCTTAAGTAATGTAGAGATCTTTCTTTATGGAAACTCTTGCATACAACTTTAATATAAAACATCTTCAAGGATCTTGGGTGCAATATATTTTTTGATCTTATTCTCCAAGAATATTTGTGTATATATTTCTTCGATCTTAAGACCAAATATATTGTGTATTTGACCTTTTGTGCTATGAATTGCTGGATACACTTTTACTTGACTTTATGAGTTTGGTTTTAAATATCCATCTCCAATAGCTACAATCAAGCAAACGTGCATAAGTACCCAAAATTAAGTATAATGGACGACTAAAATGGATGTTTGGGTAAATTAAAAATGTCATAATTATGCGATCATCAATACCAATGTGATTGGATATCCCTGGTGAATAGTAGCTAGTAGAATAGAGTACCAAAAATGTTCTAGAACATAAAAAATACAGCTAGACTATTCATGAGTACAAAATGTGAAATGACCAGCAATCTAGATAAAATAGAGTACAAATTTCATACTACTAATAAGAAGATAGATAAACTAGAATACAACCAAAGTAATTCACAACTATGCAGAATGTAATTACTGATATTTTACAATACTAAAATCTGCACCTAACAAATGCAAAAACTACATATTTCCCCGAAAGCATCCTGTGAACTATGGTGAAGGTCTCCAGCCTTTATCCTGCGTTGTTTCATTTCTTTGGATTAAGGAAAATCTGATGTAAAGGAAGAAAATATGTCATGTTAAATAACAGCATTGCATATTCCACCGATATTACAAGGACAGAAGTCAAGACTACCTATACAATAACGATACCAAATATATATTATCGACATCTATTTACAAACGTACAACGGATGTATAATCAATACTTCCACCTTAACTGACGTACATAATCAACAATAGCAAGTCCATGGAGATGCGGTTTCCCACAAACAACTCAAGCTAACATGTAAGTATTTATTCTTACTTGGAAGAGTAAATAGGTTATCACCCGTTGTGTTTCACCAGCACGATATAAGATATCCATGTCCAAAGACTGGCTCTTATAGATTGGATCCTCACCAGGTTCCTCAACCATCCCCAAGAGATCATCCTTCAAATGCAATAGAAACATGAAAATCAGAACATAGTATACAATAATTTTACAGTGAAAATAAGAAGGAAAATCAATGATGCTAGATCTCATCGTAGCTAGCACTCCATCTCATAATGCTGACAATTCACACTTCTTGAAATACTCCTTGAGGAGTCTGACAACACCCGCTACATGTGGTAAGAGTTGACTACCAGAAAACCATAACCGTGGTTAGATCATGAAGATAGCAACCTCTGCATATATAGTAAAAAATAAAATAAAACAATTTTTGTACAATTTACCTGCGAATACCTTTAATGGCAGCTATTAAAAGATCTAAACTGTGCAAGTGCAAAATTAAAAGATCTGAACAGATAAACTCTTGATGCATGACTATTATAAAGGGAATTGTGTTTAGCGATTATGAACCATCTACCAATAACACTCTGCTAACAAGTTCTAGTAAAGGCTGAATAGGAACCGTAACCTGTTTTAGTATAAGATAATACTTTTTAATATAAAAGAAAGGGGAAACCAATAATATCATGTATTTGAAGATGTAAAGAAACCTATAATATGAAGGAAAATAATCTAAATTATTTCCAAGAGAATTGAAGTATAGACTTGACCTTAACAGGATATGGAATAGTAAGCATCTTACAACAGTATGACATCAACACTGACGCTTTAGACATTATCACTTGCTCAAACCTATTCTCTGCCTTATGGGAGGCATCTTCACCACCCAAGGGGGAAGGGGCATCTTTTCCAGGTGGAACTAAGAGTTTAAGAGCTTCACGATCTTTACCTTCAACAAATTATGTGGACAGATATATGAAAGAGGTAAAAGTTATTGGAAACACAAAAAATACAAATCTCATGTGTTTCGTTGATACACAGAATTTTTAGATACCCATAGACGTATTTGGACAACACTCTACAAGTCTACGGCCATAACATGAGATGCGTATGTAATCAAGAAGCATGGCTATGATGAAGTATTCAATACCTTTCTCTAAACCTTGAAAGGTAATAGTAAGATGATTGTTTATTGTTATTAGAGTTTTTTGCATCATTATGGACCAGCTAATTTCCAAAAAGACAAAGAAAATAGCAAGAATAAAATTAGATTATACCTTACGAAGATAAGTATAGAACAGGAGTATTTTTTAGTAAAAAAATCAATGGCAATCACCTTCGATATACTCGACTTGCATTTGACTAAAAAGATTTTTGAATAAATAATAGCTTCAACCTACCAAAATTAATAAAATATCCTGATTATTAACCCAAAGCAGCTATACTTGATTGGGTCATCACCGATACTGTGTTGAAACACTGGTAAAAGAATCCTTTTGGAGCTGTTGAAATTAGACTCCTATATAATCAAGCATGTATATAGGGAGTGTAATAGTGTTGCTGATGCTCTAGCTAGCTAGCCTTTTCGAGCACAACACGGAAAAAAAATGCCCACATTAACTGAAGGAGAGTTAGTTACAACTCTAAATTCAACCATTCATATAAATGCAATCGTACACAATGCCCAAATCTTTAATACCAACCAAATTAATTGAACTGATTTACTTCTTGAAGTACATACGGGAAGTTAGGCACACAAAAAAATTGATGTATTTCGTAAATGCCATGTTGTCCTATCTGTTTGAAACATAGATAACAACATTTATGAGATAATTTGTTTATTGATATAGCAAAACTAAATTGGATCAATAAAGTACACAGTAATGCAAGAATAGAATAGCTTACCTTTCCACTGAACTTCTTCTCCAATTCCATCGCAAGCCTCACATGAATTTTACGGAAGGCTTTCTTTAGTCTCAAGGAACATAGATAACAACAACCTTCTAGAAACAATCCTATTCAAGGAGCCAACTACAGCTTCAGCTATTTAATTGCTACGACATAAAGGGATTCATGAAACCAAGTATAAAAATTAAAAACTTCATAGAAAAAACATTACCAAAGTAACAAAGTATATAGTTTAATTAATCAATATCATTGAATTGATTGACTAACCAGTATATAATAGTTGAAGTAATTTTAAATTTGTTCTTCTTTTTGTCTCCATTATCCCCAACATCGTGAATTGTTCTCCTTTTCCCTCCTTCTTTATCCGGGCTTGGGACCAGCAATGAAACCATAGGCTCCATTGGCGAGGTTAAAAACAAAATTACCTGTAAGAAATCCATTAGTCAGTGAGAGAAATAATTGCAACTTCATATCCTTTCTACTATAGTAACTTCAAAACAAATCATGAGTCATATTAGTGGTTTGTGTTAGGAAAAAACAAAATTTAAAGATTACCTTATGCTCAAAGCTCCAATTAGACCCTTTTAAATCTTTCAGAGGGTATAGGGACCAAAAAGAGCACAATCTATTCATACTTCTCCTTTAACATATGTCTGTACATGCTCTAATAACACATGCATATACCAAAAAATATCTGGCTGGAGTTTCATATACACCTACTAGTAACTACAAGCATCTGACTATTTTACTGCCTATATTATTGTTTAATATACTATGACCCTAAAAACATTATATGTTATACTAATTACCAAAAGGTATCCATCCTTGATTCTTTTGGGCCATCAGAATATAATCAGTAATTATATGTTATACAAGGATCAATTTTCATATATATTTTACTTCACACTTTTTTCAAGTTCTTAGAAACTTGGTTGCCCTAACAAGTTCAACAAACATACCCTCAGTGACAAATATCTATTAAAGTCATTCACACTAAAGGAAGGATCTAAAGTAAAATCAATGTGAAGTAATGTTATTACTGTAATGGCCAAATTCCGTAAGCTTGAAATTGCTTGAAATTCGCTATCACACCAATGAACCTACGACAATATTCTAATGGAATATAAGAAATGAAAAAGGTGATTTTAGCGTGGAAAACCTCTGAATAGGTAAAAAAACCATGACCTCGAGTGGAGGATTTTTATAAAAGTATATTTATTGATTGAGGGAGATATCTTGTTACAAGTGATCTCTAGATATAGAAATGCTTGAACCTTGTAACTAAGAAGGTTGAATGTTGCTGAGAATCTAGAATAAGTAGTTTCTTGATGATCTCTTATATAACTTTTCTTGTCCTGGTCTCTTCTAGAATTTTTCCTTTATATAGGCCTTCTCCACAGCTCTTCATCGTACTGGAGCACATTTTTTGAACAATGTGGTTAGTGGCGGTTGATTGAGTTACTGATGAGTTCGTGAGAGACAGGTGTCTTTAACTGGATAGGCTTTTCAGTTTAAGTTTTGCCCACATTCTTAAGCAGTTTGTGGGGTAGGCTGAAATGTTAACTGGGGAAGTTATGTTAAAAATGTGTGAGTCTGAGATGGAAGTGATTGGAACTGGTGATAGCTCGACTTTAGGTGAGATCGAGGGATAGGTCCCTATAATCGCCCACTTGCAACCGAAGTCACGAGTAGCTTTGGTTGAGAAATGATCTATTTGCAAATGGTATTTGGGTTAAAGTTTTTGATAATTGAAATGGAGTAATGATGGCTTTAACTGTGTGGAAGTTACATGGGTTTTGGGGAAATGACGTGTATTTAATGAGAATATGGATGCTGATGTATATGACAGTTATGATTTTGAAGAGTTACATCTGTAATGAATGATGACGCTTGGTAAAATGTACCTACACAATAAATGTAGGGTTATATAAATAGTACTTGTATCGAATCCTTGAGGCAGAGTACGCTTATAATTTGTAAAATTTTCTAAAATATTAAAAATGGTGAAGACTCGGAGGATGATCCTTAAAGAGTGGATTGCGTCTGAAATGCAGAGGTTGAAATTGAAAAACTTTGGTAACCAATCCTTGGAGATGTCGATACCCATTCCTGTTCCTTCGACTTATCAGGACATGTCGGAAGACGAAGCGGCTGAAGTTGATGAGGAATTCTACTATAAGTGGAGGCTTCATGTCGTTGTCTTGACAGAAGAGGAACGTTGGGTTTGTCTCCGTACTCTTGCGGGGGACAAGGATGGCGCTTCATATATAGGGATAGGCATAACTGCAGGGTAGTTATACTGATTTCTTGCATCACCATGGATTTTAAGGCCAAGCCCTCTTCATCTCTACCAACTCTTTGGGGGTGGTGGTTATAGGAGAAGCGGTGATGGCAGTAGAGGAGTAAGGCAAGAAGTGAAAGTCTATTTTTGTATTTCCATCACGTCTTTGTACTCAGAAGACCTTCAGTTTGAAGAGTTGGTGCCAGCACTGAGTCTACTGCTTGCATTACTTTTATTTGAAGTTCAACTAGACTTCGACCAAACTCATGTGAGGGAAGCTTTGTGATGTCTCTAATTTTTTCTTTGCATCAGGGTGAAAGATCACTGAAGCAGGACGAACTGAAGAATTTGATGTGTCAGAGTGCCTGAATGACCTGTTACTTGAAAAAGCAGTGAAAAACTTGTTATCTATAAAGTGCCTAAAGTTGGGTGCTAGACAGATTAGGTCTCTGTAATGTAACTGTGATTGATTACTGAAAGACTTATTATTTGTAAAAACACTTGTAATCTTTTCTGAAATAAATAAAATTTGTCATTCAATTACTTGTGTTTATGTAGATATAAAATAGCTTGTAGGATCGAACTGAAATATTTAAAGGATGTAGGAAATGAATTGAAGTTAATGATTACTGAAAGTATTGTTATTGTAACATTCGAACTGAGATAAATATGTGTGAAAATTTATGTTGTGATGTAAGTATGATATATCTGAGTGTTGGAAATGTGAGCGATAAAAATTATGGAAAATCTGTAATGCAAAAATTCGAACTAATAGAGGTCGATAGAAGAATAAATTTGAAAGAATAAGCTCATTCTGGAAAGTAGTGGAACGTATGAGTTCAAAGGAAGAGATAAGTCCAAATAGTGTTTCTCAAGATTTTGGGTTTTTTATTACGAGATATAAGGTCAATATCACGATTTGAGGGGAATGTGTAGTAAAAATGTATAAATAAGGGTAGAATGATTTTTTGAATATGGAGAAGAGATTAGGATGGTGCGGACTCGATCATAGAGAATTTCTCATGCTGCTGAAAGACGATTGGTCATAAAGATCTCTGAAGTACAGAAGAAGACTTTTGGATTGTTTGG
This sequence comes from Kingdonia uniflora, assembly GCA_014058105.1. Classification (NCBI taxonomy): domain Eukaryota; kingdom Viridiplantae; phylum Streptophyta; class Magnoliopsida; order Ranunculales; family Circaeasteraceae; genus Kingdonia; species Kingdonia uniflora. The sequence goes on from JACGCM010002784.1 coordinate 2,759,473, forward strand.
TTATGATATTAAGTTACCAGTGAGGGAGTGTTTGCTCAAAGGAATAGATATAAGGGGTAGGGAACTTGAGTATGCCCGTTATTTTTATGAGATATGTTTTCGTGAATTGGTGAGAGATCCTGCAGATCGAGAAGAGATGGTTAGACACTACACCAATTTTGCTAAATTACCCTGGGTAAAATTTGTGGTAATAGTTGTTTTGCCACAGATAAAGTCTGTAGTGGAGGTCTGTTGCAAATAGTGCGTGGAAATTTTTTTACCACGGACTTTGTCTGTGGTTATTTAATTTAAATTGCTAAAGAGTAAATCCGTGGCAATATTTTTGCCACGGAGTTTGTCTATGGTTATTTAATTTATATTGCTACAGAGTTTGTCTGTGGTTATCTAATTTATATTACTACGGAGTAAATCCGTGACAATTTTTTTGCTACGGAGTTTGTCTGTGGTTAATTATTGTAAATGCCGCAGATGAAACCCATTTTGCCACGGATAAAGTTTGTGGTAATTTTTATTTTATTAAAAAAAATTTAAAAATACTGTAATACTGTACTCCTGAACCTGGAAATCACTCCCAATCCTCCAACAATACATTTCATACATACTAATGATACATGGACAAAAAATAAATATCCAAAATAAATCCCTCATTTCATTAAACATTAAAAGATCCAAATACAATTGTTCCATATGCTAAAAGAACATATGTATAAGAGAAAAAGAAGAAAGAATAGAGGGTTCATAAGTCCATAGATGAGATTTACAAGAAAAGAATACCTATAAATTGGAGTCATAAAAATTATGTAGCTATAATACTCCATCCAGTTTGTTCGTATTGCCCTTAGAAACTTCAACAGACCTTTTGTAACACTTTTACAATGTCTTTAGTACCACAGGCCTTCATTATTAAACAACCCTATAAAAATGAGCATGTTACTTGAGAGTTGAGAAACAATAAAACATAACAAAAAGATCTCAAAATTTTCCAATACCTTGTCCCTTAATCCTCTGATAAAGCCAACAAGCAGCACTTGAAAGTGCTTATCAGACACGAACTTGTTCGATTTACCAATTAGAAGGGGTTGCTACATGCAAAGATTATAGACTCAATAAGAACTTGAATTAATTACAAGGAATCAAAAAGGCCTAAGTAAAGATGTGTCGAATGAGAGTAAATGTTTTGAATACGTTTGAAGAAGAAAACATCCTTAAAGTTACTCACAATTAGTCTTCTTGTTGTACATGAATCCCACTTCCATCCAATGCCTACAACAACCTTGAGAATTTCATCCGCATTCAGTTTTTCCCATCCAAAGTAAACTCCAGAAACTTGGTCAGCTAGGGAAGATGGACCATCATCTATATTTTCCATGATTTTTATTAACTGTAATATTAGTTTTGCGCATAACGTCTGGATTTAGAAACTAAGAAAAATAATGCAACAAACCTGCAACTTCACATAGAAACCCCTTTTGAAGTAGACCTTCAATGGGCAATGCATTCATCACCCCTGTTGCACATAAAGAAACTAACTAAATTGTGCCTTAGCCGAAAGATGTCCTAAGTGACAAAAACAAAGATGAGTTGTTATATAGAGATGTACAGTCTTCAAATGCTGGAAGACCCCAAGGCTCAGGTTGAAACTCTAAAAGTGAATGAAGAACAGAATCCACTACGGAATAATGGGTCAGCCTGAGTCTGAATAGATGGAACAGCTATTACCTTTATTCCAGTAGCCTTCGCAACCATTACACCAACCCTAGTTGAATAAGTTGATATTAACTTAGTCACAGAAGGTTAAGAGAATAATAGTGATAACTAATACTAACATTTATTTACAACTATAAAATTAAAACTCTAACGTAGAGCAAAAAAATATCTAAGAATCTGGGACGTAAATAAAAAAGTTGGGATGTCTTACAAGGAGTCTTCAATTACAAGTCAGTAACCTGGATCCACACCAATTATCTTTGCTGCCTCTAAAAAGCTAACACCAAATTGAAGACACCAAAATGTAATCACAATTAATTTACGTTAAATATCTGAGAATATCTACATGTAAACAATTTAAAGGGAAACACATTGAGTGCTGACACTAGCAATACCAGCTTTGATATTTTCTTCTCAAAATCCAAACCCCCTGGCATCTCAAAATCCAACAATCCTAATCCTAAATATCATCATTTTTCTAATTAGCAAATAAAGATAAGTACATTTAATAATCAAAACTACCATAAGAATCATTTGAATAGTATTCCAAGAGTGTAAAGACTCACCTGAGTTTATCCAATACTTTAAAGGACATGCTACGATTTTGAGATAATTGTAAGGATTTTTCTGCTACAATAAGATATTAAGACAGATCTTTGTATCATATTCTATTTTTGTACAAGGGGTGAAGAGCTCCTTCGTCATGGTCTTCTGCTACGATGAGGAAGAAGAAAAGGATGATAATCAGACCCAATGTTAGCTCACAGGTTACTAAATTCTCAAAACTAGTGTATTTTTTATCTTAGCTGATTTTCAGATATGGGGATTACCCTTGTGAGAAGAGGAATAGTTTGACTTTGATTACAATTAGATGATTGAAACAAGAGTTACACCCTTATAGTGTTCAACTTTGAAATTACAGTCTCATGCCTATCCCATGCACCATTTATGGCAAATCAAAAATCAGACCGCCGATTTCATATTTTTTGGGGGATTATTACTTCAAATTATGGTTTTGGCCAGGAAAACTTTCAGAATTTGAAGTATTTTGTTAAGGGCATTCGGCAAGGTAAAGTAGATCCCTACTGCTTAGTGGTATACCAGTATGCTCCTCCAAATAACAACTGGTCATCTAATTGGTGGGAAATGAAGTCATTGGGAAAATGGGCTAATAGAGCAGCCAATTGCCAAAGATTACCTTTAGAAACATACACAAAAATTAAAGAAAACCTTACAAGACTGTTAGTTTCACACTACCTATTTATTGTATTTTCCTTTTTTATTTTTCTTTAAAGTTAGCTAGTCATTGTATAGTTGATTCACTTGAGGCTTCCCTTTAGATTATAACTCTTTTCATATGAATTGAAAATCCTGGTGGGCTCTGCCTAACTCTGGTTTCCTTCTTTAAAAAATAGATTATTTGTGTCTGAGTACAGTTACGTCTCGAGAATTTGGTTAACAGATTGTCAGAGCTTGTAACAGGGCTAATGACACATGTTTTAAAGAAATTGACTATGGGATATAACAGGGCTGCTATATATGATTCAAAGGTACCTTGCTCGCCATATGAAGGTACCTTGCTCACGAGTTGGAGCTCATTGAAGTGGTTACAGATCAGGTTGTAGTTGTTCTTTCACATGCTGCAATCTTGGAGGAGTTTATGAGAGCAAGGGATCACCTAGCGGAACAAAATGTTGCCCTTGATCTTGTAAGGAGAGAACCAGAAACAGCAATTCGTGCGCGCAATGATTTCCTGGCCGTCATGAATCATGAAATGAGAACCCCCATGCATGCTATTTTGCCCTATATTCCTTATTACAGGAAACTGAATTGATAGCTGAACAACAATTGATGGTAGAAACGGTTTTAAAAGGTAGTAACCTCTTAACAACATTGATAAATGATGTATTAGATCTTTCAAGACTAGAAGATTGAAGCCTTGAACTAGACCTTAGAGCTTTTAACCTCCACTCAGTTTTTAGAGAGGTCATTAACTTGATCAAACTCATAGTATCTGACAAAAAATTGTTTCTCTCACTAAATTTAGCATCGGATCTGCCTGAATATGTTGTTGGTGATGAAAAACTTCTGATGCAAACCATATTTAAATGTTGCTGGCAATGCTGTGAAGTTCTCAAAAGAAGGCAGTATATTTGTTTCTGTTAGTATTGCAAAACTGGAATCTCTGAGAGATGCTCGAGCTCCGGATTTTTCTCCAATGCCAAGTGATAATCACTTTTATTTGCGAGTACAGGTAAAGGATTCAGGATCAGGAATCAACCCTCAAGATATTCCCAAGTTGTTCAACAAATTTGTAGACAGTCAATCTTTAGCAAGTAAAAATTCCTGTGGAAAAGGACTTGGACTTGCAATTTCGAAGAGGTTCTTAAGTCTCATGGAGGGTCACATATGGATTGAAAGTGAAGGCCTTGGCAAAGGGTGTACTGCTACATTCCTTGTAAAACTAGGAATTGCAGAGCGTCCAAAGTAAGAAGACTGAGCAACTTTTTATACCCAAAATGCAAGTGAATTGAGGCTATTCACATTTTCCAGGACTTCAAGTTCTTGTTATGGATGGCAATGGGGTTAGCAGGATGGCGACCAAGGGCCTTCCTGTTCATCTGAGATGTGATGTAACAGCGACTGGTTCGAGTGAAGAGTGTTTGTAGATCTTTTCTCATGAGCACAAGGTGGTATTCACGGATGTAGGTATCTCAGGGATGGATGGCTATGAAGTAGTATCTGTATTACAGGATAGATTTTTAGCACGTCATCAAAGGCCACTGATAACAGCACTCACAACAAACACAGATAGGGCTACGAAAGATAACTGCTTGAGAGTTGGTATGGATGAAGTTGTACTCAAACCCGTTTCACTTGAGAAAGTAAGGAGTGTTTATCGGTGCTCTTGCAGAATGGGACTCTTCGTAAAATGAGGTACTAAAGAAAAGGCCTTAGAACAAAAAAACTATAAAAATGATAGCAAATCCACTTTTAATGTATAAAAGACAGTTACTTCTGGACACCGTACAGGGTAGTAGATTGTTCACGCAAACTACAAAATGACTTGAAAATATTACTCAATGTATTCTTGACACCGTGAGGGGACTCGGTTTAATAAAGTGTTCTGAGAAATTCCATACATCTTTCAGTCCTTTCCTGTGTTCTACACTTGTGTCGGTTCCTGCGACAAGAGTGGCTAAGTTAGTTTAAATTGTAAATGTGAGATACACAACACAATGTGTAACAATAAATCCGTAACTTTCAAGTTTGAGTTTCCTATATAAATTAGAAAGATATTGTTTTGAAAATGTTGTACTTATTTCAGCTTCTGCTTTTTCCTTCTATGAACTTCATATCTGCAGGTTTAGGACTCATTGTTCAATATCTGCTTGTTGGAATCCTCTTCAGTTTAAGTAAGCTGAGTTGGATTGGCAGAGTGCTCCCTTGGCACTAAAGGGAAGAATCCCAAACCTTAGAAATAAATAGCAACGCCACTCATCTAACATGAAACTAAAAGAACCTAGAGAATTGAAATAGAACCGATTAGCCCATAATTTAACGTTATTCAAATTAATTCGAAGCATACTACACGAAATGGAGACTGAAACTAGTGCAAAAACATAACTGAGTTTGTTTGGCAAATTATGCTATAAATATGTAGAGAGATATCTATATTATAATGTCATAATATATTTAGTAATGCTTTAGAAGAGGGGTTCTTTTTCTTCTTCTAATGAATGTATGTTCAAAGTCATATTTCATTTTAAATCCCTTGTTCTATCGAGGCATGGAACTAGTAAGTTTTTGGCCTCAGACTTGCATTTGTTAAGCATTTATCTGGAACTAGGATCAAACTCTCCATGAGATTTTATATTTCTCTTCTAGTAATTCTCTTTTGATACATGAGAAGGCAAGCCTTGGTGCTGGTTGGAACTAAATTGCTAACACCTGCGTGATGGGATAAATTGCTTTTAAGCGCAGTAGAAAAAAAAAATCCTTGCACATACAACTTTTGGTCCAACAAGTCCTTTGTTTATTTACAAGAGTTTGGTCTAGGATAATAATGACCACCAAACACCAATATCATCTCGTAAGTCATAACTACCAATAACGTTCCTCATCTGCTGCAAGTGCGCCTGTAAAACTATTAGGCTTTATAGTGTCGCTACTTGGCATTCGCAGTAGTTTGAAGCCCAAGTTCAGTAAAATTGACATTTTTTGGTCAAAAAGATAGAGAGCCTCAGCCTCATTTGGTTAAAGGTAACAAATTGATTTCGAAACCCTAATAATTCTATTTTGTTTCTAAGAAATGTACTCTCTTTGTAAAAACATTCTTCTTAGAAAAAGTAGCAGTATTTGCAGAATCAGAAGTAGAAGAAGAAACATACTAATTGATTTGAAAACCCATCTAATAATAATAACTCCATTTTCTTCTAATGCACCAATCCAATACCCATCTCCTCTTAGGAACCCTGTTGTGTTTGATCATCTTGTAAGCACATTTGGGTTCACAACAAACAAAGCAATCAAAGCCTTTAAAGACTTCTCTCGCTCCGCCTCGCCCTCTAGTTTGAGTATTGTTCCTGATTTCCTCAAATAGACTCTATGTTATACTGCTGCCCAAATCACAACTATCTTTTCTAGGAGACCCACATTACTCTCTTCCAATATTCTTAGAGATGTAGCAAGAAATCTAAAACACATATTCTTAGAGATGTAACAAGAAATCTAAAGCACATATTCCTAGAGATGTAACAAGTAAGAATTTAGATCTCCTGATTTCGGTTTGTTATAGCAGTAGTCAGATGCACATATTCTTAGATATGTCTAACAAGAAATCCCAATGTTCAAAGTACTTTAATCCTTCAAAATTCAGCATGAAATCTAAAACACAGATCACAAAAGGCAAATTTAATGAATAGAGAAACTCACCGAATGGTTAACGGCATCCCAAATCTGACCCTTCACGATGACTTTCAAGCCCCTTATATCTTCATACCAATTGTAGACTTAGAATCGAGACTAAGCTCGTGAGAAATTTTGATTTCTCAATACCATAGCTTTGAGAAATTCAGTGATAGAGAATTCAACAATTGAGAAATCCAAATTGATTGAGAAACTCTTAGCTTTGAGAATCGCAAACTGGTAATTCTTTAGAGCAGCAAATTGAAGAAAAATTGAGAAGGAACATATATATTTGAGAGGGAACCATAAAATCCAAATTTAGGCCTCTAGTTTCCAAGATAAAGTCTCTTAGGAGCTATCCCACGAACCCTTGCAACTTCAGTAAATAAGAGATGAAGGAAAGGAAAGGAAATAGAAAATTACACGGATAAACATCTATTTGCCACAGTAAATATCTGTGTCAAATTTACCATAGATAATGTTCGTGGCAAATCAAAAATCAGACCGTGGCAAATTTATGATTTTGGTGTAGTGGGATTGATTGCTAAGGTAGAGATCAAATTTGAAGATGTGATGATCGATAGAGGAAATCTGATCGGATGTGGTCGCCCAGGTCATCAAGGCTATTTTAGATGCAATTATATGTAAAGTGCTATCATAAATAAATGTAAGTATTATTGAATTTAACAGAAAAGATGATAGTCAATTTGATCATCTATAGTTGCAAATGCCGTTTAAGATTGTTTTGATAAACAAATTTTGAATAACTTTGTAAATTTTGTTAGTTTTGAAAATGACGTCACTAGTACTATAAGTATAAGGAATAAGAATAGAAAAAATGCAGGAGCTTCTAGTTTTTTTTTTATGTAAAGCTGCAAAGATTTGATATCGTGGAGTGTGAGTCATTATGAGTGTGGGAAGGTCAAATAAAGATATGTAAACAAGAGATAAAAATAGATTTAAATATGAGGGCAGGGGGAATGATGGAAAGACGGTTTTATTAAGAAGGTACAAGACGACTGACATGGATAGTGGAAACAACGCCACAGTTCCAAAACCGAGGAGAGGTCGTGCGAGACATAATAACTATCAGCCATTAGAGAGAGAAAAAAAATAGTACTTAGTCTTTATCATTCAAACGCTTTTTAACTTCTAAAAATTTGGAGAATACGGAGAGAGAAGCGGGAAAAAATTGCAGAGGATTTGGTATAGAATTATCTGAGGGTAATCAACAGTCGAAGAGAGTTACAAGCACTGAATCATGTAGGTGGCTATATAACAGCGTTGTGAGGGAAGGACTTGGCGTTATTGAGGATTCTTATTCTGGCACTCGTGTGCTGTGTTTTTTGCAAATCGTAATCTATTTTAAGCAAATCTCTAAAAAATCACTATTTATAGCAACCTGTGAAACTTGACATATAGACATAATATATGAAAGATATGTTGTATATGAATGATCGATGTGTATAAAATAATGATAGATACCTGAACCTGTATGTAGGTCGAACGTGAGGGGTATTTGTGTAGGATCAAAACTTTTCTTGTAGAATTGCAGTTGAGATGGATAGTTTGCCTATTAACATTATTTCGACCTCTGGTCGGACGGTAGAGTCTGATAGTGAGGTTGAAGTAGAATTGGAGGAATTTCCAGGTTTCCCTGGCAAATTGGTAGCCTATCTCCCTGGTTTAGATGCATTTAAAGAATTTTGTAAAGCCAAGTCTGTTGTAAGAGGGAAATGGGGTAACTGCGTAGAATACGCTGGTAGACTGCTCAGGGGGTGTACTGTAGCGATGGGGGAGGAGTATTTTTATTTGATGGCTGACTTGGAGGTAGAAAAATGAGATATGGGTATAGATGAATCGATCTCATTAGAATATTTTGATGAGAGTATTCGGAGTGACCTTTCAGAAGGTTTCTTGTGTTACCTGTCTCAATTAGAGTACGGATTGAGTCTTCCCCTTACCAATTTGGCGAAGGGGATTATGAATACGATTGGAGGATGTCTTGTTCAATTAAACGGGAACATGTGGGAGGTAATAAGTGTTTGTGACCATCTGAATGAAAAATGAGAAAATGAGGGGAAAGTGGGGAGGATATCCCCTAAGAACGTATTGCAGTTTTATAGGGTGAAAAATTATCACACTAGTGGTGGGGCGTATTTCTGTGCGAGTACAACTCGGTGTCGCTTCTTCGATCTGAATTCAGCAAGTCGAGCCTGGAATGACAACGTAATATGGGTAAAAGGTAACTATCTTCAGAGAGATTATGAAGAACCTTTGGATCTTCTGTTTAGAACTGTAAAACAAAGTAAGTATGACGATATATAGAGTATAATATTGATATGCTTGAACTAATGACCTTTTATTAATAATAAAACTGTTGTGCATGGTAGACCCGAAGTCCCAAGTGGAGAGGAAAGATTCATTATTTGACGAAGTTGCGGAGGAAGAGGTTGAGCTAGAATTTGTTTTGGAAGAACTTGGCCTTAGCAGAAAGAAGAGGGTTGGGAGTAAGTCGAAAAAGGTTTAAAAATCTCAATCGACCAGGCTGATGGCAGGCGTCGATGATGGGAAGAAGAGAGGAACTAGTGGGGAAGGTCAAACCAATATGGCCAAGACCCCTATAATAGACAGTTCGGTTAAGCCAGAGTCTATTGCATCGAGCAAATTAACTCGAATGTTTCTAAAAAAATAGATGCCGAAGCATCCGTCGGCCTCTGGTACCACTAGAAGTGGTGAGGTCGATAGAAAAGAGAAAAGGAGAAGGATCTAACCTTTGGAGAGGTTGGTGGAAAATGTCGCTGAAGAGCGACCTACTGCAGAGGACGATCTCAAAGATGTGGAGGAAAAGGCCAGGCTGGCGGCTCTTCATGGAGAGGAGGACATGAGTAGGATGGTAAGTATTTATGTTCGATCATGTGAAATATTTATTTATTGCATTTTGAACTCATGCTGAGGTCGATTAATTTTATGCAGGATACGGTTGCTCGTTTGGTGAAGGAGATTTGGCTCGGAGTGGAAGAAGAAAAATCCTAGTTGATGAAGGTGAAGGTTGAGCTTGAAAAGAAGGTAGCTCGAGCGAAGGCCGATGCTTTCATAGAAGTAAAGAAGTTAGAGGGCCTGAAGGCTTCCCATGTAGTGGCGATTGGTCATCTACAAGCGGAGGCGAGGGGGAATCTGGAAGAGGTGAAGGTGGAGCGCGAAAGGCTTGGGTGCTACCTAATGTCAAAGGGATATTCTGAGGATGAGGTGGATACCATTAAGGCAGACACCTATGTTGAGGAGCGTGATGATGAAGAAGTGGAAGAGGCTGCGGTGGGAGTTGTTGATGGGCTTGATGGTGTCTCTCGCCAGACGGTGTTAGACAATCAAGGGGATGACACCAAACTCCCGGAGGGCGAGAATGAGAAGGTATGGTAGAGAAATGAATTTGTATGAGTATCTTAGAAGTGTCTTGTAAATTTTTGGATTTGTGCGTATTGAATAGACTTCTGTAAGTTGAGCCCCGTTTTTTATAACCCTCTTGTAGGCTCTTAGAGAAATGAGTCTCAGAATAATAGATCTAGAGGCCGAGCTTGCCAGGGAAAGAGAGATCTCCACAGCCTTGTTGTCTTCGCAAGCAGAACTGTAGGTTAGATCATAATAGGTCTTCTGACTTGTATGCTATATTGACATAAAGCTACCAAGTAAATAAGATAACATAAAGCGTAGAGGCAGACCAAAAACTTGCTATCAGTTTTAGGAAAATAACACTAATATAGTACATAGGAAAATTCAAAGTATGTAGATAAAGTAGAATATAGAAAACATCTACCTTAGACTTTGAAATATATGTCATGGAGCACCTATCAGAGATTTTACTTCGATCTTTAAGCCTAAAAGTAGTTGCACATAGTACATGTTAGAAATCAGATATCCTATTAGAAATGAGATATATATACATATATATATATATATATATATATATATATATATATATATATATATATATATGCATGTTGATGGGTGTTATGAATCGAACTGTATATAATGTATCTGTTATTGTACATGTCAAATTGGATTCAGTTCGTTTGCGCGAAGATGAGGCACTACAAAGTGACTGAGAATTTGTGGAGGAGTTAAATAGGGTAAGGGAGGCGAATGAGGATAGAGAAAAAAAACATGTAAATGTGCATTTTAAATTTGTTGAGGCATCCCATACTGTTGTCGACCTCAGTCGCAAGAACGAGGAGAAGGATGCCAAAATTGACAAGGGGCCTAAAGAGCTTCTGGAGATAAAAGAATACACCGCAAAGCTTTAAAGTAGGCAAGCTTAAATGGCTCAATTCCGTATTCAGGCGTTAGAAAGATCGGAGGCACAATCTTGAGCTGATCTTCAGAATTGTAGAAGCGAACTGGAACGACTGAAACAGAAAATGATTGAAAAAGATAATGAACTGAAGGTGGGTCGAGAAAATCTATTAGCCTCGGAAGCTGTAGCCGAATACTTTCATATAGCCCTACCTACCAAGGATATGGAGTTTCGGGGGATGCAACGGAGATATGACGAGTTAAATGAGAGGGTGGCACGATTGAAGACCGAATTGGTGGAAGCCAACGCGCGTGTCAAAAAAGCTGAGGCTAGAGAGCGCTCGAATGGGAGTAGAAATGATGTTAAAGTTCTTTTAGTTTAAGTGGATGTAGTTAGCCTATCAGGTCGAATTAGAGAGCTAGTAGGTAACGTAGCTCAAATTCAAGGGCATGTGCAGAAAGGGAATGCAAACTAAAGGGAATGCTGGCATAAGTTGGATGCTGCTCTTGTCAGGGAAAAGGTCTTGGAAGGGGAAATCAGGGCAAAGGAAATTCTGATGTAGAAGAAAGATGACTTGCTAGGGGATACTTCAGCCAGGGAAGAGTTAGATACCGAAATCGAGAAACTTCACGCTCAGGTGGCAGACCTAGAGGCCATTAATCAGGCTGAATCAGCTAAATTTGTCAAAAAATTGGAAGAAACTATAGCTTTTGATGCTTGGACATAAATGGAAATGGCACATCAAAAGAAACTATATGCGACTTTGGAGTCACGCCTCAAGAATGTGAGATCTCACTTTTCAAAGATCGTTGTATCTCATACGTCATGCGCAGACCTGTTAAAGTTGACCGTTACATATTTTGTAGAAGAAGTAAAAAGACTTGAGTTAGAACGAGATACCTTGTTCAAGAGTTTGTCTGACAAGGGATGCATTTGTAGAGTCAATATAGATCGAGGGAACTGTATGGCCTTCATGGAAACAAATTTAGGCTCTCGACCTGCTGATCTGATAGAGAGAGGCAGAGTTATTGTAACTTACAAACTAAATTTTAATCGACCTCCTGCTGAAGGGTAAAACATGGTTGACATCCCAGCAGCAAAAAAGAATCCATTGTAATGTGACCTAAAAATAAATAATATATGTCGCAGACATATTGAAATAGATGAAAGATAGTATGACCTTTGTCTTATCCTATGTCTAGTGGGGTCTTTGATATAAAACAATTTTTTACATTTGTTCTAATCACAAAGATGGGTTGAGTTAGTCAAACCAAGTGAATCTTGATTTAACTGTAGAAATGTTACAGACATATTGAAAGAGATGAAGGCTAGTATTTCTTTTGCCTCATCTTATACATATTAGAGTCGTTGATATAAAACAAGTTTCTACATTTGTTTTAATTGCAGAGATTTAGTAGAGTCAACCAAATCAAGTGTTATCATTTATTTAACTAGTATAATGTCCCAAACAAGTTGAAGTTGATGAAGGCTAGAATTACTTTTGCCCTATCTCATGTTTGGTAGAGTTTTTAATATAAAACAAGTTTTTACATTTGTTTCAATCGTAGAGATTTAGTAGAGTAAGCCAAACCAAATATTATCCTTGATTTAACTGGTATAATGTCTTAAATAAGTTGAAGTAGATGAAGGATAGTATTACCTTTGCCCTATCTCAAGTTTGGTAGAGTCTTTGATATAAAACAAGTTTCTACATTTGTTTCAATCGCAGAGATTTAGTAGAGTAAGCCAAACCAAGTGTTATCCTTGATTTTACTGGTATACGTTCGATTAAAAGCTAGTATTATCTATACTTTAATCTACAGAATGTGGTTGAATCTACGTAAGTAGGGAGATGTGAAAAACTTAGAAATTTCATTGATCAGTTTAGAATTTACATTGGATAGAGATGCAAATCTCATTTTTGGAATTGAAAAATCAAAAGCGAAAAATGGAAATGGAGTAGTAAGATGCTTAACGATAGTACCATTTCAGTCACCTAGTGTTCGTAGGATTTAAAATGGGGATTCCCTCTTCTGTCATGAGATAATATGATCCCATGCCTAAGAGACCTGTGATAATGAATGGACCCTCCCAATTGTCGGTTAATTTTCCAGCGTGAGGCTCTTTGTGATGTTAAGGAATCTCTCTGAGGATGAGATCGTCAATTTGGAAGGTACACTTTCTGACTCAGCTATTGTACGATCTGGCGAACATATGATGATATCGACCTAGGTTAGCGATGGCACGTTTCTTAGTTTCATCAATCATATTAAGGTTGCAAGCCAATTCGAACTCATTTTCCTCATCAGTCAGCTCGTGATCTTAAACTGGATAATGGTATTCAGAAGGAATGACGGCATCAGTGGCATAGGTAAAGAGGAACGGGGTGCATCTTGTTGACTGTCGGGGAGTGGTACGATATGCCCATAGGACATGAGGCAGTTCTCGAAGCCAATTCCCTTTTTTCTGTGAGTGAAGCCATTTTTTGAGTCCATCCACGATAGTTTTCTTCATAATTACAGCTTGGCCATTGCCTTGAGGATAGTAAGGATTGGATGGTGAGTGAATGATATTGTGTTGGTTGAGGAAGGTTACGATTTTTTCTCCCACAAATTGGGGCACGTTGTTAATACGAATTAGGTAGGGGCACCCAAACCGAGTGACGTTGTGTTCCTAGATAAAAGAGATGACCTCTTCTTCTCTGTTATGACATAGTGGAATTGCTTTTACCCATTTCGTAAAATAATCGGTGGCTACGAGTAGGTGACGGTGGCATCCTAGAGAGTTAGGGAATTTGCCGACGAGATCAAGTGCACATCTTTTGAATGGCCAGAACACCTTGCTTGTATGGAGTTTGAACGTAGGAGCGCATATCATATGTTCATGTCTTTGGCAGGTGTCACATCTGCGTGAGTACTCCTCTGTTTGCTTGCCAATGCCAGGCCAAAATACTCCTTGTGTAATAGCTTTATTTGCTAGTGATCGACCAACGGCATGGGAGCCACAAGTCCCTTTATGTAATTCGTGGAGCATTTCATCTGTTTTTGGTTTAGAGAGGCACTTGAGGTAAGGCCCCGTGACGGAAAGGAGGTATAGCACACCATTTTGATTTGTGTAGCGCTTCGAGTTATTGATCAGTTGTCGGCATTCTTTTGGATTTGTTGGGAGTGGTCTGTTGTAACTGTTGTTGACACCGAGGTAGGCTAAGAAATGTTTTCGCCAATCGTTGTCTCCCCCTTTATCGCCCCCAGTATTGATCGTGCATACAGAAATGCGATCAATGTTAAGAGTTAAAATGATTTCGATTTAGAGAATTGAGCTTCTGTACACAAGACCCCGGCTAGATATGCCAAGGAATAGGTGCATCTATTTTCACCTCGATGAAGGTAATCAAAAGTTGTTTTCGCAAACTTTTTCATCCTTTCTGCAACGAGGGTTGCATATTCGATCATTTTTCCATTCTTCTTGTATTGCTTAGAGTAATGGTGGACGATGAGTAGTGAATCTGTGTAAACTGAGAGTTTGGGGACATCGAGCTCAAGAGCGAGGTCAAGTCCATAAATGAGAGCTTCATACTCTGTGACATTATTTGTGGCCTTAAAATCCAAGCGGATTAATTTCTTAATTCTGTCATTAGAAGGGGCATCAAAACGATTCTGATTCCTGACCCTGCGGGTCCTGCTAATCCATCCGTGAGAAATCTTCACCCCTTTATTATAATCCATTCAGCTCGTTCGTCAAATAGTTTAGGGGGTGGATCTTCAGGAGTTTCTTCTGTAAGGTCAGGGTCGTGCTCCCCCACTCGGGATCTTCCACTAAAAAATCTATGATAAAATTGGCAACGACCTGTCCCTTTTTAGAATGATGTTATTCGAACATGATATCATGTTCTCCTAAATTGACTGACCACTATTGCGCTCTCCTTGACTTTTTTTTCTTGGATAGAGCTTCCTGAAGTGGGTAGTTCGTCATGACTCTGACTGAATAAGCTTGGAAGTAGTGTTTGAGTTTTTGTGAAGTGTAAACAAGAGTGAGAAGAATTTCTTAATTTTAAAGTACCTCATTTCCGCCGGAGTGAAGGTTTTGCTGATGAAGTAGACTGTTTTCTTAATTTTCCCTTCAAGGAGAATGAGAACAAAGCTGAGGGAAGTATCTGTGACTGTAAGGTAGATAATCAGTTTCTCATCATCTACTAGGGTGCTCATTATGGGAGACCTCCCCAAATAGGTTTTGAGATCCTGAAAAACTGCCTCGCATTCTGGTGTCCATGTGACCTCTGCATTTGGCTGAACTTTTCCTCGTTTAGTACAGCCGCAGAGTAATATGAATAGCCAACAACAGCAGTCTAAAGATATAGAAATGAAACGATTGACAGCGGCAATTTTGCCGGTAAGTTTCTGAACATTTTTTGTTATTTTTTTAGAGGGCATGTTGAGGAGATACCGAATCTGATCTGGATCGGCCTCAATCCCCTTATTGCTGATGAGGTGGCCTAGAAATTGGCCATAATGTATCCTAAATTGATACTTATCAGGGTTGAGATATATCCTGTAATATTGAAGAATGTTGAATATAGTGTTGAGATCTGAAATGTGAGTGGCTAACTGTATGCTCTTGCACAAGAGATTATCGATGTAAACTTCAACGACTTTCCCACGATGTGCTTTGAACATAGTAGTCATCAACTGCTTATATGTGGCACCCGCATTTTTGAGTTCGAAGGGCATGACTTTGTAGCAATAAAGACCTCTTTCAGTGATGAAAGTTGTATTTTCTTGATCTTCTTCCAAAAGTGGATTTTGATTGTATACCGAAGAAGCATCCATTATAGATAGAAGGCCATGGCCTGCTGTAGAATCGAGGATCTGATGAATGTTGGGAAGAGGGAAACTATCCTTTGGAGTATGTCTGTTCAGATCGGTAAAATCTACGCAATCTCAGACTTTTTCGTTCTTCTTTGGGACAATGACAATATTGGATATCCAGTCTAGATATTTGGCTTCTCGAATAAATCCCACTTTGATCAATTTCTCGATCTCGGTGTTAACTTCATCTCGAAGATGAGGTGACAGTCATCGTTGTTTATGTTTGACCACCGTGACATTGATGTTGATGGCTAATTTGTAACATACCTTGACCGGATCGACCCCAGGCATTTCATCAAAAGACCACGCAAAAATGCCTCAATTTAGTTGCAAGAACTAAATGAGAGTATTCTTTTTGTGTTGAACCAGCTTAGTATCAATGAAAGTACTTCTGCTAGGTCTATCAATGTTGATATATTTTGTGGGCTCCTCCGTGGAAGGTGGATCATTGAGGTGATTAGCTTCCTGTAATTGCTATGCAGCAAATTTGTCAGAAGTATCTAGGATAGTAGGGACGGTATTTTCACAAGCTTAAGAGAGCTTCTAACTACCCCTAATCTCATAGATACCATTGTCATTTTTGAATCAGAGTGTCTGATGATAGGTGGAAGCGATTACTTCCATGTTGTAAATCCAGCAATGGCCCATAATCCCGAGATAATGAGATTTGGCGTTGATGATATAAAAAACAACGTCGATGGTGGCTGGTCCAGCGGTAATAGGTAAGATGATCTTGCCTACTCATTCTTCTTTGGAGCCATTGAATCTACTGATGTTGGTGTCGCTCTGAATAACTTGGTCGGCCAAACTCATTTAGTTGATAGTGCTCTGAAAAAGAATCTCAATACCGCTTCCAGTATCGATCATCATCGTGTGCATGACAAACTTCTTCATTTTCAACATTATTATTAATGCATCATGATGTGGAAATTTGACATGGCTAGTATCGTAATCTTTGAAAGAAATCCCAAGCCGGCGATTGCTCGACCCAGGAAGAAGTTTTGCTTCTTTGTCTTGAGGTGTGAAATCGCAACATTCTAATAGTCTCCCACGCTTTGATCTGTTAGAATTGGTGATCTGATTAATTTCGATCATGTTCCTGGGGTGCATATGGTAAAGATGCTTCTCCTTAGCTTGATCATTAACCTGAATAACTTCAAGCTGCTTCTTATAGCTGCCATCTTTATATGATTGCAGGTCGACAATATATTCAAGCATCCGTCCCTCTTTAAAAATGTACTTGAGCAACCTTTGTTAAGTATAGAAATTGTCAGTAGAATGATAGTTTACCTTATGATGCAGGCAATATAGTCAACTATCGATTGGTTCTAGTGGTTGAGAAATGCGGTAGAGCTTATCCTTCAAAAGCAGTAGAAAAATTGTGGAGATTCGGACGTTCATCTTTGGGAGGATGGGTTTGTTTGGCTGACTGCCTTTCAGAGGGTAGCCAATGTTGCCCTTGGTGCACTTCTGATCTCCCAGTTCCTCCTTTGGTTCGGTGGTTTGATCTATAGATGGGCCTTTGGTGGAGAGGACGGATTTAGTAGATTTTTGTCGCTCAAACATCATCCTCTCCAGGTCGACGTAACTGTTGACCTTGGTGATCATATCCTCCAAGGTCGCCGGTTTGTTGAAGAAGAGGTGTTATTTGGCTTTACAGTCGAGCTGGAGCGCATTGGTAAAAACAGTAATAGCTATTTTCTGATCGAGGTTATTTACTTTACGCGCGAGCTCTAAAAATTTCTTTACAAAATCCTCGAGCTTCTCTCCGTGTGACTGTTTAAGACTGATAAGAGAATATAAATTTTCCTCTTTATCCTTATTTTAAGCATTAGTCTTGATGAACTGTTTCTGCAGCTGGTCGAATGTATATATGGTGTCCTCAAGGAGAGAGTAGAACCATCAGAGTGGCTTCTCCAGTAGACTTGTAGCGAACAGACGGCAGAGAATATGGTTGAGATTGGAGTATAACCCCAATGATTCACGATACTGATGAATGTGGTCCTTTGGGTCAGTACCTTTGTATTTACAATTTTTTGGAGTATGGAAACCTTTTGGTATCTCCATATCTAATAGCTCTTTGGCAATTGGACTTCCTTGTAATTTTGTGATGTCATCGGTAGTACCCAAAACTTGTGCTTCGATCAACTCATTAATTCGTTGGTCTATATGCTCTTTCATAACGTAATGAAGTGTTGGTTGAATCGCTGGACGAGTAGGTTGTGGAGGATGAGTGCCCGTACCTTCACTCAGGCGATCTCGTACTAGAACTTGATGTTGAGGTCGTTGTTCTTCCTCCTGACAAACAGAAATTCGGTGACCTCGACTGACTTCAGACTAAACTTCACCTCCCAAATGTATAAAGGGTTGTGGTTCGTACTATAGATTCCTGGAAATATCTTTAATGGCGACTCCTCGAGGTCCCAATCTTTCCCTTGCAGAAATACGGGAGGTATCTGGTAACTAATTATGACCTCTGGCTGGTAGAGCCTGCTGAGTATTTTACAGAGCCTCTAGGGCAGTCTGCATTGTTATCATATGGTCTTTATATCATTTGAGTACTATCAAACGAGCTTGTCGTTTTTTATCGAACTCTTTCTCACGGAGCTCCCAATTCTTAATTAACTGAAGCTCGAGCTCGGTACGTTTCTCTGTTTTGGCATTGAGATTTGCCCGTAACTCTGTAAGTTGCCCCAGCTCTATTGAAACATCGAGCTGAGTTCCTATAGCCGGTCGTCAGGAAGTAACCATGATTAAAAGTTGTAGTGAAAGAATGCCTTAGGATATCGTGGAAATGCAATCTTTCCCACAGACGGCGTCAAATGTAATAGCCAAATTCCGTAAGCTCGAAATGGCTTGGAATTTTCTATCATACCAATAAACCTGCGACAATATTCTAATGGAAAGTATGAAATGACACAGGTGATTTTAGTATGGAGAACTTCTGAATAGGTAAAAAACTACGACCTCGAGTGGAGGATTTTTATAAAAGTATCTTTATTGCTTAGGACGGATATCTTAGTACAAGTGATCTCTAGATATATAACTGTTTGAACATTGTAACTAAGAAGTTTGAATGTTGCAGAGAATCTAGAATAAGTAGTTTCTTGATGATCTTATATATAATTTTGCTGGTCCTGGTCTTTTCTGGAACTTTTCCTTTATATAAGCCTTTTCCGCAGCTCTTCATCATGCTTGAACACGTTTTCTGAACAATGTGGTTAGTGGCGGTTGACTGATTAACTGACGAGTTTGTGAGAGACATGTATCTTTGACTGGATAAGGCTTTTCGGTTTAAGTTCGGCCCACGTTCTTAACCAGTTTGTGGGGTAGGTTGGAATATTGATTGGGGAAGTTATGTTAAAAATGCGTAAGTCTGAGATGGAAGTGATTCGAACTGGTGACAACTCGACTTTAGGTGAGATCGGGGGATATGTCCCTACAATTACTTTGATGTTTTTATATATCGCCTATCTTCTCTCGTTGTCATTCCGACATCTCCTTCCTGAACTTGACACTTTTCACAAGAAAATTTTCTGCTTCTAAAGAGTCTTTCCTAAGGATACCGAAGGCATAATCCAAATACTTACAACTGAATCCCTTTGTCTTCTTTAGTTCAGCCATACAACATGCCAGGAACATCAAAGGAAACTTTCCCTTGCCATTATAAAGTGGACATTAACTCGGGTGCTCTTGCAAATGGAGTATATTATTGGTGGACAACTTGCCATGGTATTCTCTCCTTTGACTTGGAAAATGAAAAGTCTCAAGTTATTAAGATATTAGTTCCTGTGATGGGGATGCTCGGTACTACGCAGAAAGCAATAGTGTGCTTAGGGGAATCAGAAGGAATTCTCTACTATCTTTTCTTAAGTATGATCAGCCTTTAGGCTTGGATACTTGACTTTGATCTCAACTAGGTAAGAAAAAACTTCATCCCTGTATGGAAAATGGATTACAATCCAATTTTTTTAAGAGTTGGTGTAAAAAGCCGCCTAACATGTCTGATTGGTGCACCACTCCCAGTACAACTATGTATCCTTTTGCTTTCCAAGATGATGTTGTGTTTATGGAAGTATGCAGATCAATTTGCAGTCATCACCTAAAAATTGGAAGATTTGAGGAACTTTGTGGGTTTGGGAAGCTGAGCTATCAGAAACCCAATAAAATTGTGGTTCCGTACAAATGAACTTTAGTACCAATGCAAAATATGCAGAATTGCTATTGGCAACCCAAATCCTATAAAAGTGCAGTAACAAATGTAAAAAGGAAAGATATCCAAGCATATCATGCGAGTATAAATGACGTGCAGAAAGTCAGAGAACTCAATAAGATCTTGAGGGATTTGAGAAAGAATGGTGATATAATTATTATGGTATCGAAAGTGAAAGAGTTGCTTAAGGATCGAAAATACCTTATTTTTGGCTTGATTCCTTTTATGCCAAAGACATGAGATTATTCTCAAACTTAAAGAGGAGCTTCCCTTGAAGAAACCTATCATGGAAGAGCCATGCATTATTAACATAAAAATAAAGGAGGCCAACACAACTAGTGTCCACCTCCCAGTTCCTAATTTGTTATATTCCTGTATGAGTGAGTCTATGTAGGAGATGTAGGTTTACCTAGGTATCCAAGTCAAGTGGAAGCATCTATAAATAGAACATAATGAAATAAGTAAGAACTCAAGTATCCAAGTTAAGTGGATAGAATTCTCCTTATTAATGCCTCTAGTTTCTTTACACTCAAAAAAGAGATCAAATGAAATGTAAGAATAGCTTTATAATGGTGAGCGAAATATATATCTAACAAAGAAAGTATATTTTAGGCATCAAGGAGTAAGGGAAGAAAGCGGTAGCAAATGTCGACTAACTCGTCCATAAGCACGACCAATCGTAATGGGATCATCACTATCTAGATAGACAATTGTGTCCTGCCAAACATGCTCAATATACCCTCCAAGCCAAAGATCTGAAAAACAAGGCTATTAGATTTAACTTGGATTTGGAACCAAAAAAGATAACATAACTTCTATTTTAATGTTGATTTTCCAATAGGAATTACAAGTAGTAAATTAGTAAGTTTCGTGTAGTGATAATATTATTATGCTAGAACTGAAATTACTATAGGGCTTATGGATAAAAGAACGCAGAAGGATAATTACATAGCTCTTCCACTCATTAGCTGTCCAATATACTATAGTAAAAAGTTACATTCAAAGCTAGTATAGGGTTTACGAGCTCATTTCTATGAACTGGCTAAGCTTTGACTCCCCTTTAAATCTTCAAAGTTGTGCTTAGGATCAATATGGAAGAAACTTAAAATGCAAAAGTCCCACAAAAGCAAGTTAAAGTACAAACAGAGGTGAAACTAGGGGGCATATGAAAAAACTTCTCGCCCATGGAAGAGATAGTATGCCCATTATCAGATTCCAGGAAGAACAACTTCTATATAAATTAATAAGCAATAATAATATATTCTCAAACCCATTATAGCGATAATAAAATTCAGTGAGAAAAGAGGAAAAACACAATTAGGGTTTAAATCTAAGAAATACAAATTTAGCAGGAAAATCATACCTTTGAATCGATTTCAAACTGCCTCGCAGTACCAACAATAAAAAAACTAACAAACATTAACCCCAAAATCAAAAGAGAATGCATAAATACATAGCAATGATTACTGATTTGAAGAGGAAAAACGAGACAAAAATTACCCAACTTGCAGGAACCCTAAAACCTTTACATATATTAGATAAATCAGATCCTACACCTAAAGATTGAACGAGAGAGCAATGAATTTCAAATCCCCCATTCAAATACCTCATATGAAGAGATTAGAGATTGAAGAAATCATAAATACAACAAGGATGAGAGAAGACTTATAGAAGATCGACAGTATCCCCTTTGAAATTGTGGCTGGTAAAGAAAGAGAAATTTTATGTTCGCCACAATACAAAGTTGAAAATTGGAGTGGGAATGGAAAGTGCGAGAGTTCTAATTCCCTAAAATAAATAAACGTCGGCAAGGTACAAAAACGTTAGCAATAGTAGTCATTTTCTAGTGACAAAAAAATCCTTCGTTTCCTTTTATAGTATTTTACTATTTTTGTTAAAGTTCCGTTATCCTCATGGCATATAAATAATCAACCAACAAACATAGACACAATAATTCATGCACACATAACATAATATTTACCAGAGATTCACCCTAAGGCTATTCCCCACCACTAAGTTAGAAATTTACTATGTATCCAAGTTCAATTATAAGCCCTCAAGAGATTCTAACGAACATAGAATTATCTAATCTCATAATACCCTCGCATAGATTTATAAGTGAAAAAGAAAACAAGCAATCTATCAAGAACCCGAAGATTACCTCAACAAAGACCATGTTGCATACCTTCTTCTTGAAACCTTTCAATCTTCTCTCTTCATTGATTTCTTATCTTAGCAACTAAGAGGTACTTCCCCTCTCACCATTAAATCCCAAGAGAATACCCTCCACCATCTTCCTTGTAAAGACCAAATCTTTACAAGGTTTATCATAGAGGCTACATCTCTTCTAAATTTTAATTTAAGTTTCTACAAACCTCATAGGTTCCTTTTATAACCAAAGAAACCTAAAACATATTCCTTGATGAATTGGGAGTTTTCAATACTTACCATACTTGAAGTAGAAGTATTCCAAAACAAGAAAACACTCCCAAAAGGGGCCAAAAATATCCAAAAGGAAGTTCTACTTCGAGTATAACTCGAACTTAAATTCAGTGCCCGAATCTACCACGGGTTTCGTACTAGCAGACTAAGCTGATTATAACTTCTGATCCAATGATCTGATTGCTGATCCATCAGTTACTTTCGCTTTGTATCAACGATATCTATAATTTTTTTTTTTGACATTTTGCATCAGGCGAACGCCCAGATCACCATAATCAGATATTTCTATTTTTAATCCATTTTCTTCCATTTTGACTCGCAAATACTAACATTAGATACACAATCTGTCTGTTACAAAGTCAAGAACTACTCCCATGAACTAGGAGATCAATATCTAAATTACAAACTAACTGCATCATCAAGAAAATAAAACAGAAAATTACATATTATCAATCAAGCAATTAGGGCAACCATGAAAAAGATTACAAGATCTCCATTTTTTTAATTTTGATTATCATAGAAAAAACATGGGAGTTACTCCAATAAATTCAAAGATAAAAATTCGAAGGTTTGGACTAAGCTAACTGCATCAAGAAAGAATTAAACGAAAAACTCCAGTGATTTAACAGCCAAGAACTCCTCGTGAAGAAGCTAAAGTTGTTGTTGAGGATTATCGACCAAATTAGCTTCGTCAATCCGCTTTTTCATCTTTCCATCCTTCTTCAGACAATTTGCGCAACTCATCATCCATTTTATCTCCCATGATCCAATCATAGAACTCAATAAATTCTATTTTTATTTCTTCTTTTTCTTTTTGCACTTCATCTTCGAAGTTGATGAGTCGCAAGAGATCTTTCCCAGGAAATTTTTCAGGTGTTTGTGAGTACTAAAACCCTTGTTGTTCTTCTTTTTTCAACAAAAAATCCATTACTTCTTTATTTTTATGGCTAAACTTGTTGTATAATCTTTATCTACAATACTAAAGGAACAACTGTCATTAGAATTAATCTCCGCTCTTCATCATACTACCCTACACATGTATGGTTTAGGATAAATGGAATTGTAACAACCGATTAGATCATATGGGATATTTCGTTTATTCTCTTAATTTATATAATCCTAAAATGCCCCCTTTTTATTTCCGTCTATACCAAATCCCTGACATCTCAATCGTAATTATTTATGAAATGGTGGGTATAAATGGAAGTTCAACCAAACACTTTTCTCCCCTACGGGTTTCGGTAAACTAAAAATCCAAAACCTAACCCCAAACTCTCTCTCTCGATCGATCGATTTCGCTTCCACCATGGAAAACCATTATTGATGCTTCTAAACTCCGATCAATGGTGAGAACTAGGTTCTGCTTTGATCAATTTTGCTGTTCACGGTGTCGAAGAAGAACCCATCACTCAAGAATCCTATTCTGAGTCGTTTTTGATTTAGCGGAATCTTCATTAATGGTATTGGAAGATACAAATTTAAAGGTTGAAGAAACCCTAAAAACCAATTTGATATAAGTTTTTTAACCAAAATTCTCAAGGTATCAGTTTAATCCCCTGGGAGCAAATTAGGCTTTGTTTTAACACTTGCTCCTTGTCTGTTTGATGATTCATACAGGTCCCCTCATATTTCCCATGAATTATTTGAAAAAAATTAATATAAGTTATTTGTCGGATAATGTTATAAGAACCCTCAAGTTTGCCCCCATCATGTTGAAGCAGCAGCAAAGTTTGATCGATTGCTGCTACGTTATTGGCAAAGAAGGCCCATATGAAGAAACAATTTTGTGATTTATATTGATTGGGTGTTTTTGTAGTTGGTGTTGTGAATTAAATTATGGATTTTGGGGGCTTACAAGTTTTTTTTCTTCTTCCAGAAATGGGATTTTGGGTTGATAGTAATTTGGAGCTTGGTTGTGGATTCTGGAGGTTTAAGAGTGATTGTTGAACTGGAAAGTTTGAGAGAAATCGAAGTATTAGGGTAATCTCTAATCGTTTTACTTGCTTGAATACATATAGTTACGACTTGAAGTTTATCTTTTTGATTCACAGGGTTTGCAGCTTTGGATAATTACCACCGTAATTTATTTTCCCATCAAATTATTGCCCCCAGCTTAGCTCTTTCTGCTACTACATGTTCATCTCTTCTGTTGAGGATGAATAGAGGGTACAAAGAATCTGCATCGATTTCTATGGTTCCACCCCATTCAAGGCATAGACTAGACTCAACTGGTATTTCTCTCATTAACCCACATCCCATTTTACTCAAAAGATTGGATTTTTATCACAGTTGCGGAATTTGAGTTGGTTAGTTGTGCTTTGTAGGCATTTCGTAGTTTGTGGATTACAACATAGAAATTGGAAAACACTATAATGCGAGGACAAATCAGAGTCTTCAACAGTGAGAAGTGAGTTCCATAATTTATTTGAAGATATTAAACAATTGTGTGTTCTTTGTTTTATCACATTTTGCTGATTTATATTCAATCTCCAAGTTATTCCATTCTAGCTGTATAGTAGAATTCCTGAGTTAGGACATATATATATGTATCAAATTATCTAAACCATGCTCATAAGACAATCGTTATCGAAATTATTTTTATCTGGGCCATTCTAATGTTATATATTATTTTGCCATATATTGTATTGCCGAGTCGATTATGAAAATCCGACTTCTTCATATGGTTTGCCCTATTTATTTAGTATCTATTGAAAATTATTCTTCTTCAGCAATGACTCCATGTAATATTAAGATGAGAATGATTTCTTATCGATGTCATTTTTGTTTAGGTTACTGTTAAAGAATGTACATAGATGCGCTTGGTTCCCGTCTCACATGCAATGAATGCCATTCAAAAGCTTTTGCCTTGAATAGCCAGCAGACTATCAAAGCTAAAGCAAAAATGTTTCAATGTCGCCATATGGCCTTGTATCATTAATCCTGACGTTGAGCCTTCATGGAAACTGGTACGCGAGCTCTACAATAAGCCCTACAATTCTAATTTGATGCATATCTATTGTGGAAGTTGCAAAAGTAAGCATTCAAAATCTTTCATTGATAATCTCGTGTATGTACAGAGTAATAATTTTATTTTGTAACCATGTCGTCATATTCAGAAGTAGCTCAGATTTTGACACAAACCCTTTCAGGTTTTCATAATGCAGACATTTTCAGTTCATAAAATTTCAATAATTTTGGAGTAATAGCCGTTGGAGTAAATGCACAAAACTATTAACTTCTATAAGTTCTTGGCATTCAGGATCCATTTGAGATGCTCATCTGAGCTCATTTTCATTTATGTTAAGTAATTTATTTATTTACCCCTCTAATGCTACAGTAACATTGGAACAACTTTATCTAGACATCGATCCAAGGAAAAAAAAAAATGAAGTGGTGACCATTAACGAATCTAAGCATGAAAGTGTGAATAAAAAGGGTTTTTGTGACCTGTTCTATTGTTGACTCCTAACTTAAACAAAAGAGCTACTGCATTTTCTCAATATCTAAGTAAACAAGGTTAAAGCTGGAAGGAGACTTCAAGGAGCTTTTTACTACCAAGCTATCTTATGGAACAATCCATGTCAAGGTAATCATTTAATAACGTTGTCCTCTTTTTTCTTTCTCTTTCACATTTTAATATATTCTTTAATAAATTTCCGCTTACTTTCTGGATGTTATCTTACTGTTGAGCTAAGATAAACTCATAAGTTTTGCGTTTGATATGAATATAGTTTACGTTATTTATCTAATCACTAGAGCATGCATCTTTTTTTTATTTCATTTGCGTATACTGTATAGTCATGTATTTGTTAGGATGTAAACATGTTGACAGGACTTCATTTATTCATCCAAAATTACTTTGTACCACCTATCTATTTGCAGTATTCACAAGTAGAATACTTTTACTTTTTTTAATTTTAAATTTGTTGTAGAACACCAACTAAGGATCAATGAGAAAAAAAATCGAAGATGGGAGAAAAAAAGAAGAAAAATCACAAGATTTGTCACAACAACAAAAAAGTTGATATGGGAATCTTTCTAGTGAAGGACAAAACTGGGGGAGATCGATAGTTGAAAATTTATTGATAAAGCAGAAAACTAAAATATGTTACACTCTCTACCTGTCTCCTGTGATTTTAGGTCTACTTATTGACCCTTCAACTCAAGGCTCAACTAATTGAAAAAGTATTGAACTGTACCTCTAAAGCCCACATTAAATGCCAGTCGTATTTGTGATCGGGGTGACCTATGTTCGCATTCAATGGCTTCAATTCCTGATCCCCAGCAATTTTGCGAATGACCCCTTAACACAATCTAATTGGAGGCATAGCAAAATTGAAACTTCATGTACTTCCACAATGTAGGCATCTCTTTTGCTCTACATAAAGCGATTGATCTAAAGCTTTCAGAAATATTATAAGAGCAGCATCAAGAGGAACCACCACACAAAAAAAAAAGAAAAAGTAGACTGGTTTCTGAAGATAACAAGAGCCAATTTGGGACCCATTACCGTTTCATTTGAGGAACCCTAATTCGGTTCAATCCCGCATATGAAGTTGGTCTAATTTTGAATTTCCTGATTTAGTCATGAAGAGATTTGGTGATAAAAAATCTTTTTTTTGTACTTTATCAATCCCCACTATTTTGATCGCCTCATGGACGTGGTAATTTTCTGCAATAGAAATTGGGAATTGATATTGGCTTACTGTTTTTGATTCGTCTTCATCATGTAGATTGGTGGTTTCATCTCATTATAAGTAGGTTGAAAGTTGATTGATTGGAAATGGAGTTTTTTTTTAATATGCTAAACGAAGATGTATGGGCAATTTGTATGAAAATAAGGTATTCTGAGGGAGTTCTTGGCGGATTACCCAAGGGAAATGTTGAGATTTGGTAAATCTGAAACCATTTTAAGCTATTTCTATTGGGTAAGATTTTGAAAGATCGAATATGATCAGAATTTAGTATTGGGTAAAATTAAGATCATCGGCCATCATTTGTGTTACGAGTTTGTGGTTGGGCAGTAGATAGGAAGTAGATCTTTCGACAAGCTTTAGCTGGATATATCATGTGTTGCTCATTAATCATTTCATGTATGTTTTCATTTTTCTGTTAATTGGATTTTTAGAAGTAAATGTTTTTATGATTTTTTTTCAGGTGTTACCATACAAAGTGGAGAAGAGGTGTTTATTAAGTTGGTAAGTTTATCGGTTAAATAATTTTGATTCAATGCTTACTTTTTGTATGTTTAGGATTAATATTCAAATTTCTTAGTTTTTTTTTTTTTTTTTGCATATATTTGAGATGACTCATAATATAGAACTCCTCTCACCTTGGATATGGTATGTAGGGTAGGTATTGAACTCCTTTCACCTTGGTTCATATTAGTATAATCTAGTGGCATACTAAAGATACATAAGCACATCAAGCACTTTTTCATTCTTCACTTACCATTCTCAAACACCTATCTTTTGCAAAGAAAGAACGACATATATAAAGTAAAGGGTACATTTGGATCGAATAAACAAAGTGATCCTAATTCCAATTTTGAACTCACGAAGATTAAATAAGCCTCAACTTAAAGTACCCACTTTTATTTCACGAAAGCCGCTCTCACAACAGTAGAATGAGAACCTCAACCACTTCTCTAAAATGAGATGAGATGAGCATCAAAGACTCAAAAACATTTGTAACATTAAACACCAAAAGTTAATTATGAACATGTATTAATAGGCGATGCATTTTTTATTTGCTAAATAAGTGACCTATGATTTTACTATTGATCTTATTATTTTATTTTATCAGCAAGTTCTTTTTTTCCCACTTTTTCACAAGGCATAATCTTCATTCTCATAAAACTCAAAAATTAAACATATAACTCATGGCTCTGCTTAGTCGACATAGGTAAATTTTATAACCTCATTTAGGGAGTTGATTTGAACACACTATTTCTCCTATATAAAAGCAGGCACTAGGGTATTATATACACCCAAGAGTTTGCTATTACCTGTTCAAAGGCAAACACTAGAGTGATACAATTTTCTTTTTATAAACAAAGAAATAAAGTTACTGACATTCTCCTAGACCTCCTATATATACTAAAGTAAACACTAGAGTGTTACTAGCCAATTAAATTACTCTCCACAGCCAATCTCACTAAACCAGTTGTGAACTCTGTACATCAGACGAATAAAAATATATATTATTCCTGCATGGGTGATTCTGAATTTGATTCTAGGGCAAGTACTATTAAGTAGTAACATACTCCCTGAATGGGGAATCACTCTCAAAACCAAAATCCCCAAAGTTGCCAAATACATAAAGTGGAAGCAAGATACTGTACATTTATTCATCCCAGAGACTACCTGCTCCAAAGATCAGGTATATCAGGGTTTGTTCAGACTCCCTGATGGAATACTTATATGTGCTTACACAAAGAAAGCTCATATGAATTTGATTAGTAATAAGTATGATTCTTTCTGCCATTTTGGAAGGATTGGATATTGTTCTTAAACTGAACTTTTGGACATTGATATAAGGTCTGAATTAAAAGTAGTGACTTCTATCCTTAACGATAATTGGCCATCTAACAAAGCATATCTAGCCTATTGATAAGGATTTTATTTTACTCTAGAAATTTTTAACTTGATCAACACGCCACTCAAATTAACTTCGATTTGCTAATGTTATTAGTAGTTTGAGTTTTCATTTCTATGAGACTAACCTTATCCTTCAAATAGAAGCCTTATTATACTACGAGTTTTTTCATTTCAAGTTCTTACTTATTTCTCAATGTGATAACAGGTACGTAAAGGCCCTATAACTTCTTCATTTTATTTTTGAACTATCACACCCAAATAGAACTGTAGCATATAAATGTGGCAATGATGGATAAGGGCGTTGGAAATACTCATGTTGCTCTAAGATACCTTCATGAGCCCTTAAATACTGCCAAAGCGTGGTACGAGCTAACAACATATAAGTATTTTTCTCTGCGTTTATCTTTATATTCGTAGTCAGTTTAACCTTTAGCCAATACTTTTCTGTTCATATACAATATAGGAGGTATTATGCTCATTATTTTTACCATATGACAAAACGATGCGAGCTATCATGCGATCACTGTAGCTCTTTCACAGGTGGAGGCCTAAACTCTCTGTGTCCAACAAGAGAAAATTACGTTACAAATCCTTCAAGAAAAACTTGGACCAGATGATATCCGTACTCATATGATATTTGTACTCAGGTGAGCTCTTCATGCGTCAAATTTATCTCCTTCATTTACTAAAGACTATATGCGAGTCTGTCTAAAATACTGTATTTGTGAATCAAGTATTCGTATGAAAAAATGAAAAAAAGAATCCCATGGAATTTCTACAATTGGGAGTTATTTTGCTATTAAAATATTGAGTTATATAACGATTTACTTCAAATTTTGTAATCAAGCAATTTTGGATTAGGAAACATTTTTATTAATGGAGTTCCTTTTAACCTGAATAGGAGCCCAAATTTATATGAATAATAATTTATGGATTTAATACTAACCTGGTGTGTTTCTCATTAGGTTGCTGTTGTGTGGCCTGAACATTAAAGCTTTAGAGCAACAAGAGGATATTTGTAAGGGGACACCAAAACCAGATGCATTGATTGACATAAAAGGCTATCTTAGAGCATCAGCAACAAGCTAGGTATCGCTAATATATCGATCCAAATGTTGTAAAAACCTCTTTTTTAGGACAACCATCGCTCAAATTGTACTCCGATTTATAAAATCAGTAGCGATCTGTGGCGATGCTGTGATGTTCAGAGTTTGTCAGAGGCCCACACTTTTTAATTATTTTATTTTTTTCGTGTGCTGTACAAAATAATCTAAAAACTTAATTTAATAATAAAAAATCAAATAAAAAGTTGTGGGCCAATTGAATTGGCGCGGGTTTTTTTTACGCCAATTCAAGTGGCGCACAACTATTTTATTATTTTAATTTTTAAAGTTTAAAAAAAAAACACCTCTGAAGAAGATTACTATTCTACCCCTCGCTACATGTCATATATTTTTTATTTTAAGCCTACGTGGCTGGCTAATTTAGCCAACCTGGATCTCATGCTCTTAGTTACTGATATGGTAGTTGATGACTTTGTTCAGATAGTTTTTGCTTTATTGCAATCATAGGCTTTGAACCTTAATTTTGGCAAAACATCAATCTCGTTGATTTCATAAATTCAGACCAAGAAGCCAAAGGGAGAGATGTGCAAAAGAAGCAGCGCCGTGCTAAGGTATTTTCTTAACCTTACTTTACAATTTGCAAACTTTTTGCTTTAAAGTTGCAAGTACAACTGTTAAATATGTATAGTTCAATTCAGTATTTGCAAACATGAGGGGTTTATGTCGACGATTAACAAAAATCTCTAATCAATATTAGTTAAAGAAGTGCCATATTGTGAGGGTTGATGTCGGATGTTGGCTGTTCAGTTGATCACACCTTGCTACACTTGTTTAAGAGTAATCCCCTCATTACTAAGATTCACTATTGACCCTCAAATCATTTTCGCTCATCTTGGTTAATTTGTACAATTTTTCATAACACTTTACTACTAAAAAATACTCCTACCTAGTTCAGTAAACTTCAAAAACTTGTAATAAGTAAAGATGTCGGAGGGTATTTAGGGTTATAACCTCATTACTGGGATTCACTATTGACCCTCAAATCATTTTCGTCCATCTTGGTTGATTTGTACAATTTCTCATAACACTTTACTACCCCTGAAAAATACTCCTACCCAGTTCAGTAAACTTCAAAAACTTGTAATAAGTAAATATGTTGGAGGGCATTCTTGGATAGATCATTTTCGTCTATCTTGACCATTTTCCTTACCCCTTTACTACCCCCTGAAAGATATACCCTCTAGCCACCTCAGTTCAATGATTTATAATAAGTTAAATTATAGGAGAGTATTCTTGGATAGATCGTTCCCTCTATACTCACCCAAAAAAGCTGAGCCTCTCTCTCTCTCTCTCTCTATACTTGCATTTCCCTCTGAAAATCCTTCAGCTCAAAGTTTGATATCGATTAAATTTTCTTCCATGCTAAAAGGCATCTTGGAGAACCATATATCTTAAGGACTTTTAGCTACAAACAAAATTCTTAAAAAAACCTACCATCAGACTT
This sequence comes from Kingdonia uniflora, assembly GCA_014058105.1. Lineage (NCBI taxonomy): Eukaryota > Viridiplantae > Streptophyta > Magnoliopsida > Ranunculales > Circaeasteraceae > Kingdonia > Kingdonia uniflora. Next base: position 2,791,066 of record JACGCM010002784.1, read on the forward strand.
TGAATCGGAATGTTTTTAAAAATAATAATATTTCAACTCAACTATTCCACTTCCCACATTTATTTGTAGATAAAACCCTCAATGTATACAAGATGGTACTGGGTCTTTTAAGCTTTTTCCAAGTTTCTTTTTTCATTTGTTTGTCCATGGGCGTCAAATCTCATTCGGAGGGCTTTTGTTTCAGGAAGATCAAAATCAGGGGATTTCTTTCAATTTAAGTCATTACAGTCTACCTTGACACAAGCTATTGGTTCTTGGCTACGACTACAACTAAAGCTAATTTGGTCCTAAGTTTCACCATTTTAGTATTTTAGCTAAATTTCTCTTAAGTTCAACATTTTAAAATAAATGCTTTTGTTTGCAGGTTTGATGATTTTTTGTAGAGATTTTTCAAGGGTATAATAGTTGGTTTTGATGGATTTCACATTGGCAAAGAATCTAGAGAAGAAGAAATGTGAAATTATTGGAAGTTTTATTAATGAAATCTTATCGAAGCAAATTGATACAAGAGAGTAAGTTAATCACTACTATCATTTCCCCCCATTATCTATTGTCTTTATGAAACTTTTAGAGTTGTTATGTTTGCATTTACTTATAGTGTTTGTTTTGTGCTATTCAGTTTGATTTCGTTGAGATTAATTTGGAAAAATCCTCAATGGATTATGGATTGACCTCATGCTTCACTACCTATTCAACAGTGCAAATCTAAACTAGCATTATTTTCTGTTGTAAACAACAGGCCTTTTGCCCTTTGTATTAGTACTTAAAATGGAACCCTTTTCATGTTTGCAGACCTTAATTTGGGCTGTAATCCCAAACCTAAAGGGTTGGACAATGATGGATACAAAAAATTTCCTTTGATTCAACATTATTTTGCAATACCTTCCTTGACTATATCTTATTCTGCCACTATCGTCGCAAATTGTCGAATCCATTAGGGTTGTGACAGAGATAGTATGGGCAATGGCTGCTTACAATCTGATGCTCTACATGCTGGCCAGTAATGTAAGTCTTTAATATGTTTTTTTATGTAAATCTTACAACATCTGTTTGGGTTGATTTCAGTTTGGCTGCAGTGGCTGGGTTGCTTATTATCTCCTATTTTCTTGTGCTTTCAGTTTTAGCTAGAACAAAATTTTCATCAATTTAATTATCTTTGCTTTAATAGGTCTTAGGAGCTTGTTGGTTCCACTAAATAATCGAGCAACAAGAAGCATGTTGGAGAATGATTTGTAGTCGTGAAAGCATATTTTGTAACAATTAATTCTTTGATTGCCGTAATATGAACAATCCCAGTAGGACCACCTCGTTCAACTAGAGCAGCATCTAAGTGTTTTGTCGTCCAAGTATCGGTTTATTTGTATTTGGTATATATGCAGATGATTTAGAGTTCTAGGTTACATCCTCCAAGTTTCTTAACAAGTACTTCTGCTATCTTTGGTGGGATTTGAGAAACCTCTGGTAAAGATCATTGATTTCTAGAATTAACATTTCTAAGTTAATATAACAATAATGGTTTATGCATTTTTTTGACTAATACTTATTTTTGTGAAATAAGTTTTGCTATCGTGATTGCAATTCTTGGATTGGTTCCTTTTACTATACTAATTGGGAACATGCAAGTAAGTTTATCCAACCTAAACTTATTGATTTCGCCCACCTTCGCAATTTGCAGATTTTATTGTTTGAATGGTGATGAATTTATTTATAATATGTGACATTCATCTTATAAACATTTTATTTGTTATAAACAGAAATAACTACAATCTACGACTGTCCGATTAGAAAATTGGGGTATAAAGAGAACAACACTGAACAATGGAAGTGAAGATAAGATCAATTTAAGTGGCTCACACAACCCCCACAGAGTGGATGAAGCACGTCTTCTTGAAGGCTTGCCAATTAGTTCTATGAGTAAGTCCAGTCCCCTGCTCTTTTCTTTTCTATTTTTGCCTAAGGCTAGCCAGTTTTATATAGGGACCCGTAACCCCAAGTTTCCAACCCCATGGGGTTTCGAACCCACGGGTACAATCACCATTGGGCCTAGAGCCTAATCCCCTGCCCTTGATAAACAACTATGTAGTTTACATTACAATGTGGCATTTCTTAACAAATGAAAGAAAAACAGGTCCCATGTTTTCATCAAAATGGATGAGCACATGCTAGATGCTATATTCGGGTCTTTTCTGGTGTTTGTAGGAGTGCGATGTTTAGCCATTCTCCACATTGTGTTTGCCGCCGTATTTGAACTTCTTGCACTTTTTCTCGAGCCTCCTCGCCCTTGGCAGCAGTTGCTCCCTACCCTTGTTATGGTGTTTTTCTTTTCTTTTTTTGCAAAGGCAAACTGGGGTTAGGCAACCCCCAGAACCAGCTAAGACTATGTTCATTGTAATCATTTCAAAGAATCGACATTGAACTTAACGATTGAGAGTTCCTTTATCCCCTAAAATCTAATTACAAAATTACTTTTGTCACCATACAGAATACCCATATTTTAACTTCTATAACTCATTGATTCATATCAACACTCTCATTACAACATCAGCAAGACAATGAAGCTTAACATGATGTTGAAGGCACGCGTGCCCGACTACTAGTATAAACAGAAAGATTTCTAGTTTAGGTTTACCAAATAAGTTTCCTTTGATTTCCTACTTCTGTGGTACGAGGTTATGTGGCTACTTAACACAAGTCCGGATTTGCCATCCCACCTTAACAGAGGGTTGTCACAACCCTCTCTCTCATTTGCTTAGATAATTAACAGAGTTAATAAATAAAATAACTTATTTAAATTCTAAAATATTTTATATAATCTCTCTTCCTCTCTCTCTCCTCTCTTCCATTCCTCTCTCTCTCTCCTCTTTCATTGAAAATGTCTCCTTTTTCTTGTTGTAAATTTACCTTTAACAAAACAAAGGATCTACAGCCAGAAGAGATTGCAAGTAGAAAGTAAACGTAATTGCCACGAGACTTAGAAATACGCCCCAAGTTGTTTAAGTAAATTGTGCTTAGCGTAGTACTGCATGCATAATCCCCAAAATATAAGCAAACATCTACACTAAGTTGTAGCTCTTTCATACCATGCTCATCACCCACCCTGACCTTCGCCGCCTTTTCTTTGTTCTACTCTTTAACCGTTAGCATCTTGCTATCGTTGCCCTCCTTTGTCACATTCTGAGCATCCACCTCCTTTGTCACAGTTTCAGCATTTACCTCTTTATTTTTAACCATTTCCACTCTTTCCTTTTCACCTCCACCCTTCTCATCATCAACACCAAAATCGCCATTCGCAGTTTTGGGGACACCTCTTTGAATGCTGGTGCAACACTTTCAAAAACAACATATGCTCCAGTCGCGGTGGCCATTATGAACACAGTGGAAAGCTTACTAGTTTCGACAATTTCTTCTTGTTTTGGATCTTTAACAAAGGTTGAAAAAACTAAACACATCACCCACTGATTTACAACAGGAAATCACATCACCCAGCAAGCATGCCTATGAATTGAAAAAATAAAAGCATGCCAGGACTTCATAAAAATGGATCATTATACATATCTAATAACATTTTAGGACTTCATAAAAATCAAGAGAACCTAAACAATTCAAAAAAATCAATGTTATTCAATCTTTATCGAAGTTAATCGCCACCATGATAATCGAAGTCTCCAACAATGCTGATCAAACATTTAAATCATAAAATCTAATACTAAAGGAAATCATAATTGAGAATGATACTTGCTAGGCTTCAAATTCTAGCAAAACATAAATCTTTGAATCTTCTTGTATCTCCTCATCCCCTTATTAATTGGCTCCCAATGAAGATGAAATAATTAATGAATCATGAGCATCAGGTAAAATCTAACTTTTTTCTGCAAATCTCTTAAACATATCCATCCGAGACCTATATAAAGTTGTATTAATTTGAATTATTCTCACAATTTGAGGCATAAATTATAGAGTATTAAGAATTAACTCTTACCTGTGATGATTGAGATTTGCCCATCATTGAGCTGATAGACACTGGAGCATTTGCTAAAAGCTATATGCAATTGGAGCCTATTTAAGTATAAAACAATCTAGACTAAGATAAATATTACAAAATTTAAAAAATCAACTCTTACCTGTGATGATTGAGAATCACTCAACATTGAAATTATGGACATAGTAGCATTTGCTAAAACCTGTAAGAAGATAAAGTCTATTAAAAGAAAAAAAAAATACAATATAGACTAATACAAATATTACAAAATATTAAGAATCGACTGTTACCTGGGATGACTGGGATTCACCAAACTTTGAACTGATGGACCCAGTTGCATTTCCAAAAACCTGTAAGCAGTTAAAGCCTATTAAAAGTGTAAAATAATCAAACATAAAATGAATATGATACAATCTATTTAGTAGTAAAAGACAAAATAAAATAAATAAAAATGGTAAGAGTTCATTACTTGTAGATAAATATTTGTATAAGACCTTTGAAAGAATGGATTATAGCCTCTTGGTGTAGGAACATGATATGGTGCATACATTTTCTCCCTAGATTTCTACATAATAAAAGAATATAGGCTAAACAGAAAATACATGTCAAATTAGATAAAATGATGAAGTAGCGTCATCTTAATAAAAGTTTCTTACTTGTGTTAAGTAGCCACTTGGGAAATGTGGGGCATAGCCTTGGACACTAGGTTGATGATTTGAGTCATATGGCATACATTGATGTCTAGGATAACCAAAACCGCCAATTGATCCCGGTGGAGCACTCATATCAGGCCATGAGCGCATCACTTGATTTGGACCATTTATACCAGAGAATTGTCCGTTCAATAAATCGACGAAGCCCTTCTTGTATAAAAAGAATTAATCAATGTAGTTATATTCATAATCAAAAGATGCTTTATACAAAAAGAAAAAAAACTTTATCTAGAGTTCTAGATAGGTTGATAGGTATTAGATGTTCCACCAAGAACAAGATTCTCATGTATAGTGACTTCTTCATATTGGTTGTTTTAATCATTTCCTATATATTTGTAAATAAAATAATCGATATTAGAGTTAAAGTAATTAATGCAACAAATTTTAAAGTGAAGCTATATAAGTTTAATCTCAAACGAAAGCCAGGATTTAAACAGAAATGGTGCTATGAGGGTCCACGTTGTAATGGGGGTGGATTGAATTTTTTTCTACAACTCATACAAAGACCTCAAATTTATTAAATTTGGGAAGAATGTCTTCAACGAGAACACGAGGAACTGGGGTGGAGAAAACTTTTTCACTTGAAGAGTAGCAAGCCAAGATAGCTAAAGTTAGAAAACTATTAGGTCCTATTGTTGATAAGCTACCAGCCTTGTGATTTGATGCTTTAATATAAAGATATCTAAGAACAAGGGCTTGGAATGCCAAGAAGGCATGTAAGATGGTGAAAGACAGCTTGAGATGCAGGCTGGAAATCAAGTGATCAGATGTTGCATTGTTTGGATACTAATAATAATTTATGGAGCATTTTGGCCTCTTTTTTGTATGCTAAATGTGAACCTGTTGGAAGAGTACCATTGTGGAAGGATATTATATCATTATCAGCAAATATCAATGGTTCATTAATGCTTGCTGGAGATTTTATTACAGTTAGAAGCCAATCTGAAAGACTTGGGGGTAGGGCTGCTTCAACTGTTTCTATTAGAGAGTTTGAGGAGATGGCACAGGTCTCGGGGCTGATTCAAACATCCTTCACTGGTTCTTCTTATACTTGGTGTAATAACCATGTTGGACTCTCAAGAAATTGGGCTAGGCATGACATAGCTTTTCACAACCCAGATTTCAAAACTGGCCACAAGGTGTCTATGGCAACTATAACTTCTTTTGCATACAAATACGACAAAATTAGAACAGCTCTTAGAACCTGGAATATGCAAGGGTTTGGTAATGTGCAGCAGAACCTTCACAATCTCCAAGACCAAATTAGGGCTCTTATAGGATAGCATGTTAAGTGACTAAAACTTAACATTAAGTGATAAAACATTAAAAGATAAAACAACTGACCTGAAGTTTGGTAAGTATTAGTAGTACCGAGACCAAGCGTATCATCTGGATTAATTTCTCCATGCTTGTTTTGCATCTCCTTATATTTTTTGATGAAATTATTATACATACAATTTAACAAGTTCCATCATAAACAATAAAAAATAATTTACTTGTTTGCTTTTAAAAAGTTTTTTTCTAAGGCACATTCATCTCTAAAACACCTTTAAGTCTTCCTTTCGGTTCTCCTTTGGTATTTTTCCTTTTTGGATTTCATAATGTTGCATCATCGTCAGAAGGAGGTTGTTCTTCATGATCATCCAAATTTTGTGTACCGTCTCCTTCTTCAGAAATTGCAAAAGATGCCATCTTTGCTTCTACTTCCAGCGATATGGATCTAACTAGTGCAGATTGGCTCTCACTACTTGCATACTTATTTACAATCCTCTGTGCGATATGTGATAATTCACTATATCGTGTTGAAGACGATAGATCTGTATCATCCATAATTGCTTCCCCATACCCGTCAAGAATGACCTCTTTGATTACATGTTTGCTCCACCTTTTCAAGTAATACTGCGACGGTAAACTTGTAAATTATATTTCGTAGAACAACTTCAGTGCGTGAGAACAAAGAATTCGTTCAAATTCAATTTTTTTAAAACTGTATCGCACTGATTGATCTAAGGGAATGTATGTTAGTACACGAGTTCTTCCATGATTATTCATTCTCCGAGTTTCATATGTGACTGATTCTTCATCTTCATTGATCATGGTCAATACTAGATTAAGAGTTTTTTATATCTCATCTTGGAAGTCGCAGAACACTTTCCTTGTATACTTCTTTGATGCTTCAATCTCAGCGACCCAATCTCATATAAGGATAGGCCTAGTTTGCCAAGTTGCATTTTCAGCTCTTCTCCATGCCTCTTTTCGATCGCTGATTGCATTATCGCATTGAATCACAAATTCAGCCAGAATAAGACTTAGAAATACATTTTCAAAAAGAAGTTAATACTCTCACATCTCTGGGTTGTCGTCATACCTATGCAAAAGTGAATACGTCCATACCCTGAAGCCCATTTTTCACGTAGCTTGCATATTTCTTTCAACCACTCATCCTCTCTTAACTTGTATTTTTCAAGTAATGCATCCCATTTTGCTTCAAATTCTTCAACCGTCTCATTATCGTATTTGCATGCACCAAAATCGTGTCCGAAATTAGAGAATTTACCGTAAATACTACCAAAATTTTTACGTGCATTTTGTCCGATGTGCCACAACCATTGGTGATGATGAGCATCTGGAAATGAAACTTTTATGGCTTTAGCAATTGCCAAATCTTGATCAGTGAATATAGTTTTTGGATGCTTGCCTCTCATAGTTTCTAAGAAAGTGCTAAATAACCAGACTAACGATTCCGATGTTTCTTACTCAAATAAACCATACCCAAAAATTGTAGTTTGGCTATAACTATTGACTCCAACAAATGGCGCACAAATAATTTTGTAAGTATTTGTAATGTATGTGGTGTCAATGCCAGTGACATCACCAAACAATCCATAATCTCGCCTTGATTTTCCATCACAGAAAAAACATCTACTTATTTTGTTATCCACGTTAGTTTGAATAGAGTAGTAGAAGAACTTATTCACTTTTTTCTTGCGCTTAAAGTAATTTAGAAGACATTGTGCATCCCCCTTTTGAAGAAACTCAAACTTCCTTTTCCTAATTAAATTCTTACAATCTATTGGAATGAAATTGAGATTCTACGGTCCGCCGGCTTCCTTTGTCAGATAAGTACAAATTTATTTATTCTTCATACCAGCAGAGGTCATTGTATTGATGATTCCAACCTGAGATGGTTTTATGTAGCATTGAGACCTCATCAAATGCACACTAGATGCCGGAACTAAGTTATGATCATTATGTGTTGCAATGAACTTAATCACTCCATACTTCCCATTGTCGGTGACTTTTATCTCAAGCATTGCTTCACATCCAAACCTTTGGTTATCTCGTCTTTTAATTGAAGTATTCTTTTTCTAATAGGAACCCTCACAACTACAACTAAATAATGCTCTTAATATTATAACACTTTTCTTACTTCTATTTGTTCTTCTCTTGCGCACACTAAACCCGATTCGTCTAGCATAAGAATTATAAAACTTAAATGCTTCTTCGAAACTTTCGAATATCATACCAATTCTTTGCTCTTGGTCATTATTAAATGCGGGTTGATAATTACCTTGTGAATCCAAATCGTCCCCCAATTCATCAAAATTATCTTCATCGAAACCAGAGTGTATTACTTCATCATCTTAATCTAACTGTATTGCTCCATTCTTAGAATCCATTTGCTAAACAACATTACAATTATAGTTAGGTATGCGTTGAAAAATAACTAGACTTACATAATTCCCCACTTTTGTAAAGATCTTCATAATTTGAAAAATAACTAGAGTTACATTATTCGAATCCATTATGCCAATAAGGGAAATTTACCATTTGTAGCAAGAAAAAGGCGAGAGAGAGAGACATTTTCAATGAGAGAGGAGAGTGAGAGAGGAAGGGAGAAGAAGAGTTTTTGGTAGAAGAGAGGAGAGAGAGAGAGTAAGAGAGAGGTTATATAAAATATTTTAGAATTTAAATAAGTTATTTAATTTATTAACTCTGTTAACTATCGAAGCCAATGAGAGAGAGGGTTGTGACAACCCTCCGTTAAGGTGGGTTGGCAAATCTGGACTCAACAAAGAGAGGGAGAGTTAGGGCTAGGGCTTCTGACGTGATGGAGCTCTTGTTGATGTAAGAAGAAGAATAAGGGCTTGAGTACTCACAGTCGATTCGAGAAGATCTCCTACAAATTGTTTGTTTGGAAGAAGATGGAGAGACCCCCCACAAATGGGATCAAGAAGATCTCCCATAACTCAAAGAAGAAGAAGAAGATGGTGATGAGAAAGAAGAGTTTGATGAGCTTGATGTTTGGATTCAAGATCTCCTCAAACTCATTAATGATGATGGAGATGAGAAACTTGAAGAAGAGAAAGGACATCGCGCATGGGTTTCTGAAGTGATGGATCCTTTGTTGAAAGAAGGAGAAGAAGATGGATTTGAGTACTCACAGACTCCCGAAGAATTTGTAGGAGAAGATCTGATCATGCGACTCGTGACGAACTTCAATGGCGAAGTTAAACAAGACCAAGATGAAGGAGAGATGTGTATCATTGAGTTACGTAGATGGTTCGGCAAAGAGTTCCTTGCACTCTTAGCTTTCAAAGAAGTAGAAGAAAAGCTCAATATATTGACTCAAGATCTCTTTGATTTGATCATTAATGTTAATGTTTATGAGAAACAACATGAAGAGAAGATACCCGAGTTAGATGGATCATGTATTGGAGTATTTGCTGAGCTGGAGGATGAGCTTTGCAAATGGTTCAAAGAAGGGTTCGACGATTCACAGCTGCAAAAAATCTTTAAAATAATATATTACGAAGATGAGAGAGGAAACGTGCTGAAATGGAAAATAAGATGATCTACGAACATATTTTAGTGTGTACTCCTCAACCAAATAACTTAAGCTTCTTCATGAGGAGTTCTTGGATGTAATCGTCATAGTTTTCTGTTAATTTCCATCATCAAGAATGTAATGGCCTAATTCCGTAAGCTCGAGATGGCTCGAAATTAGCTCTTACACCAATGTTTCTGTGACAAAAACTAATGTAAAACAAGAAATGACACAGGTGGATTAAAGTGGAAAACCTTTGAATAGGTAAAAATAATCACGACCTCGAGCTGAGGGTTTTAGTAATAGTAACTTTTATTGCTTTAGACTGATATCTTATTACAAGTGATCTCTCAAACTAGAAATACTTGATCTTGTAAATAATAAATTTGGTGTTTGAAAATCTAGAAAATTTAGTTTTTTTAGTGATTTCTCGTATATTTTTTTGGGTCTCTGTCTCTTTCGGAACTTTTTCCTTATATAGGCCTTGCCCGCAGTTCATTATCGTGTTGAAGCACGTTCTCTAAACAATGGGAGAAGTGGTGGTTGACTGAGTAACTGTTGAGATTGTGAGAGACAAGTGTCCTTGACTTGTTCATGCTTTTCTTTTGTGCTCGATCCACGTTCTTCATCAGTTCGTGGTGTAGGTGCTAATGCTAGCTGTTCATGTCATGTGTAGAATGCGTGAGTCTAATATGGAGGTAGTTCGAATTGGGATAGGTCCCTACAATCGCCCCCTCGTAACTGAAGTCATGAGTGGCTTTGGTTGAGAAAGAATTTGTAGATTTGTGGTGTTAGAAGTTAAAAAGAAATGAGGTATTTAATGGTGATTGGACTGGAATGGAAATGGGCATTTATTTTATATGGTAGAATGTATCTGCATTGAATGATGATTGGAAGTATTGATGTACGCGACGCTTGGGGTTGTGAAAGTGGCTCTGTTTTGAATGATGACTATCTTGAAAACATACCTGCGCATTAAATACGAGGGTTATATAAATAGTACATGTATCGTAGAATCTGGCAAAGTACGTTGTTGTTTGAAAAATCTTTTGTAATCTTTGAGTGATAATAGTGAAAACCCGAAGGATAGTGCACGAAGAGAGGGCTTCTGTTGAGATGCAGAAGTTCAAACTAAAATACTTTGGGGATCTGTCTGTAGAGATGCCCACCCCCACTCCCATTCCATCGGCGTATCAGGGTATGTCGGAAGAAGAAGCGGCCGAAGCTGAAGAAGATTTTTACTGTATGTGGCAACTTCACTGCGTTGTCTTGACAGGCGAGCAACATTGAAGGTATCTTCGCATCCTTGCGAAGGACAAGGTTGAGGAGACAGATGTGGGGATCGGTACAACTGCTAGGCATTTATCTCCTGTATCTTACGTATGGTTGGATTCTAAGGTAGGGCCTTCTATATCTCTACCAACTCTCTAATGCTAGTGGTTATAGAGGAGGCAATGGTGGTCGTGGAGAAGGGAGACAGAGAATGAAAGTCTTCCCCTATATAATCATCATTTCTTGGCTCTAAGAAGTCTTTATGTTTGGAAAGTTAGTTCAACCACTGTCTTTGTTTCTTTCATAGTTTCCATTTGAAGTTCGGTTCCATGCCTAAACTTTAAACAAACTTGTGGAAAGGATGATGTTTTTTGTTTCCCAATGCTTGCCTTGCTTCAAAAGATTTTTAGAGTGAAACATCACTAAAGCCAGATGAACTGAAGGATTTGTTGGCTTTGGAGTTCCTGAAAGACTTGTTATCTGTAAGGTACATGTAATACATATTCAAGCTTAATACAAAATAGTTATTCAAATTTTGTGCTGATAGATAGTATAACTCTGGTTATTGAAATCGAGTTATGAGTAATTCAAAGATGTCTGAATAGAGGACGAAATGTAATATATATGATCGGACTGGAAAGTACATTTTAGCAAATGAGCTGTAAAAATGTGTTTGTAAAATAAAAATATGTAAAAAATTGTTTCGAACTGAATAACTTAGAATTATTAGGTGAGATAATTGTAAAAGATTTAGAATAAGTAGGAATTAGAAATTTGATCTCAGGGAGATATCTTTGAAATATTGGATTTGGGGGAAATAAGTTCGAAATCAGGTAGGCCGAATCTACGGAGGTCGATGCGAATAGATAAGTTCAAATCATGTTTAATCAATATATTAGGGTTTGTTGTTGTAGAGAAACATAATATATATAAGAATTATGGGGGATTTGAAGTGATCCAAGAAACTACATAAATAGGGGAAATGAGTATAGTTAGGGAAAATGGTGTGGACTCGATCTGAGAGAATTCGTTATGCCACTGAGGGACGATTGGTAATAAAAATAGCTAAAATTCGAGTGAGGATTTTCGAGTTGCTGGATTATGATACTGACTTGCCAAAGACCGAATATATATTTTATGGTTTAGATTGGATAGGTATGGAACTTGAGTTAGGACGTCGCTTCTATAAGGAGTTATTCCAAGAAGTGATTGTGGATCCTTCAGTTTGAAAAGAGGATGTGAGGCTAATTACTGAAGAATAGATTGAGTTGGAAGCTATGAGGATTGGTGGAGGCGAACTGATTAGGTATGGCTCATCTGGGTATTTGGGATGTTTCTTTTGTAACTATATGTGAGGGAGTTAATTGAATTAGGTCGAATAACTATAAAGGAAATATAATTAGAATGAATTTTAAATTTGCCCTCTTTTGTTGTAAATGTTGTTTGTGACTATTTTGCATAAAGAATTTAAAATTTTAAAATATAAGAGCTTAGGAAATGACGTCAGCACTTCTATAAGTAGTAGAAGCAAGAATATAAAAAACAGATAGCATTGATTTTTTGTTTCTTGTGTTATTGCAAGGAAAGTTCGATTGCATGTAAGTGTTGATTCATCATTAGTGTGGGGAGGCCAGATAGAGATTTGGGTAAGAGAGATGAGAATATATTAATATATAGGGCAAGGGGCAATGATGGGAATGCGCTTTCACCGAAAAGGTGTAAAACGTCTGACATTAATTGTGGAAGAGACGCCTCGGTTCCAAAACCGAGGGTAGCTCGTGCGAGGCCCAATAACTGCTAGTAGTGAAAGAGATAAACTATAAATAATGCTTCATCTTCTTCATTAAAACGTTTATCAACTTCTAAAAAAATTAAAGAATAGTGAAAGAGGAAAGATAAAGAATAGTAAAGATTCTTGTAAAGGATTAGACCAGAGTGATAAACAATCAAGGCGAGAGAGGGTTGCGGAGACTGAGTCACGAAGGTGGTTGTATAGTAGCATTGTGAAGGAAGTATTTGGCACTACTTCAGATTAGTTTTCAGACGTTGAAGGTTAGTAGATGGATCATGATATTTTGAATATGTTTTTTGAAAGATTTTGTTATTTCCAAAATATGAAAAATTAGTATTTATAGTAATCTATAAAAATCTATTTGATATATGTGTCTAAAAGATATGCGAATGATATACGTATATGTATGATGTAGGTGTAAAAGATAATGATAGAATACTTGGACCTGCATGTAGGTCGAGAGTGAGGAGTATTTATGTAGAATCAAACCTCATCTTAGATTTATAGTTGAGATGAAGACTTCCCCGGTGATGGAGGCATCGACCTTTAGTTGTTCGGCTGAGTCTGATAATGTAGAATCTAATAGGAAGAATGAAGTAGAAGTGGTTCAATTTCTAGATTTCCCTGGATAATTGGTATCATACCCTCCGAACTCGGATGTGTTTAGAGAGTTTTTAAAATCCAAGGCTCTTATAGGGGGAAGATGGTTGAATTTTAAAGAACATGCCGGTAGGTAGTTTAGAAGATGTATAGTAGAATCTGGGGAGGAACATTTCTTTCTATTGGCTGATTTAGAGAAGGAGAAATCGGACAAGGGAATAGACGAATCGATCTCCTTGGAGTAATATGATGAGAATATCCAGGGCAACCTGGAAGAGGGTTATTTTGTGTTACCTATCTCAATTAGAGTACGAGTTGAGTCAGCCCTAAGCAATCTTACAAAAAGGATAATGAATATCATAGGGGCATGTCTTGCCCAGTTGAACGGGAACATGTGTGAGGTAATAAATGATTGTGAAAGTTTGAATAATTTATGGGTGGAGAATAAGGTGGAGAGGAGAATTTCTCTTGAAGATGTGTTACAGTTTTATGGAGTGAAAAATTATTTTACAAATGTAGGGCATATTCTCCTGCGAGCTCGTCTCGACTTCTTTTCTTTGATCTGAATTCAGCAGGTCGGATGTAGAATGATAATGTGATTTGGGTGAAAGGTGATTGCCTTCAGAGAGATGATGAAGAACTCATGGAACTTCTATATAGAACTGTGAAAGAAAGTAAGTGTAATAGCGTATAATATTTAACTCCTAAAATTGAATGTTATTATGTTATTAATAATGTGTTGTTGTTTGACAGGTCATTTGTTGAAGGTGAAGAAGAAGTCCTTGTTAGATACTGTTTCTCAATAAGGGATTGAGCTCGAGGTAGTGCTGAAAGACCTCGGTATTAATCGAAATAAACGAGTTAACAACAGTTTAGAGAAGGTTTAGAAGTCTTAAGCAATGAGACTAATGATGGGGATTGGAGGCAACAAGAAGAGAGGAGCTGATAGAAAGACACGAGTGGTTTTGCCAAAGGCCACTGCAGTAGATTTTGCAAATGTTCCAGAGTCTACCACGTCAAGCAAACTAGCTCAGACATTTCCAAATATGAGGATGGTGAAGCGTTTCTCGACCTCTAGAACCACGGGCAGTGGTAAGGTCGAGGTAGAGGCAAAATTGAAAAGGGTAAACCCTCTTGCTGAACTTTTTGAGACGAAGGTCACGGAGAATCGATATGGTGAGGAAGTCGAGCTGAGGGCTGTAGAGGATAGGGCTAGGCTTGCAGCTCGCAAGGGTATGAAAGAGATGAGTAAAGTGGTAAGTTTGATGATTTGTATGTTTGCTGAATTTGTATTGTGAGTCGGTCTGAAAATATGTTTGATTTTTTTTTGCAAGATGCTCGTTTGATGAAGAGAATCTGCCTTGGGATGGAGGAGAAAAATGTTGAGCTCGAGAGTGGGAAGGCAAAGCTCGAGAATAAGCTAGTTCGATTGAAGTCCGATTTAGCTCGGGAAGGGAAGCGACTAGATTTTAGGAAGGCTGCGTAAGAGGTGGAGATTAGCGAGCTAACAGAGGAATCGCAGAAAAATCTGGATGAGGTAGACGTCTAGCGTGACAGATTTGGGTGCCACCTCCTCGAAATGGGGTATTCTAAAGCTGAGGTGAATGACACTATGGCGGGTACCTTCGTTGACGAAGAGGAGGATGAAGATGATGGGGCTGGAGTTGTAAGAGGGTTGGATGGTGTATCTCCCCAAACTGAGCGAAAGAACTAAGTGGATGACATTGTGAACCCAGAGAATAAGAATGAGAAGGTAGAGTAAAATTGTTGACTCTTTGGTTGTGTGATTATGAGGGGTTTGAGAACTGTAACTTTATGGATCATTGTAGGATAAATTTATGTAGGCTAAGTGATGTTTGGAAACCTTATTTGTAGGAACTTAAGGATATGAGCCTCAAAATAAATGAATTAAAGAATGAGCTCGCTAAGGTGAAAGACGCCTCAGCATCCCAGTTAACTTCGCAAGCGGAGCTATAGGTTCGAGAAAAGCAAGAAATATTTGACTTGTATGCTGCATTACTTTAGAGCAACCAAGTAAAAATTAGAGCATAAAGACATACCAAAAACGTGTTAATAGTTTAGGGGCAATGGTATTCAATTGTGTATAGATAATATTAAAGTATTAAAAAGTTAGAATATTGAAAATGTGTACCATGAAATTGGAAGTACGTGTTATTGTTATTGAGCTGGGATCATACTTCGACCTTAAGTTTAGAAGCAGTTTCATACAGTAGATGTCAAAAAATGATAGATATTTGTTAGAAATAAGATTCCTATATGTATTGATTGAGTGTTCTTGAATCAAACTTGATGTATTATATCTGTGATGTAGGTCGAACTGGAGATAGCTCGCTTGAGTGAAGAAGAGACATGCCAATATAACCAAGATTTTGCGACAAAGTTTGATAGAATGAGATAGGCAAATGTAGATAGAGACGATCAGTACGTAAATGTACATTTTAAGTTTGTCGAGGCAACACAAACTGCTGATGACCTTACTCAAAAGATTGAGGAGAAGGATACCGAAATTAGTATGGGGCAAAAAGAGCTCGCAGAGATGAAGGACGAGACAACGAAGCTCAAAAGATGGAATGATGCCTTGATGGTAAAGAGTAAGGAGGCAGACATGGATCGATACCGTATTCAGTCGTTCGAAGCGACAAAGAAAGTGTTTTGCCATTTTTTAGCCAGTCTGAAGGATTAAATAATCTGTAAAATGAACGAACAAGAGCAGATTCGAGTTAATTTAGTGAGTTCCAAAAATAGACTAGAGCGGTTGAAAAGTAAAATGATTGAGAAAGATAGCGAACTGAAGAGAGCTTGAGATGACTTATCTAACTCTAAAATTATACTTGAGCAGTTGACTGCAACTTTACCTGTTAAAGATATAGAGTTCTGGTTGGTGCAAAATTTTTGTGATGAGTTGAATGAGAGGGTGGCAAAATTGAAGGCCAATTTGGCTCTGGCACAATTGAGTTCTTGTTGATGCATCATGATGTGGAAATTTTACATGACTAATATCGCAATTTTTGAATAAGATCCCAAGCCGGCGATTGCTCGACTCAGGTAAAAGTTTGGCTTATTTATCTTGAGGTGTGAGATCGCAACATTCTGATAGTCTCATGCGCTTTAATCCTTAAGAGTTGTTGATCTGCTGAATTTTTAGATGCCATCTTTGTAAGACTCCAGATCGATAATGTATTCATAGATCCGCCCTTCCATGAAAATTAATTCCAACAACCTTTGTAAAACATAGCAGTTGTCAGTAGAATGATGATATACCTTATGATGTATGCAGTACAGACGGCTTTCGATTGGTTCCAATGGTTGAGATAGACGGTATAGCTTATCCTTGGATAGAGTTGGAAGAATTACGGAGATTCGAACATTTATCTTCGGGAGGACCGGTTTAGGTAATATACCGCCTTTCTGAGGATTGCCAGTGTTGTCCTTAGAACGCTTTTGATCACCCTGATCCTCCTTTGGTTCATTGCTTCGATATATAGTAAGACCTTTAGTGGTTAGGACGGATTTAGTAGATTTATGCCTTTCAGACATCATCATTTTAGGTCAACATATTCATTAACCTTGGTGATCATATCCTCCAAGGTCGCTGGTTTGCTGAGGAAGAAGTGCTATTTGGCCTTACAATCGAGCTGGAGTGCATTGGTAAAAGCAGTAACATCTGTTTTCTAATCGAGATTATCCACTTTTTGCGCAAGCTCCAAAAACTTCTTTGCAAAAGCCTCGTGCTTTTCTCCAAGTGACTGTTTAAGACTAATAAGAGAATATAAATTCTCCTCTTTGTCTCTATTTTGAGCATACATCTTGATGAACTATTTCTGCAGCTGATCAAATGTGAGTATGGAATCTTTAAGTAAAGAGAGGAACCACCGGAGTGGTTCTTCCTGTAGACTTGTTGTAAAAAGACTGTAGAGGATATAGTTATGATTGGAGTACAATCCCAATGAATCATGGTATTGTTGAATGCACTCCTTTGGATCGGTGCCCTTGTATTTACAAATTTTTGGAGTATGGAAACCTTTCGGAACTTCCATATCGAATAGTTCTTTGCCAATTGGACTTCCCTGTATCTTGGTAAGGTCGTCTGTAGTTCCTAGAACTTACGCTTCAATCAACTCCTTGATGCGCTGATCCATATGCTCATGTGTAACGTATTAACGTGTCGCTTGAGTGGCTTGGCGAGGTGGTTGAAGATTATGAGTACTGGTGCCTTCACTCAAACGATCACGTGCTAAAATTCGAGGTTGAGGTCGTTGTTCTTCCTCCTAACATTTGGAAAATCTGTGACCTCTGCAGATTTCAGACTAAACTTCACTGCCCAAATGAATGGAAGGTTAATGTTCGTGCTAAATATTTTTGGAAATAGCTTTGCTAGTGGCTCCTCGAGGTCTCAATTTGTCCTGCGTAGAAACACGGGAGGTCTCCGGTACTTAATTGTGATCTCTGGTTTGAGGATCCTCTTGAGTATCTTGTAGAGCCTGTAATGCAGTTTGCATGATTGTTATCTCATCTTCATATCATTTGAACGTTGTCAAACAAGCTCATCTCTCGGCTTCGAGCTCCTTCTTGCGGAGCTCTCGGTTAAGAGTTAACTGACGCTCGAGCTCATTACGTTTTTCTATTTTAGCGGGGTGATTTGCCCGTAGTTCTGTAAGTTGTTCCGGGTCAACAGAAAGATCGAGCTGGATTCTGGTTGTTGGTCGTTTGGAAGTGACCATGATTGGAGAGTAATAGTAGAATGAATGTATACCTTAAGATATTGTGGAAATGTCTTATTTCCCACAGACGATACCAAATAAAATGGCCTAATTTTGTAAGCTCGAGATGGATCAGAATTTTCTCTTATACCAATGTTCCTGTGACAAAAACTAATATAAAGCAAGAAATGACACAAGTTATTTAGCTTGGAAAGCCTTTGAATAGGTAAAAAAATCATGACCTCGAGTTGAAGATTTTAGTAACAGTAACTTTTATTGCTTGAGGCTGATATCTTATTAAAAGTGATCTCTCGAACTAGAAATACTTGATCTTGAAAATAAGAAATTTGGTGTTTGAGAATCTATAAAATCTAGTTTTCTTGGTGATTTGACATATATTTTTCTAGGTCTCTGTCTCTTCTGGAACTTTTTCCTTATATAAGCCTTGCCTGCAGTTCGTTATCATGATGAAGTACATTCTCCAAACAATAAGGGAAGTGGTGGTTGACTGAGTAACTGTTAAGTTTGTGAGAGACAGGTGTCTTTGATTTGTTCATGCTTTTCTATTGTGCTCGATCCACGTTCTTCATCAGTTCGTGGTGTAGGTATCAATGCTGACTGTTCATGTAACGTGTAGAATGCGTGAGTATGATATGGAGGTAGTTCGAATTGGGTTAGCTCGAGGGATAGGTCCCTACAAAGAGGGTTTTAAGAAAATCATTCAATTCATTGACTGAAAGGAAGAATGGGAAGATCGATGAAACTTGATTTGCCGATTCGGTCTGTAATTCTTAAAAAACAACTGTTGTTTTATCACGAGGAAGAGTTCTTGGGTGTGATCATTGTAGTTTTCTATTATGTTTTCTTTGATTATAGATGCGCAATTGGTTTGTCATTTGGGATATTGATCTTTTACTTCGTATCTTGAAGTAACTCTTTTGTGTCATCATAATCCCCTTCATAAGAAGGGCAGAGATCTTGCAATCTTTTTCATGTATGTACGATTGGAGTAATTCTGGAGTTTTTTCATATATTGATCTAATTGAAAATGGTTGCGAGAAAATGTTGGAATGTTGCTTTGGTTGTAGTAAACTCCCAAACCAATCATAAAGATATAGATAGTATTTCGCATTCTATCATAGGAGTCCGGATTTGACTACCCACCTTAACAGAGGGTTGTCACGACCCTCTCTTTCATTGGCTTAGATAGTTAATAGAGTTAATAAATTAAATAACTTATTTAAACTCTAAAATATTTTATATAATCTCTCTCTTCTGGTCTCTCACCTCTCTTCAACCAAATACTCTTCTTCTCCTTTCCTCTCTCTCTCTCCTTTTTCTTGCTGCAAATGGTAAATTTCCCTCCTTGGCATAATGGATTCGAATAATGTAACTCTAGTTATTTTTTAAAGCATATCTAACTATAATTCTATTGCTGCTTAGCGAATGGATTCGAATAATGGAGCAATACAGTTGGATTCAGTCGATGAAATAATACAGTCTGGTTTCGATGAAGATAATTTTGATGAATTGGGGGATGATTTGGATTCGCAAGGTATTTCTCAACCCGCATTTAATAATGAACAAGAGCCAAGAATTGGTATGATATTCGAAAGTGTCGAAGAAACATTTAAGTTTTATAATTCTTATGCTAGACGAATCGGGTTTAGTGTGCGCAAGAGATGAACAAACTAAAGTAATAAAAGTGTTATAATATTAAGAGCATTATTTAGTTGTAGTTGTGAGGGTTTCAATTAGAAAAAGAATACTCCAATTAAAAGACGAGATGACCGAAGGTTTGGATGTGAAGCAATGTTTGAGATAAAAGGCACTGACAATGGGAAGTATGAAGTGATTAAGTTCATTATATCACACAATGATCATGACTTAGTTCCAGAATCTAGTGTGCATTTGATGAGGTCTCAACGTTACACAAAACCATCTCAGGTTGGAATCACCAATATAATAACCTCTGCTTGCATGAAGAATAAATAAATTTGTACTTATTTGACAAAGGATGCTGGCAGACCGGATAATCTCAATTTTATTCCAATAGATTGTAACAATTTAATTAGGAAAAGGAAGTCTGAGTTTCTTCAAAAGGGGGATGCACAATGTCTTCAAAACAACTTTAAGCACTGGAAAAAAGCGAATAAGTTCTTCTACTACTCTATTCAAACAAACGTGGGTAACAAAATAAGTAGATGCTTTTTCTGTGATGGAAAATCTAGGCGAGATTATGGATTGTTTGGTGATGTCACAGGCTTTTACGCTACATACATTACAAATACTTAAGATATGATTTGTGCGTAGTTTGTTGGAGTCAATAGTTACAGCCAAACTACAATTTTTTGGTATGGTTTATTAGAGCAAGAAACATCGAAATTGTTAGTCTGGTTATTTAACACTTTCTTAGAAACTATGGGAGGCAAGAATCCAAAAACAATATTCACTGATCAAGATTTGGCAATTGCTAAAGCCATCAAAGATTCATTTCCAGATGTTCAACATCACCTATGTTTGTGGCACATCGGACAAAATGTGCGTAAAAATCTTGGTAGTGTTTACGGTAAACTCTCTAATTTCAAACACGATTTATGTGCATGCATATATGATAATGAGACGGTAAAAGAATTTGAAGAAAAATGGGATGCATTACTTGAAAAATAGAAGTTAAGAGAGAATGAGTGGTTGAAAGGAATATATAAGCTACGTGAAAAATGGGCTTCATTGTATCGACGTAGTAACTTTTGCGCAGGTATGACAACTTCCCAGAGATGTGAGAGTATTAATTTCTTTTTGAAAAAGTATTTCTCAAAAAGTCTTATTCTGGCGGAATTTGTGTTCTACGACTTCCAAGATGAGAAGAGGCAGAGAGAAGAGCAAAAAATGCAACTTGGCAAACTAGACCTATCCATATATGAGAATGGGTCGTTGAGATTAAAGCATCAAAGAAGTATACAAGGAAAGTATTCTACGACTTCCAAGATGAGATAAAAAAAACTCTTAATCTAGTATTGACCATGACAAATGAAGATGAAGAATCAGCCACATATGAAACTAGGAGAAAGAATAATCGTGGAAGAACTCGTGTAGTAACATACATTCCCTTAGATCAATCAGTACGATGCAGTTTTAAATTTGAACGAATTCTTTGTTCTCACGCACTGAAGTTGTTCCACGAAAAATAATGTAATCAAACATGTAATTAAAGAGGACATTCTTGAAAAGGTGGAGCAAACATGTAATCAAAGAGGACATTCTTGACGGGTATGGGGAAGCAATTATGGATGACACAGATCCATCGCCTTTCACCCGATATAGTGAATTATAAAATATCGCACAGAGGATTGTAACTAACTATGCAAGTAGCAAGAGCCAATCTGCACTTGTTAGATCCCTATTGCTGAGGTAGAAGCAAAGATGGCATCTTTTGCAATTTCTGAAGAAGGAGACGGTACACAAAATTTGGATGATCATGAAGAACAACCTCCTTCCGACGATGATGCATCATTAAAATATCCAAAAAGGAAAAATATCAAAGGAGAACTAAAAAGAAGACTTAAAGGTGTTTTAGAGATGAATGTCCCTAAGAAAAGAGCTTTATCAAAGCAAATAACTAAATTATTTTTTATTGTTTATGATGGAACTTGTTAAATTGTATGTCTAATACTTTCATTAAAAAAATATAAGGAGGTGGTCAAAACAAGCATGGAGAAATTAATCCAGATGAGACGCTTGCTCTCGGTACTACTAATACTTACCAAACTATAGGTCAGTTGATTTATCTTTTAATGTTAAGTTTTAGTCACTTAAGATGTTATCTAATAAGAACCCAAATTTGGTCTTGGAGATTGTGAATGTTCTGCTGCACATTACCATACACTTGCATATTCCTGGTTTAAAGAGCTGCTCTAATTTTGTCGCATTTGTAAGCAAAAGAAGTTACAGTTGCCATAGACACCTTGTGGCCAGTTATGAAATCTGGGTTGTGAAAAGATCTGTCATGTCTAGCCCAACTTCTTGAGAGTCCAGCATGGTTATTACGCCAAGTATAAGAAGAACCAGTGAAGGATGCTTCAATCATCCCTGAGACCTGGGCCATCACCTCAAACTCTCTAATAGAAACAATTGAAGCAGCCCAACCCCCAAGTCTTTCAGATTGGCTTCTAACTGCATTAAAATCTCCAACAAGCATCTAAGAACCATTGATATTTGTTGATAATGATATAATATCCTTCCACAAAGGTACTCTTCCAACAGGTACACATTTAGCATACACAAAAGAGGCCAAAATGCTCAATAAATTGTTATAAGTAACCAAACAATGTAACATCTGATCTTTTTCTTTCCAGTCTCCATCTCCAGCTGTCTTTCACCATCTTACATGCCTTCTGGGCATTCCAAGCCCTTGTTCTTAGATACCTTGATATTAAAGCATCAAGCACAAGGCTGGTAGCTTATCAACAATAGGACCTAATAGTTTTCAAACTTTAGCTATCTTGGCTTGCTGCTCTTTAAGTGACAAAGTTTTCTCCACCCCAGTTCCTCGTGTTCTCCTTGATGACATTTTTCCCAGATTTAATAAATTTAAGGAGGTCTTTGTATGAGTTGTAGGAAAAAATTCAATCCACCCCCATTACAACGTGAACTCTCATAGCACCATTTTGGTTTAAATCTTGGCATTTCATTTGAGATTAAACTTATATAGCTTCACTTTAAAATTAGTTGCATTAATTATTTTAACTCTAATATCGATTATTTTATTTACAAATATATAGGAATGATTAAAGCAACCAACAAGAAGAAGTCAGTATACATAAGAATCTTGTTCTTGGTGGAACATCTAATACCCATCAACCTATCTAGAACTCTAGATAAAGTTTTTTTTTTTTTTTTTTGTATAAAGCATCTTTTTATTATGAATATAACTACATTGATTAATTCTTTTTTTACAAGAAAGGCTTCGTCGATTTATTGAATGGACAATTCTCTGGTGTAAATGGTCCAAATCAAGTGATGCGTTCATGGCCTGATATGAGTGCTCCACCGGGATCAATTTGCAGTTTTGGTTATCCTAGACATCAATGTATGACATATGACTCATATCACCAACCTAGTTTCCAGGGTTATGCACCACATTTCCCAAGTGGTTACTTAACATAAGTAAGAAACTTTTATTAAGATGACGCTACTTCACAATTTTATGTAATTTGACATGAACTTTTTGTTTAACCTATATTCCTTTATTATGTAGAAATCTAGGGAGGAAATTTATGAACTATATCATGTTCCAACACCAAGAAGCTATAATCTATTCTTTCAAAGGTCTTATACAAATATTTATCTGCAAGCTACGTGAAAAATGGGCTTCAGTGTATGGGCGTATTCACATTTACGCAGGTATGACGACTACCCAGAGATGTGAGAGTATTAACTTCTTTCTGAAAAAGTATTTCCCTTAAAGTCTTATTCTGGCAGAATTTGTGATTCAATACGATAATGCAATCAGCGATCAAAAAGAGGTCGAGAGAATAACAAAAAATGCAACTTGGCAAACTAGACCTATCCTTATTTGTGATTGGGCCGTTGAGATTAAAGCATTAAAGAAGTATGCAAGGACAGTGTTCTACGACTTCCAAGATGAGATAATTTTTTTTTTTAATCTAGTATTGACCTTGACAAATGAAGATGAAGAATCAGCCACATATGAAACTAGGAGAATGAATAATCGTGGAAGAACTCGTGTACTAACATGCATTCCCTTAGATCAATCAGTGCGATGCAGTTGTAAAAAAATTGAATTTGAAGGAATTCTTTGTTCTCACGCACTGATGTTGTTCCACGAAAAACAATTTACAAGTTTACCATCGCAGTATTACTTGAAAAGGTGGTGCAAACATGTGATCAAATAGGTCATTCTTTACGGGTATGGGGAAGAAATTAAGGATGATATGGATCCATCATCTACGACATGATATAGTGAATTATCACATATCGCATAGAGGATTATAACTAAGTATGCAAGAAGCGAGAGCCAATCTGTACTAGTTAGATCCCTATTGCTGGAGGTAGAAGCAAAGATGGCATCTTTTGCAATTTCTGAAGGAGACTGTACACAAAGTTTTGATGATCATGAAGAACAACCTCCTTCCAACGATGATGCAACATTACGAAATCCAAAAAGGAAAAATACGAAAGGAGAACCGAAAGATAGTCTTAAAGATGTTTTTGAGATGAATGTGCCTAAGGAAAAAGCTTTATCAAAGCAAACAAGTAAATTATTTTTTATTGTTTATGATGGAACTTGTTAAATTGTATGTCTAATAATTTCATCAAAAAATATAAGGAGGTGGTCAAAACAAGCATGGAGAAATTAATCCAGATGAGACGCTTGTTCTCGGTACTAGTAATTCTTACCAAACTTCAGGTCAGTTGTTTTATCTTTTAATGCTAAGTTTTAATCACTTAACATGTTTTCCTTTAAAAACCCTGATTTGGTCTTGGAGATTGAGAAGGTTCTGCTGCACATTACCAAACACTTGCATATTCTTGGTTCAGCGAGCTGTTCTAATATTGTCGCATTTTTAAGCAAAAGAAGTTACAGTTGCCATAGGCACATTGTGGCCAGTTCGGAAATCTGGGTTGTGAAAAGATTTGTCATGCCTAGCCCAACTTCTTGAGAGTCCAGCATGGTTATTACACCCAGTATAAGAAGAACCAGTAAAGGATGTTTCAGTCAGCCCTGATATCTGTACCATCACCTCAAACTCTCCAATAGAAACAATTGAAGCCGCCCTACCCCCAAGTCTTTCAGATTGACGCCTAACTGCATTAAAATCTCCAACAAGCATCCAAGAACAATTTATATTTGTTGATAATGATTTAATATCTTTCCACAAAGATACTCTTCCAACAGGTTCACATTTAGCATACACAAAAGAGGCCAAAATGCTCCATAAATTATTATAAGTAGCCAAACAATGCAACATCTGATCATTTGTTTTCCAACCACCATCTCAAGCTGTCTTTCACCATCTTACATGCCCTCTTGGCATTCCAAGCCCATGCTCTTAGATACCTTGATATTTAAGCATCAAAGCACAAGGCTGGTAGATTATCAACAATAGGACCTAATAGTTTACTAACTTCGGCTATCTTGGCTTGCTGTTCATCAAGTGACAAAGTTTTCTCCACCCCAGTTCCTCGTGTTCTCCATGAATACATTGTTCCCCGATTTAAAAAATTTAAGGAGGTCTTTGTATGAATTGTAGAAAAAAATTCGATCCACCCCCATTACAACGTGAACTCTCATGTCACCATTTTGGTTTAAATCTTGGCTTTTCGTTTGAGATTAAACTTATATAGCTTCACTTTAAAATTAGTTGAATTAATTATTTTAACTCTAATGTCGATTATTTTATTTACAAACATATATGAATGATTAAAACAACCAAGAAGAAGAAGTCAGTATACATAAGAATCTTATTCTTGGTGGAACATCTAATACCCATCAACCTATCTAGAACTCTAGATAAAGTTTTTTTTTGTATAAAGCATCTTTTGATTATGAATATAACTTCATTGATTAATTCTTTTTTTACAAGAAGGGCTTCGTCGATTTATTGAATGGACAATTTTCAGGTGTAAATGGTCCAAATCAAGTGATGCGTTCATGGCCTGATATGAGTGCTCCACCGGGATCAATTGGCAATTTTGGTTATCCTAGACATTAATGTATGACATATGACTCATATCACCAAACTAGTTTCCAGGGCTATGCACCACATTTCCCAAGTGGTTACTTAACACAAGTAAGAAACTTTTATTAAGATGACGCTACTTCACCATTTTATCTAATTTGACATTTATTTTCTGTTTAACCTATATTCTTTTATTATGTAGAAATCTAGGAAGGAAATTTATGAACCATATCATGTTCCGATACCAAGAAGCTATAATCTATTCTTTAAAATGTCTTACACAAATATTTATCTGCAAGCTACGTGAAAAATGGGCTTCAGTGTATGGACGTATTAACATTACGCAGGTATGATGACTACACAGAGATGTGAGAGTATTAACTTCTTTCTGAAAAAGTATTTCTCTAAAAGTCTTATTCTGGCGGAATTTGTGATTCAATACGATAATGCAATCACCGATCAAAAAGAGGCAGAGAGAATAGCATAAAATGCGACTTGGAAAACTAGACCTATCCTTATTTGTGATTGGGTCGTGGAGATTGAAGCATCAAAGAAGTATGCAAGGACAGTGTTCTATGACTTCCAAGATGAGTTAAAAAAAACTTTTAATCTAGTATTGACCTTGACAAATGATGATGAAGAATCGGCCACATATGAAACTAGGAGAATGAATAATCGTGGAAGAACTCGTGTACTAACATACATTCCCTTAGATCAATCAGTGCGATGCAGTTGTAAAAAAATTGAATTTGAAGGAATTCTTGGTTCTCGCGCACTGATGTTGTTCCATGAAAAACAATTTACAAGTTTACCGTCGCAGTATTACTTGAAAAGGTGGTGCAAACATGTGATCAAATAGGTCATTCATGACGGGTATGGGGAAGAAATTATGGATGATACGGATCCATCGTCTACGGCATGATATAGTGAGTTATCACATATCGCATAGAGGATTATAACTAAGTATACAAGTAGCGAGAGCCAAACTGCACTTGTTAGATCCCTATTCCTGGAGGTAGAATTAAAGATGGCATCTTTTGCAATTTCTGAAGAAGGAGACTGTACACAAAGTTTTGATGATCGTGAAGAACAACCTCCTTCCAACGATGATGCAACATTACGAAATCCAAAAAGGAAAAATAACAAAGGAGAACCTAAAGGAAGTCTTAAAGGTGTTTTAGAGATGAATGTGCCTAAGAAAAAAGCTTTATCAAAGCAAACAAGTAATTTATTTTTTATTTTTGATGATGGAACTTGTTAAATTGTATGTCTAATAATTTCATCAAAATATATAAGGAGGTGGTCAAAACAAGCATGGAGAAATTAATCCAGATGGGACGCTTGTTCTCGGTACTACTAATACGTACAAAACTTCAGGTCAGTTGTTTTATTTTTTAATGATATGTTTTAGTCACTTAACATGTTATCCTATAAAAACTCTGATTTGGTCATGGAGATTGTGAAGGTTCTGCTGCACATTACCAAACACTTGCATATTCCTGGTTCAACGAGCTGTTTAAATTTTGTCGTATTTATAAGCAAAAGAAGTTACAGTTACCATAGACCCCTTGTGGCCAGTTTTGAAATCTGGGTTGTGAAAAGCTCTGTCATGCCTAGCCCAACTTCTTGAGATCTCAGCATGGTTATTACACCCAGTATAAGAAGAACCAGTGAAGGATGTTTCAATCAGCCCTGATACCTGTGCCATCACCTCAAACTCTCTAATAGAAACAATTGAAGCAGCCCTACCCCCAAGTCTTTCAGAATGGCTTTTAACTGTATTAAAATCACCAAGAAGCATCCAATAACCATTGATATTTGTTGATAATGATATAATATCCTTCCACAAAGGTACTCTTCCAACAGGTTCACATATAGCATACAAAAAAGATGCCAAAATGCTCCATAAATTATTATAAGTAACCAAACAATGCAACATCAGATCATTTTCTTTCCAGCCATCATCTCAAGTTGTCTTTCACCATCTTACATGCCCTTTTGACATTCCAATCCCATGCTCTTAGATACCTTGATATTTAAGTATCAAAGCACAAGGCTGGTAGCTTATCAACAATAAGACCTAGTAGTTTTCTAACTTCAGCTATCTTGGCTTGCCGTTCTTCAAGTGACAAAGTTTTCTCCACCCCAGTTCCTCGTGTTCTCCCTGAAGATATTCTTCCCAGATTTAATAAATTTAAGGAGGTCTTTGTATGAGTTGTAAAAAAAAATTCAATCCACCCCCATTACAACGTGAACTCTCATAGCACCATTTTGTTTTAAATCTTGGCTTTATGTTTGAGATTAAACTTATATAGCTTCACTTTAAAATTAGTTGCATTAATTATTTTAACTCTAATATCGATTATTTTATTTACAATAAATAGGAATGATTAAAACAACCACCAAGAAGTCAGTATACATGAGAATCTTGTTCTTGGTGGAACATCTATTACCCATCAACCTATCTAGAATACTAGATAAAGTTTTTTTTATTTTTTTATTTTTATAAAGCGTCTTTTGATTATGAATATAACTACATTTATTAATTCTTTTTTTACAAGAAGGGCTTCGCCGATTTATTGAACGGACAATTCTCTGGTGTAAATGGTCCAAAATAATGGATGCGTTCATGGCCTGATATGAGTGCTCCACCGGGATCAATTGGCGGTTTTAGTTATCCAAGACATCAATATATGACATATGACTCATATCACCAACCTAGTTTCCAGGGTTATGCACCACATTTCCCAAATGGTTACTTAACACAAGTAAGAAATTTTTATTAAGATTACGCTACATAAACATTTTATCTAATTTGACATGTACTTTTTGTTTAACCTATATTCCTTTATTATGTAGAAATCTAGGGAGGAAATTTATGAACCATATCATGTTCCGACAGCAAGAAGCTATAATCTATTCATTCAAAGGTCTTACACAAATATTTATCTGCAAACTACGTGAAAAATGGGCTTCAGTGTATGGACGTATTCACTTTTATGCAAGTATGACAACTACCCAGAGATGTGAGAGTACTAAATTCTTTTTGAAAATGTATTTCACTGAAAGGCTTATTCTGGCAGAATTTGTTATTCAATACGATAATGCAATCAACGATCAAAAAGAGGCTGAGAAAATACCATAAAATGCAACTTGGCAAACTAGACCTATCCTTATTTGTGATTGGGCCGTTAAGATTGAAGCATCAAAGATGTATGCAAGGACAGTGTTCTACGACTTCCATGATGAGATAAAAAAAACTTTTAATCTAGTATTGACCTTGACAAATGAAGATGAAGAATCAGCCACATATGAAACTAGGAGAACGAATAATCGTGGTAGAACTCGTGTACTAACATACATTCCCTTAGATCAATCAGTGCGATGCAGTTGCAAAAAAATTGAATTTGAAGGAATTCTTTGTTCTCACGCACTGATGTTGTTCTTCGAAAAACAATTTACAAATTTACCATCACAGTATTACTTGAAATGGTGGTGCAAACATGTGATCAAATAGGTCATTCTTGACGGGTATGGGGAAGAAATTATGGATGATACGGATCCATCGTCTATGACCTGATTTAGTGAATTATCACATATCGCATAGAGGATTATAACTAAGTATGCAAGTAGCGAGAGCCAATCTGTACTAGTTAGATCCCTATTGCTGGAGGTAGAAGCAAAGATGGCAACTTTTGCAATTTCTGAAGAAGGAGACTGTACACAAAGTTTTGATGATCATGAAGAACAACTTTCTTCCAATGATGATGTAACATTTCAAAATCCAAATAGGAAAATAACCAAAGGAGAACCGAAAGGAAGACTTAAAGGTGTTTTAGAGATGAATGTGCCTAAGAAAAAAGCTTCATCAAAGCAAACAAGTAAGTAAATTATTTTTTATTGTTTATGATGGAACTTGTTAAATTGTATGTTTAATACTTTCACCAAAAATTTAAGGAGGTGGTCAAAACAAGCATGGAGAAATTAATCCAGATGAGACGCTTGTTCTCGGTACTACTAATACTTACCAAACTTCAGGTTAGTTGTTTTATCTTTTAATGTTAAGTTTTAGTCACTTAACATGTTATCCTATAAGAACCTTGATTTGGTCTTGGAGATTATTATGGTTCTGCTGCACATTACCAAATACTTGCATATTTCTGGTTCTAAAAGTTGTTTTAGTTTTCTCGCATTTATAAGCAAAAGAAGTTATAGTTGCCATAAACACCTTGTGTCCAGATTTGAAATATGGGTTGTGAAAATCTTTGTCATGCCTAGCCCAACTTCTTCAAAGTCCAGCATGGTTATTACACCAAGTATAAGAAGAACCATTGAAGGATGTTTGAATCAGCCCCGAGACCTGTGCCATCTCCTCAAACTCTTTTATAGAAATAGTTGAAGTAGCCCTACCCCCAAGTCTTTCAGATTGGGTTATAACTGTATTAAATTCTCTATCAAGCATCCAAGAACCATTGATATTTGTTGATAATGATATAATATCCTTCCACAAAGGTACTCTTTCAACAGGTTCACATTTAGCATACACAAAAGAGGCCAAAATACTCTATAAATTATTATAGGTAACCAAACAATGCAACATCTGATCAGTTGTTTTCCAGCCTCCATTTCAAGTTTTTTTTCACCATCTTTCATGTCTTCTTGGCATTCCAAGCCCTTTTTCTTAGATACCTGTATATTGAAGCATCAAATCACAACGCTGGTAGTGCAATGGCCAAATTCCATAAGCTCGAAATGATTTGGAATTAACTATCACACCAATGAATCTTTAACAACATTCTAATGGAATGTAATAAATAGAAACAAGTGTTTTTAGCGTGGAAAACCTTTAAATAGGTAATAAACTACGACCTCGTTTGGAGGATTTTTGTAAAAGTATCTTTATTGCTTGGAGTAGATATCTTTATTACAAGCGATCTTTAGAATATATAAATGTTTTCGATCTCGTAAATAAGAAGTTTGAGTAATTTTTCTAGTCCCTATCTCTTCTGGAACTTTTCCTTTATATCGGCTTTTCCCACAGCTCTTCATCGTGCTGGAGCACATTTCCTGAATAATGGGGTTAGTGGTGGTTGACTGAATAACTGATGAGTTTGTGGGAGACAAGTGTCTTTGACTGGGTAATGTTTTCTGAATTTAGCTCGATCCACGTTCTTGAGTAGTTCGTGGGGCTGGTTGGAATGTTGACTGGAGTGCTAAAAATGCGTGAACCTGGGATGGATGTAATTTGAGCTAGATGAGCTCGACTTTGTGTGAGATCGAGAGATAAGTCCTTACAATACCCCCTCACAACCGAAGTCACGAGTGGCTTTGGTTGAGAAAGAATGTATTTAAAATGTTAAAATTTGAAACGGAGTAATGATGGTGTTTGACTGGGTGGATGTTACGTGATATTGGGAAGTGATAGGTATTAAATGATGATGCGGATGTATGTGACAGTTTTTTTGAATAGTCGCGTCTGTAATGAATGATGACGCTTGGGAAAACGTACCTGCACTATAAATTTAGGGTTATATAAAGAGTACCTG
The DNA here is from genome assembly GCA_014058105.1 of Kingdonia uniflora. Taxonomy (NCBI): domain Eukaryota; kingdom Viridiplantae; phylum Streptophyta; class Magnoliopsida; order Ranunculales; family Circaeasteraceae; genus Kingdonia; species Kingdonia uniflora. Next base: position 2,822,220 of record JACGCM010002784.1, read on the forward strand.
TAGCAAATCTTTGAAACAATTTCTGCATGCGCCACTTTTTCTGATATGGTGAAAACTCAGAGGAAGGTTCTTGAAGAAAGGATTGCATCTAAAATACAGAGGTTGAAGTTGAAATACTTTGGTGACCATTTCTTGTAAATGGCGATACCCGCCCCTATTCCTCCGACGTATCAAGGCTTGCCGGGAGAGGAAGCGGTTAAAGCTGATGATGATTTCTACTATAAGTGTAGATTTTATGTCTTCATCTTGATAGGCGAAGAACGTCGGGCCTGTCTCCACACTCTTGCAGAAGATAAGGTTAGCGTTTCTTATGCAAGGATAGGTGTATTTGTAGGGCAGATATGATGTTTTCTTGTGCCGCCATGGATTCTAAGGTTGGGCCCTCTTCATCTCTACCATTCCGTAGGTGGTGGTGGTGGTTATAGAAGAGGCGGTGATGGCAGTGGAGGAGGAGGATTGGAAGGGGGAGGCTGCCGATGCATTTCCATAAACTTTTTGTGCTCAGAAGACCTTCATCTTGTTTTGTGGGGGCCAACACTGAGCTTACTGCTTGCATAGTTTCCATTTGAAGTTCGACTGAACTTTGACCAAACTCATGTGAGGGAAACTTTTTGTTGTGTCCAATGTCTTCTTTGCATCAGGGTGAAAAATCACTGAATCTAGAAGAACTAGAAGACATGATGCCTCGGCTGCCTGAATAACCTGTGACTTTTAACAATCAAGGAAAACTTATTATCTGTAAAGTACCTGGAGTTTGGTGCTGGATTGATAACATTATGTTGTATTCCCGAAGTCGATATGGTGAAAAATTATTATCTATAAATCGTATGTAATATTTTTGACATGAATAAAAGTTGATATTTAATGAACTGTATATAGAAAAAAATTTAAGTCGGACTGATTTATGTTAGGTGTTGGTTGAGTAACTGCTTATAAGTGATGAAGCAATGTTGCAATGTTGCTCGAACCGAGATGAGTACGTGCTAACAATGTCGTGTTGATGTATAAAAGATTTATGTTTAACAGGTTAGGGAGAGAAATTATAGGAAATATGTAATCGTAAACACTTGAGCTGTTACAGGTCGATAGGGATACTACTCGCGGTAGCGTAAGGTCGAGTATAGTAACTAATGTGTGTAATACAGAGGGGATAAGTTCAAATAATTTTATTCTAAGATTTTTGGGTTTCTGTTACGAGATACAAGGTAAAAATCACGTATTGAGAGGAAAGTGGGGGAGAAACGTATAAATATGGGTAGGATGATAGAAAAATGGAGGAGAGATTAGGATGGTACAGCTCAATCTTAGATGATTCGTCTTGCCGTGGAAGGACGATTTGCTATAAAGATTGTTCTAGTATGTGAGAGGATCTCTGATTCATTTGTTTATGATACTGAGCTATTGGTGAGGGAATATGAGCTCGAAAGCTAGATGAAAAGGGTAGAGTGCTGGAGAATGCTCGTTATTTCTATGAGGTGTATTTTCATGTATTGGTAAGGAATTTGGCTGATCAAGAGTAGTTGGTTGGTTTGATTGCTGAAGTTGAGATCAAATTTAAAGATCAGAGGACCGACGAATAATGTGATTGGATGATGTTTATTTAGGTTACTAAGGTTGTGATGGATGTTGTGTAAAGTGTTTCTTATGAATAATATAATTGTTTTGAATGTAAAAGAAATAATATAAGTCAATCGGATCCTCTATAGGGGCGAATCTGTTTTGAGACTGTTTTATCAAATATTTTGAATAATTTTGAACATTTGCACAGTTTAGAAAATGACATCAATCACTATAAGTATGATAAACAAGGACAGAGAAACAATAATATGAAAATACAGAAGCTTCTAATTTTGTTTTGTATGCAAAAGGAAATACAACTCTGACATCGTACAGAGTGAGTCATCATGAGTGTGGGAAGGTCAAGAAAAGATATGGAAATAGGGACAAAACATATGTTAAAAAATGAGAGGAGTTGTAATGATGGAAAGGCAGTTTTATTGAAAAGGTACAAGGCATCTGACATAGAGAGTGGAAAGGACGCCTCTGTTCTGGAATTGATGACGGTTCATGCGAGGAGTACTAAATACCAGCCGCTAGAGAGAAAAATGATAAATAGTGCTTCTTCATCTCCAATCAAACGTTTTACAACTTCAAAAAATTTATAGAGTACACAGAGAGAGAGATGAAATATCAAGGTATTTGATAAAGAGTTATCCGAAGGTGATAAACGGTTGAAGAGGGCAAAAGATTTTGGATCTCGTAGGTGGCTATACAGCAGCATTGTGAGGGAAATATTAGACGCAACTGCCTATTCTCATTTGGAAGCTGAAGGTTAGTAGAGATGTATTCGATATCTATTGACGTATATATATGCTAAAGATATATTGCTATACGTAAACGACTGATAAAAGATATATGTTGAATTTATATATATATATATACATAAATGGAAGAAGGATAAATACCTTAACCTGTATGTAGGTCAAGCGTGAGGGGCATCTGTATAGGCTGAAAACGTTCCTGCAAAAATTGCTTTTAAGATAGGTAGTTCATCTGTTAATGAGGTATCGACCTCTGGTCTGACGAATGAGTCTGATAACGAAGGGGACGTAGGATTGGAACAATTCTTGAGTTTCCCTGGTTAATTGCTATCTTATCCTCCTAGTTCTGATGCTTTAGAGAGTTTCGTAAAGCCAAGGTGGCCGTAGGAGGGAAGTGGGAAAAATGTGTAGATTTTGTCGGTATGCAGTTTAGGGGTTGTACGGCAGCGGTGGGGGAAGAGTATTTTTACCTGTTGGCTGATTTGGAAGTGGAAAAATGAGATAGGGGTATAGATGAATCGATCCCGTTAAAATATTTTGATGAGGATGTCCGGAGTGACCTCTCGGAGGGTTTTTTGTGTTACCTATCTCAATTAGAGTATGGGTTGATCCTTCCCCTCACCAATTTGGCGAAGGGGATTATGAAAGCAATAGGGGCATGTCCTGTTCAATTGAACGGGAATATGTGGGAGGTAATAATCGTGTGTGACCATCTGAATAAAAAATGGGAGAAGAAGGGAAAATCGAGGAGGATAACCCTTGAGGACGTTTTCCAGTTTTATGGGGTGAAGAATTTTAAGGCCAGTGGGGGGTCATATTTCTGTACGAGCATAATTCGGCGTTGTTTTTTTGATCTGAATTCAGCATGTCAAACCTGGAATGACAACATCATATGGGTGAAGGGTAATAATTGTCTTCAAAGAGATGACGAAGAACCTTTGGACCTTCAATTTAGAACTGTAAAGCAAAGTAAGTATAAATATGCATAGATAGAATTATTGTTAAGTTTTGCTGATAATTGTAGTTGATAGTAAAAATATTGTTATTGTAGGTGTGAAGTCTACAGTGGAAAGAAAGAAATCCCTATTGGACGAAGTTGTGGAGGAGGAGACAGAACTCGAACTTGTGCTGAAGGGACTCGGCCTGAGTAGAAAGAAGAGGGTTGATAGTAAGTTAAATAAGGTTTGAAAGGCTCAGTAAGTGGTGAGGAGGTTCGAACTAATCTTTCCAAGACTCCTGGAACTGGCAGTTTGGCTCAGCCGAATCCTATCAAGCCGAGCAAAGTAGCTCAAAAATATCTAAAGAAATGAATACTAAAGGCTCTGCCGACCACTGGTACTACTGGAAGTGGTAAGGCCGCGAAAGATAAGAGGAGGATGGTCGAAGCCTCGGGGGATCGCCGAGGGGCAATATGCTACGGTGGACAACCTCAAAGAGGTCAAGGAAAAGGCCAGGTTTGCGGTTCTCCTCGGAGAGGAAGACACGAGCAAGATGGTAAGTTTTTATTATTAGAAAGAACTACTTAATACGCCTCGAGCTAATCATTGAAATCGCTGTAATTTTTGCAAGTTGCTCGTCGTGTTAAGGGGATTTGGCTCTGTATAGAGGAAGAGAAAGGGGACCTGAAGAAGGCAAATGTCGAGCTGGAAAAAGAATTAGCTCGATCCAGGGCTGACGCTTTGAAGGAAGTCAAGCAGCTGAAGGCTCCTCATACTAGGGCGATTGGTCAGCTGCAGGTGAAGACAAAGGCCAATCTTGACGAGATGGTTGAGGAGCGTGATAGACTAGGGTGTCATTTGATGTTGAAAAGCTACTCTGAGGAGGAAATAGATGTCATTAAGGCAGATACCTATGTTGAGGAGGAAGAAGCGGTGGAGATCGCAGACGGTCTGGATGGTATTTCCCGCCAGACGGTGCTCGGTAATCAAGGGGATGAGGCCGGGCTCCCAAAAGGTGGTAGTGAGAAGGTAGGGTAGACACGTATGTTTGTATAAATATTTGTAAGTTGTTTGAACTGTGTGGGGAAGAAACTTTTGTAGATTGACTTTGTTTTATAAACCTTTTATAGGCAGTTAGAGAGATCAGTCTTAGAATAAAAGATTTAGAGTCTGGACTTACCAGGGAAAGAGAGACCTCTAAAGCCTTGCTGTCTGCGCAAGCGGAGCTGCAGGTTAGATCAGAATAGGTTTTTCGACTTGCATGTTATACCAATGTTAAGTTATCAAGTTAATGGAAATAGATGCATCGTAAAAATCTAGCGCTATTAATATAGGGTAGTATATCGAAAGTATGTACCTTGTATGCCGAAAGAAGACTCATGAGGCGTTCATCTATGAATGAACTCTAAACTTTTAGTCTAAAAGTATTTGGAAGCAGATGTTTAGAAATCACATAATCTCTTTAGAAATGTAGTATATATATATTCAAAGGCTTTTCTGAATCAAACTGTACTTAAACTTGTTATATTTCCCAGGTCGAATTAGATTCATCTCGCTCATGTGAGGACGACGTACTCATGTGTAATCAGGAATTTGCAGAACAGTTCGATAGGATGAAGGAGGCGAATGAGAATATAGAAGATCAATACGTAAAGGCACATTTTAGAATTGTGGAGTTGACCCAGGCTGTTTTCGATCTGGCTCTTTAGGTCGTGGAGAAATATTCTGAGATAAAGAAGGGATTAAAAGAGCTAGCGGAGGTAACAGAATGCGCTGAGAAGCTTCAAAGTCGAGTTGACGCGTTGGCTATGAAGGGTAAGAAGTCGACACAGCTCAATACCGTATTCATGCGTTAGAACAATTGGAGGAGCGATTTCGATCTAATTTCTAGAGATGTAGGAACGAGCTGGAGCGAATGAGACAAAAATTTGTCGAAAAAGACGATAAGCTGAGGGTAGCTCGAGAAAATCTATCAGCTTCGGAAGCCGCGGCTGAACATTTGCAAATAGCCCTACCCGCCAAGGATATTGAATTTTGAGAAATACAACAAAGGTGTAATGATTTAAATAAGAGGGTTGCACGACTTAAGGCCGAACTAGCGCTGGCCATTGCACGCGCCAAGAAAGCCGAGGCTAGAGAGTGTTCAGGGGGAAGTAGAACTGAGGTCAAGGCTCCTTTAGTTCGAGGGGATGTAGTTAGTCTCTCAGGTTGAATTAGAGAGCCAGAGAGTGATGTATCTCGTATTCAGGGGCATGTCCAGAAGGAAAATGTGAATTTGAGAGAATGCCAGCATAAGTTGGATGCTATTCTTATCAGGGAAACAATTCTGGAAGGGGAGATCAAAGTAAATGAATCGTTGGTGAAGAGGAAAGAAGAATTATTAAAAGATATGCCAGCTAGGAATTGAAAGCAGAAATTGGGAGACTTCGTGCTCGGGTAGTAGACTTAGAAGCCATGAACCTAGTTGAATCAATGAAATATATTACAAAATTAGAAGAAAATGTAATCTATTATACTAAGGTCGATGTGGAAATAACTGAATAGAAGAATGAGTACGCTAGGTTAGAGTCACGCCTCGGGAAGGTGAGAGAGAGATTTGCAACAATGGTCATATCTGATGCGTCACGATCTGACCTGTTAAAGGCGATTGTTGCATATTTTGTAGAGAAAATAAAAAGACTTGAGTTAGAACGAGATACCTTGTTCAAAACTCTGTCGGATAGGGGATGTATTTGTGGAGCTAAGATAGATCGAGGGAACTATCTGGGCGTCATGGAGACTCAACTGGGTCCTTGAACTACTGAATTGATAGATTTGGGTAGAACTGCTATGATCCGTGAACTGAATGTTTGACCTCTTGATATAGGGGGAATCATTGCTGACTCTCCATCAGCAGAAAAGAAACCCTTGTAATTTGAATTTGACCTTAAATAAATAGTATCTGTCGCAGACACATTGAAATAGATGAAAGCTAGTATGACCATTGCCTTATCTTGTGTCTGGTGGGTCTTTGATATAATTTTTTTTTTTTACATTCGTTTTAATCGCAGAAATAGGTTAAGTTAAACCAAGTTAAAACTTGATTTGAACTATAAAAATGTTGCAGACATATTGAAAGAGATGAAAGCTAGTATGACCTTTACCTTATCTTATGCTTGGTTGAGTCTTTAGTGTGAAACAAGTTTCTACACTTGCTACAATCGCTGAGATGTAAAGAGTGAGCTAAACCAAGTGATATCTTTGATCCAACCGGTGTAAATGATCCAAACAAGTTGAAAAAGATAAAGACCAGTATTACCTTTGCTTTATCTCTTGTTTGGCAGAGTCTTTGATATGAAACAAGTTTTTACACTTGCTACAATCACAGAGATGTAAAGAGTCAGCTAAAGCAAGTGATATCTTTGATCCAGCCTGTGTAAATGATCCAAACAAGTTGAAAAAGATGAAGACTAGTATTATCTTTGCCTTAATTATCTCTTGTTTGGCAGAGTCTTTGATATGAAACAAGTTCTTACACATGCTACAATCGCAAAGATATAGTAAAAGAAGCCAAATCAAGTGATATTCTTGATCTAAATTATGTAAGATTGATTGTAAGCTAGTATTATCTATGTTTTAATCTGTAGAATGTAGACGAATGTTCGTGAAGAGAAAGATATTGTTCAAAAAGCACTTTTATTGATAAGTTTATAATTTACATTGGATGGAGATGAAAATCTCACTTTTGGAATTGAAAAACAAAAGGCGAATAATGGAAAAGGAGTAGTAAGACGCCTAACGATAGTACCATTTCAGTCGCCTTATGTTCCAAGGATTTGAAATGGGGATTCCCTCTTCTGTCATGAGATCATATGATCCCAGGCCTAAGAGACCTGTAATAATGAATGGACCCTCACAATTGTCGGCTAATTTTCCAGTGTGAGGCTCTTTGCGATGTTGAGGAATTTCTCTGATGATGAGATCTTTGATTTGGAAAGTACGGCTCCTGACTTGGTTATTATACGATCCAGCAAGCATATGATGATATTGACCTAGGTTAGCGATGACGCGTACCCTGGTCGCATCTATCATATTGAGGTTGCAAGCCAATTTGAACTCATTTTCCACGTCAGTCAGCTGGTGATCGCGAACTGGATAATGATATTCAGAAGGAATGACAACCTCAGTGCCAAAAAAAAAGGAGGAATGGGGTATACCCAGTAGATTGTCGGGGAGTGGTTCGATACGCCCACAGGATGTAAGGTAGTTCGCGAACCCAATTTCCTTTTTCCTGTGAGTGAAGCCATTTTTTGAGTCCATCCACAATGGTTTTGTTGGTAATTTTGGCATGACCATTGCATTAAGGGTAGTATGGATTTGATGGTGAGTGGATGATATTGTGGTGGTTTAGGAAGTTTACGACCTTATCTCCCACAAATTGGGGCCCGTTATCGATATGAATTAGGTGGGGGCACCCGAACCGAGTGATTATGAGGTTCTAAATAAAATAGAAGACCTCTTCTTCTCTGGCTTGACATAGTGGAATTGCTTCTACCCATTTTTTAAAGTATTCGGTAGCTACGAGTAGGTGACGGCGATTACCTGGAGAGTTAGGGAATTCGCCGACGAGGTCTAGTGCCCATCTTTTGAATGGCCAGAAAACCTTGCTTGCATGGAGTTCGAGCGTAGGGGCGCGTATCATATGTCCATGTCTCTGGCAGGTGTCGAACCTGCGGGAATACTTTTCTACTTGTTTGCGCTTGTCGGGTCAGAATACTCCTTGAGTTATAGCTTGGTTCGCTAATGATCAACCTGCAGTGTGGGAGCCACAAGTTCCTTCGTGTAATTCATGGAGCAGTTCGTCTACTTTTGATTTTGAGAGGTACTTGCGGTAAGGCCCTGTAACGGAAAGGCAGTAAAGCATAATGTTTTAAGTAATAGCCACAGACGACGCCAAATGTAATGGCCAAATTCTGTAAGCTCGAAATGATTAGGAATTAGCTATCACACCAATGAACCTGTAACAATATTCTAATGGAAAGTAAGAAATGAAAATAGGTGCTTTTAGTGTGGAAAACCTCTGAATAGGTAAAAAACCACCACCTCGTATGGAGGATTTTTGTACAAGTATCTTTATTGCTTGGAGTGGATATCTTTATTACAAGTAATCTCTAGAATATAGAAATGCTTTTGATCTCGTAAATAAGAAGTTTGAGTAATGTAACGCTTCGAGTTATTGATCAGTTATCGGCGCTCTTTTGGATCTGCGGGGAGTGGTCCATTGTACTTGTTGTCGACACCAAGGTAAGTTAATAAAGGCTTTCACCAATCATTTTCTCCCCCTTTATTGCCCCCAACGTTAATTGTGAATACAGATATGCGATCAATACTAGGGGTTGAAATGATTTCGATCTGGAGATAACGAGCTTTTGTACCCAAGACCCCGGCTAGATATGCCAAGGAATCGGCGTGTCTGTTTTCATCTCGAGGAAGATATCCGAGAGTTGCTTTCGCGAACTTACTCATCTTATCTGCAATGAGGGCTGCGTATTCGATCATATTTTTGTTCTTCTTGTACTGCTCGGAATAATGATGAATGATGAGTAATGAATCTGTGCAAACTGAGAGTTTGGGGACATCAAGCTCAAGTGTGAGGTCGAGTCCGTGAATGAGAGCTTCATACTCGGTGACATTATTTGAGGCCCCAAAATCTAAGCGGAATGATTTCTTAATTTTATCATTAGAAGGGGTAATCAAAACAATCCCGATCCCTGACCCTGCAGGTCCTGCTGATCCATCTGTGAGAAACCTCCATCCTGAGGTAGTGATCTAGTCAACTTGTTTGTCGAATGGCTTGGGAGTTGAATTCTCTAGCATGTTTTTGGCAAGGTCCGGGTCGTGCTCCTCCCACTCGGGATCCTCCACTGAAAAATCCACGAGAAAATCGGCAATGCCCTGACCTTTTTTAGAATGACGTTGATCATACTTGATATCATGTTCTCCCAAACTGGCTGACCATTGTTGCACTCTTCGTGACTTTTCTTTTTTGGATAGAACATCCTGAAGTGGGTAGTTTGTCATAACTTTGACAGAATGTGCTTGGAAGTAGTGCTTGAGTTTCTGTGAAGTGTAAACAAGGGTGAAAAGAAGTTTCTCAATTTTAGAGTACCTTGTTTCCGCTGGTGTGAGTGTTTTGCTGATGAAGAAGACTAATTTTTTTATTTTTCCTTCCAGGCAAATGAGAACTGAGCTGAGATAAGTATCTGTGACTGCTAGGTAGATTATCAGCTCCTCATTATCTACTGGGGTACTCATAATGGGAAACCTTCCCAAATAGATTTTGAGATCCTGAAAACTGTTTCACATTCTGGTATCCATGTGACTTCTGCAGTTGGCTGAACCTTTCCTCATTTGGTACATTTGCAGAGTAATAGGAATAGCTAATGGCAGCGGTCTGAAGATTTAGAGAAGAAACGGTTGATCGCGGCAATCTTGTCGACGAGTTTTTGAACGTCTTTTGTTATCTTTGGAGAAAGCATGTCGAGGAGAGCCCAAATTTGATCCGGATCGGCTTCAATCCCTTTCTTGCTGATGAGGTGGCCTAGAAATTGGCCAGAATGTACCCCGAATTAACATTTATCAGGGCTGAGACGCATTCTGTAAGATCGAAGGATGTTGAATATTGTGTTAAGATCTAAGATGTGATTATCTGACTGTGCGCTTTTGTATAAGAGATCATCGATGTAGACTTTAACAATTTTTCCCAGGTGTCCTTTAAACATAGCAGTAATCAATCGTTGATATGTGGCACCTGCGTTCATGAGCCCGAATGGCATGACTTTGTAATAATAAAGGCCACTTTCGGTGATGAACGTTGTCTTCTCTTGATCTTCTTCCAGAAGTAAAATTTGATTATACCCTGAAGAAGCGTCCATCATAGATAGGAGATCGTGGTCTGCTGTGGAATCAAAGATCTGATGAATATTGGGAAGAGGGAAACTATCCTTTGGAGTATGTTTGTTAAGATCTGTGAAATCTACGCAAACTCAAACTTTTTCGTTCTTCTTTGGGACAGCGACAATGTTGGATATCCAGTCCGAATATTTGGCTTCTCGAATGAATCCAACTTTGATCAATTTCTCGATCTCAATGTTAACTTCATCTCGAAGACGAGGTAAAAGTCGTCGCAATTTCTGCTTGACCGCTATGGCGTTGATGTTGACTTCATCTCGAAGAGTTCATTACTTGTAGATAAATATTTGTCTAAGACCTTTGAAAGAATGGATTATAGCCTCTTGGTGTCGGAACATGATATGGTGCATAAATTTCCTCCCTAGATTTTTACATAATAAAAGAATATAGGTTAAACAAAAAATACATGTCAAATTAGATTAAATGATGAAGTAACGTCATCTTAATAAAAGTTTCTTAATTGTGTTAACTAACCACTTGGGAAATGTGGTGCATTGCCCTAGAAACTAGGTTGGTGATATGAGTCATATGCCAGAAATTGATGTCAAGGATAACCAAAACCGCCAATTGATCCCGGTTGAGCACTCATATCAGGCCATGAATGCATCACTTGATTTAGACCATTTATACCAGAGAATTGTCTGTTCAATAAATCGACGAAGCCCTTCTTGTTTAAAAAGAATAAATCAATGTAGTTATATTCATAATCAAAAGATGCTTTATACAAAAAGAAAAAAAAACTTTATCTAGAGTTCTAGGCCTTGGTAGGTTGATGGATATTAGATGTTCCACCAATAACAAGATTCTCATGTATACTGACTTCTTCTTGTTGGTTGTTTTAATCATTTCCCATAAATTTGTAAATAAAATAATCGATATTAGTGTTAAAATAATTAATGCAACTAATTTTAAAGTGAAGCTATATAAGTTTAATCTCTAACGAAAAGCCAAGATTTAAACCAAAATGGTGTTATGAGAGTTCACGTTGTAATGGAGGTGGATTGAATTTTTTTCTTCAACTCATACCATGACCTCCTTAAATTTATTAAATCTGAGAAGAATGTCTTCAAAGAGAACACGAGGAACTGGGGTGGAGAAAACTATCACTTCCAGAGCAGTAAGCCAAGATAGCTGAAGTTAGTAAACTATTAGGTCCTATTATTGATAAGCTACCAGCCTTGTGCTTTGATGCTTTAACATCAAGGTATCTAAGATCAAGGGCTTGGAGTTCTAAGAAGGCATGTAAGATGGTGAAAGACAGCTTGAGATGGAGGCTGGAAAACAAGTGATCAGATGTTGCATTGTTTGGTTATTATAATAATTTATGGAGCATTAAGGCCTCTTTTGTGTATACTAAATGTGAACCTGTTAGAAGAGTACCTTTGTGGAAGGATATTATATCATTATCAACAAATATCAATGGCTCTTGGATGATAGCTGGAGATTTTAATGCAGCTAGAAGCCAATCTAAAAGACTTAGGGGTAGAGCTGTTTCAATTGCTTCTATTAGAGAGTTTGTGGAGATGGCACAGGTCTCAGGGCTGATTCAAACATCTTTTACCGGTTCTTCTTATACTTGGTGCAATAACCATGCTGGACTCTCAAGAAGTTGAGCTAGGCATGACAGAGCTTTTCACAACCCAGATTTCATAACTGGCCACAAGGTGTCTATGGCAACTGTAACTTCTTTGGCTTAAAAATGCGATAAAATTAGAGCAGCTCTTAAAACCTGGAATATGCAAGTGTTTGGAAATGTGTAGCAGAATCTTCACAATCTCCAAGACCAAATCAGGGCTCTTATAAAATAACATGTTAAGTGACTAAAACTTAACATTAAAAGATAAAACAACTGACCTGAAGTTTGGTAAGTATTAGTAGTACCGAGAGCAAGCGTCTCATATGGATTAATTTCTCCATGCTTGTTTTGACCACCTCCTTATATTTTTTGATGAAAGTATTAGACATACAATTTAACAAGTTCCATCATAAACAATAAAAAATAATTTACTTACTTGTTTGCTTTGATGAAGCTTTTATCTTTGGCACATTGATCTCTAAAACACCATTAAGTCTTCCTTAGGGTTCTCCTTTGGTATTTTTCCTTTTAGGATTTCATAATGTTGCATCATCATCGGAAGGAGGTTCTTCTTCATGATCTTCCAAATTTTGTGTACCGTCTCCTTCTTCAGAAATTGCAAAAAATGCCATCTTTGCTTTTACCTCCAGCAATATGGATCTAACTAGTGCAGATTGGTTCTTGCATACTTAGTTATAATCCTCTGTGCGATATGTGATAATTCACTATATCGTGTCGTAGATGATGGATTCGTATCATCCATAATTGCTTCCCCAAACCCGTCAAGAATGACCTCTTTGATCACATGTTTGCTCCACCTTTTCAAGTAATACTACGACAGTAAACTTGTAAATTATTTTTCGTGGAACAACTTCAGTGCGAGAGAACAAAGAATTCCTTCAAATTCATTTTTTTCACAACTGTATCGCACTGATTGATCTAAGGGAATGTATGTTAGTTCACGAGTTCTTCCACGATTATTCATTCTCCTAGTTTCATATGTGGCTGATTCTTCATCTTCATTGGTCAAGGTCAATACTAGATTAGGAGTTTTTTTTTATTTCATCATGGAAGTCGAAGAATACTTTCCTTGTATACTTCTTTGATGCTTCAATCTCAACGGCCCAATCACATATAAGGATAGGTCTAGTTTGCCAAGTTGCATTTTTAGCTCTTCTCTCTGCCTCTTTTTGATCGCTGATTGCATTATCGCATTGAATCACAAATTCCGCCAAAATAAGACTTTTAGAGAAATATTTTTTCAAAAAGAAGTTAATACTCTCACATCTCAGTGTTGTCGTCATACCTGCACAAAAGTGAATACGTCCATGCACTGAAGCCCATTTTTCACGTAGCTTGTATATTCCTTTCAACCACTCATTCTCTCTTAACTTGTATTTTTCAAGTAATGCATCCCATTTTGTTTCAAATACTTCAACCGTCTCATTGTCGTATTTGCATGCACCAAAATCATGTTCGAAATTAGAGAATTTACCGTAAACACTATCAAGATTTTTACGTGCATTTTATCCGATGTGCCACAAGCATAGGTGATGATGAGCATCTTGAAATGAAACTTTGATGGCTTTAGAAATTGCCAAAGCTTGATTAGTGAATATAGTTTTTGGATGCTTACCTCCTATAGCTTCTAAGAAAGTATTAAATAACCAGACTAACGATTCTAATGTTTCTTGCTTTAATAAACCACACCCAAAAATTATAGTTTGGCTGTGACTATTGACTCCAACAAACGGTGTACAAATCATTTTGTATGTATTTGTCATGTATGTGGTGTCAAAGCCAGTGACATCACCAAACAATCCATAATCTCGCCTAGATTTACCATCACAGAAAAAACATCTACTTATTTCGTTATCCACGTTTGTTTGAATAGAGTAGTTGTGACCCCCAAGCTTTATAAATAGTATCCTTAGGCTATAAGAAAGCTTTGTATAAATTTTAATTTATTTTTGTAAAGGTTAGCTTAGGAAAAAGGGGGAGTACGCTTCGTCTCTACTTTTGATGTTTCCTTTTAGAACTTAGCCATTTACTTAGTAGTTATATACGTAGAGGACTTGACTCCTATACATCCAAGAAGGAATTTAAAGCTTGCAATAGTACTTTGTAATAGTTGTTAATATATGAATGAAATGATGCTTTCAACGACCCTTTGTACAGTGTTTGTGTTGCCTTGAGATTATGTGATGCTTTGTGATGTTGTGTTGATAAACGATTGAAAGAGGTGAATTATTAGGCTTACTTGAGACAGGTGACTCGAGTGCCGCACGTGCCAAGCTTGAGTTTAAGTTGGTCCGCGTCAGTTGGTATTAGAGCGATCTAGTAGAAAGTGATCCAGTTGCAATGGCAGAGGGTCCGAATGCTACCAACCCCGCCCAGGTCCTTGCCCCGTATGCGGTAGGACCACCCGTCAATCCCAGGCCCTTGAATACCTGAACGTGGTTGGACCAATTAGAGGAAAAAATGTAAGCTCTAAGTGGGATTATTAATTAAGTGACGACTTTAGAGGAACGATTGGATGGGTTCTCAGGCGATCAGGCCCATATGGGTGAATGTCTCGTTACGCTAGAAGGAGTAGTTGAAGGGAACATGGCTACTCTTCTGGATCAGGTGGCTGAACTTTATTTGAAAGTAAATCTCCTAGTTAAGGTTATTGGAAATGGTGAACCTGCACCTTTGGGCGGTGGTATAGACCGGCCCAGGATCAAGGTCCCCGAACCCAAGGCGTATGAGGGAGTGAGGGATGCAAAAGAGGTAGAGAACTTCCTTCTTTATATGGAGACGTACTTTAATGTGGTCAGGCCTGATAGCAAAGGTACAAAGGTTTCAATGACGACCATGTACCTCGCCGGTGATGCAAAACTATGGTGGCGCACCAAGTATACTGAGATCCAGAGTGGTCACTGTACTATTGGAACGTGGGATGACTTGAAGAAAGAGCTGAAGAATCAGTTCTTACCCGAGAATGTTGAGTTCATTGCTCGGAGGAGTTTAAGGCAACTAAAGCAGACCGGCAACATCTGGATCCATAATGAATTACAAATGATAAGCTGTTTTGTTTCTTGGAAGGTCTAAAACCATGGATCCATAATGAATTGCAAAGGCAATGGGCTCAAGATTTAGCCTCTGCAATGGCCTCCCCTGAGCGTATCAATGACTACACCCCTATGCAGGGTGAGCATCGATCGGCTCAGTCTCAGTCTAGTTCCCAGTCACAACAAAGAACATGATCCTCCAATAATTACAATAAGGGCAAGAATGGAGCATACCAAGCTAGAAGTGGGGGAGACCATGGTCATGGCCAGAGCAGGAGTGGGGGAGCAAGTACAGGTGGTGCCTCGAGTTCCAATTCTGGGAGGGAGTACCATAGGCCACGTAACAATGGTAGCGCTTCCTTCTCGTCCAGGTTTCAAGGCGGTCCTGGGAACTTGAAGTGTTTTCTTTGTGGAGGGAATCACAAAGTGTATCAGTATCCTCAAAAGATGGCCCTGAATGCTCTAATGGTGTCGCAAGGGGACCAAGCCGATGACACCACTCAGGGAAATGATGGCGGTAAACTTATATGGGTTATCTTTACTTGCTCAATGTCGTGACCACTCAGATGCCAGAGATTAAGCCGAAGAAGGGACTAATGTATGTGGACCTTAGTATTAATGGGCGGAGCACTTTGGCGATGGTTAATACAGGTGTTACCCATAGCTTTATCGCCATTCAATAGACGAATCATCTGGGACTGCATTTGGTGAAAGATTCTAGCCAGTTGAAAGCTGTCAACTCCGCCGCGATGCCAATACATGGTGCTGCCAAGTTGGTTCTAGTTAAGATGGGACAGTAGAGTGGAAAGGTTAACCTTCTCACACTAACATTGGATGATTTCAAGATTATCCTGGGAATGGACTTTCTCCACTACCACAAGGCAGTGCCGATGCCGTTCGTCAATTCCTTGGGGATTTTTGGCGATAATCCCTCAATCATACAGATGTCCACGTATAAAGATGAGAATAGACTCTTATCAGCTCTTCAGTTGGAGAAGGGACTGAAGCGAGGGGAATTGACTTACCTTGCTACCTTACAACTAAAGCTGGATGATCAGATTCATAGTGTCGTGCCGACGGAAGTCTCCCGAGTGCTTACCAAGTTCAAGGATGTGATGCCGACGGAACTGCCAAAGGTGTCACCTCCCCGAAGACCTATCGATCATCAGATTGAGTTAGTCCCTGGAACCAAGCCTCTTGCAAAGGACCATATAGAATGAGTCCGCCTGAACTAGTAGAGCTTCGGAAACAGCTTGATGGAATATTGGAATCGGGCCTTATTTGCCCCTCAAAGGCGCCATATGGTGCCCCGGTCTTATTTCAGAAGATACAAGATGGAAGCCTGCAATTATGTGTTAACTATCGACCCCTGAACAAGGTAACGGTGAAGAACAAGTATCCAATACTGCTCATTGCCGACTTATTTGACCAGCTTACATCTGTGAAGTACTTTTCTAAACTTGATTTGAGATCGGGTTACTATCAGGTCAGGATTATAGTCGGAGATGAACCGAAGATGACTTGTTCCACTCGATATGGGGCATATGAATTTCTTGTCATGCCATTCGGCCTGACGAACGCTCCTGCAACTTTCTGTACTCTTATGAATGATCTCTTCCATAAATATATCGACAAGTTTGTGGTGGTGTATCTGGATGATATTGTTATATACAGCCGCACTATGGAAGAGCATCTTCACCTGGTATTCCAAGTCCTACGACAAAACCAGCTCTATTTTAAGTTGGAGAAATGCTCGTTTCCCTGGGAACAAGTTATGTTTCTTGGACATATTATTGGCGGAGGACAGATCCATATGGATATAGGGAAGGTCAACGTTATTGAGGAGTGGAAATCTCCTGCAGAGGTTACAAAAGTTTGTTCCTTTCTTGGCCTCGTGAACTACTACCGTAAGTTCATCGAAGGATATTCAAAGCTTGCGGTACCCCTTGCTGATCTTCTCAATAAGGACATATCTTGGTCTTGGTCCGAGAAATGTCAAGCAGCCTTTGACGATCTGAAGCATGCGGTAATTACCAATCCAGTTTTAGCCTTGCCAGATATTACCCAGCCGTTTGCGGTACATACCGATGCATCTGATTTTTCTATCAGTGGAGTATTATTATAAGAGGGACATCCGGTGGCATACGAAAGCAGGAAGCTGAATGACACAGAGAGGAGGTATTTAGCCCAATAGAAGGAACTTCTAGCTATTGTGCATTGTCTGCGAGTATGGCGACACTATCTATTGGGAGTGAAGGTTTTGGTGAAGACCGATAACAGTGTGGCAAGCCATTTCCTTACCCAGAAGAAGTTAACCTCAAAGTAGGCTCGTTGGCAAGAGTTTCTAGCAGAGTTTGATTTAGAGCTCGAGCATAAGCCAGAGAGGATGAACAATGTGCCGGATGCGTTGAGCCATAAAGCTGAACTAGCGGCCGCTTCTATAGCCGCCGAACAGTCTCACTCTCATGTTACCAGTACTCTACAAGACAGGATCCACAAAGAGTTGGCAGTGGATCCTCAGACCCAAGCCATCATTAACTTGGTGAAACAGGGGAAGACAAAGCAGTTTTGGGTTGAAGATGGTCTTTTATATACGAAGAGGCAGCGGATTTATGTTCCTCAGTTCGCAGGACTAAGACGGAAGCTGATAAAGGAGTGCCATGATACTCTTTGGGCAGGCCATCCGGGTTGGCGGAGAACACTATCCTTGCTGCACGGAGGTTACTATTGGCCCAATGATCAAAACGATGTGATGGATTATACGCGGACTTGTCACATTTTCCAACAAGACAAAGTGGATCGGGACTTGCCGCTGGGACTGTTTGAACCACTTCTTGTACCAACACAACCTTGGGAAAGCGTCCCTCTGGACTTTGTCTCCAGGTTACCTAAGACTAAAGGATATGGTTCCATCCTCGTAATCATTGATAGATTCTCAAAGTATACGACGTTCATTCCAGCCCCAATTGTTTGTACGGCAGATAAAATGGTACATCACTTTGTGAAGCACATTGTTAAGTACTGGGGCGTGCCACAGGACATTGTCAGCGATAGAGATTCAAGATTTACTGGGAAGTTTTAGAGGGAAGTATTCAGATTACTGGGATCTACTCTCAACTTCTCCACCCTTAACCATCCGCAATCAGATGGTCATACCGAACGCTTCAATGCAATGTTGGAAGAGTACCTCCGGCACTTCGCCAGGGCGAACAAGAAGAACTGGGCCGAACTCCTGGATGTAGCGTAGTATTGCTTTAATCTACAGAAGAGTTCCTCCACCAACAAGAGTCCCTCTGAGATACTATTGGGACAGCAGCCCCTTACACCGCTCACGGTGGTCTCCAGGTACAAAGAAAGTGTTCCGAGAGCCTACCAGTTTGCATGGGAATGGCAGAGAAATACTGATATTGCTCGGGCCTATTTGGAAAAAGCGTCCGCCATAATGAAGAAGTGGGCAGATCAAAAGAAACGACCAGATCCTTTCCAGGTGGGAGACCTTGTTTTGATCAAGAAATCTGACCTCAATCCCCGAGGTCACAGAGTACACCAAGGCCTGGAACCCAAGTATATCGGTCCAATGCCGATCATTGGCAAAGTTGGGAAGGTTTCTTACAACCTTCAGCTGCCACGTCACCTTCCTTTCATCCATCCAGTGTTCCATGCCAGTGCTCTAAAGCCTTACTACCAAGACAAGGAAGATCCAAGCAGAAGTACCGTCAGACCGTAGGTTCCTCGCAAGCCAGTCCATCCAGTCCAAGTTCCAGAGAGTATTCTTGCTCACAGAGTGACCCATGTTGACCTGAACACTAAAGAGGAAGTCTACGAGTACCTTGTGAAGTGGAAGGATCTGCCAGACTCCAAAGATGGCTGGGGGTAACAAGATTCTCATCCCCTTTTGGTCCGACTAAGGAAGATTGAGGCCAAGCAAGAGAGGAAAGAGAACCGGCAGATGTGGAAGAAGAAGAAGAAGTTGACGAGGGTGTCTCCAAGCTGAGTGGGAGAGAATGTGACGCCCAGGCTTTGTAAATAGTATCCTTAGGTTGTAAGAAAGCTTTGTATAAATTTTCATTTATTTTTGTAAAGGTTAGCTTAGGAAAAAGGGGGAGTACGCTTCGTCTCCAATTTTGATGTTTTCTTTTAGAACTTAGCCATTTACTTAGTAGCTATATATGTAGAGGACTTGGCTCCGATACATCCAAGAAGGAATTTGAAGCTTGTAATAGTGCTTTGTAATAGTAGTTGATATATGAATGAAATGATGCTTTCAAAGACCCTTTGTACAGTGTTTGTGTTGCCTTGAAATTATGTGATGCTTTGCGATGTTGTGTTGATAAACAATTGAAAGAGGTGAATAATTAGGCTTACTTGAGACAGGTGACTCAAGTACCGCATATACCAAGCTTAAGTTAAAGTTGGACCGCGTCAGTAGTGGAAGAACTTATTCACTTTTTTCTTGCGTTTAAAGTAGTTTAGAAGACATTGTGCATCCCCCTTTTGAAGATACTCAGACTTCCTTTTCCTAATTAAATTTTTGCAATCTATTGGAATGAAATTGAGATTTTGCGGTCCGCCGGCTTCCTTTGTCAGATGAGTACAAATTTGTTTATTCTTAATACCAGCAGAGGTCATTGTATTGATGATTCCAACCTGAGATGATTCTATGCAACGTTAAGACCTCATCAAATGCACACTAGATGCTGGAACAAAGTCATGATCATTGTGTGCTACAATGAACTTAATCACTCCATACTTCCCATTGTCGATGACTTTTATCTCAAACATTGCTTCACACCCAAACCTTCGGTCATCTCGTCTTTTAATTGGAGTATTCTTTTTCTAATAGGAACCCTCACAACTACAACAAAATAATGTTCTTAATATTATAACAGTTTTCTTACTTCCGTTTGTTCTTCTCTTGCGTACACTAAACCCGGTACGTCTAGCATAAGAATTATATAACTTAAATGCTTCTTCGACACTTTCGAATATCATACCAATTCTTGGCTCTTGGTCATTATTAAATGCGTGTTAAGAATTACCTTGCGAATCCAAATCGTCCCCCAATTCATCAAAATTATCTTCATCGAAACCAGACTGTATTACTTCATTGTCTGAATCCAACTGTATTTCTCCATTCGCTAAACAATAATACAATTATAATTAGATATGCTTTGAAAAATAACTAGAGTTACATTATTCAAATCCATTATGCCATAGAGGGAAATTTATCATTGGCAACAAGCAAAAGGAGAGAGAGAGTGACATTTTCAATGAGAGAGAGAGGAAGGGAGAAGAAGAGTTTTAGGTAGAAGAGGGGAAGAGAGAGATTATATAAAATATTTTAGAATTTAAATAAGTTATTTTATTTATTTACTCTATTAACTACCTAAGCCAATGAGAGAGAGGGTTGTGACAACCCGCTGTTAAAGTGGGTTGTCAAATCCGGACTCCTATGATAGAATGCGAAATACTATCTATATCTTTATGATTGGTTTGGGAGTTTTACTACAACCAAAGCAACATACCAACATTTTCTCGCCACCATTTTCAATTAGATCAATATATGAAAAAACTCTAGAATTACTCTAATCGTACATACACGAAAATGATTACAAGATCTCCGCCCTTCTTATGAACTAGATTATGATGAAACAAAAGAGTTACTTCAAAATACGAAGTAAAAGATCAAAATCTCAAATGACAAATTAACTGCGCATCCATCAACAAAGAAAACATAACAGAAAACTACAATGATCGCACCCAAGAACTCTTCCTCATGACAAAACTAAAGTTGTTTTTTGAGATTTACAGACCGAACCGGAAAATCAAGTTTCATCGATCTTTCCATTCTCCCTTTCTGTCAATGAATTGAATGATTTCTTAAAACCTTCTTTGTAGGGACCTATCCCTCGAACTCACCCAATTCGAACTACCACCATATCAGACTCACGCATTCTACACGTAACATGAATAGTCAGCATTGACACCTATACCACGAACTGATGAAGAACGTGGATCGAGCACAATAGAAATGCATGAATAAGTCAAAGACACCTGTCTCTCACGAACTCAACAGTTACTCAGTCAACCACCACTTCCCATATTGTTCAGGGAATGTGCTTCAGCGCGATAACGAACTACAAATAAGGCTTATATAAGGAAAAAGTTCCAGAAGAGACTGAAACTCAGAGAAATATACGTTAAATCACCAGGAAAACTAGATTTTATAGATTCTCAAACACCAAATATCTTATTTACAAGATCAAGTATTTTTAGTTTGAGATATCACTTGTAATAAGATATCAGCCTCAAGCAATAAAAGTTACTGTTACTAAAACCTTCAACTCGAGGTCGTGGCTTTTTTTACTTATTCAAAGGTTTTCCAAGCTAAATCATTTGTGTCATTTCTTGCTTTACATTAGTTTTTATCACAGGAGCATTGGTATAAGAACTAATTCTGAGCCATCTCGAGCTTACGAAATTAGGTCATTACATTTGGTGTCGTCTGTGGGAAAGAAGATATTTCCACGATATCCTAAGGCATACATTCATTATACTATCACTCTCCAATCATGGTCACTTCCAGACGACCAAAAACTAGAATCCAGCTCGATCTTTCAGTTGAGCCGGGGCAACTTACAGAACTGCGGGCAAATCTCCACGCCAAAATAAAAAATCATAATGAGCTCGAACGTCAGTTAACTTTTGGCCGAGAGCACCGCGAGAAGGATCTTGAAGCCGAGAGATGAGCTTGTTTGACAGCGTTCAAATGATATGAAGACCTAATAACAATCACGCAAACTGTATTACAAGCTCTGCAGGATACTCAAGAGGCACCTCAAACCAGAGATCACGATTAAGTACCAGAGACCCCCCATGTTTCTACGCATAACATATTGACACCTCGAGGAGCCACTTGCAAAGTTATTTCCAAATAAATTCAGCACGAACATCAACCTTCCATTCATTTGGGTGGTGAAGTTCAGTCTGAAATCAGCAGAGGTCACAGATTTTCCAAATATTAGGAGGAAGAACAGCGACCTCAACCTCGAATTTCAGCACGTGATCGTTTGAGTTAAGGCACCGGTACTCACAATCCTCAACCACCTCGCCAAGCCACTCAAGCAACATGTTAATACGTCACACATGGGCATATGGATCAGTGCATCAAGGAGTTGATTGAAGCGTAAGTTCTAGGCACTATAGACGACTTTACAAAGATACAGGGAAGTCCAATTGCCAAAGAACTATTCGATATAGAAGTTCTGAAAGGTTTCCATACTCCAAAAATTTGTAAATACAAGGGCACCGATCCAAAGGAGTACATTCAACAATACCGTAATTCATTGGGATTGTACTCTAATCTTAACCACATCCTCTACAGTCTGTTCGCAACAAGTATACAGGAAGAACCGCTCCAGTGGTTCCACTCTTTACCTGAAGATTCCATACTCACATTCGATCAGCTGCAGAAATAGTTCATTAAGACGTATGCTTACAATAGAGACAAAGAGGAGAATTTATATTCTCTTATTAGTCTTTAACAATCACAAAGAGAAAAGCTTGAGGCTTTTGCATAAAAGTTTTTGGAGGTCGCGCAAAAAGTGGATAATCTCGTTTAGAAAAAAGATGTTATTGCTTTCACCAATGTACTCCAGCTCGATTGCAAGGCCAAAGTGCACCTCTTCCTCAACAAACCTGCAACCTTGGAGGATATGATCACCAAGGTCAATAAATATGTCGACCTAGAAAGGATGATGTCTGAAAGGCATAAATCTACTAAATAAGTCCTAACTACTGAAGGTCTAACTACATATCAAAGCAATGAACCGAACAAGGATCAGGGTGATCAAAGCGTACTAAGGGCAACACTAGCAATCCTCAGAAAGGTAGTACATTACCTAAACCGGTCCTCCCAAAGATGAATGTTCAAATCTCCACAATTCTTCCAACTCTATCCAAGAATAAGTTATACCGTTCATCTCAACCATTGGAACCAATTGAAAGCGACCCGTACTGCATATATCACAAGGTAAATCATCATTTTACTGACAACTACTATACTTTACAGAGGTTGTTGGAGTCAATTTTCATGGAAGGGCGGATGTATGAATACATTATCGACCTGGAGTCTTACAAAGATGGCATCAAAATGAAGCAGCTCGAGGTAGTCCAAGTCGATGTTCAAGCTAAGGGGAAATATCTCTACCATGCGTACCATAACAACATGATCAAAATTCATCAGATCAACAACTCTTAAGGATTAAAGCGCATGAGACTATCAGAATTTTACGATCTCACACCTCAAGATAAATAAGTTAAACTTCTACCTGAGTCGAGCAATCGCCGGCTTGGGATCTTATTCAAAGATTGCGACATTAGTCATGTAAAATTTCCACATCATGATGCACCAACCAGAACTTAATTGTGTCAGAGCCAAATCGGCCTTCAATTCTGCCACCTTCTCATTTAACTCATCACAACATTTTTGCACCAACCAAAACTTTATATCTTTAGCAGGTAAAGTTGCAGTCAACTACTCAAGCGTAATTTTGGAGTTAGATAAGTCATCTCAAGCTCTCTTCAGTTCGTTATCTTTTTTCTCAATCATTTTACTCATCAACCGCTCCAGTTCATTTTTGGAACTCACTATATTAGCTCGAATCTTCTCTTATTCATTCATTTTGCTGATTATTTAATCCTTCAGACTGGCTAAAAAATAGAGTAACTCTTTCTTTGTCGTTTCTAATGACAGAATACGGTAACGAGCCATGTCTGCCTCCTTACTCTTTACCATCAAGGCATCATTCTATCTTTTGAGCTTCGCTGTCTCGTCCTTCATCTTTGCGAGCTCCTTTTGCCCCTTACTAATTTTGGCATCCTTCTCCTCGATCTCTTGAGTAAGGTCATCAGCAGTTTGTGTTGCCTCGACGAACTTGAAATGTCACTACAAGAAAAACCACCTTTAGGGATGGCAAAAAAGTGTCCCAAAAGGCTACAAATCCATCCTTACAACTATTAAAGACGTCTTTAGGGACGGTAAAGTGTTATCCTTATAGGGTGGCGTCCCAAATACATTAGAGACGTACACATCCATTTCTAATACTATTAAAGATGGCTTTAGGGACTCCGAAAATCCGTCTCTAAAGGTCTTTATTTTTCAACTCTTTTGGGGACGGAGTTCAACCGTCCCTAATACATAATATTAGAGACGAATTTATTTGTCTCTAAAAGTATGGTGCCAAATTTTCCCGCCAGCGCCAATATTATTGGAGACGGTTTATTCTGTATCTAATACACAACATTTGAGACAGATTTGTTTGCCTCAAAAAGTATGGTGCCAAATTTTTTCGCTAGCGCCAATATTATTGGGGACGGATTATTCTGTCTCTAATACACAACATTTGAGATAGATTTATTTGTCACTAAAAGTATGGCGCCAAATTTTTCCGCTAGCATCAATATTATTGGGAACATATTATTCGGTCTCTAATATACAACATTTGAGGCAAATTTGTTTGTCTCTAAAAGTATGGCACCAATATTAATAGATACAAAATAAATCATCCCTAAAGAAGGTAATGCTAAATGTAACATTTTTACAATTTGAATTACACTCCTATTAGATAATGCAAATCATTCATCAACTATAAGTAAATTTAAAAGAGAGAGATTTATTTACAAGGTTCCACAAACACCAATTTCATATAAATAAATAAATGTCTCAATTTACCTAGAACATTAAAAATTATTGTTCAATCACTAAATTCAACTTGAGTATTCAAATTAATTATCCAACTTCTTACGCAATAAACATGGAACCATCGACAAATGAACAATATCTCTACGTATAATAAACATTTGCTTGTATCGCTCCCATACTTGTTAAGAAACTACCTAAAATAAAAATAAAAAATTGTTACAACCAACATATAAAAATAATTGCAAACCAAAAGATAATAAAACAATGAAGTACACATTATGAAACTGAAAATATAAAAAATCAAATGACGCGTCAATTTACGTACTTCTGTCAATTTACGTAATCATAAAATCAATAAGGTTGTGTCATTCCCCACTTTACAAAATACACTCCTAGTTTTGAATAAAGACTTTATATTATTAGTGAAAGTATTAAGAGATGGTATAACTCTAAAAGGGGCAGAAGAAAAAAAAGCTGACTTGAAAAGTAAGACTTCAAAAGACAGGACCAAAGATGAGACTTCAACTAAATCAAGATATACATCGAAAATTGATAGCAGAAATTAGAAATAAAAAAATTAATTAACTGTTTCACATAAGAAAGCATGCAAGACATTTACCAAAGCAATCAGTCAATAATTAGTACAGTTTGCCGTTCTTTGCATGTTAGCCTCGAATCCCCACCTTAAAATTGACATTAAAGAGCTTTTTCCCATGACTTCTAGATCCGATAATGACCTGCCCAAAGGCGACACCAACAACCACCATTCATTACAAGAAAGCTAGTTAGGCTTAATGATCTTTCACAGTCAGGAAAAATCAAACTCAATAGGAAAGAACAAAAACTGCATTTTTCCTGGGAAAAAAATTAAATTTCACCCTGTAAGTATATCATTTCATATGTTTTTACAAAAAATCAAGCAATAAAAGAATTATGAAACTTAGCTTTACCTTATTTCAATTATTCATGTTATCTTCGAAATAAAAAGAGAAAGTTAGATAATGCACCTGTAGAATAGATTTTAAAGAGAATAAGCGTATCGAATCCTCACAACAAAGTAACATAAGTGATACCAGTAATCGGTTTCCAGAAGTCGTGGTTTCACTGGAGGTGTGAACTTCAACTTCTTGTGACTCAACTCCAATCGAGGTACTAATTTCTCCTAGATTTTTTAGGGTAGCACTACCCTGAGTAAGCATCTCTAGCTTATTCTCAATAGATACCTCAGAGACCGTATTGCTGTACTCTGGCATTCAAGAAATATCTCATAAAGGTATACATCATATTAATTAAAGGAGTATCAAAAGTAAAGGAAATGGATCATTTTAGGGCATAACTTTATGCTTCAAGGAAGAGTTTAAGAAGAGACCAGAACAGCTCCCATTTAAGATAAGGATTCATTTGTAAGTTAAAAACATTAACCACGGCTTGCTTTTTCATCAGCGGTTAGTTTTTTCTAAGATACCACCCTGCATGGAGGGGTACCACATATTAATTGCTAGTATACAGGAAATCTCATGTTTTTTCATTAGTCACAATGGATGGATGGAGGGGATCATCTTTTACCTTAAACATGCAGGGAGGGAACATGCAGAACAAGCCTAAAAACTCTTTTATAGAAAGTAAACGAACTACTATTAAGGAAATTCTCATGGAGATCCTTATTCATGTAATTGCAGTGGGCTTCAGGAAACAAACCAGAAATAATGGAAATATATCAAAATATTATAATACTGAGGCAACGATTTATTGGATGTGAAAATCATACCCCTTTATACTGGCTCCATGGTAGCTTTGATGTAGCCATCTCAAGTATTGTACATCCCAGGCTTCAAATATCCACTGCAAGGCTATAGCCAGTGGAGTTCATAATAACCTAGGTATAATAAAATAAAATTTCAACCAAACACATAAGGTTAAAGAGGAAAAATACTGAAATATTGAGGCCCAAATACCTCAGGAACCATTCAATAAGGGCTTCCTTTGAAAGAGAGTGCTAGCATTGCACAATGAGAAGTAATCTGGTTAACAGAGACAGATATCAGTAAGTATAAGCACAATAAAGAGAAGAAATTTTTTTGATAATGCTCAGTTAACTGTTTCCTCAGGAACCTCGAGCTTGAAATTTTAGAGAATCTTGTAGTGTTTTGTGTCATTATTAGAAAAAGTATTCGGTGTTTTGTTTAAATGTCATAATAGGAGTGTTATGTTTATATAGTGGTATTGTTCTCGTACTTCTGAGTCCTGTTTATGAAAATTACACATTATTTAGTACCAAGCTTAAGCAATGCCACAAAAAATTTCGTCAATAGAAAAGAAATTGTTAAGAATCTAGTTACAACCAAAGCAGTCACCTTTAGCCTCGATCATCAATAACCCATTAGCTATAACTTCTTTACTACAGGAACCTGAGTACTAATCCCAAGAGAACAGACCAACTTACCAAATTTAGACATCCCGTAAATCCCTAATATATGAACAATCCCTCAAACCTCAGGTTGTTCATGCATTAGGACTGCTCCTTTTAACCTATTGTTTTATCATTCGATAATAGGATCTTGTGCAAACATTATCTGGAAAGAGTGAACCTCTAAAGCTACACCAACAATTGTTAAGGCCTAACGAAGCCAAATCAAGCATCAAACCCATGACGGTAGAACCCATATAGGTAACACTAGTAAAAAAGTGTTCCCCACATTCGGGTTGATCTTGAGATTGAGAAATAGTATCCTTGTTCCGAAGTTTTGGAGGGTCATGTGCAACAAGTCATTACATTCTTATTGAACTTCCAAGTTCCAAGTTTGTTTAGTACTTTAGTCATGTTTGTTGGCCAAACACTTTCTTCACTTCTTTAGTTCAGGGCAATTTCACTAAGTCACTTGCATTAGGAATACAAAGCATGCATGTAGAAGCTTCTAAAACTGCACAGGTAGAAATTGGGCAAGGCAAGAGGAAAAGAAAATGGCTTACCCATGTTATTTTGCAGCAATGAAATTCCCTGTGTTACCTACTGTTCACTATAACATGGGAGGCATTCCAACAAATTACCACGGAGAGGCAGTCATTGTAAAAGATGGTAATCTAGATATAGTAGTTCCTGGACTAATGGTTGTTGGGGAGGCAACTTGTGCTTCAGTTCATGGTGCAAATTCCTTGCTTGACATTGTTGTTTTTTGTCGAGCTTATGCAAATAGAGTTGCAGAGATTCATAAACCAGGGGAGAAGCAAAAGCCATTGAAAAATGATGCGGGGGAGAAGACCATTGCATGGTTGGATAAATTGAGGTACTCAAATGGGTCATTGCCAACTTCAAAGATCTATTTAAATAAGCAACGAATAATGCAAAATAATGCTGCAGTTTTTCGCATTCAAGAAACATTAGAAGAAGGCTGTCAGTTAATTGACAAGGCATGGGAGAGCTTTTATGATGTTAAGCTGCAGGATCAAAGTCTTATATGGAACTCTGACTTGATAGAGATAATAGAACTGGAAAATCTTCTGATAAATGCATGTATAACAATGCATTCTGCTGAAGCTAGGAGAGAGAGCAGAGGAGCACACGCTCATAAATATTTTGCGAGAAGGGATGAAGAGATCTGGATGAAGCATACTTTGGAGTATTAGGAAAATGAGAAGGTCCAACTAGATCATAGGCTGGTCCATATGAACTCATTGGACGACGAGATTCAGACATTCCTACCAAAAGCTCGTGTTTATTAAAGCTTTGATCATTAAGAATGCTTTTGACGTCGTTGGGATCACCCAAGCATAAGAAGGTTCCAATAAAGTATTGTCACAGTCAATCTTTTTTAGATGATTGCATCTTAGATAAGAGTGCCTGATCTGATACATGTAACAAAAAAATTCTTCTAACCTCAATAATAATCATAATGATTTACAGAAGAAGAAGAAAAATGTCTAGTTTCCTTGGTATGGATTCATGATACATGTAACAAAAGAATTCTTCTAACCTTAATAATAATCATAATGATTTACAAAAGAAGAAAATAAAGGTCTAGTTTCCTTGGTATGGATTCAAGACAAAAAAATGAGTAGTAAGATTATATATGAAACTAATCTTACTTCCCTGTCTTACTTGGAATGTTAATGAGGGCGTAAGAGAGAACACCAATAAACAATTGAGAAACCTTATCATCTGCAAATATAAAGAAGCTGGTTTTAGTGAAGTTGTAGTAATTGAATTATTGAAAAAGAAACGTAAACAAAGTTGGTAGGAATAGAAGATCAAATATGGAAAATAATAACTTTCAAAAACTTGGCATATCCTCTAAAAATGATAGAATAAACCAACACAAAATGATCAAATATGAGAATCTTTGTTTGGTTGTCTATTAAATAATAACATCTAAGTGTTATTTTGGGTCTCAAATGGTATGAATGCGTTGAAAAAGATTCTGTGTTAAACACAGTCCCTACAGTTGTTTTAATTAAACTTCAGAAAGTTTTTTTTTCATAGAGAACTCGAGTCTATTGACAATGGATGAAGATATTTCTCCATAAATAAGTTTGTGATAAGAGTCTCCCCCATCTCTCTCAACCTAATTACAATCCAATTTGCTAATTTAGAGCAAATTTCACTCCTACTCAAACCCAAATTACTTCAATTTTATTACCCAAACATCTTATATTATTCAACCGCAAAACCAAAGTTGAAGATATTTTCCCTAATAAACTCATCAAATCCATGATGAAAAATTGGTGAAAGCACTACCATCACCCACAATTTTGAAAAAACATACAAACAAATTGACTAAGAATTCAAATCAGATTTACCTTGAGAAGCCTTTGAATCCTAATCAGATCCGTAACTCTTCCAATAGAAATTTTACCCAAATTGAAGTCTAGAGAGAGAGGGAGCAAATCACATTAAACTTCGATCTCGATTTTAACATTAATAATACCTAAAACATCTACTAAATCAGATTCGGTTTTTGGTTGAGATTTGGCTTTTGAAGAGTAAAAAGAGAAAATTTTGGGAGGGAACTTAAATATAAGACGAAAAATACGAGAGGCCAATCAAAATAATAATAAAAAAGAAGTTTAAATTACCACATATTAAACTATAATTTGTGACGGGGTCACTCCGTGGTAAAATTAACATAAGTAAAAGTCTCTAGCAAACAGTAAAAGAGATTGTGGCAAAATTACTATTTTTATGTAGTGCTTCCTTAATAATCATAACAAAGAAAACAATTGTAAACCCTAAACAAAATTTATAAATACCCAACATTCAACCCTTTACTATTTGTATCTTTTGATCGCTGATTGAAAGTAAAACTAAAATTTAATGAAAGGGAAGGAGATACCATTTAAGTTGAATTTGATTGTTGCAGAAATCGAAGATCAATTCATAGTATAAACCATAGAGAGAGATCTTACTTACTGGAGTAAAATTAAGAAGATTTGATGAAGATCCAATGCCTAACTTTGATCGAAATAGAGATTTAGGGTGAGAAAGTTCACCAATTGAGTAAGTTTGCAGTCACATAAAGCAAATGAAGGGTATGTTTGATATTCAATATTAGGATCGAAGCAATTGAAATTTGCATCAAAACGAACACCTTACAAGGATTTCTTTCAGAAGATTGAGAGGAGGGATTCAGACTCAGGGGAGGCAGTAGTGATGATGAACAAAGGCTGAAGTTTTCCTTGGCACTTTACGCGAAAATTCTAAAACAAATGTTGGTTGACTGAAAATTTAGCCATATGATATGGCAGTTTAGAGGTGTGAAGGAAGTCTGAAATTTATTGGCCTAGGAGAGATCCGAGCGGCCTAAATAATCATCGGACTCACGAGAGATGGATAACGAATGGCTGATGAGTTATTCCTTTAGGTGTATAGATGGAGAAGGACTGCATGAGGAGATGGATAACGAATGGCTGATATCGAGAAATGGCTGATGAGTTATTCTTTTAGGTGTATAGATGGCTGATGAGTTATTTCTTTAGGTGTATAGATGGAGAAGGACTGCATGAGGAGAGATCAATTAGACAAAATTAAGTTGAAGCTTTTCATTTTCAATTATCATGGTAAATTTTCCCGTCCCTAAACATAACATATTAGGGACGGTTATGTCCCACCGTCCCTAAACTAATACAATTAGGGACGGATATGTCCAACTATCCCTAAACTTATACTATTAAGGACGGGGTAATTTTTTCAGTCTCATAAACAAAAATAATAAGAGACGGAATCAAAACTGTCCCAAATGTGATATTATTAGAGACAAATTTTACTCTGTCTCTAATATCTTATCCCTAATAATCATTTTTTTATATTGTGTACATTTACTTGTTGATCCTCCCTATCTTCATTTGCCTCTCTCATTCTATCAAACTTTGTCGCAAACTCTGTGTTATATTGGCATGTCTCTTCTTCGCTCAAGCGAGCTGTCTCCAGTTCGGCCTACATCACAGATACAATACATCAAGTTTAATTTAAAAATACTCAATCAATACATACAGGAATCTTATTTCTAACAAATCTCTATCATTTTTTGACATTTACTGTATGAAACTGCATCTAAACTTAAGGTCGAAGTATGATCCCAGTTCAATGACAATAACACGTACTTCCAATTTTATGGTACACATTCTCTAGGTTCTAAATCTTTTAACACTTTGATATTATCTATACACAATTGAATACCATTGCCCCTAAACTATTAACATGTTTTTGGTATGTCTTTATGCTCTAATTTTTACTTTGTAGCTCTAAAGTAATGCAGCATACAAGTCAAATATTTCTTGCTCTTCTCGAACCTATAGCTCTGCTTGCGAAGTTAACAGGGATGTTGAGGTGTTTTTCGCCTTAGCGAGCTCATTCTCTAATTCTTATATTCTGAGGCACATATCCTTAAGTTCCTACAAATAAGGTTTCCAAACATCACTTTGCATACATAAATTTATCCTGCAATGATCAATATAGTTACAGTTCTCAAACCCCTCATAATCACACAACCAAAGAGTCAGCAATTTTACTCTACCTTCTCATTCTCATTCTCAGGGTTCACAATGTCATCCACTTAATTCTCTCGCTCAGTTTGGGGAGAGACACCATCCAACCCTCTTATAACTCCAGCCTCATCATCTTCATCCTTCTCTTCTTCAACGAAGGTATCCGCAATAATGCCATTCAACTCAGCTTTGGAGTACCCCATTTTGAGGAGGTGGCACCCAAGTCTATCACGCTAGACGACCACCTCATCAAGATTCTTCTGCGATTCTTCTGTCAGCTCGCTAATCTTCACCACTTACGCAGCCTTCCCAAAATCCAATCATTTCCTTTCCTAAGCTAAATTGGACTTCAATCGAACTACCTTCTTCTCGAGCTTTGCCTACCCACTCTCGAGCTCAACTTTTTTCTCCTCCATCCCAAGGCAGATTCTCTTCATCAAACGAGCAGCTTGCAAAAAAAAATCAAGTATATTTTCTGACCGACCCACAATACAAATTCAGCAAACATACAAATCATCAAACTTACCACTTTGCTCATCTCCTCCATACCCTTGCGAGCTGCAAGCCTGGCCTATCCTCCACAGCTCTCAGCTCGACTTCCTCACCATATCGATTCTCCGTGACCTTCATCTCAAAAAGTTTAACAAGAGGTTTTACCCTTCTCTGTTTTGCCTCTATCTCCACCTTACCACTGCCCGTGGTTTTAGAGGCCGAGCAACACTTCACCATCCTCTTCTTCAGAAACGTCCGACCTAGTTTTCTCGACGTGGTAGACTCTGGCACGTCCACAAAATCTGCTGCAGTGGCCTTTGGCAAAACCACTCGACTCTCTCTATCAGCTCCTCTCTTCTTGTTGCCTCCAACCCCCATCATTAGTCTCGTTGCTTAAGACTTTTAAACCTTCTCAGACCTGTCGTTAACTCGCTTATTTCTATTAATACCGAGGTCTTTTAACACTACCTCGAGCTCAATCCCTTATTGAGAAACAATATCTAATAGGGACTTCTTCTTCACCTTCAACATAGGACTTGTCAAACAATAACACACTATCAATAACATAACAACATTTAATTTCAGGAGTTCAATATTATACGATATTACACTTACTTTCCTTCACAGTTCTATACAGAAGTTCCATGGGTTCTTCATCATCTCTCTGAAGGCAATCACCTTTCACCCAAATAACATTATCATTCCACATCCGACCTGCTGAATTCAAATCGAAGAAAAGAAGTCGTGACGAGCTCACAAAAGAATATGCCCTCCACTTGCAGAATAATTCTTTACTCCATAAAATTGCAACTCATCTTCAAGAGAAATTCTCCTCTCCACCTTATTCTCCTCCCATAAATTATTCAAACTTTCACAAACATTTATTACCTCCCACATGTTCCCGTTCAACTGGGCAGGACATGTCCCTATGATATTCATTATCCTTTTTTTAAGATTGCTTAGGGGCAGACTCAACCCATACTCCAACTGAGACAGGTAACAAAAAAAAAATCTCTTCCAGGTCGCCCTGGATATTCCCATCATATTACTCTAAGGAGATCGATTCGTCTATTCCCCTGCCCGATTTCTCTTTCTCTAAATCAGCCAATAGAAAGAAATGTTCCTCCCCAAATTTTACTATACATCTTCTAAATTGCCTACCGGCATGGCCTATAAAATTCAGCCATCTTCCCCTTATAAGAACCTTAGATTTTAATAACTCTCTAAACACATAAGAGTTCGGAGGGTATGATACCAATTGTCCAGGGAAATCTAGAAATTGAACCACTCCTACTTTATTTTCCCTATCAGATTTTACATTATCAGACTCAGCCGAACGACTAGAGGTCGACACCTCCATCACAGGGGATGTCTTCATCTCAACTATAAATCTAAGATGAGGCTTGATTCAACACAAATACTTCTCACTCTCAATCTACATACAGGTCCAGGTATTCTATCATTTTCTTTTACACATACATCATACATATACGTATATCATTCGCATATCTTTTAGACACATATATCAAATAGATTTTTATAGATTACTATAAATAGTAATTTTTCAAATTTTGAAAACAGCAAAATCTTTTAAAAAACATATTCAAAATATTACGATCCATCTACTAACCTTCAACGTCTAAAAAAATCTGAAGTAGCACCAAATCTTTCCTTCACAATGCTACTATACAACCACCTTCGTGACTCAGTCTCTGCAACCCTCTCCCGCCTTGATTGTTAATCACTCTGGTCTAATCCCTCACAAGAATCTTTACTATTTTTTATCTTTCCTCTTTCACTGTTCTTCAATTTTTTTAGAAGTTGATAAACGTTTCAATGAAGAAGATGGAGCATTATTTATAGTTTTTCTCTCTCACTGCTGGCAGTTATTGTGCCTCGCACGAGCCACCCTCGATTTTGAAACCGATGCATCCCTTCCATAATTAATGTCAGAAGTTTTACACCTTTTCGGTGAAAGCACATTGCCGTCATTGCCCCCTGCCCTATATATTAATATATTCTCATCTCTCCTGCCCAAATCTCTATTTGGCCTCCCCACACTAATGATGGCTCAGCACTTACACACAATCAAACTTTCCCTGTAATCACACAAGAAACAAAAAATCAAAGCTACCTGCTTTTTATATTTTTGTTTCTTCTACTTATAGAAGTGCTGACGTCACTTCCAAGGCTCTCACATTTCAAAATTTTAAATACTTTATGCAAAATAGTCACAAACAACATTTACAACAAAAGAGGACAAATTTAAAATTCATTCTAATTTTATTTCCTTTATAGTTATTCGACCTCATAAAATTCACTCCCACACATATAGTTACAAATGAAACATCCCAGATGTCATGGGGATCCACACCTAATCAGTTTGCCTCCATCAATCTTCACAGCTTCCAACTTGATCTCTTCTTTAGTATTTAGCCTCATATCTTCTTTTCGAACTGAAGGCTCCACAATCACTTCCCATAATAGCTCATCATAGAAGCGACGTCCTAACTCAAGTTCCATGCATATCCAATTTAAACCTTCAAACTGATATTCGGCATTTGGCAAGTCAGCATCATAATCCAGTAACCCGAAAATCCTCACTCAAATTTCAGCTATTTTTATCACCAATCTTCCCTCAGCGGCATAACGAATTCTCTCAGACCGAGTCCACACTATTTTCTATGTCTTCCTCCAAACTATACTCATTTTCCCCTATTTATGTAGTTTTCTGGATCACTTCAAATCCCCCACAATTCATATATATATATATTTTTTTGTTTCTCTACAATAACAAACCCTAATATCTTGATTAAACATGATTTGAACTTATCAATTCACATCGATCTCCATAGATTTGGCTTACCTCATTTTGAATTTATTTTCCCCAAATCCAATATTTCAAAGAGATCTTCCTGAGCTCGAATTTCTAATTCCTACATATTCTAAATCTTTTACAAATATCTCACCCAATAATTCTAAGTTATTCAGTTCAAAACAAGTTTTTACACATCATTTATTTCACAAACACATTTTTACAGCTTAATTGTTAAAGTACTTTCCAGTCCGATCATATATATTACATTTTGTTCTCTATTCAAACATCTTCGAATTACTCATAGCTTGATTTGAATAATAAGAGTTATACTAT
Source organism: Kingdonia uniflora (assembly GCA_014058105.1). Taxonomy (NCBI): domain Eukaryota; kingdom Viridiplantae; phylum Streptophyta; class Magnoliopsida; order Ranunculales; family Circaeasteraceae; genus Kingdonia; species Kingdonia uniflora. Next base: position 2,857,383 of record JACGCM010002784.1, read on the forward strand.
CTATCAACACAGAATTTGAATAACTATTTTTTATTAAGCTCGAATATATATTACAGGTACATTACAGATAATAAGTTTTTCAGGAACTCCAAAGCCAACAAATCCTTCAGTTCATCTGTCTTTAGTGATGTTTCACTCCAAATATCTTTTGAAGCAAAACAGGCATTGGAAAATACAAAACATCCTTATTTCCCCAAGTTTGTTCAGAGATTAGGCATGGAACCGAACTTCAAATGGAAACTATGAAAGAAACAAAGTCAGTGGTTGAACGAACTCTCCAAACATAAAGACTTCTTAGAGCCAAGAAATGATGATTGCATAGGGGCAGACTTTCATTCTCCGTCTCCCTTCTCTACTACCACCATTGCCTCCTCCATAACCACCAGTATCAAAGAGTTGGTAGAGATAAAGAAGGCCCTGCCTTATAATCTAACCCTACGCAAGATACAGGAAATAATGCCTAGCAGTTATACCGATCCCCACATCTATCTCCTCAACCTTGTCCTCCGCAAGGATGTGAAGACACCCCCAATGTTGCTCGCTAGTCAAGACAACGTAGTGAAGTTGCCACATACAGTAAAAATCTTCATCACCTTCAGCCGCTTCTTCTTCTGACATACCCTGATATGTCGGTGGAACGGGAGTAGGAGTGGGCATGTCTACAGACTGATCCACAAAGTATTTTAGTTCGAATTTTTGCATCTCAACAAAAACCCTCTTTTCGTACACTATCCTCCGGGTTTTCACCATTATCACTCAAAGATTACAAAGGATTTTTCAAATAATAGGTACTTTGCCAGATTCTACGGTACAGGCACTATTTATATAAACCTCGAATTTAATGCGCAGGTACGTTTACAAGACAGAAACCCTAAGTATCGCGTACATCAATACTTCCAATCATCATTCAATGCATATACATCCCACCATATAAAACAAATACCCATTTCCATTCCAGTCCAATCACCTTTAAATGCCTCATTTATTTTCAACTTTCAACACCACAAATCTAAAGATTCTTTCTCAACTAAAACTACTCGTGACTTCAGTTACGAGGGGGCGATTGTAGGGACCTATCCCAATTCGAACTACCTTCATATCAGACTCACAGTTTCTATACATAACATGAATAGTCAGCATTGGCACCCACACCACGAAATGATGAAGAACGTGGATCGAGTACAATAGAAAAGCATGAACAAGTCAAAGACCCATGTCTCTCACAAACTCAATAGTTACTCAGTCAACCACCACTTCCTTCATTATTTAGAGAATGTGCTTCAGCACGATAATAAACTGCGGGCAAGGCCCATATAAGGAAAAAGTTCTAGAAGAGACAGAGACACAAAAAAATATACGAGAAATCACCAAAAAAACTAGATTTTCCAGATTTTCAAATACCAAATTTATTATTTATAAGATTAAGTATTTTTAGTTCGAAAGATCACTTGTAATAAGATATCAGTCTTAAGCAATAAAAGTTACTGTTACTAAAACTCTCAACTCGAGGTTGTGGTTTTTTTTACCTATTCAAAGGTTTTTCACTTTAAATCACCTGTGTCATTTCTTTATTTAGATTAGCTTTTGTCATAGGAACATTGGTGTAAGAGCTAATTCTGAGCCATCTCGAGCTTACGGAATTAGGACATTACATTCTTGATGAAGGAAATTAACAGAAAACTACAGCGACATCCAAGAACTCCTCATGAAGATGCTAAAGTTATTTGGTTGAGGAGTAGACATTGAAATATGTTCACAGTTGGATTCAAACGATGAAGCAATACAGTCTGGTTTCGATGAAGATAATTTTGATGAATTGGGGAACGATTTAGATTCGCAAGATAATTCTCAACCCGCATTTAATAATGACCAAGAGCCAAGAATTGGTATGATATTTGAAAGTGTCGAAGAAGCATTTAAGTTTTCTAATTCTTATGCTAGACGTATCGGGTTTAGTGTGGGCAAGAGAAGAACAAACAGAAGTGAGAAAAGTGTTATAATATTAAGAGCATAATTTTGTTGAAGTTGAGAGGGTTCCCATCCGAAAAAGAATACTCCAATTAAAAGATGAGATGTGTGAAGGTTTGGGTGTGAAGCAATGTTTGAGATAAAGTCACCAGCAATGGGAAATATGGAGTAATTAAGTTCATTATAGCACACAATGATCATGACTTAGTTCCAGCATCTAGTGTGCATTTGATGAGGTCTCAACGTCACATAGAACCATCTCAGGTTGAAATTATCAATACAATGACCTCTGCTAGTATGAAGAATAAACAAATTTGTACTTATCTGACAAAGGAAGCCGGCGGAGCGCAAAATCTCAATTTCATTCCAACAGATTATAAGAATTTAATTAGGAAAAGGAAGTCTGAGTTTCTTCAAAAGGGGGATGCACAATGACTTCTAAACTACATTAAGCGTAAGAAAAATGCAAATAATTTCATCTACTACTTTATTCAAACAAGCATGGATAACGAAATAAGTGGATGTTTTTTCTGCGATGGAAAATCTAGGCGAAATTATGGATTGTTTGGTGATGTCACTGGTTTTGACACCACATACATGACAAATACTTACAAAATGATTTGTGCGCCATTTGTTGGAGTCAATAGTCACAGCCAAACTACAATTTTTTGGTGTGGTTTATTAGAGCAAGAAACATCGGAATCGTTAGTCTGGTTATTGAACACTTTCTTAGAAGCTATGGGAGGTAAGCGTCCAAAAACTATATTCACTGATCAAGCTTTGGTAATTGCTAAAGCCATCAAAGTTTCATTTCCAGATGCTCATCATCACCTATGTTTGTGGCACATCGGACAAGAAGCACGAAAAAATCTTGGCAGTGTTTACGGTAAATTCTCTAATTTCGGACACGATTTTGGTGCATGCAAATACAATAATGAGACGGTTGAAGAATTTAAAGCAAAATGGGATGCATTACTTCAAAAATACAAGTTAAGAGAATGAGTGGCTGAAAGGAATATACAAGCTACGTGAAAAATGGGCTTCAGTGTATGGACGTATTCACTTTTGCGCAGGTATGATGACTACCCAGAGATATGAGAGTATTGACTTCTTTTTGAAAAAGTATTTCTCTAAAAGTCTTATTCTGGTGGAATTTGTGATTCAATACGATAATGCATCAGCGACCGAAAAGGGGCAGAGAGAATAATGAGAAAATACAACTTAACAAACTAGACCTATCCTTATATGTGATTGGGCCGTTGAGATTGAAGCATCAAAGAAGTATACAAGGAAAGTGTTCTACGACTTCCAAGATGAGATAAAAAAATTCTTAATCTAGTATTGACCTTGACAAATGAAGATGAAGAATCAGCCACATATGAAACTAGGAGAATGAATAATCGAGGAAGAACTCGTGTACTAACATACATTCCCTTAGATCAATCAGTACGATGCAGTTGTAAAAGATTTGAATTTGAAGGAATTCTGTGTTCTCACTCACTGAAGTTGTTCCACGAAAAACAATTTACAAGTTTACCGTCGCAGTATTACTTGAAAAGGTGGAGCAAACATGTGATCAAAGAGGTCATTCTTGACGGGTATGGTGAAGCAATTATGGATGATACGGATCCATCGTCTATGGAATGATATTGTAAATTATCACATATCGCACAAAGGATTGTAATTAAGTATGCAAGAACCAATCTGCACTAGTTAGATCCATATTGCTGGAGGTAAAAGCAAAGATGGCATTTTTTGCAATTTCTGAAGAAGGAGACGGTACACAAAATTTGGAAGATCATGAAGAAGAACCTCCTTCCGATGATGATGCAACATTATGAAATCCTAAAAGGAAAAATACCAAAGGAGAACCCTAAGGAAGAGTTATTGGTGTTTTAGAGATCAATGTGCCTAAGATAAAAGCTTCATCAAAGCAAACAAGTAAATTATTTTTTATTGTTTATGATGGAACTTGTTAAATTGTATGTCTAATACTATCATCAAAAAATATAAGGAGGTGGTCAAAACAAACATGGAGAAATTAATCCAGTTGAGACGCTTGTTCTCGGTACTACTAATACTTACCAAACTTCAGGTCTGTTGTTTTATCTTTTAATGTTAAGTTTTAGTCACTCAACATGCTATTCTATAAGAACCCTGATTTGGTCTTGGAAATTGTGAAGGTTCGGTTGCACATTACCAAACACTTGCATATTCCAGGTTTTAAGAGTTGTTCTAATTTTCTAGCATTTGTAAGCAAAAGAAGTTACAGTTGCCATAGACACCTTGTGGCCAATTTTGAAATCTGGGTTGTGAAAAGCTCTGTCATGCCTAGCCAACTTCTTGAGAGTCCAGTATTGTTATTACACCAAGAATAAGAAGAACCAATGAAGGATGTTTCAATCAGCCCAGAGACTTGTGCCATCTCCTCAAACTCTCTAATAGAAGTAGTTGAAGCAGCCCAACCCCCAAGTCTTTCAGATTGGCTTCTAATTGTATTAAAATCTCCAACAAGCATCCAAGAACCATTGATATTTGTTGTTAATGATATAATATCCTTCCACAAAGGTACTCTTCCAAAAGGTTCACATTTAGCATACACAAAAGAGGCCAAAATGCTCCATAAATTATTATAAGTAACCAAACAATGCAACATCTGATCACTTATTTTCCAGCCTCCATCTTAAGTTGTCTTTCACCATCTTACATGCCTTCTTGGCTTTCCAAGCCCTTTCTCTTTGATACCTTGATATTAAAGCATCAAAGCACAAGGCTGGTAGCTTATCAACAATAAGACCTAATAGTTTTCTAACTTTAGCCATCTTGGCTTGCTGCTCTTCAAGTGACAAAGTTTTCTCCACCCCAGTTCCTCGTGTTCTCCTTGAAGACATTCTTCCCAGATTTAATAAATTTAAGGAGGTCTTTGTATGAGTTGTAGAAAAAAATTCAATCCACCCCCATTACAGCGTGAACTCTCATAGCACCATTTTGGTTTAAATCTTGGCTTTTTGTTTGAGATTAAACTTATATAGCTTCACTTTAAAATTATTTGCATTAATTATTTTAACTCTAATATCGATTATTTCATTTACAAATATATAGGAAATGATTAAAACAACCAACAAGAAGAAGTCAGTATACATGAGAATCTTGTTCTTGGTGGAACATCTAATACTCATCAACCTACCAAGGTCTAGAACACAAGATAAAGTTTTTTTCCTTTTTGTATAAAGCATCTTTTAATTATGAATATAACTACATTGATTAATTCTTTTTATACATGAAGGACTTCGTCGATTTATTGAACGGACAATTCTCCGGTGTAAATGGTCCAAATCAAGTGATGTGTTCATTGCCTGATATGATTGCTCCACCGGGATCAATTGGCGGTTTTGGTTATCCTAGACATCAATGGCATATGACTCATATCACCAACCTAGTTTCTAGGGCTATGCACCACATTTCCCAAGTGGTTACTTAACACATGTAAGAAACTTTTATCAAGATGACGCTACTTCATCATTTTATCTAATTTGACATGTATTTTCTGTTTAACCTATATTATTTTATTATGTAGAAATCTAGGGAGGAAATTTGTGCACCATATCATGTTCCAACACCAAGAGGCTATAATCCATTCTTTCAACGGTCTTACACAAATATTTATCTACAAGTAATGAACTCTTACCATTTTTATTTATTTTATTTTATCTTTTACTACTAAATAGATTGTGTCATATTCTTTTTAAGTTTAATTATTTTACACTTTTAATAGGCTTTAACTGGTTACTGGTTTTAGGAAATGCAACTGGGTCCATCAGTTCAAAGTTGGGTGAATCTCAGTCATCCCAGGTAACAGTCGATTCTTAATATTTTGTAATATTTGTATTAGTCTATATTGTATTTTTTTTTTACTTTAAATATACTTTATCTTCTTACAAATTTTAACAAATGCTACTAGGTCCATAAGTTCAATGTTGAGTGAATCTCAATCATCACAGATAAGAGTTGATTCTTTAAACTTTGTAATATTTATCTTAGTCTAGATTGTTTTATACTTTAATAGGTTCCAATTGCATATAGCTTTTAGCAAATGCTCCGTCTATCAGCTCAATGATGGGCAAATCTCAATCATCACAGGTAAGAGTTAATTCTTAATACTCTATAATTTATGCCTCAAATTGTAAGAATAATTAAAATTAATACAACTTTATATAGGTCTTGGATGGATATGTTCAAGAGCTTTGCAGAAAAAAGTTGGATTTTACTTGATGCTCGTGATCCATTAAGTATTTCATGTTCATTGGGAGCCAATTAATAAGGGGATGAGGGGATACAAAAAGATTCAAAGATTTATGTTTTGCTAGAATTTGAAGCCTAGCCAGTATCATTCTCAATTATGATTTCCTTTAGTATCATTTTTTATGATTTAAATGTTTGATCAGCATTGTTGGGTACTTTGATTATCATGGTGGCGATTAACTTGGATAAAGATTGAATAACATTGATTTTTTTGAATAGTTTAGGTTCTCTTGATTTTTATGAAGTCCTGAAATGTTATTAGATATGAATAATGATCCATTTTTATGAAGTCTTGGCATGCTTTTATTTCTTCAATTCATAGGCATGCTTGCTGGGTGATGTGATTTCCTATTGTAAATCAGTATGTGATGTGTTTAGTTTTTTCAACCTTAGTTAGAGATTCAAAACAAGAAGAAATTGTCGAAACTAGTAGGTTTTCCACTGTGTTCATAATGGCCACCGCGGCTGGAGCCTATGTTGTTTTTGAAAGTGTTGCACCAGCATTCAAAGAAGTGTCTCCAAGACTAAAAGTGGCGATTTTGGTGTTGATGATGAGAAGGGTGGAGGTGAAAAGGAAAGAGCGGAAATGGTTAAAAATAAAGAGGTAAATGCTGAAACTGTGACAAAGGAGGGGGATGCTCAGAATATGACAAAAGAGGGAAACGATAGCAAGGTGCTAATGGTTAAAGAGGAGAGTGAAGAAAAGGCGGCGAAGGTCCGGGCCGGTGATGAGCATGGTATGTGTTAGGATTATAAATCTTGCTTGCTTTATTCTTCTCTTTATGAGAGCTTATATAGAGTTTACAAGGAGCTGCTACAAGAGCTATTAAGTAGTTGTTATAAGGTTATTTAGGAGTTGTTACAACATTAACTAAGTGTTGTTATACAGCAGTAACTAAGTGGTCAATTATAGCCATAAGTAGGAGCTATTATGTAGCAATAACTAGGAGCTGTTACAACAATAATTAAGGAATGTTACTAGTGGCTTTAACACTCCCCCTCAAACTTGGCGGTTATAAGCAGACAAGTTTGGAACGTAGCCATTGGAAGCGTTGTTTATGAAGACCTTTAGTTAGAAGATCAACTGTTTGGTCGATAAAAGGAACAAACTACACCCGATGACTTCCAGAAGCAACCTATCCCCGAACAAAATGATAGTCCAACTCTATGTGTTTTGTTCGTGCATGAAAGACGGGATTAGAGGCCATATATGTGGTACTAAGGTTGTCACAATACATAGTGATAGGTACCCAAATGGGTTTATGTAACTCCCAGAGCAAGTAAGAAATCCAAATAGACTCGGCACATGAAAGAGCAAGAGATGATACTCAGCTTCAACACTAGAGCGAGACACAGTTGGTTGCTTCTTAGTACTCCATGAGATAAGATGAGAACCCAAAAATGTTAGATACCAAGACGTGAAGCATCTAGTATCAGGACAACCTGCCCAATCAGCATCAGAGAAAATAACAAGAGCTTATGGACCAGGGGATGGTCTGAAGGCAATTCCAAACTCAATCAAACCTTTCAGGTAGCGCAAGATGCATTTAACAACAATTAAATGAGGAATACGTGGAGCACTAATAAACTGAGCCACATGCTGAACTGCATAGGCTATATCTGGTCGAGTAAGAGTAAGATACTGCAAGGGGCCAATGAGATGTCGGTATTCAGTCGCGTCAGACAACAAATCACCCTCAAGAGATGAAAGTTGTGACTTAGCTGCAAGAGGAGTGGAACATGGTTTGCACTCTAGCATATTACTATGCTGAAGAAGATCAACTGTGTACTTGGTCTGAGATAGATGCAGCCCAAGTTAAAGAGAAGTAACCTCTAGACCAAGAAAATAGTACAGTTGTCCCAAGTCCTTGATCTCAAACTCCTTCCCTAACAAAGAAGTAAAAGACCCTATAAAATAAGGATCATTCCCGGTAAGAATGATATCATCAACATATAATAGAAGAACCATAATTTGAGAACCGTGCCGATAAATAAATAATGAATGGTCTGCACTACTCTGAATAAAGCCATATCGGAGAATAAAAGAGCTGAAACGAGTAAACTAGGCTCGGGGAGCTTGTTTCAATCCGTAAATAGCTTTTTGAAGCCGACAAACATGATGAGGTTGTTGTGGATCAATAAACCCTGATGGTTGAGACATATACACCTCTTCTTTCAAGAATCCATGTAAAAATGCATTCTTGACGTCTAGCTGATGGAAAACCCATCCACTATTTACAGCCACACTCAGCGCAGTTCGGATAGTAGTGGGTTTAACCACAGGGCTAAAAGTATCATCATAATCGACGCCAGCTTTTTGATGAAAGCCTTTGGCAACCACTCGTGCCTTGTATCTCTCAATACTGCCATCAAACTTGCGTTTGATCTTGAACACCCATTTACAACCAACGGTGCTCTGAGATGGGGAAGCTGGAACAAAAGACCAAGTTTGGTTCTTAAGAAGAGCATTGAACTCTTCTGTCATAGCCTGATGCCACTATGGATCACGGACAGCTTGGGTATAACAAGTGGGTTCAGGCATTGGAGCAGCAAGCTCAGCTGCTAAAGCCTTCGGAAGAGGGTATCGCACTGTACCATCTGTACGAAGCACCAGACAATGAATATCATCACGCAATTGGGTTGTCATTGAATATTGTGAGGTAGGAACAACTGAAGCTAAAGGGCCAGAAGGTACGTTAGATGTTGGGACATCTATATTGTTAGATGGAGTATTCTCTAGTGGAGGTGATGCAGCAGGAGGCAATACTGTCAGGCGCTGAATAGAACGTTGATATGTCTGTCCATAAAATAGAAAGGAGCGATCAAGTAGAATATGAGTATACGGAATAGAATTTGGCCGAGCTTAATATGGTTGTGGTGCATCTGGAAGTGTTGGATCCGATTGTGCTAGATCTGGTTATGCTTGATCTGGCTGAGGAATCGTAGACGGAACTATAACTGGCTGAGTTGGTAAGGTAACAACTGGAACAAACTCCATCTCCACATACTGAGAATTTGTAGGTGCCAAAGAAGGTTGCGACGACTGAGCAAAAGGAAATTACAGCTCATCAAATCTCACATGATTTGAAATATAAACCCAACGATTAGTTGGATCAAGACACCTGTACCCCTTATGTTGTGAATTGTACCCTAAAAAAACACACTCAACAAATCGTGACATTAGCTTATTAGAAACTTAATCCCCTAAATGCGGGTAGCATGCACAACCAAAGGTGCGGAGGTCTAAGTAAGTAGGTGACCGGCCAAATAAATGAGAAAAGGGGGAAGCCCAATGAAGAAGTGGGGCGGAGAGGCGGTTAATGAGATAAACTGTGGTAGACACTGCTTCAACCCATAAATTAAGAGGAGTATGAGAAGTAGCCATCAAAGTGCGGGCCATGTCTGTAATATGTCGATTCTTACGCTCAGCAAGATCGTTTTGTTGAGGAATGTGAGGACAATACATACGATGATGAATGCCTAGATCACGACAAAGGGATAAAAATTGGTGGTTTGTATATTCAGTTCCACCGTCACTTTGGAAAATTTTAACTGAACTACTGAAAATATTCTTAACAGTCGCTAAAAACATTTGAAAGTGAGTAAAAACTTCTTACTTATGTTTCATAGGAAAGAGCCATGTATAACAAGAGTAATCATCGGTGAATATAACATAATAGCAAAAACCATAAACAGAAGTAACCGGGAACATCCACACATCAGAATGCACAAGATAAAAAGGGATAGTAGCATGAATTTCATGAGTTATAAAAGGAAGGTGTGTAGATTTACCCAACGCACACCCTTTACAAAAATCATGTGTGAGGTGAAAATTTATACTTAACATTTTATTTGAGCGTAAAAAAAGATAAAACTTTGGCATTGGGATGCCTCAATCGGTTATGCCACAACTGAGATGAAAAGGCTGATGGTGCTGGAGGAGGTAAATATAGTGAAAGTGGATATAACCCGTCCCTACATTGGCCTTGAAATAATAGAACACTCGAATGTAAGTCAGAAATATTAAAACTATACGGATCAAATGAAACTTGAACAGAGTTATCTGCAGTGAACTTAGCAACTGATAATAATGTTTTACGCATGGAAGGAACATAGTAAACGTTATTTAACTGAAACTTATTAGACCCTAGAGTGATAGGAATGCTACCCGTTTGGGATATGTCAAGCTTGTCACCATTGCCAAGTAAAATAGAGAAATTACCAGTATGGGGTACGCAATTTTGTAAAGCATCTGCATTACCCATCATATGATGAGTGGCACCAGTATCTGGGTACCAAGTATGATCAGTTGGTTGCGGCATTTAAAAACCTACAAAAGTAGTTTTAAGAGTGTCCGAGTATTGCGAAGAATAGCCAGAAAAAAGATGATCAATCCCACCAGATGTCTGGAAAGAAGAACTCCCTAAAATACCCATGTTGGCTTGATTGTAGTTCCAATTGCCATTGTTCCTGTAATTATGACCACGATTCCAGTTGTTGTTATTCCCATTATTCCATTTTCTGCGATTCCAGTGGTTGTTGTGACCATTGTTGAACTGACTATTATTCCAATTGCCATTGTTCCTACTCCTCATCCGGTTCCGGTTCTTATTATTTTGATTGTTTCCTTGATTGGTCCTATTCTGCTGGTTTCCTGGATTTGGATGTTCTTGTGGGCGATTCTGGGCTACTAGGAGAGCTATCTGAGTGACTAGAGCTGCAGCTGATGAAGAAATTTAACTTTCAAAAGAGAGCAAACGAGCTCGCAAGTCTGGAAAAGTAGGCAAATGTGGGAAGTTGAGTAGGGCAGTGACAATCATAGAATAATCAGGTCTAAGTCCTCGGAGAACCAAAGAAACCAAGTCCATATTGGACATTGGTTCACCGATCGAAGCCAACGAGTTAGCCATTCGTTTGGCTTATTGTAGATAATCAAAAATAGGTTTTGATCCCTTTGTGATGGAAAGGAGCTGAAATCGAATGTTTATAGAATTAGCCAAAGACTGCTAAGAAAAATGGCGCCTAAGGCAATCCTAAGTGTCATGTGAGGTAGAGGTACCCACAACCATTCCAAGAATAGATTCAGACAGCGTTGCAGTGAGGTAGCTAACAATAAGTTGATCTGTACGATACCATGGGAGAAATGCATGGTTAACTTGTGCAGGTTGATCACCCTCTGTGGGAAGCATCTGACTAGGAGCCAGATAAGTACCTTCAACGTATTTCATAAAATCATGCCCATGGAGAAAAGGCTCCATCTATCGCTTCCATAGCAAATAATTGGTCTCCGTCAAATTTAAAAAGCGCGAGACATTAGGACCTGAAAGGGATATCATAGGCCCTACAGAAAATGAAGAAGTGGCAGTGGCGTTGCTGGATTCGGTAGCCATAGTAGTTGACATGGTTGATATTGACCAAACTGAAGATTATAGAATAGCAAGGGGCTTGTCTGCTGGATTGAAATTAACAACTATATATCACGTACCGGAGAATGGTCTCGACGACGGAAGCAATAATGCTATTTAGAGTAAACTGTAGTGGTGGTGGTTGTTAGTGCAAGATAGACTAAATACTAGGTAAGAATGAAGAAGAAAAGTAGGATCGTTAGACCCTCTGATACCATGTAAGGATTAGAAATATTGCTTGTTTTATTCTTCTCTCTATGAGGGTTTATATAGAGTTTACAAAGAGCTGTTACAAGAGCCATTAAGTGGTTGTTACAAGATTAATTAGAAGTTGTTACAACATTAATTAAGTGTTGTTATACAGCAGTAACTAAGTGATCAATTATAGCCATAAGTAGGAGCTGTTATGCAGCAATAACTAGGAGCTGTTACAGCAGTAATTAAGGGTTGTTACTAGTGGCTTTAACAGTATGAAAGAGCTACTGCTTAGTGTAGATTTTTGTTTATATTTTGGGGTTTATGCATGCAGAGCTACGCTAAGCACAGTTTACTTAATCAACTTGGGGCGTATTTCTAAGTCTCGTGGCAATTGTGCTTCCTTTCTACTTGCAATCTCTTTTGGTTGTAGATCATTTGTTTTGTTAAAGGAAAATTTGCAGCAAGAAAAAGGAGAGAGAGAGAGAGAGAGACATTTTCAATGAGAGAGAGGAAGGGAGAAGAGTTTTCGGTGGAAGAGAGGAGAGAGAGAGAGGAAGAGAGAGATTATATAAAATATTTTAGAATTTAAATAAGCTATTTTATTTATTAACTCTATTAATTATCTAATGAGAGAGAGGGTTGTGACAACCCTCCCTTAAGGTAGGTTGGCAAATTTGGGCTCCTCTTTGTTTCTTTCTTCTGAAACCCTGAGATTTTTATTTATTTTTATCTCTGACTAAACTTGTGCAACTTAAGGTTATGTTTATGAAATGAGGTTTCCATTGGTTTTTTACTTTGGTGCAACAAGAGGTTATATAGCTATCCACTTTCTAACAGACTAGTTGTTGTTACATGCTAAAACAGACCTTACGTAACGTAAGATGTTAAACATATTCTTGGTATCGATGTTTAAGTTTATACCATTTTCATTGTAGATACTAAGTATCGTGTTCCCAATATTTTATAAAGTGGAAAACTTAACTCGAAAGATATCACAAATTCAAAGAGAAATATATAGAGTAAGAAACCGTGGGAGCAAATTTGAGAGTAAAAGGGAAGGTAGAGAGATCTTGGGGTAAAGGGTAAAAGGGTCAGGCAATTGGTCTGTTAGAAGCAGTTGGACAATTTAAACCTGTCCAAGTAATCAATTTCCTAAGCCCAATTAAGTATGAACCAGGTGTTAGTTAGTTAGTTAAGTTAGTATGAGACCGATGAAGTTAGAACCACCTTACAAGAATCCGTTTACGATTTCAACGTGGCAGCTGGAGAATAGATGTGGAGTTGCAGTAAAGTATAGTCAGAGAAACAAAGAGAGTGAAAGAATGTTAGGGTTTCTGAAGTGATGATTTTTTTGTTGAAGAACGAAGAAGAACAAGGGTTTGAGTATTTTCACATACTCCTAAAGGATTTCTCGGAGAAGATCTCCTGCGACTCATTAACTTCGAAGACAAAGAGACCTGCAAAGGGGTTCAAGATCTACAAAAACTCATGAGTTCCAAAGAACTTCAAGAAGAGTTTGACGAACTCCATGTGAATTCAAGATCTCCTTAAGCTGATTAATGGCGATGGAAATGGGAAACAAAAAGAGGAGGAGATAACCAAAGCTATATAGATCATCAAAGAGGAGGTAGAGATAACCAAAAGTTTCTTAGTTTTTTTAACTTAAAAACAGTAAATACCATACTAACTTAAATGTCTTTTAGAGATAAGTTCTTAAAGATATTTTTAAAAGAGTCCGTTGACAGTAGTCTTTTACTTGCTTTTGGTTAATCTAGATGCAGTAACTTGCCATTCTTTACATCTTCACAATCCAGCGCTTTACATTTTGATGAAATAAGGATACTGGTATCCTGATAATGATCGTGGGACTCTGAATAATAACTTTCGTTCGACTTGAGTAGGAGAAAAATTTTGATTCATAAAAGTATAGTATTACTGAAGTTAATTAAGGCTAATCATATATCTCAGCGTATATTAATAATCACAACAGGAATGAATGATGATAAAAATATTAAAGAATAGAAGATGGTCTTGTACGATTTCACCTGTACTTAACAATGACTGAAGAAATTTATACCACAATGATTTTACCTACAATCCTAGTAATAATAATAAACTCTTTCCGGGATCATTAATAGTACATCTGAAAATGCACTACTGCTAATATCAGAATATATTTACAGAATTAATAGTACATCTGTAAATGCACTACTGCTAATATCAGAATATATTTACAGAACAATAATGTGCGTGTGACAATTGGTAGACATGATCATCCATCGCGAAATTGTAGTTTCTAGTATTGCGCCGAACAATATCAATTATCACAAGTAAAAAAAATGCAAAAATATTAACCGTTATTAACTCAAGGGAATTCGAATATAAATATGAAAAAACCCTCCACATATAGAAACTGTGGCCATCTTCCTCAATTGGAAAAATAAATAATATAATACCTCAAACATCATACAAGAAAAAGGAAACGAATTCGGACCAGGCCATTTTACTTTTTATTGGTTAACCTATACACGAGGAGATCATTATCCCGAAACCATTTAACCTTTTATTGGTTACCTTTATAGATAAATCTTATACACAAGGAGATCATTATTCCGATATACATACTTATAAATCAGAAGCGTATACAGGAACTGGCAAAAACGGAAATGGGGCAACAGAAGCATATGCAACAGGCGGGGCCCTTGGCTTCATACGTTCACTCTTGCGTTCCTTCAAGCTTTCAATTTCCATGATGTTATCAAGACTTGTTTCCGTCAGAAGTTGTTCGTCGTTATCAGTGATACGATGAAAAAGAAGTCCAGACATAAATACAGGAAGATAAAGAAGGCTAGCGTGAAACATCCTTCGGGCATTTTTAGTGGTACGATCTCGATAAAATGATACTGCCCCAGCGGTCATAGCAAGAGTTAGTAGTGAGGACTCTAGGCAGAACCACCCAGAAGTAACACCCCCTGCACAATTGGCCAAATAAAACTCTCAGCTGAGAGTTACAATGTAAACAACATATTTCAACAACCTTCATGGGAACACAATCCTAAGGAACAACCGGTTGGCGAATTGCAACCAAACAGGAGCACAAAAGACAATGTCATGAGGTCTTACTTCAAAGGGTAACAAATTCAATAAACTCTTTGTATCAAATGAAAGGCCTGTATCAAATGAAAGGCCAGAACTCCTTTTCAAATAGAATCTTAGAACTTTCAATTTAGTGATCTTGCAATAACGCCAGAACCCATACTTCAACAACCACTGACTAAGGTAGTGAGCTACCGTTTACTTAATATATTACGTACATCACAGGAGCAAAGGGCCCAACTGGTGAGAAAGTACACATACATCGGAAGTCTACTAAAAATGGGAGATACGTACCCAAGAAAACTATATCATAAAAGAAGGTTCAACCGAACTAGAAGCAAAGGTTCCCAATAAGCTAAACAAGTTTCCTCTTAACTGGTCAGAAAGTACACATACATTGGAAGTCTACTAAAAATGGGAGACACGTACCCAAGAAAATTATATCATAAAAGAAGGTTCAACCCAACTAGCAGCAAAGGTTCTCAAGAAGTTAGACAAGTTTCCTCTAACTAGCAACAGGGAAGGTCCTAATATTAGCTCTGTCCAAGAGCATTACTGACATTTATGTCCTAACCAAAAGGGGTAGTCTGGTCTAGTTCACTACAATTATGTTCTAGCTCTGTTGAGGTTCAGGCTAACGATAGAGGCTAAGAGGGCTATGAGAGCTAAATCAAATGAAAAGGACTGTGTTGAGTCATCGGATACAATTTTAGTTCCCATACAAGAGATGGAATCTGAATATTTGAGCATCAATAATGAGATTAGCTCAAAGAGTGCCAGGAGGATTGTTTTGATGAATGAAGCTCAAGTGAGGAGACTGCTTCAGAGCAAATTGAAACCTAAACAAGCAATCAGATAACTGAGAAATTGGAGTATGGTAAGATTCAAAACCTCAAGAGCCATGGTTCCGAGCAAGGTAAGGGAGCAAAATACAGGCCTAATGACTAGGCTAAATGTCCTTGCGAAGGGTGTAATACAAAAACTTGTGATGAAAGATCTGTGAATGTTACCATGCAATGGGGGGTCTTATCTCAGGAATGCCATGGTTATGAGCTTTACAACTAACAAGGCCATTGTTCGATATGAGGGAACACTAACTTCAATGAAGGAGGAGCAATTACAGGTAACTGTCACACAATCCAAGTAAAAGCAAGAAGAGCTCGAAGCAGGGAAGGAAATTTTGACGAACAGCAAAAGAAAAGAGTGGAGACTCAAGATGAAGGATAATGCCACAGCAAAAGAAAAGAGTGGAGACTCAAGATGAAGGATAATGCCACAACAAAATTAATTGGACTTAAATGCTTTGGCCTCCCTCTCGAAGCACAGAGGCTATGATTAACTCCATTATACTTAATAGGAACGAAGAACGCAGAAGCAAGAATTCAATTCCTATCAATTAAAACTACTAACAATCAATTAAACTGATGTGGCACATCCCTCATAGGGTCGTCTACCCGTGTGAGACTTATGTTTATTTTATGCTTTAGCTTAAGCTCTGTTGAAGAGGTCCAATGTGAGTTATTAGCAGTTTCTGTTTTTAGGTTAGTTTCTAGAATATTCCTAGCTAGGGTTTCCACGTCCCTTATGTTCTATAAAAGGGAGGCTAGATTCTCAATTGTTATGGGTTGATTTTGATTAAAGAAAATTGATTTGTTTAGTTGAAACCCTGATTTATCTAAGTGTAGTCAATTTCAAAGAGCAAAGATGCCTCGTGGAAGAACCGCGACGAAGAAACCTACTCTAGGTCAAGGTGTAGCAACTCTAACGGATAGAGTCGGCAAGCTTGTCAATCTTGTCGAGGCTTTGGGTAGAGGAGCCTTTCCGTCACTAGCGACGTGAGATCAGAAACTTCGATGTTTGATACGGCGAGCAAAGAGACGCCGACCGTCTTTGAAGGTCCGATTAATGACCAACCATTAGCGACTGCAAGTGGCACCGACGAAGACAAGGTTGTCGTTACCATGACAACCGGCGATCCCAGGGTTTCGGCAGTCCTTGCGACTGTTGTCGCCAACAAAAAAACAAGTCCAGAAAATAGTGGATATCAATAACCAGTTGTTGTTACAGGTCGCGAAGAAGGTGTTGCAGCCTTTAATGAAGGTTTTGTTACCACAAGTAATGGAGATTATGAATTAAAAATTTTAGGTTTTGAGACAAAGGCAGGGAAGGGAGAGAGACGAATCCAGGGAGAGAGACGAATCCTGATCGAGGAACTCAAGAAACTATCTCTGGGGTCCAGTGGACGTCCTTGAACAAAGTTTTGGCTGGTAAAACCATCGCGAACAAAACCTCAATTGGAATTGGAGTTCTTGAGATGGAAAAGGCAGCAATTCGCAAGAGAGAAATAAAAAGAGTTGATTCAGTACAACCGAGAGCACCAGAAGCAATTTCTCCTCACACTCAAACCAGGCCCGAACCCATATTCAAACCACCCGATCCGAGTTACAACACATATGAGCAAACGTGTTTTGGTTAAACCAAGCCCAACCCATGTTGATTCTAGGCCTGACCAAAAACCAACCCAAGCCCACAACACCCATGTTTCTCCTCTATCACCCACTGTAACATACGAAAGCAATAAAGACCGTGACCTCAAGACTTCGGCCAAATCAGACGACGTCCGATCAACCTCAACAGTCCTAAGGTTCCCCAACATCAACTCCGACGGCCCAAACATTTACACCGTGACCCCATCGATTATAGTCACCACAAATTTATCATGTTCTACTTTTGGAAATACTCTTAAATCATCCAAGATGGAGAACCAGACAATGACGAGAGATGATGATATGGCTGAATTGTGTGATTCATCGCATACTTGGCCAAATGGGATTGATGTTAATGATTATGATTCTGATGTTTGTGATGAATCTGATGGTAAGGTAAGCAAAAGTATAAGAATATAAGATGTTAATAGTGAGGGAATTACAAGAGATAGAGATTCGATGAAGCAGGGTACACCTTTCCCATCTCCAAATCCAACATGTGATAAATACATGCTTTACTTACCAGGCCAGTAGTGAGCATGACCAAGTTGTCGGGTCAAATCAAACATCATCGTGTATCTCTAGCAGTAGCTACTACATAGTAGTGGATTCTAGAGACACGTGCGAATCACAAGATGCAGATCGGCCTCGTCCAACAGTTTCGTTCACGCATGTTACAGTCCAAGGAATTCCAATATTTGATCCGTATGAGGGAGATGATGACCCTAGACGAAGAATTATTTTCACATGTTGGCTCGTTTTGGGAAAACTTCGAAGCAGGTTTTGAGGAGCGGACCACAGTAATTTTACAGCTTTTAATCTTAGACGTCAATGCACGTAGGGATGTCGGTGACGACATCGTGTTCCCATTCTCGGGTACAATATCTGGGTACAAAAAAATTTGCGGAAGACTTCAAGATGTTCAGGGTGTTCTGCGGGATGAAGATGAAGAAGAGGGATGCACACTACATACGTGCGTGAGTCCTCGGAGCACCGCCCCGCTGATTTCGTGGACGAAATCTTCTCAGACAGAGGGTTTGATGTGGCACATCCCTCATAGGGCCGTCTACCCGTGTGAGACCTATGTTTATTTTATGCTTTAGCTTAAGCTCTGTTAGAGAGGTCCAATGTGAGTTATTAGCAGTTCCTATTTTTAGGTTAGTTTCTAGAATATTCCTAGCTAGGGTTTCCACCTCCCTTATGTTCTATAAAATGGAGGCTAGGTTCTCAATTATTCTGGGTTGATTTTGATTAAAGAAAGTTGATTTGTTTAGTTGAAACCCTAGTTTTCTCTAACTCTCAAATACAACGTAATCTTCATACGAATCTTGCTTCCGCGTTCATAGTAATCACATCATAAACACTCTCTCTCTTTGAATTAAAGGTCAAAAGGACGGCATTTTCAGTTTTTCCCCAAAATAATTCCTAGGCAAAAGCTTTTTTCTCACCAAAACAGCCTAAAGAACCCTAGATCTCCCTTCCACATAATATTGTACAGTGAAGATTCCTTTATTCCCTCCCTTAAAGCAAGCTAATTAGCAAGAATAGGGGAAATCTAATATACTACTTAACAAATAGAGAAATAGCAATATTTAGAACATAAACAAACTACCAGAGAGGGTGGCGATGCGTAAAGGGTCAAACAACCATGTGGGAGACAACCACACGACCTATCAATACTCCTGCCATTATTAATGGTAACAGAATGGCAACAGAAGTCTGAAAGCTCAATTTCAAAACTTTGAAATTAATATGTAAGGGGATAAAGATGTGTTGGACCATGAGGAACTTACAAAGGAAGTGATTGCAGAGGAGGTTCTTGATGCATTTAACAACATTCAAGATTTCAAATTCCCTGTCCCAGATGGCTTTAATTCCCATTTCTTTTAAGAAGAATTGGGATATAAGTGGTATTGATTTTTTGAAAGCTATAAAAAAACTTCTTCGGGAACTCAAGTATGCTTTCTATCTCTAAAATCTTAACCCAAAGGTTTAAGAAAGTACCTAGTTCGCTCATCAGCTACAGCCAAACTGCATTTATGCAGGGGAGGAATATATCTGATAACTTACTTATTGGCCGTGATATCATAAAAAGTTATCACAGTGATGAACACAAGGCTGGCAACAAAGATAAATCTAATCTTAGGAAGGTATATGACCCTGTACAATGGGAGGGCAGTCTTGGCCACTAAGGAAGCTATGAACTTCCCCAAAATTATGTGTAATTGATCAAACAATACATCACCACAGCTACCTTGAGGGGCACTTTAAAGGGGAGAGAGGGTTAAGGCAAGAGGACCCTGTCCCTACCTGATTGTCATTATCCTGGAAATCCTGAGGTGTTTGCTTGAGGTAAAGTGAGGGAAGGTTCTCTTAAACCTCACTGGAAATATATAAACCAAATGCTCCCACATTTAGTCTTTGTTGATGATCTGCTAACTTCCTGCTAGATGGCATGAAAGTGAATGTTAATAAGTTGAAGATATATCACAGCACTATGGATAATGTCACTAAAGCTATGATCAACAACATCCTGGAGATTGAAGAAGGTTCAATGCCTTTCAGACTTGGTTATCTCCATGTGCTTTACTATATTGAAAGCAAGAGACTGTCAGCAACTGATGGAGAGAAAGGCGGTAGCATAGTTAGTTATTGGCAGCACAGATTCTTAACAGGTACAGGAAGACCCCAGCTAGTCCAATCAATCTTTCAGAGTAAAACTGTCTACTTGATGGGTATTTTTATTTTGCCCAAATCCACAATTCATTGTATTAATAAAGTTTGCTCCACTTTTTGTGGCATTGTAAAGTGAAAAGCAAGCATAGAGCTCTTAGGAGCTGGAGTGCAGCTAGCGTAAATCTGAAGGTGGGTTGGGTCTTAGATGCATGGAAACATGGAAGAGGGCAGCCATCATGAGACATACCAATAGACTTGCCTCTAAACAAATCAATCTTTGGGTTAAATGGGTTGAGGGCAACCTAATCAAAGGGAAGAACTTTTGGGAAATGAAGATGCTAAATAACTGCTCCAGGCTTGGAGGTGTGTCCTTAAATCAAGAGAAGAAGCTAGGAAGATGACTTTGGATTTAGTTGGTGATGGTGCTAAAACCTTCTTCTGGAAGGATCCAAGGAATACTAAGGGCATCTTCTAGCTGAATTTCCCCAAAAACTGAGGTATGATTCTAATCTCATCTTAAATGCCAGTTTGACTAATATTATATAAAAGTTTATTAGTAAAAGTATAAGTAGAAGTGGAGAGTTCCATATCACCACACTTATTCCATCCGTGAGATCATGCCTGGGCTACGTACGACAACTACATTCAAACACACAGTGGTGTGGACGGTGGGATCCAAAAAATAGAGAGTTTTCTAATACTACCACCTATGAGACTCTAAAGACTAATAGAAATGCCATGGATTGGGCAGGATTATGCTGGAATAAGATTTTTACTCCAAAAAACAATTTCAACTCCTGGAAAGCCTTTAGTGGTGCTTTGATGACCCAGGACAAGCTTGTCCAAAGAAGAATCTCAAAAAAAAAAAAAAAAAAAAAAAAAGTTGTAGCTTCTGTGAGGAGCAGAGTTTTTGAGCAAATGCAATGTGAGATAGAATATTGGGAACTTCGTTGATAGGACCCGGTGGCCGAAAGGCTTTAAGTCTATGAAAAGAGATCAATGACTATACAGACTTTATGTCTACCTACTTAACTGTAATAGGTGATAGCGTTCATCCCCCTAGCTCCATTCCCACCTGGACTTTGTATTAGATTAGAAAACGATGCTAGGGGTGATTTACACTAGAATGGAACT
This sequence comes from Kingdonia uniflora, assembly GCA_014058105.1. NCBI lineage: Eukaryota > Viridiplantae > Streptophyta > Magnoliopsida > Ranunculales > Circaeasteraceae > Kingdonia > Kingdonia uniflora. The sequence goes on from JACGCM010002784.1 coordinate 2,878,648, forward strand.
TTTTTGTGTAATAGAGCAGGTGGGTCTTGCCATTGATATCCTAGGGTTCCTTGCGTCCAAACCAACCAACCAATTCTAAATAGTTAAGAAAAGGTCCGTTGAATATTCTCGATTTAACACCTACACGGTATATTTCCCATTTAAAATGGTGAGGGTAAACTACAATATACAGCTAGCTGATCATGAAGTGCTCTCTTACCCTTAACAATAATGGCATAGTGAAGAATAATGGGTTCTCAACTTTGTTCCCTCCTAGAAAGAAAGCAAGAGCATGCCATACTCGAATATCATCGTCTAAGATTGTTCTAATCAAGATCAGGTTCATTTTGAGGAAAGTAGCAGCGATATATTAAATGGACTTGATATCAATTCTCTTAGGTTATGTTTACTTTCAGACAGCATTATGCTAAAACTTAAACAGAGCAACAGGGCACCTACTATTGAGATTTAGTTAATAGTAATATGTTCGCATAAGCTTCTCTTCAAATCCTATAGCGTCACTTTCGTAGCTAACTTTGTACTTGTGCATTACTACATGACGTGAATGGGATGGGACATTGTCTTCCACGTTGAGTTAGGAAAATAAATTGTAATGGACATGAACAGAAAAAAGATGATGTTCGCAAACTACGATATCAAAAAATAGCATATGACCAAAACTCACAGTCGTATGCTAAGAACCCAATTGGAAGAAGATAGAAGCAGTTCCTTAAAGCCACCAAAGCAGTTCTTCGGCCAGAAGCATCAGCAAGAGAGAACATCTTAAACCTGAAAAATGCAAGGATATGAGAAGCAACAGTATAGTTTAATTGTAATGGCCAGACAGTAGACATACCCTCCAGCAGCATAATCATTTCGGCATAGATAAGCAAGGGCCATAAAATGTGGTATTTGCCAAAAATAAAGGGCAGCTGGAAGAATCATCCCATTAAGCGAGATTTCACCACTAACTGCAGCCCACCTACAAATGCAAATGGTTTCAGTTTGCTATATAACAGGTGTAAACTAGAAGGGATGGGGGAGAAAAGGCAGTCCAAGCCCATGAAACGGGTCCATTCGGCAGTTAATAGTCCCCATTAATTATACCCATTAATGGGTGCCTTTAGCACACAGTCCACATACCTTAGACTCTTAACACATCTCCTCCCCAATAAATTAACACTGCTAAATGTTATCTTAGACACCTCCTCCATGTGCCTCCAATACTTAAATAACTTCTCCTTTTCGAAAAAACAGAAGTGCCCTTAGTAGCATTTCAAAGACCTTAGCGAGGGATTTCCACTACTACAAGTATGTCAAAATCCTCGTTACAGTTCAAAAGTTAAGGTTTTTAAAGTTTGAATCAACATAAAAGACAAAATTATACCCTCTCACCACGTGGATCATTAACACGTGATTTAATCAGGGGGTACTAGGAGTAGATAATTTAGTAAGAAAATGGTGCAACTAACTGAGAATGAGGAAATGTTTGTTTTGAATTTCAAATACAATGTGCAGATGATGCTTTGTTTCCACTATTTTAGCAATCAGCACAGTTCCTGAGAAAGGACAATGTGCATCAAATCTGCATCTTCATGCCTCGACAAAGTCGAAAAAATATGAGACTAGTGATTCAAAAATTTGGTTACTAAGAAGCCAGCTTTATTTAACAAATGTCATGTACATTAATAATTTTGTAGATTTAATGCTTGGTTTGGTCCCTCATTTGCATACAAGTTCTGTATTAGTGTAATGTGAACCGCATTTGACAGAAGTTTTGGAAATAATAGTTTGCTTCTAATGTCTGTAAGAAGTATGTCCCCAAAACTTCTGCTGTTGTTTTTGATTTTTGGGAGGTATGCTGGGTTTAAGTCAATACCCCTATACCTGCTATATATCAACAGAGATTGAAAACATTACAACCTTGTGTATCTCTTACCCCTGGCATCGGTGATTACGCAGGTCATTAGGATTGGAGCTAGGCGAGAACAGTCTCAAAAAAAGTTCAAATAAAAACAGTCATATAGGTAGACAAGAAATCAGCACTTTGGCTTGCCCCTATAAAAAAAATGGTCAATTTAGAAAAGCCTAGCCAAGGAAATTGATTTAATCAGGTGCTTGCATTTCCATGGAGGTTGAACTCCATCTCTAATCAGACTACCACAGTAGTAGAGTCAGTTCTGATCCAAACCCTTTTAAACCCATTCAGGACACCAAGTTTAAGACCCCTTCACATGACACCTATCTGAGTTGGAGATACAGCAGTGTTAACACTATGGCGCCATTAGCAGGGGGTTCCAACTATCATGTAATATCAGTAGATGATCTAAAAGTAGGACGTAAGTCCCATTGAGTAGTGATCTCTCTTGCACTCATACTGCCTTCAACATAGGTGAGAGAGCACTTGAACCTACCTGAGACTTCATTAAAAACACAAGTGAGGATTGTTTGTATAGGTGCAGTTGTTGTATTGATGATCCTATTGTTTCTTTCTATCCAAATCTAATAAATCGTAGCTGTGAGGGCAGTTGTCAGGATTTTAGAGAAGACTTCTTCCATATTAATACTGAGGATCCATAACTTCATTAATCGAAGACCCCACTGCTCTACTAACAAGGCACTTTCCAAATACACTGCACTCCATAAATTCTCAGCAAGAAGGCAGCGCATGACAGATGCTCAACGCTCTCATTAGATTTTTTACAGAACGTGCACAAGGAAGACTGGTGGACATGTCTCTAAACAAGTTCATCTCGAATAAGGAGAGCTCTCTTAAAGGCTTTCCAGCGTAGAGGAAGCTCTATAGAGGTTTAATGCAATGTGAGGCTTGTGGTTAGTGAGAGGAATAGATTTCTGTTTTGTTAGGACAAGAGCTTTCATGTCTCTATGGCTCTATCCAGAGGCGAAGCGAGGAAGTTGGTCCAGTGGGGTCAGGAACTGGGGGTACGGGGGCGCTTGCCCCTGAGAATTTTTTTCCAGATATTCCTAGTCTTCCTTAACCAATATCTCACTTTTTTGCAATTTTTAGCTATAACCGCAATCTTCTTCACGAGCTGCGTTTGGCTTGTCAGTCTTTATGGAAAGATAGTACTTAAACTAAATATTTAGACAAAAGCATTCGGTCATTTTTTTCATTTAAGAGCATGGGCCATGCAAAATCCTTATTGAGTACTCTATAAGGCTACCTTATAGGATCAGTCTACTAAGGTAAACCAACTTAAACAATTGATATTCTCAATGGGCTTTAAATACAGAGGTCAACAGACTCAATACAGCTTACAACACTTTAGTGGGGTCATTTGTTAGCACTCAGTCTATTTTACCATAAAATTCAAATCCAGTGGTGTCATTTGACCCCACTGATACTACCATCCCCATCCAGTTTAATCATCTTAGTTAGGAGTACATTGGACGTCTTTTATTTAATGATGAGATTAGCCCAAAGTTAATCAGTTTACAGTTTACTATGTTGTATACTTGTGCTCTAGAGAAAATCTTTTACAGAGAACCTTAGTTTATGGCCTTGGGCCCATCTACCTGTTAGGGGTCTTACTTTGTGGCAGTTGATAAAAAAAAAGGGCCAAGGAGGATTATTTTCTTATAAGGTCGCCTTTGGGAGACTCGGTAATAGCTACTCACAGATTCACTATGCTATAGGTCATCCACAACTCAGTAAGTAGTGATATTGCATAAAAAACAACAATCTAAACCAAGTCACGAGTCCGACCTGAGTCTGATTTTTCTTTGTCTCTCCATTCATCCCACTTCTCTCACCTCTTTCTTTTACTCTCTCTAACCTCATCCACTCTCCTTTCTCTATAAAAGAAATAAAGACATGAATAATAAGCATATATGTTTATATGAATATGAAGATCGGGAGATATTATGAACAATCAAACCCGTCAATATTTATAGAATTGCCCTTGTTGTGACACAACTAATTATAAATAAAAAGGGGAAAGAAGACACCAGAAAGAAAAAAGAAAAGAGAGTTAATCTAAGTTGAATTCGATGAGAAGTTACCCAAGAAGTGGAGGAATCGCACCAACAATAGCTCCGACCCATGTATTTAACGGGTGTATTTGCTTCAACGGAGTATACATGAACGCATAAAGAGCAAGATTAGTAGCTGCAAGTCCTGCTGCCAATATGTTAGCCTGCAATAACCTTGCCATTGAAGTTCTTACCAATTAGTTCCTAGTCTCAATCATCTGGGCATTAGATGAGGAAATTTGGTCATCATATCAAAAAGGGCATGCACAAAATGGGTAAACACACACCTGGCATGCCAATAATGTCGTGCCAGTAACTCCAACACTAGATGCCCAGATGGCTGCATGAGGGAGACTAATACGTCCAGAAGGTAGTGGGCGTTGCATTGTTCTCTTCATTTTAGCATCGTTACTTTTCTCAAATACCTGATATTCATAAAATGATTAAACTGAAATTAATGCCTCCATGTGCTTGCCTAAATTAATTAGATTTGTCACTATAAGTGAAGGCCATACTTTCAGAAATTATCATGAAGATTATATTCTATGTTTACAAGTTACACTTGAAAGATATAGGTTATTTATGCTATGGGAGACAAGTGAGATAATAAAATAGAAAGTATTGAAGAAGAAAAAATACAGAAAAAGCATTAAAATGTAAGAAGTAATAATTATTTGATGGCTTTACAAACTGGTCAAAATACTCACTTGATTTAAGGAGTTAGCAGATGCCGCAACCATCATGGTGCCAGTGCAAGTCCAACAAAGCCCAACAAAATCAACAACATTGCCACTCCCAAGGACAAAGCCAGCTCCAGAAGTTGCAACGACCAGCAAACTGAAATAAACAAAAAAACAAAAAAAAGATTGACAATTTCTGCCAAGCAGAGACACCTAAACAATGCAACCCAACTTAGTGCCAGAGAATTTAGATCTTCGAGGTAGCCTTCCAAGAGTTTATATTATTTTATCAAATACCAATACAAAAGCCATAATTTTGAAGAGTAAATTAGAAGCAACAGCACAGAATACAAATTCTGCAGCATGTACACAAAAGGCAAGTGAAGCATCTTAGATACTACAAACACAACCAAACTAATTTACATCCTCCATAATCATCGGAGGTAACCCTGATGTGGCTATTAGAAAGATAAAGGGTAGAGATAGAAAGGAGATTCATATCCGCATCATTCAATGTACATAAATATGCAGACACATTTATTACATGAGGAAAATCAACATCTTAACACAAAAAAGTTCAAGGAAAAACAACGATTATTAAGAAAAAAGAACCATAGATGCCGGTAATGAAGAACGAGCGGCATTAACTTACTTGAATCTACAAGATCGACAAAAGACAAAGAAAAGAAGCGCACATGAACACTTGTATTTTGGGCAAACATTGACCAAATCGACTCAGTTTTGTTTGAGTGGGTCATCTCATTTTGAGCTAATGCACATTAAGGATCAAAACTCTTTATTATGGGAGGTACATGAGTTAAAAGTGTAATCAGTGGAAGTTACATGTTATCTGTAGAAGTTTCATGCAACCTCATTGATAATGAATAGCTGTGTGTTTATTTGATTAGCAGTTAAGCTGTATATGCATACCTCCAACGTATAAAGAGGACTTGCTTTAATTTGTAGGCATCAGAAAACAAAAAAATTAACAATATCCACATTTTCTTTCAATTTTAATTTTTTTATGTTTTTACACTTAATTCCTTGATTAAAGCCTTGCACTTTCCATTGAGTTTTCAAGGGTTGAGCTTTATATGCTTCTGCTTAGTCATTTTTCATACATAACTAGTTTTACCTTGCAAAGACAACCGAAGGAGAACAATAACCTTGTTCCAAAGTTGGTGATCTTGGAAAATATGTGAAGAAGGTGGAGCTTAATGAAACAATCACTCGAGTACTAACTCAACTCGGTAACGTTAATGATAGGAATCATGGCCGACTGGCAACTCCGGCCACGTTCTCCACGCCTTCAGTCGACCTCTTCGTGGGACCCCCTTATTTTAGAAGTTTCAAAGTTACCTTATTGTTTTAGATATGTTTTCTATTAATTTGGGTAGTGCTTGGGAAGGTGGGGACTCCTTTTCTATAAAGGGGTCTCTTAGGGGGAGAGGTTAAGACTAGTTGGATTTCTTGAAAGAAAATCCAAATTGAAGGGTAGAGAGAGAGAGAGATATAGTTTTTGTTTATCAGTAGAGTAATAAAGAGTAGTTAATTTCTGCTTTTAATCGTTGCTTCTGCCCGACGATTCTACAAGTTAATGTTTCGCTTTCAGCTCAAATTGCAAATTCCAATAACAAAATTGTTCACTTCACCGTGGAGTTTCAAAAATCAGCAATACTCAAGATAAACAACTTGTATCTGACACTCCTACGGTCATAACAACTTCTTCATTGTCTCATTCACCTCCACTACAAATTTCATACACTCATCTCTCTCAACACCACCACCACATATTTATAATGCATTAACCCTCACCATCATATCATGCCCCTTGACCACCCTCTCATCGAGTTCGGACAACCTCCTCAACTAAAACCTCGCACTCCAATGCTACAACAACCATCATATTTTCCTCAACGTGGTCACAACCACTCACCTCTCTACCGGATCTCCATCAAATTAGCACAAACCTAAGGTTAATCGGTACAGGAATAACAAGGGAGATTGCTATTTGGCAAGGAATAAAGTCTTCACTGATCGAATGATTCTTATCTCAAGATTATTAACAGCTCGTATACAATTAGCCCTTTCTTATCGCAAGGTTCACATAAGGTTAATTATGTGAATGATTTCAACCGTTTGGACTCCGAGAACAATCTTTTCTAAAGTGGCCAATTGGTTAACCTCTAACACCAACCACACTCAGAGGAAACATAAGATCAACGCCACAGAAAAGTTCATTTCAGTCAATTTCAATTTTCAAGGAATGGACAATGTTTTACAACTCCTACAACATTTCTGAGATAATTCTCAATCAAATCTTAATCGATTAAGCTTTATTACAAACTAAAGGTTAACTGCTTCATAATTGATTTCTAATAGCCCAACAAACAAATCCATGCCAATGAATAACTCGAGGTAAATAGCAACCACAACTACAAAAGAGAAGGAAAAAGTAAAATGCCTTCGTCATAGGCAAGTTCATTTCAGTCAATTTCAATTTTCAAGGAGGGGACAATGTTTTACAACTCCTACAACATTTCCGAGATAATTCTCAATCAAATCTTAATCGATCAAGTTTTATTACAAACTAAAGGTCAATTGCTTCATAACTGATTTCTAATAGCCCAACAAACAGGTCCATGCCAATGAATAACTCGAGGTAGATAGCAACCACAGCTACAAAAGAGAAGGAAAAAGTAAAATGCCTTCGTCATAGGCAAGTGAAATTGATAAATTTATTAATTAATTAGAGTGTCATATAATTATGTTTCTTTAACATAAATATTTTTCTATTGAATTTGTATATGTTAACATTCGGAATAATTCAATAATTCATTAAGCTGTTCCCTATGAAACATGAACACTCCTCTTTTCTGAAAAAATCGGTGTCGATACATATCCGACACGGATAGGCATGTCGGAAAGGCCGGACACGGTGTTAAATACGGCAATGTCCGATAAAAATCGAAGAGAAAGAACAGTCAAGGATAGAGCATCAAATCAACAAGAAGAAGAGGAATTCAAGACGTTTTATACCTTTTGCATCTTGGAATTGAGATTTGAAGTCAAATCGAGTGAATCAAGAACCCTAGCCGCCACTGGTACTTTACTTTGGAACTCTAGCGGCTGCTAGGGTTCTAAATTAAACACTAACTCTCGTTTGCTTTTAATTTGGAAAAAAATAAGTTATGTTATCTGGTAGGTCAGGGGTAACTGTGGTATAGTTAAAACAAAGCAGTTCATCTTCCTCGAGATATGTATGCCAAAGGGAACTAAAAAATCCATGAGTTATGACCCAAGTTACTAAAACAATCCACTTATCCTCGAGATGTGTTAAAAAGACAAAAATAGGGGAAATACTAAGACTACTGCCGTGTCCCCGTTTTCACTTTTTTGGGGGTCGTTGTGTCGGACACCCCATACGCGTGTCAGTGTCACCAACACGCTTACCCGTTTCAATGTTACTTAGGTTGTTCCAATCCCTTGACAAATTTATGACTCACTTATTAAACAAATATATTTATGACTTGCCTAATTGTACTTCCCTACTTCAATTATTATCTCTAGTAGACTTACCATGTCCTTTATCTAAGCTTGGATTGCTAAGTGATGGATGAATCAACTTAAGACGGTTTTGGTTTCTACTATTAATTGTTACGTCACTCTAGAAACCTCATATTGTAGTGGGATTTAGATCCCCATTGGAACTACAAATCTCATTAAATTGTCAAGTTTAATAAAACATTTACGATAAATTAATTTTGATATATGTTGTTAATGGTCATTTAGGATTCATCGTATACGCTAGAGAAACTATGTAAGACAAGCAGTGGGGAATATCTGTAGAAGAACCATAGGTTAAATACTAATACAATTGATGGATAACCCGTCAATTGAAAATGTCTTCAACGGTGGCATCTATTACTATTCCAAATAGGGATATTCAAATTAGAGAATTAACTCAAGAGCCCAAAGTGATCCGAACACAACTAACATCATTCATATATTAGTCAAAAACAACTGCCTCACATTATTCTAGAAGAAAGAAGATAAGAAAGTATGCAGTTCTACATCAACCAGTAAATTTCAAGCTCCGTATACGAGTGATAGCGCAAGGTACAAGAAGAGAAAGAGAAATACAAACAAGGAAAATTGCATCTGTATGTGAGTAAATCAAGCAATGAGTGTCTAGCTATCCATTAGATTAACATAGTTGATCCAATGAGTTTCCAAAAATAATTTGTTGTAACAAAGGGGTCTCCAAATCTGCATTTCTCATCGAAGCCAATTCACAACTAAAAACCCCATTATTTATATCAAATTACTGTTCACTAGATGCATTAGGTCGAATATGTTAACGTAACACACGACTAGACATTATTTGCTTGACTAGCTCAAGAAAAACTGCTACTTCACTTGGTACTAATTCTCTCCCTTTTGGCATGTTGCACTACCGCCTGCTTCAAAAGCTCGTGTTTAGTAGCTAATATAAAACTTTGTGTCTCTTTTTTCTCTCTATCTTTTAGTTTGTTGCCTGATTATACTCTTCTTGCAGCCATTCTTTGGCTGTTATTTTGCCACTAACGCTAGTTTTGCTTGGATACCAATGAGTCCTAGAATTAACTGCGCTAGTTAGAATACCATCATTAAATGTGGTAGTAAGCACCGTGATTTAAACTCACTATATGATCTAAACTTAAACATTTATCAAATTTACCTTAGACGAGCTTTCGACAACTCCCAATAGCACCGCCCGTAATGCCGAAATACCCCAGCAACATCTCTAGCTCCTGATAACGACGCAGATGTTGGTGCAGATGAACCTATGATCGTAGCCGATGAGGAGAACCCAATAGCTCTTTCTCCAACGTATCTCTTAATAAACCCTAATTTCGATGAATTGAGAAAATTAGATGATGCCCCAATTGATGAATGGATGTGGGGATCGAAAACGCCACCACGGATGCTTGAAAAACGATGAAAAATAGGGCTTGAAATGGAGATTAGTTTCGAAGAGAGACTCGTCGCAGAGTTCCTCAACATTGTTGAGTGTGTGATCGATCTCTGAGATTGAGGGTTTCGCAAGAGAGAGCGAGAGAGGATGTTCTCAACACCAAATGCAACTTCGAGATGAAAGTGATAAACCTGATAGTTGGTGGTACCTCAGCTTTTCGGCTCTCCAGTGGAGCCTCCTCGTAAGGCCTACCAACTGTATTTTTGCAATGGGTCGGGATATTAGCCACCCGGCAATGCCAGCCCCGAGTTAAAAAAAGGGTAGGCACAACAGTCTTTCTCTCATTCAAAAGTCAAGTGAAGACGTCCAGAGACTTATCAACAACAACAACAACAAAAGGAAAAGGATGTTGATGTAGAAATAAATAACAGAAGAAAATTTATTCACTCTTAAGTTTATAATATATTACAACTAGTCTCATTTATATAACAAAACCTCTCTAAACTATTTCTATTTCTACCAAATGTGGGACTAAAGTAGATATGTGTAGTTACACAGGTACACACCAACACTCCCCCTCACGTTGAAACGAACATAATATGTTTGTATCAAGGTGGATAACAATAAGAAAGTAAAATAAATAATCCCTCATGAAAATATAATCACTCCCTCACTGATAAAAAAGTAAGGCTTCTCCTAAAACATATAAAACTTTTTATAGACAATCCTTTTACAGCAGTAGAAAGACTTCAAAACTCCACATATCTTTTGTGAAATTGACGGCATTTCGACTTGACATTTTTCCCACACGTATTTATGAAATCTGCGGCACTAACCGACTTACAACTTTTCCCACTCGAGGGTATGTAAATATCTTGAAGAGCCACTAAGGTAAAAAAATTAATCGATTAAGAGGATCACTCGAGGCTTTCTTGAGGAAAGATAATTATTTGAGGATAAAGATATTTACTAAAGGAAAGAAACAATTCACTCGAGGACAAAGAAATCCACTCGAGGAAGAGAAATCACTCGATGGAACGAAACCAATAACTCATGATCAAGGTGGAAGATAGTCTAACATCTTCGTCCGGTCCAAAGAGAGAGAAAAAGAAAAAACTCATGACTGAGGTGGAAGGTTAGTCTAATAATATCTTTATTCGATCTAAAGAGATAAAATTGCATCTTACGATAAGAAACAATAGAAAAGATATAAAGATAGTCATTAGAGGAAAATATAATCACTCTATGATAGAATTACTCGAGGAAAAGAAAATCACTCGAGGAAAGAAACAAAAAACTCAAGATCGAGGTAGAATTTGTCTAACATCTTCATCCGATCCAAAGAGGGAGAAAACTCATAACCAAAGTGGAGGGTTAGTCTAATAACATCTTCATCCAATCTAAAGATTGAAAATCGTATCTCACGATAGGAGATAGTGGAAAATATCATATCTTGATTTTGTCACTTGTACTTGTTAAATTGGCAAAATAGATAAAAGATAATTACTAGAGCAAAAGATGATCACTCGAGAAAAGAAACAAACTCATGATCGAGGTGGAAGGTTACTTAACAACTTCATCCAATCTAATGAGAGAAAATCGCATCTCGCGATGGGAACCGAAAAAGAAAATGTATTTCACAAAAATAAAATAAAATAACCAAGTACTTAATCTTCTTCAAAAGGAGATTAGACATACAGAAGCTCCACCACTGAAATTAGAAATCAAAGACTGTAGCAAGAAGAACTCAGTCTTCACTTCTTGGGCAGCACCTAAAATAAACACAAGCCAAAAACAGTTAGAGATTTGGGTCTTCATAATACTATATTAGCTAGTGATCACCACCAAAATACCAAACTAATCACAGAGAATGGGTATGAAGAAGCAACTGTTGAATAGCGATTTTTTTTTTTTTTTCTTTTTTTTTTCCTTCTTTCTAGTAATCCGGCGATGGCAATGGCCACCGTCGGCGGAAGCAAGGAACCATTACACTTTCTTCAAGAATGCAACCGCTCTGATACCATGTAGAAATAAATAACATGAGAAAATTTATTCACTCTTAAGTTTATAATAGATTACAACTTAGCCTCCTTTATATAATAGGGGATCTCTAAGCTACTTCTATTCCTACCCAATGTGGGACTAAAGTAGATATGTGTAGTTATACACATACACTCCAACAATTGAGACATGATCTTTACTCTTTCAGAACTCCTTCTACCTCCCTCTCGTTTGCTTAGTTATTTTGCGACTCTCTATTCTTTCTCCATAATATTTCCAACAGGGCGAAAATGGAGAAAAATCACAGCGACGACAAGTCAGAAATGAAGAAAAAAAAGCACAACACACAAAATACTTGCGGTTGCTATTTATACCCACTTACGTCGTCGTAGGCAGACTTCGCATCCGGCATAGTAAGTGATGCATACGGTGCATATGGAGAACGTAAGTGATACATACGAAGAGGCAACTGACCTTTTTGGTGAACACAAGTGTGTTGTTACGGCGAGAAAAATAACTTACGGCCCCACACGTAACCCTTCGGGGTTGTAAGTATGCGATTACGACAATGAAAATAACTTACGACAACGTAACTAGTACTTGCGTCGACGTAACTATTTCTATTAATCTATTAATGGAAATCAAAATTGTAAATTATGAAACTGAATTCCTCTAATCCAATCTGAAATAGAAATAGTTGGAGAGGAAAGATTAAGTTCTGGGACACAGAGAGATAGCGAGAGTTGAAGAGAGGATGTATTAAATCTTGCCGTAACTAGTACTTAGGTCGTCGAAAAATCTCATTTGCGGTTTAACGCAGGTTGCGTTTACGGTAACCGTAACCCTCCCACAATTGTAGAAATGATATTAGAGAGAATCTCAGATAATAGAAAGATGAGTAAAAATTGAGAGAGATAAAATGGAGAGATCGAGAGAAGAGAGGTTTGGCCTTCTTTTGTATGCAACGGAGAAAGAAGGAGAGAGAGAACGCGAAGAGAGAATTCAAAATCAGTTTTTTGCTTTTCTATTTTGTTTTAATTATTTTCCTTTTGTTTTATTTTTTCTTTTCTCCTCGAATAACGTATAGAGGAATGATGAAGTTAACATTAGACTTGACTGATGTCTACTTGCTTTGACCTCAGTCATGGGGTTGGCATTGCCTTTTATGGGGGTGGCTATTATCCTGATCTTTTTACAATTCAGAGGGCGCTGCCTCAGCAAACACAAACAAACACATAAAAAAAACATAAAAGAGCTATTCTTTAAGGTTTACATTCTTTTATCTTTGAAACTGTATTTTAATCTCTTCTTCTTTTCTCGAAATCCTTTCATGAGTGATCAAATTAACTAATTAACCCCCCAAACTAGCAATGCCCCTATATGGATCTTCTTTATTAGGCTCGAAAAGGAGGTAGAGGTGAATCCTCTAATAGAGTACAACTAGAGGAAGAACATCTCAGTTCTAAACTCCAAGAAGTGTGTGGTATCAAACAACCGGAAGAAGAGGTTTGGAAATGAAAGTTTTGAACTTTCCGGATCATAGTTGTGTATCTAGCATTTATACCCGAAGTTCATCACATATTCATTCTTCAAAAACAAACAATTACGCATACGCTATCACGCATGCAAACACGTTACTTTTGAGAATAAAGTTGGGGGTGAGCTTAATTTTTTGACATCTTACTTAATTTTTATTATATAGATATGTTGATGGTTTTCCTTTTGAATATTATTTATAGTATAACTGAACTTTTAATTAGAATACGTTAATGAATGTCTATACTTTGAGTTTGATTTTTTTGTTGTATTTTAATATTTCATTTGATCTAGGGTCTGCAACTAGGGATGAGCATGGGTCGGTTTGGGTTGGCATTTGACCTGTATCGAAACCGAACCGACCTAAATTGGTTTCCTAAATTTTGAACCCAAACCGAACCGATTTAGCTAAAAACCAACCCGCACCGACCCAATTTTTTTTAGCTTAAACCGAAGCCGCATTGACGAAATCAATATTTATATCAGGGTTTCAAAATCCCAACTTTCCAAAAAAAAAAACATTGAAAGGTTTCATCAGTAGCTTTTACAATCAAAACCTACCAATTCCTCCTCCTGAATCTCTCCCTCCGTTAAACCAAAACCATCCCCCGCCACCTTCAACTTCAAAAACCCTAGTTTACAATGAAATCTCAAAACCCAATCTAATGATTTAAATCATGGGTTTGGGTCAGAAACCCTAGCTTTTGAATCTATCGATTTGTTTGAAGAATCATAAAACCTTGCTGTTGTTAGCATCTTAAAATGGATCCAATAATGAAGAAACAATAACAATATAGTGGGACGAACCAGAGTATCAACATGTGTTCTCTCCCTCTATTTTTTTTTCTCTCTCTCTCTCAAAAGGGAGTCTCTAAAGGTGATGATATTGGACTATGCTTACATTTGTTTTGAAAGTAAAGTAAAGAGAAGGTGAGAGAGTAAAAAGAGGAAGAAATGAGAAGATCAAAGGCTAACAAATGTAAACATAGTCCAATATCATCACCTTTATTAGTTCTTATTTTAAAGAACCAAATGTGAATTGATTTTTGTCAATTCCTAATTTCCAAAACCGAAACTAACCCTATATAAACCGAATCGTTTTGTTTAATGTTGTTCGGTTTGGTTTTGCAGTTTTGTGACTTTTTGCTCAACCCTATCTGCAAACACCAATGTACACAACTCCAAAACAACTTACTTGTTTTTGGAAACCTCTTCCTGTAGGAGTTATTAAGCTCAATGTACATACCATGATCATCATTGTTCACTACATCAACTCAAATATATAAAGGCTCTACAATAAATGAGAGATGGACCAGGATATCTCCTAATGGTTGATGCAGCTTGGTGGTCTAGAGATAATTTTGAAGGAATGGGATTTGTTCTTTTTAATAATGCTAACGAACTTGTTGAGGCAGGACACAAAGGAATTTAGGCAGACTCTGCTGAAGAAGCTGAAGGGAGATCCTTTAGCTGGGCCTTCCAGTTAGTACAAGAAGAAATTAATGTTGAAGAACTTTCGATGGCAGCTGTTTGCAAACGACTAATAGACTATCTCCGACATCCTGGTCATGAGCTTTCTTGACAAGCATATGTCTTTGTTGACTCTTACCCTTTGGGTGGTGGTAGTTTGAGTAGAACTCTTTCTTTTGTTTACCTTCCTAGAATGTATAACTTTTGGCGCATGAGTTGGTAGTTCAAGGAAGGTTTTCTGATGCTCTGTATGATTTTTGTAATATGCCAGTATGGCTCACTGACCTGGTTAAAACTTTATTGTACTAGTTTGTGGTTGTTATATATATCGTGCTTGAAAAAAAAATCATCTTGTAATCACTTAAGCAGTGCTATTGGCATATACAAAAAGAACTTGGCCTTTTCTTTATTTTTTATAATTGAAGCTAGTTTTATATTCCCATGCTTTGCACGATTTAATTCAGAACTATATCAAAGGGCGTCTGTAAATACAAACCAAAACCTCTTATACAATATAATCATAACCAATAGAAGGAAGAAAAAAACTCATAAAGTACACATGAGATGTTCCTTCAATAGTTACCAATAACCCAAAAACCTGGTAAAGATTCTTCGAACCTCCAAATCTAATCTTCCACATGATTATATCATTTTTGGCCCATCCAAATGCGAAAGTGCATGAACGGAGTAATAAAATCGAATATGGAGTATTTCATATTGCCATTATGGAAATTACCATGAGCCATAGAGTTAGTGAGAACAATGTGTTAATATGATGTGGCATGGGTATATGAAAGAAATAAAGTTTATGGCATGATGAGGTGTGAGAAAAATAGTGGGGTTGGATGGTTTATATAGAGATTTAGTTAGAGCAGTTACATGTAGTAGGACATGAAGAGATCATTATGCAATTATGTAGCATGGGTGTTTCAAAGTTAATTAGCCAAGTACCTTCAACTTAATTAACATTAATAATTACACAGGTAATAAATAGATTAGGCATTAATAATTCCAAATAAAGTCATTATAATTTCAAAAAAAGACTTTAATAGACATTAAATTTGGTGGACTAAAATACCCTTTAAAATCTTAAAAATAACTTCATGTTCCAAGTACAACATAACGCTCTATATGATGAGAAAAATATGAGGAGGGCTCTCCATTCTCCAAATTCTTCATATTTCATATAGAAGTATATAATATATATATATATATATGCTATTTTAGAGCAAGAGAAGTTATTAGTAATTAGTAACAAATCAGTATGTGAAGAACAACAACAACCAGCAAGGTGAACCAAGTTCAGTCATATTTCTTAATTAGGTTATGAACCCGTGTAACGTATGAATGTTTAAGTTCATACTTGAGGAATTTACATGAAAAATTAATTCGGAATTGTAAGGACTTATTCCCGCCTTCGACCTCTTAGAGGATTTGATATCGACCTCTGCACAAATAGTTCAACTCCATAATCGCATGACGTCATTAAAGAAACCGTTACAAAAAAGAAGGATCAGACCATTACAAAACCATTATGAAGACCCATTAAAATTATGTTGTAACGTTCGTCATTAAAAAAGATAATGGTCATAAAACGGTCATAATATAATACCTATAAATAAGACCGTGGAAGAACATATTAAGGACAAATTTTTCTATTTATGAAATCTATACTAATCTATCAATAACACTTGTTGTAATAGATAGTTACTCAATCAATAATATCACTATTTCTAAATCCTCAAGAGAGATCATGGATTTTACCCATTCATAGGTTTCCATGATAATTCATGTGTGTTGGTGATTATTTGTTATTACTTGTGTTCTAATCATATTTGATGTGAGATACTAAGTTCGAGATCTAAAATTAGGTTCTTATATTTAGCATCATCTGTGGGAATCGAGCCAATTAGCCATAATTCTCAAATATATTAGGTACTTATCATCTTCATAGAATGTCGATCCCAAGTCAAAATCCCCTAGTTGGACAAACAGAAGGAACTGGCAGAGGAGTAAATCAAATGACAGAATTGCGCGCTACCCTGAACTTAGAGATGAAAAGTGAACGATTCCAAAATAGCAGTTGATAGAGGTATGAGAGGCATTGAGAATTCTTCAAGGATAATAGATGACAACACAAAAGAACAAAGAAGCACAACCCGCTACGTCAATAATTTTGGCTCGAGACAGGTTATGACCTCCTAGAGGTATCAGTCAGGGAGCAGATATATAATCCGATCATAACCAGCGTGGATCCGAAATCATACTAGTGCCTGCTATTCAATAAGAACTCGATAAAATTCCCATGGACTTCAGACAAGTGGAAGACATGCAAAAGGGGATGATTTGAATCCTTGTGCGTGAAAGACTCAGTGAGGGAAGTGGAGATCACAACCTCAGGGAGGATCTTCTCCAACGCCACATAATCACAGCTTGGCAGTTTGATACTCAAGAACACATGGACAATTGCATTAAATAGTTGTTTGAAGCCCAAACACGCGCAATAACATCTTCAACAAATTACAGAAGAGCCCGATTACGCAAGATCTCTTAGACAGTGAAGTGCCAACCAGTTTTCATATGCCAAAAATTTGAAAATTCTAAGGGATTGATCCCATTGAACATATTCAAGAGTTCCAAGACTTTTTAAGTTTGCATTCTACGCCGAATCACATTTTTTATCGACTATTCCTACCAG
Source organism: Kingdonia uniflora (assembly GCA_014058105.1). Classification (NCBI taxonomy): domain Eukaryota; kingdom Viridiplantae; phylum Streptophyta; class Magnoliopsida; order Ranunculales; family Circaeasteraceae; genus Kingdonia; species Kingdonia uniflora. The sequence goes on from JACGCM010002784.1 coordinate 2,895,962, forward strand.
TCTCCAGGGCGAGCCTCTACGATGGTTCCATTCATTGAAGGAAGGGTCAATTCATACTTTCGAACAGTTACAAGAACTTTTTGTTAAGAACTATTCGCACAATAGAGATAAAGAGGAGAACATGTACTTTTTAATCAGTCTTAAACAAATAGCGAGGGAGAAGCTCAAAGCTTTCACCAAAAAATTCTTAGATCTGACAAGAAGGGTAGATTATTTTGACTAGAAAATTACAGTTACGATCTTCACCAATGCTCTACTCATCGAAAGCCAAGCAAAAAAAACATTTCATCTCAAATAAGCCAACAACTCTAGAGGACATGATCAAAAAAGTGGATAGTTACATCGATCTCAAAAGGATGATGTTCGAGAGACAAAAACCACAAAAGCCAATCCTGACAAAAAAAGACAAGCCACATAATGAGAATTTGAGCGCACTATAGATACTAAAAGAGGCAGGAAACGAGCTAAATCTGATGGAGATCGACCTCGAAAGGGTAGCGACCTTCTAAAGCCATGCCTTCCAATATTAACTACTAAGTTGGCCAATATCTGCCCTACGCATCAGAAAGACAAGTTCTTTAGAAATGCCTAACCTCTCCATCCCATCGAGAGTAATCCATATTACAAACATCTCAAAGTCTGATATCATTATACGAAAGGCTGTTATGCTCTATAGAGACTCATGGAGTACATACTTAAAGATGTCAGATTGTACGAATACATCGTCAATCTGGATAGCTACAAAAATAGGAGTTAAAAACTTGATAATGAGGTCATTTAGATCGAATGAGGAATAGAGGAGAAACACCTATACCATCTTCTTCTCAACTACTTCATCGAGACATACAAGATCAACAGACAAGTCACATTCAAAAGATGTTATATCATATGATAAGAGGTTTTTAGGGGTCCTTTAGTTTAATACCCACTCAAAGTACAATTGTCGAATTATAGCATGGACGAGTGAGATCAAATCTACAAGGAGGTTTGGGAAAATAAATACTTTTTAGGCCGAATTATGATTTTATAAGAGATAAATCTAAAAGGAAGAAATAAAAGCTAATTATAAAACTTAATAAGAGAGAGAGCTAAGGTTTGGACTTGGCCTCTACCTTTCAAAACACTAATTGATATACAAATAGATCCTTATATCTCCATCAATCATATGTTCGTGTTAAGATAGATATAATGTTGTAAAATAAACAACTAAATCTATAGTAAAACATTTAGTGGTTATACTTTAAAGAGATGGTGAAGAGTATCTTAAAGAATTATCAACTCAACCATGGCTAGGCTTGAGTGAGTTCTTTAGTGTTTCCTCTTTTTAGATCTCCAAATCAAGTCTACAATTAGTAGTACTTGTTTGTATCTAAAGTTATCGTACACCAAACCGAAGCTATGGTTAAGCCTTCGATATGATGTACTAACTTATCAATCATAAAATACTAAGAGAAAACTAATTAGAACCTAATTAATACCAACTATTGCTCATCCAAGAAGATGCCTCATCCTAGCCTTAATTAGGAGATTAACCGCTTATCTCGGACTTCATCGCATTAACAACTAATGAAGACATTAACAAAAATTAAACTAAAAAGAAGAAGAAGAAGAAGAAGAAGAAGAAGAAAAAGAAAAAGAAGAAGAAAATTAACTTTATTTACTATTACCTTCTAATATGAGATACCCAATTACAATGGTGGGAGGATTCCTTTTATAGGAGAAGAAACCCAAATTTATAAACTATATTTTCACAATAATTTTTTTTAATATTATAACCAATCACCTAAGATTCTTGCATATAATTCTATTAAGTGATGTAGAGATTTTTTTTCATGAAAACTTTTGCATATATCTTCCATATAAAATATCTTCAAGGATCTTGGATGCAATATCTTCTTTGATCATATTCTCCAAGAATATTTGTTAATATATTTCTTCAATCTTAAGACCAAATATATTGTGTCTTTGACTTTTTGTACTATGAACTGTTGGAGACACTTTTACTTGACTTTAAGGGCTTGGTTTCAAATATTCATCTCTAATAGCTACAATTAAACAAGCGCATATAAGTATCCAAAAATAAATATAATGGATGACTAAAATACATGTTCGGGTATATTAAAAATGTCATAATTACACACTCATCAAATACCCCTAAACTTATCTTTTGCTCATCCCGAGTAAAATAAAATAAAAACCATTTTCGCGGGGAGTTCGATTACATTTAGTATATACAACAAGCTGTTAAATCTCGTGAGGGTTTGTAGTGACTTTAATAACGTATTTTCGTAGAGGCCAAAGATAGTGCTATATACCTTTAAAATATAGAATAATGGTTAAGAACTAAAAGCAATTGACACGTGATTTAATGTGGAAAACCCTTGAATGGATTAAAAACCACGACCTCTCCTAAGGATTTCTGAAAGAATGGTGTTTTTATATACATGCTAGTTATTACAAAGAGTAAGAGACTGGATATCTAAGTTCTGGTAGGGATGACTTTCTCTCAGAGTTCTCTAGGTGATAATAGCCGTCCTGGATTCTGATCTCCAGGTCTCTTTTTATAGGTCTTATAATATGACCGTTGGTTACATTGATGAGGGACGTTACAATATCAGGTTTTGATAAGTCTTCATAATAAACTTCTTTAACGTCTTGATATTTGTTGATCTGTAGCGGATCTATTAATATTCATTAGCTGTAACTTCAGACCGTTGGGAAGATACGATCTCTTATGATGTTCGTATGCATACGACCTGTTGATAAGTGGAGGAGTATCTTCTGTAGTGCAAAGTCACAGGATGGTTTGATATCTTTGAACTATAGGTAAGGAAGTCTGTACTACGATCTCCTTGCTTTTAGTCCTTGATTGGTTATCAGTGTGTTTACTCGAGCTATGTGAGTTCGAATATCGGGCTCAGTATGAGGATTAGAAGTAAACCCTCACAACTGCCCCATTTCAGCCAATAGCAAGAAAAACGTGTGTTGCGAGTGGTGTTGGTTGAGAAGTCTTGTCGTTTGAATTGAATGCTGCATTGATGGTTTCCATTTTATCTTGGAAGAATAATAGTTTCGACTGTTGGGTCTCCCGAAAATTCTACTTGAGATGTGCACTTGTGATGAATACCTTATTGGAAGTTGTGACATGTATTAAATGCTGCTAGTATATAACATGGTAAATAGTTTCTATCACTGTTCACCCTGGTTAACTTTGTCAGTCATTCAAATTGGTATAAGTAGTAGTGATGGTGACAACTCGACGCCAGGCATATGAAGCTAGAGTTCAGACCAAAATGGAAAGTCTACAAAATAATTATTTTGGGACCCAAAGTCTTTCTCTGCCGACTCCAATCTATGTTCCTCCAACTTTCATGGAATGTCATGGGAAGAAGTAGAGGAGGCAGAGGATGATTATCATCAAATATGGCGATTCCATTATGTGGTTTTGTTTGCTGCCCACCGTCGATCCTATCTTTGAATGCTTGCAGAAGATGCGGTAGCGGCGGAGGATGAGAAGGCCGCGGTGTCTTTTGTTAAGTACTGCCGATACCCCGCTAAAGATTGCGTATTGTAATGGTGGAGGAGGTTCTTCGTCGGCAGCGGAGGTGGGGGTTATGGAGGAGCCGTGGGATTAACTTTGTCCTCTACCTCACTCTAGTTCCTCTTCTTGGGCTTTGAGTTCTTCTTCTGGGCCCGCCCTTGTTTCTTCTCAAGTGCTGCACTGTCATCTGCAACGTAGGCTTTTCTTTGTAAAAGAAAAAATTGTCTGTAGAATTTGTAATCTTGAGTTTTGAACTGGTTGAAGTATTCGTCCTTGTAAATTGTTTTTCTTGAATAATAAATTCGAACTTTCATATCTTGTATTGTAAGTGTTTGAAACTGCTTGAATGAATTGTTATCGAACAAGTCAAAAATGACATAGGTCGAAAATATGTAGATCGAAATATTACTGAGTTGAACTGTGTAGATCGTGCTATATATTTGTTTCCTTGTTGTGAGAGTATCATCATAGTCAACTTGAACACTTGTTTTCATGTGTTGAAACTTGGTTGTGGCATCTGATGTGGAGTGATTTGCAAACTTCTACTAGATGTACAGCTATGTGAGGCATCAGTTCGATAAATCGTGCTGGATAAACTTGCTGCTGCTGGTAGGGAAATCATTTTGTGTGGTAAAGAAAACCATCTGTGCTGTAGGTCGGGTCATTGATCATAATGACTTGTTTTTGTTGAGGTTGTCTTGTCATCACTTTCTGTATCTATGATAATTTTTAACTTAAATATAACTGAAGTAGGATTTGTTACTGATTTTCTACTTCTGTCAGACCGAAATTGAGGTAAGTGACAGCTGTAATAGTTGTACTTAGGTTTTTGAATTGGAAATCATGCTTAAAATAGCACAGCAGGATCGTGTAGCCGCAAAAAGTTATTGTTGTACGGGAGTGAACATGCTGCAAGATCTGTACAAATCTTCTAGGGCAGTGAGTCCTTGAATTTAATAATGGTGGAGGACAGAGACAGACGTGATAACCATGCACGTTACTCTAAAGATCATCACGAGGGCAAACAAAAAGACGTGCCTGTAAAGTGGGATGATGCCAATACGTGTCCCAAAGAGCCATCGTTTAAAAAACTGAGGGTCAATATAAACTCTCGTCTTTCTCCCTTCCACGAGCCATATTCATTTGTAGAGAGAGAAGAAAGTATTTCTAGAGAGAGAAAGTCTTCAAACTTCAATCGTAGTCTACCATTTTACTGTGGTCTTCTTGTAAAAACTGACGCTTTGCAGTCTAAAGTGAAGGTGGTGACCGAAAATGACGATTGTTGTTCTTCTAGTACAGGTTAATGACTATGTTTCCACCATTTTCGTTGTTTTATTAGTTTCTTGGAACTGGTAATTGCATGTTTGAACTTCTGGGTAGATTAATAAAGTGTTGGGTACGGCGGAGGGAGGAGGCCTGTTTGATTTAAAAAACTTTAAATAGATATTTCTTGTATGTGCTAGTTGCGCTTAAAAAATCCGAAACCCAGCAGTAAAATTTTTGTATTTTCCAGTAGTGAGGAATCATCATCGTCTGACAAGATTATGGATGATTCGGAGGTAATTGGTACTGTAACTGCTGATGAACTGGTTATTCCTTCTGGGAAGGATGTAGGATTGCATGCGGGGATTGAAGCTGGGTAATTTTTTAGGTATCCCGAGAATGTAGACGTAGCGAAGAAATTTTTGCAGTATAAAAAGGGTTTAGATGGAAAATGGGAGCATTATGTGATGAATGCAGGGTTGTGGTTTAGAACTCTGGTAAGACCAGGTGGTAATATAGAGCATTATCAGGTGCCTTCCCTGGATCAGTAAAAGAGAAGTATGGATATAGGAGATGATATAGATATCGCTTATTATAATGGAACTGGCGCAAAGGTTGTAGAGGAAGGATTCCTTTATTATTTGAATCAGGTCGTATATGGGTTGAGTATTCCCCTAACCTTTTTCCAAAAGGGGGTAATGAATGCTTTAAAGAGTTGCCCTGGTCAATTAAATGGTAATGTCTTTGAGATGATGAGGGTCTGTGAATCCCTTAATCAGAGGTGGAGAGATGCGGGTATTGCGAGACAGTTCGTTACGGATGATGTCTTGAAATACTATAAGTTTAAATATGTGAAAGATTGAAAGAGAGGATACTTGTTTAATGATTCGGCGAGGCTGAAATTCATTGATTTTGAATCTCCTGGGAGACCCTGGTGCGACCATCTTGTGATGGTGAGGGGTAATTGTATGCAAGTGCCTGGGGAACCGGTGCCCGAGCGGATATATAAGAATTTTAACGAGAGTAAGTATTTTAATTCAGCCTGTAGTTCGTCTTTTAACTTATTGCGAGCTACTAACATAGTTTGTTGCTGTTTTGACAGAGCCTAATCCTAAAGCTGTTGCTGATACGTCGAGTTTTTTTGGCGTCGTTAGTCAAGAAGGAAACGAACTGAATAAAGTTCTTGGAAAACTAGGTATTCGCAGAGAGAAGATATTGAACTCTGTAGTTAAAAAAGTGCAGCAAGCTCATCAAAATTAAGCTATGGCTACTTCTGGCTCTGCTTATGCTGATGTTATGAAGATTCCTACCTGTGATATGAGTACTTCGAGTTCCTTAGTTCGACGACCTAGAGTAAAAAGGATGTTGCCGCCTTCTGAGCAAACAACTCCTGTGTAGACACCGTAGGTAGGGACTGAGGAGGTGGATGCTGCTGTTAGTGAGGCGCCTCCTCTTATGAAGCAGAGGCAAGAGAGGAAAGCCAAACCGGCTTCTACAAAAAAGTTTGATCTTGACGTGGTGGGGCAGATGTCTCAGGAGCTGGCTAAGCATGATCCAAAATTTCTGAGTGTTGGGTTTAAATCCAGTATGTCTCAGGTATGTATAATGTTTGCTTGATCGTCTTTGTTTTAAGAAACGATCTGAGTGATCATTATGCTTTGTTATAATTGTGTTGTAGGCTACTGTTGTGTTCGAATCTGCCTTGGAGGTTCTGATGACAGGTGCTGTTGATAGTGACGAACTTGTTCGGCAACATGATGCAGAGAAAGCTGCTCTGCGAGAATAGTTCGAGAAGGAGAAGGCTCTGCAGAGGGAGCAGTTTGAGAAGAAGAAGGCTCTGCAGAAGGATCAGTTCGAGAAGGAAGCTGCAGCTATGAAGAAAGAGGTTGAAGATAAGGCAAAGAAGGTTGTTGACATTGTGGTGGCTTCCCGAAATAAGCTGATTCAAGCCTTCTACTTCTGGGGCTTGAGTAGAGAGGATGTCGATCTTGCTCTTACAGAGAAGTATAGCGAGATCATCTTCCCAGGGGATGATACCTCTCCAGTGGCTGAGCAGACCCCGACTCCTCCAGTGGTTGATGATACGACCAAGGAGGTAGCAAAAACTAATTCTTGATTCTATAGTTGTAACATAGTTCTGAGACTTGGTTGAATTTTGTCCCTTGTACTGGTGATAGAACTATTTTTGCCGAGACTTAAATTTTTTGTGGTTGTTGTTGATATATGTTTTTTTGATGGTGAATGTATAATTTATATGCAGGAGGTAGTTCGTTTGAGGGGAAAAGTGAGCGAGATGGAAAAGGCCTTGAGTCGAGCAAGGGATTCCATCAATCGTGCTCAACAGGTACACAATAAACTTGAATATGAGAGACGTCTTCATAAGTCAAATTTTGATAACACCTTTAAGGAGTTATTCGAGCTTCAATGTAGATATGGAAAGATAAAAATTGTGAGGGATGAGGTTTTGCGAAGAGAGAGCAATAGGTTCGCTTTACTCCAAAAATCCTTTAATGATAAGCGGTTCGTAGATGAGAGTAATAAGTTAGAGTGTCAAAGGTCATTATTGTCTTTGACGCTTTATTTTGAGGCCAAAGTTGATAGTGAGCGGGGCTTGAAGGAAGCCTATTTAGAACTGTTAACTGCGAGGGCCATAATGCCAGACCCAGCTCAGGTGAAATTCTTGGCGCAAGAAGCGCGTAATCGCCATAGTATAGAGGCACAAAGATGCTCAGCTCGGGCTGGAGTATCCATCATATGGGGTGGTGTAGGACCATTGCTTAATGAGCTTAACTTTTGTAGGGGCAAAGAGCAATGAGGATCCTGCTCTTCAACTTAAAGAAGGAAGATAGAAGGATCCAGGCACAATTAGAAATCGATCTGAGGCATGCTTGCGACAAACTGGAGCGATGCAAGGGTCATAATGCATGTCTGAAGAGGGAAAAGGTGGAGTGTAATAAGTTGTTGCAGAGTTCGGATAAGATAGTGACATTGTTAGAAGCGCATTTACTAGATGCGCATAAACGTTTGCAAATGTTCAAATTGTGCTTGAAGAAGTATCTTACTCCAAAGCGGGGAAAACGTGCTAGTAACACAGATCACGAACGTCAGATAGCCGATGTGATCGCGTTTTATGGGGGCAAGCTCGAGAGAGTAGAAAATGAATTTAGACGTTATATCTCGAGCTGTGGTAAAGATGTTAAAGTAGAGAATGATAAGATTAAAAATATGTGGTTTGCAAAAGGGAATGAGGGTGGAGGAGTTTCAACCTCGAAACCGCGAGCTGAAGAGTCTGAGGAGGAGGAGGTCGAAGATCTGTTACCTCACACACAGCATAAGACCCATCTGCAAGATGTCGCAATCTTTAATGAACCTTTGTAAGTAGATGCAAGTAATAGTAGAGTTCAATCATAAGCCAACTAGATTGTGGCATATAATTGTGCTCTGCATAATGTAGTTAATTCGTGTATCATAGATTGATGTTGTAATAAATGTTGTTGAATGATATGTCTTGTTTGAATGAATATCTGTTGATTGATGTATTGCGTTTGTAATCTGTTCTTTTAGACTGAAGACAATGAACATGACGAACTGCCTGTCTTATCCACATCAAATAAGGAACTGTCTGCAAAGTTGCAGCAATGTTCGTTAGCAGTTGAAAATACGACTTTGTCGAATTCAAAGCTGGAATCTGATATGTTGGAACTGTAGAGTCGGCTAAATGCTGTGATTGTAGAGTTATCATGTAAGGATGCAGAGATATTGACTGCTAATAATGAAGTCGAACTGTGGAAAGAATCTCTGAAGAAGATAAAGTTGGAGACCATGGCTATGAATCAACAAGTACTGGATATGTTAAGTACGATTGAAAAGCAGAAGAACGATCTGTTTTACCATCAGTCGGTGGTGACAAATAATACTGATCTTTTAAAGAAGCAAGATGCTGAAATCCGTCATGTGCGAGAGCGTCTGAAAAAGCTGAACTGGGATTTGCGTGAGGCTCAAGATTCTTGTTAGAGAAAAAGCGACCATGCCAAAACTCACGGGGAAGCATGTTCCAAGAAAAATTGAGAGATGAACGAAACCATCAATAAGTGTAATTCGTGGATAGCCGATCTTAACCGGGAAAAATGAGCTTTAATACTAGAGTGCATGCAAGGTAATGAAGTTTACGAGGAGCTCCATGTGAAGTATAAAGAGTCGCAGAGGTTGGTGGATGCAACAAATGATAAGATCAATTATTCGAAGAAGGTAGATAAGAAGTTGTAACATCTGAAGCAGGAGATGGAGCGTAGTGTGCAGATAACGAAGCAATATAGAGATTCGTTATTGCAGAAGAAAAAGTCTCTAGTAGATCGATGTAAGGATCTTGAAGATGAACTAAACAAAGTGAAGACCGAGCTTGGTGAAGCTATGTTGATAACTGCAGATGATGCTATATTGCGCACTATGGCTATGTTGCATGCAGATGTAGAGAAATTTTGAACAGAGCCTGATTCGATCTTGGCTGTTTCAACTGAATACGGCATGGAGTATGATTTACAGCTAGAGCGGTTATCTTATATAGATAATCTGATGCCGAGAGTTATGGAATTGCTGAATGCACCTTCTACTGTAGTTGATGCAGCTATACCTTTTCCTGCCTTACTTTCATCTGGGTCTGGGGAAAGTTTGAATGTTGTACGCCCGAAGTGTGAAAGGTAGTTTTATTGTTTATATTGTAATGAGACACAGTGTAAATATGTCTTTGCTGTAGAAAAAATGTCAAAAGTTTAGTAGAAATTTTTTTTGTTCTATAATCTCTTTGTATGGTCGAATTAGGCAAACTAATAAATGTCAATGTAGAGATATGATTGTAGTGGTACTGTATTCTCTTGTACATAGGTCGAATTGAGCAAGTTAATAAGCAATCATAAAGAGAGTTATAAAATGTTTGAATAGCTAAACAATGCGTCTCTGCCAGATCGAATTGATTGAATCTATAAGCGACCTTTGGAGAGCGAGTATATTTGAAAATCGATATTGTAGGTCTCAGTCATAGGTCGAATTGAGCGTATCAATAAGCGACCGTACTGAGACATCTTTTAATATTGAATAGCTGTATGACGCATCTCTGCCAGATCGAATTGATTGTCTCAATAAGCGACCCTCCGAGAGCGAGTTTATTTGAACAGTTATGATGTAGGTCTCAGTCACAGGTCGTATTGAGCGTATCAATAAGTGACTGTACTGAGATATCTTGAATAGCTGTATGGCGCATCTCTGGCAGATCGAATTGATTATCTCAATAAGCGACCTTATGAGAGCAAATTTATTTGAACAATTATGATGTAGGTCTCAGTCACAGGTCGAATTGAGCGTATCAATAAGTGACCGTACTGAGACATCTTTGAATATTAAATAGCGGTATGGCGCATCTCTGCCAGATTGAATTGATTATCTCAATAAGCGACCTTCGGGGAGTGAATTTATTTGAACAACTATGATGTAGATCTTAGTTACAGGTCGAATTGAGCGCATCAATAAGCGACCATACTGAGACATCTTTGAATATTAAATAGCTGTATGGCGCATCTTTGCCAGATCGAATTAATTATTTCAATAAGCGACCTTCTGAGAGCAAATTTATTTGAACAACTATGATGTAGTTATTCTCGGAGATAGCAGAAATGCTTGAATTGAGTAGACTTGCAAAATGATGCTGAAAAAGTACTTTATTGCATAATATCGAATATTACAACATATTTATCTTCGATGTAGGTTCAGTCGGCGGGTATTCCATGGATTTGGTACAGGTACTCCATCATACGTACTGAGATTCTAGGATCCTAAACCACTTATTCCAGTTACGATAAAAGGACCTTCCTAATTCTCTACCAGCTTCCCTGCATTAGGGGCTTTGCGATGTGGTAGGATTTTTCTGAGAATGAGGTCTTTAACTTTGAATTCTCTATGTCGGACATGTTTGTTATATGACTGGGATAAAGCAAGATGATATCTTTCTAGATTAACAAGGGCTCTGTCATGATGTTTCCTCGATCAAATTCAGATTATATGCGATTTGAAATTCGCTTTATTCATCGGTCATCTCGTGACCTCGTATTGGGTGATGGTATTATGTGGGAATGATGGCTTCAGTTCCGTAGGCCCGTAAGAATGGAGCACAACCTGTTGTAGTTCTAGGAGTTGTTTGGTAGGCCTAGAGTACATATGGTAACTCGTTCACCCTGTTCCCCTTTTTGTCGTCTAAACGCTTCTTGATGCCATCCACAATAGTTCGATTAGTAATCTCAGCCTGTCCGTTTCCTTGTGGGAAATAAGGATTGGATGGGGACTGAATAATGTTGTGCTCATTGAGGAATGCGACGATCTTGGAGCCAACAAACTATGGTCCATTATCAATTTGGATGAGATATGGTCTGCCAAATCGGATAATAATGTTCTCCCAGATAAATCTGATGACTTCATCTTCTCGGGTTCGGCACAACGGAACTGCTTCTACCCATTTAGTGAAGTAATTTGTAGCGGCAAATAAATGTTTTCGTTTTCCAGGTACTGTAGGAAAACTCTCCTATGAGATCGAGAGCCCATTGTCTGAATGCCCAAGTGACTTGGCTCGAGTATAGTTCAAGTGCTGGAGCTCAAATTTTAGGTCTGTACCGTTGACAAGCGTCACACTTACGGGCATATTCGATTGCCTGTGCTTTCATCTTAGGCTAAAACATTCCTTGAGTTAAAGCTCTCTTTGCGAGAGATCGTCCTGCTGCATGTGATCCGTATGTGCCTTCGTGTAGATCGTGCAAGAATTGTTGTTCTTCTTTGTCAGATAGACAAAGGAGGAAGAGACCAGTGTCCGAAATTTTGTACAGGAGATTGCCCTGAATAGGGTATCTTCGAGCGTTGTCAATTAATCTCTGCCACTCTATAAGATCCTCAGGAATTGGCCCGTCGAATTTATTTTGAGGTTCGATGTAAGTAATGAAAGGCTTTCTCCAATAATCTTCTATCTCTTCGTTGCCCCTAGTATTAATGGCGTTAGACTCGATGGTATTGATACTGGGGTTAGAAATGACGTCGATCTTTAAGTAACGACCTTCTGATCCGAGGACACCAGCAAGGTAAGTGAGCGCATCTGAATGTCTATTTTCTCCCCTTGGAGAATGCTCTATAGAAATTGTCTGGAATTTGTTCATTCGTTCGACCATTGCAGCTGCATAGTCAACCATTCTCCCATTGGCTTGATAGACGCCTGTGTAGTGGTTGACAATCAGTAGTAAATTACTGTAAACTTAGAGTTCTGCTACTCCCAGTGTGATTGCCATGTCTAAGCCATGAATTAAAGCCTTATTTTCTGCTTCGTTATTGGTTGCTTCAAAATTGAGGTGAGCAAATTTTTCGAGCCGATCATTAGAAGGAGTAATAAGAACGATTCCAATCCCTGATTCGGATGGACCGACAGAACCGTCTGTCAAAAATCGCCAACCTTTCTTTGTTACCCAATCTGACTTATCTTCGGACTGATCTGTGAGTGGCTCATCTTCCTGATCAATAAATTTTTCATCCCAATCAGGATCTTCTACTAGAAAGTCTGCTAGAAAATCTGTTATAGCATGACCTTTTTCAGAATGGCGTTGATCGAAATGTATATCGTGCTCCCCAAGTGTTACAGACCATTGCTGAATATGTCGAGATTTTCGCGCTTGGATAAGATTTCACGAAGTGGATAGTTCGCCAAGACACGAATAGTATGAGCTTGGAAATACTGCTTCAATTTTTGTGATGTATAGACGAGAGCTAGAAGAAGTTTTTCAATCTTGGTGTATCTCGTTTAAGCGGGAGTCAGAGACTTACTGATAAAATAGACTAGTTTCTCAGTCTTTTCTTCGATTCGGAGGAGAACGGAGCTGAGAGATGTATTTGTGATAGCTAGGCATACTATGAGCTCTTCTCCATCGGCTGGTGTGCTCATAACTTGTGGCTTGCCCAAATAACTCTTGAGCTCGAGGAAAGCCGTTTCACACTTGTGTGTCCATTTGATCTCTGGATCATTATTTGATTTTCCTCGTGATGTACCCTGTTTTAATAGATTGAATAAAGGTCGACATTTGTCTGAAGATTTGGATACAAATCTGTTTAGCGCTGTAATCTTCCCGGCTAGCTTCTGAACGTCTTTATTTGTCTTTGGTGATGGCATAGCCATGAGAGCTCGTATCCGTGATGGGTCAGCTTCAATCCCTCTTTTACTGATTAGATGGCCTAGAAAATTTCCAGATTGCACTCTGAACTGGCATTTATTGGGATTTAGACGCATCTTGTAAGATCGTAAAATCTTAAAAGTTGCTTGCAAATCAGTGAGATGGTTCTCTTTCTTGAGACTTTTGTAGAGCATATCATCAATGTAGCATCCATTGATTTACCGAGATGGTCTTTGAACATTTATGTCCTCAATCTCTGATAGGTAGCTCCGGTATTTTTCAAGCCGAAGGGCCGGACTTTATAGCAATATAGACCTTGTTCAGTGATGAACGCAGTCTTGTCTTGATCTTTGGGAAGAAGTGGTATCTAATTATATCCTGATGCGGCATCCATCATTGAGAGGAGTTCGTGCTCTGCAGTGGAATCGAGCAGGTGATTGATGATTGGAAGTGGAAAGCTATCTTTCGGCGTGTGCTTGTTGAGATTTGTGAAATCAGCACTGACTCTGATTTTACCATTCTTCTTCGGGACTGCGACAATGTTTGAGATCCAGTTCGAGTAAATAGCTTTGGGAATGAAACTGACCTCAATAAATTTATCGATCTCTTTATTCACTTCGTCTCGCAGTTTTGGTGCTAGAGTTTGTTGCTTTTGTTTGACCGATTCTGCTTTACCTTTCAACCCTAGCTTGTTGCATGCTATAGCTGGATCGATCCCTGGCTTTTCATGTAACGTCCATGCAAAGACGTCACTGTTCGCTGTGAGGAATTGTATTAGATTCGAGCGTTCCTCCGTGCTTAAGAGAGTTCCAATGTGAGTTCCCCTGTTCGTACCACTGATTTCGACATACTCTGTTTGTTCGACGTCTGGTAACTGAGGTTCTGCTGGAATTGACTGCTGTAATTGTTATGCAAGAGTTGTTCCAGCTGGCCTAGTTTTAATGAAAACAACATTATCACAAGCTCGAGCTAATTTCTGGCTTCCTTTAATTTCGTAGATCCCTCCTTTCCAATCGAACCGTAATGCCTGATGATATGTGGAGGGAATAGATTTTATGTTATGTAACCATGGTTGTCCTATGATTCCCAGGTAACGGGATTTGGCTTTGGTGACGTAGAAAACTATGTCAAGTGTGACTGGCCTGGCTGTGATAGGAAGTGTGATTTTCCCCATACGTTCTTTCATAAAGCAGTTGAATCCAGAGACATTGATGTCAGTTGGTTCGACCTTGTCTGCTAGGCCCATTTGGTCGATTGAACTCTGGAAAATTAGTTTGATGTTGCTGCCAGTATCTACCATTATTGTATGTAGAACTATGTTCTTCATCTTTAACATGATCACAAGTGCATCTTGGTGTGGAAAGTTGACATGACTAACATCACAGTCTTTAAAAGAAATCCCAGCTCGTTGGTTGCTAGATTCTGGCAGCAAGCGAGCTTCTTTATTTGTCATTGTCAGATCATGGCACTGTCCAGCACTCCTACGCTTGGATATGTTGGAGTTGTTAATTGTCTGAGTCTAGATGAAGTATAAGTGCTTTTCTTTATTTGTTTAGTCAACTTGGACGATCTTGGCATCAGTCTTGTAGCTGCCATCCTTATAACTTTTGATGTCAAAAATATACTCCAGCATTCGACCTTGTGCAAATATATTATGGAGAAAAAATATCAATGCGAAACATCGCTCCGTGTTATGATGTTGAATCTAGTGGTGAATGCAGTATGGCATTCCTGGTATGGGCGTAAGAGTATTGGCAGTTCTGAAGAATTCATCTTTTTGTATCAGCGCGTACAAGTCTACAAGAGTTGCTATTAAACTGTGGTATACACAAAATTGGCTTCTTTCGCCCTTGGGTCCTTGATTGCCATTGGATTTGAATCGCTTCTTATCACCCCCATAGTCTTTATTGTTGTTATGGGCTCGTTCGTCGGGATGGCCTTTTGTTGGTAGGGTGGTACGTTGAGTTCTTGGCTTCTCAGTTATCAGTCGTTCAAGGTCGATAAAGTTGTGACCTTCTCTATCATGTCCTCCAACGTCAATGGTTTGTTGAGAACCAGGTGCTCTTTGACTCGTCCGTCCGCGATTAAAGCATTATTGATGGCGGAGATTATGATTTTCTTGTCGAGGTTGTCAATTTTCTGGGCTAGTCCAAAAAATTTCCTGGTAAACGTCTCTAATTTTTCATCTGGCGCCTGCTTGAGGCTGAACAAAGAATAAAGACTTTCCTCCTTTTCTTTATTGTGCAAATAGTTTTTGACAGACAGTTTGCGAAATTATTCGAATGTGAAGATAAATCCTTCATTGAGTGTGTGGAACCATCGTAGAGGTTCTCCTTTCAAATTGGTCGGAAAGAGGCGGCAGAGGATGTGGTTAGATATCGAATGCAGTCCCAAAGAATCCTAAAGTTCTTGGACATGTTCCACAGGATTTCCCCCCTTGTATTTCTAGATCTTTGGAGTATGAAAACTGGCGGGCACTTCCTTATCTAGAAACTCTTGTGCGAGTAGGCTCTTAAGTAGTTTAGGATAACTATTTTTTATAGTGTGTATTTGAGTGTCTAACAGCTCCTTAATGCGTTTGCCCACCTGTTCCAGAGTGAGATGTAGGCGAGACGTGATAGTTCGTCTTGTTGTTGGTCCTCCCGCATGATTATGATCTCCTGTTGCTTCTTTTATGCGGTCATAGACTGAAACTCGAGGATTTTCTCTATTTTGTTCCTCCTGTTGCTGCAGATCTATTACCGCTCTAGCGGGTAATGGTGGATCGATGTGACTCCGAGGTAGAACTGGTTCTTGTTAAATTTGAGGAAGTGCTAGATTTCGACCTCGATTTCCGAAGCAATCATGGACTGATATCCTCGAGGCTGTAGGCAGAGCGTTCTATTGTCTCAAATTTGCTGTTATTTAAGCTTGAAGTGCTTTGATTGTGTCCTGCATGCTGGCGGGCTGTTTCCCTAACTCTATTCGTCGTTCGGCTTCTGCTTGCACAGTTGTTCGCAAATCTTTGACTCCTTCAGCAACGTCAAGCAGGATGTGGAGTGATTTGTCTTGATTTGCCATCTTTCAAAAGTGAATGCGGTAAAAACTGGATTGGAGAACGCTGAGTGTATGCTTCGATTCCCACAGACAGCGCCAAATATAATAGCCTATTTTCATAGAGACCGAAAACAGTGCTTTACACCTTTGAAATATAGAATAGTGGTTGAGAACTGAAAGCAATTGATACGTGATTTAGCATGGAAATCCCTTGAATGGGTTAAGACCATGACCTCTCCTGAGGATTTTTGAAAGATTGGTGTTTTTATATATATGCTAGCTATTACAAAGAGAAAGATACTGGATATCTGAGTTCTGGTAGGGATGACTTTCTCTCAGAGTTCTCCAGGTGATTATAACCATCCTGGATCCTGCTCTCCAGGTCTCTTTTTATAGGTCTTATAATATGACCGTTGGTTACATTGATGAGGGACGTTACAATATCAGGTTTTGATGAGTCTTCATAATGGTCTTCTGTAATGTCTTGATATTTGTTGATCTGTAACGGATCTATTAATATTCTTTAGCTATAACTTCAGACCGTTGGGAAGATACGATCTCTTGTGATGTTCGCATGCATACGACCTGTTGATAAATGGAGGAGTATCTTCTGTAGCGCGAAGTCACAAGATGCTTTGATATCTTTGAACTGTAGGTAAGGAAGTCTGTACTACGATCTCATTGCTTTTAGTCCTTGATTGGTTATCAGTGTGTTTACTCGAGCTATGTGAGTTCAAATATCGAACTCAGTATGAGGATTAAAAGTAAGCCCTCATACTGACTATACCCATAAAAATCAATAATGGCATTTTAAACAATTCTAGAATACACATGACACATTTCCTTTGAACTTATCCTTACTTCGTTGTGACAAAAATATACTGATTGAAAAATTCTTAAACTTGATATTCTCCCAAGTATACCAAAGAATATTTTAAGTTTATCCAAAACTTGAGGTACTACCTCAAGATTAGAAAGATATTCAAGTATTTTGCTTTAACTGTATTTAAGTATACAGTGAAAATAGTTTTATCGCCTAATATATTGTCAAGAATAATTTACTCAGTTTTTTGTAGTCTAGCCCTTACTGGAATATATTCAATGGTCAGTTCGACAAGTGCCTTAGTCAATTCATCTTCCTAGATTTTTTTATTTTTTTATTTTGCAAGCTTTTTCTTTTGAGTACATTATTTCTTACTGAAGCCTCCGTAACAAGGAGTTTTCGGTCGACAATCCCTACCAGTTGGCTAAGGTTGCCAGGGTGTGGTACCCCATCATGACTTAGACTCATAATTCTTATAAGTAACATTTTCTTGTGCTCCTTTCACATAGTTTATGGTCAAAATCAAGATTGGTTATAATTTTTTCTCTTTCAGTTCTTAATTATGTAAGTAGCCTCTCAGCGTAGAAGTTCTTTGAGCACATTTGGCTTATTATTATTTTTCTTAGCAATGAACTTATTTTTAGGCAGTTGTCTCCCTTATAGCAAACTATTCCTAACATAAATGTTAAATTTTACTTATACTGAGCAAAAATCTATTAAAGGTATTAATTTCAAAACTGCAGTGAAGTGCACGTTTTTAAAATATGCCAAGTTCCCTTAAATTAGTCGCAAATAAAAAGATAGTACATCTAGCTTAAGATAGTCTAAAATATTCTAGTGTATACTTGGTACAATTTTAAAATTTAGGCGTTTCTATAATATTTATGTCAATGTAAAATCAGTTTTAGTGTTTGGGAATTCATCAAAAATATATCATAAATTGCCAAAGTGCCATTATTTCACTTTTCTTTAAAAAACATTTAAAGAAATGGTTTCCTACCCCCAAACTTAAATCAAGCATTGCCCTCAATGTTTGAGAATAATAAAATAAATAGAAAAGGAAAACTAAAATTTTTCACCTGAATATGTCATGGGTTGCCTCCCAAGAAGCACTATGTTTACCGTCTTCAGCCAGACGAATGTACCCCATACTTAAATGATGTTACAATGGTACTATAGAGGTACACAATGTCAGCTCTGATATACTGGATCATCTAGAAATGTTTTCTTTTCATCAAAAGTATAGGACTCTAAGTACGGTTTTAATCATTGGTCATTGACCTTAAAAATATTTATGTTTTTAGGATCTTCCACCTCTACTGCCCCATGAGGAAAAATAGTTTTAGCCGTAAAGGGGCCATGCCAACGGGATCATAGTTTCCCAGGAAATAGACAAAGCTTGGAGTTATAAAGTAATACCTTTTGATTGGGCTCAAAGGTTTTACGAATAATTGATTTATCGCGAAAAGCTTTAGTACGTTTCTTATAAGTTTTTAAACTTTCATAAGCCTCATGATGGAGTTCATCTAACTCAAAAAGTTAAAGCTTTCTTTTGGACCTAGCTTGTCCATTTCAAAGTTAAGGGCCTATGTGGCCTAAAGAGCTTTGTGCTTTAGATCCACAAGCAAGTGGTAAGCCTTCCCAAAGACAAGTCTATAGGGTGACATTCTAATTGGGGCTTTATAAGTTATTCGATAGGCCCAAAGAGCATCATCAAGACGATCAGACCAGTCTTTGCGATAAACTCGAACAACGTTATCTAAAGTTCTTTTAATCTCTCGATTGGAAACTTCTACTTGACCATTTATTTATGGATAGTAAGGTGTGACAACTTTATGAGTAATGGAATAATTTTTTAATAAAGTTTTAAAAACACGATTGCAAAAATGTTTCCCACCATTACTAATAACTGCTTGAGGAGTGCTAAAATAATTAAAAATGATTTTTATCAATTTGACCATAAGCTTATGGTCATTTGTCAGACATGCTATCGCTTCAACCCATATGGAGTCATAGTCCACTGCGACTAGAATATAAAGGTTTCCGCGAGATGAAGGAAACGGGTCCATAAAATCTATGCCCCAAACATCAAAAAGTTAACAATAAGAATATTTTTTAGGGGTATCATGTTGTGGTGAGAAATATTGTTGGTTCTCTGACATCTATCGTAAGTAAAATAAAAGATTTTTGCATCACAGAAAAGGGTAGGCCAATAAAGACCAAATTAAAGAATTTTTGTAGTCAATTTCTTGGCACTGAAATGCCCACCACAGGTATAGGTGTGGCAAAACATGAGTATGCTTTGGAACTCATCATTTGGAATGCATCTTCTAATAACTTGGTCAGAACAAAACTTATAAAGATAAGGATCATTCCAACTGAAACGTCTAACCTCATGTTGGAATTTGATTTTATCTTGCTTAGACCAGTGCTCAGGTAAGTGTTCAGTAGCGAGATAATTAAAAATATCGGCATTCCAAGGTAGTTGCATAATTGTCATGAGCTGCTCATCAGGAAATGTCTCTAAGATAGGTAGGAGATCTTTACCACCTTTGATCGGAAGTCTGGATAAATAGTCTGCTACAACATTTTCAACACCTTTCTTATCTCAAATTCTTGTAATAAGAGGATCTATCGGATTAACCAAGGCTTAACGTCCTTTTTAGGTAACAAATATTTTAAGGCCGCGTGATCGGTGTAGACAATTATTTTGGACCTAACAAGATATAACTAAAATATTTCTAATGCAAACACAATAGCTAATAACTCCTTCTCTGTGGTGGAGTAATTCATTTGTGCATCATTAAGTGCACGACTGGCATAGTAAATAACATGAGGTTTTTTATATACTATTTGCCTTAAAACTGCTCCAACAGTGTAGTTAGAGGCATCCTACATCAATTCAAATGGAAGATCCCAGTTGGGCGGTTGGATGATTAGAGTAGATGTTAATAGAGTATGAGCTTCTCAAAAACTCTACAATATTCATCATCAAATTGGAAATCAGTGTCCTTAGCAAGTAAATTGCACAAGGGTTGATAAATTTTGCTAAAATCTTTGATAAAGTGATAATAAAACCTGTATGGCCTATAAATGATCGAATGGCCTTAACCGTCCTAGGAGGAGGTAAGGAAGAAATAATATCGATTTTGGCCTTATCAACTTATATCCCTTTGTTTGAGATAATATGCCCAGGAACTATCCCTTGTGTCACCATGAAGTGACACTTTCCCAATTTAGCATGAAATTGGTTTGCGTACATCGTTCTAGTATGAGCTCCAAATGGTGCAATCATTCATCAAAAGATGAACCAAACACTGAAAAATCATCCATGGAGATTTTGATGAATTTATCAACCATATCAGAGAATATGTTCATCATACAACGTTGAAATGCAGCGGGTGCATTACCCAAACCAAATGGCATGCATTGATAAGCATAAGTTTTGTATGGACTGATTATATCCTGAATAACCGTCAAGAAAGAAATAAGGGCTCTTTCCGGCTAATCGTTCAAGCATTTGATCAATAAATGGAAGAGGACAATGATCTTTCCTAGTGACCGTGTTCAACTTTTTGTAATCGATGCAAACATGCCACTCGGTGGTCATACGGGCAGGGATTAATTTATTATTCTCATTTTCGACTACAGTAATCCTTGATTTCTTGGGTACAACATGAATAGGGCTGACCCACTTACTATCCAAAATGGGGTATATAATACCCGAGTCTAAAAGATTGAGAACTTCCTTCTTAACCACCTCTATCATAGCTGGATTTAAACACCGTTGCATCTCGCGCGAATTTTTTGCATCTTCCTCGAGATTGATGTGATGCATGCACACGGCCGGGCTAATTCCCTTCAAGTTTGCTATAGACCACCCTATGGCAGATTTGTGTCTTCTAAGGACACTCAACAGTCTACCTTCTTGGTTAACATCTAGATTGGAAGTTATTATCACAGGTAGAGTTTCAGAATCACTTAGTAAGGTGTAGGGACCTATCCCTTGATCTCACCAAAAGTCGAGCACATCTAGTTCGAATTATTTCCATCCCAGACTTATGCTTTTTGTACACATTTCCCCAGTCAACATTCTAACCTACCCCATTAACTGGTCAAGAACGTAGACCAAACTTAAACCGAAAAACCGTTTCCAGTCAAAGACACCTGTCTCTCATGAACTCGTCAGTTACTCAGTCAACCGCCACTAACTACATTATTTGGAGAACGTGCTTTGGTACGATGAAGAGCTGCGGAGAAGGCCTATATAAAGAAAATTTTCTAGAAGAGGCAAGGAACTAGAAAAATTACACAAGAGATTACCTAGAAACTACTTGTTCTAGATTCTCGATAATCATAAAAACTTCTTAAGTTACAAGATTCAAGCAGTTATATTTTTAGAAATCACTTGTAATAAGATATCTGCCTCAAGCAATAAAGATACTTTGAACAAAAATCATCCACACGAGGTCGTGGTTTTTTACCTATTCAAAGGCTTTCTACGCTAAAATAACATGTTTCATTTCTAACTTTTAATTAAAATATTGTTACAGGTTCATTGGTATGATAGCGAATTCTAAGCCATTTCGAGCTTATTGAATTTGGCCCTTACATTTGGCACGTTCTGTGAGAAAGATTAAATTTCTATGATATCCTAAGGTAGTCTTTCACTACAACTTTCAATCATGGTTACTTCCAGATGGCCGGTTGCAGGAACTCAGCTTGAAGTTTCCATAAAGTCGGGGCAGCTCACAGAGTTTTGGGAAAATCTCAACGCCGAGACAGAGAAACATGCTAAACTCGAACTTCAGTTAACAAAGGATAGGGAGCTCCGAGAAAAAGAGCTCGATACAGAACGACAAGTTCGTTTGACAGCGCTCAAATGGCATGAAGATCAGATGACAACAATGGTGACTTCCCTAGAGGCTCTGCAAAATACTCAGTAGGCTCCTCTAGCCTGAAATCACGATCATCTTCCAGAGACCTCCCACGTCTTAGCAAGGGCAAGATTGAGACCCCGGGGAGTTGCTAGTAAAGCTATTTCCAGGAATCTACAACTCTCCTTACATTTGGGGTGATGGGGAAGTTCAGTCCAAAGTCAGTCGAGGTCACCGAATTTCTACCCGTAAGGAGGAAGAGCAGTGACCTCAACATCAAGTTTCAGTATGAGATTGCTTGAGTGAAGGTACGGGCACTCATCATCCATAGCCAACTCATCCAGCAATTCAACCAACACGTCATTACATCGCAAAATAGCATATGCACTAATGGATTAAGGAGTTGATTGAAGTACAGGTTCTGGGTACTACCAGCGATACTACAAAGTTACAAGGAAGTCTGATTTCCAAGGAACTATTCGATATGGAGATACCAAAAGGTTTCCATACTCCCAAAATTTGTAAATTCAAAGGTACTGACCCGAAGAAGCACATTCAATAATACCGTGATTCATTGGGGTTGTACTCCAATCTCAACCACATCCTCTGCCGTCTGTTGGCCATAAGTCTATAGGAGGAACCACTCCGATGGTTCCATTCTCTCCTTGAGGACTCCATCTACACATTCGATCAGCTGTAGAAGTAGTTCATCAAGACGTATGCTCACAACAGAGAGAAAGAGGAGAACCTGTATTTTATTATCGGCCTTAAGCAGTCGCATGGAGAGAAACTCGAAGATTTCTCTAAGAAATTCTTAGAACTCATACAAAAAGTGGATAACCTCGATTAGAAAATGGCTGTTACTGCTTTCACCAATGCTCTCTGGCTCGACTGCAAGACCAAAGAATACTTCTTCCATTACAAACCTACGACTTTGGAGGAGATTATCACCTAAGTCAACAGCTATGTCGACCTAGAGAGGATGATGTCTGAGCGACAAAAATTTACTAAATTCGTCCTCTCTACCAAAGGCCCGTCTACAGATCGAGCCAGTGAACCCAAGGAGGAGCAGGGATATCAGAAGTGCACCAAGGGCAACACTGGTTACCCTCGGGAAGACAGTCCATCAAACAAACCCATCCTCCCAAAACTGAACATCCGAGTCTCCATAATTTTTCCACTGCTATTAAAGGATCCACTCTACTACGTCTGTCAACTACTAGAACCAATTGATAGTCGACCATATTGCCTGATTCATCAGGTAAATCTTCATACTACTGGAAATTTCTATGCTCTATAGCAGTTGCTCGAGTACATTTTTAAAGAGGGACGGATGCTCGAATACATTATCGATCTGAAGTCGTACAAAGATGGTAGCTATAAGAAGCAGCTCAAAGTTATTCTGGTAAATGATCGAGCTAAGGAGAAGCATCTCTACTATATGCACCACAACAACATGATCAAAATCAATCAGATTACCAATTCCAACAGATCAAGACACAAGAAACTATCGGAATGCTGCAATCTTACACCTCAAGACAAAGAAGCCAAACTTCTACCCGAGTCGAGCAATCGCCGACTCGGGATCTCCTTCGAGGATTGCGATACTGGCCATATCAAGTTTCCACATCATGATGCATTAGTCAAAATGCTCAAGATGAAGAAGTTTGTCATGCACACAATGATGATCGATATGGGAAGCGACATTATGATTCTTTTTCAGAGTACGATCGACCAGATGGGTTTGGCCGACCAAGTTATTCAGAGTAACACTGATATCAGTAGGTTTAATAGTTATAGGGAAGAATGAGTAGGCAAGATCATCTTACATATTACCGCAGGACCAGCCACTATCGACATCATTTTTTATGTCATTAATGCCAAATCTCGTTATCTCAGGATTATGGGCCGCTGCTGAATACACAACATGGAGACAATCGCTTCCACCTCTCATCAGACACTCTGATTCAAACACGACAACGGTATTTATAAGATCAGAGGAAGTCAGAAGCTCTCTCAAGCTTGGGAAAATGTCGTCAATGCTATCTTAGATACTTTAGACAGATTTGTTGTATTGCAATTATTGGAAGCTGATCACCTCAATGATCAACCATCCACAGAGGAGCCCACATAATATATCAATATTAATAGACCTAGTAAATGTACTTTCATTGGTGCTAAAGTAGTTTTGCACGAAAAAGATGCTCTCATTCAGTTCCTGCAACTCAATCGAGACGTTTTTGCATGGACTTTCAAACAAATGCCTGGGGTCGATCCGGCTATGGCCTATCATAAATTAACTATCACTATCAACGCCGTAGTGGTCAAACAGAAAACAACGATGACTTTTACCTCATTTTTAAGATGAAGTTAACACTGAGATCGAGAAATTGATCAAAGTAGGATTCATTCAAAAAACTAAATATCCAGACTGGATATCCAACATTCTCGCTGTCCCAAAGAAGAACGAAAAAATTCAAGTTTACGTAGATTTCACCGATCTGAACAAGCATACTCCAAAGGACAGTTTCCCTCTTCCCAACATTCATCAAATCCTCTATTCCATTGCAGGCCATGAACTCCTATTTATGATAGACGCTGCTTCGGGGTACAATCAAATTCTACTTTTAGAATAGGATAAAGAGAAGACAACTTTTATCACTGAAAGAGGTCTTTATTGTTACAAAGTCATGCCCTTCGGACTTAAGAATGCGGGTGCAATATATCAACGGTTGATGACTACTATGTTTAAAGCACACCTAGAGAAAGTCATTGAAGTCTACATCGATGATCTCTTGTGCAAAAGCGTACAGTAAGCCAATCACATCTTAAATCTCAATACTATATCCTTCGGTCTTATAGGATGCGTCTCAACCCTGATTAATGCCAGTTCGGGGTACATTCTGGCCGCTTTCTAGGCCACCTCATTAGCAAGAAAAGAATTGAGGCTGATCCGGATCATATTTGGGCTCTTTTCGACATGCCCTCTCTAAAAATAACAAAAGATGTTCAAAATTTTACTGGCAAGATTGCCACTATCAACCATTTCGTTTCTCAATCTTTAGACTGCTGCCATTGGCTATTCTTATTACTCTACGGATGTACCAAACGAGGAAAATTTTAGCCAAATGCAGAGGTCACATGGACACTAGAATATAAAACAGCTTTTCAGGATTTCAAAAGTTATTTGGGGAGATCTCCCATAATGAGTGCCTCAGTAGATAATGAGGAACTGATTATCTACCTAGCAGCCATATATACTTCCCTCAGCTCCATTCTTATTTATCTATAAGGGAAAATAGAGAAACCATTCTTCTTCATTGGCAAGACCCTCACACCAGCGGAAACAAGGTACTCTAAAATTTAGAAACTTCTTCTCACTCTTGTTTACACTTCACCGAAACTCAATCACTACTTCCAAGCTCATTCAGTCAAAGTCATGATAAACTACCCACTTTGGGAAGTTCTATCCAAGAAAGAAAAATCAAGAGGAGTGCAACAGTGGTCTATCAGCTTGAGAGAACATGATATCAAGTTCGAATAATGTCATTTCAAAAAAGGTCATCCAGTGAAAGATCTCGAGTGGGAGGAGCACGACCCTGACCTTACAAAAAAAGCACCCGAGGATCCACCCCCATGCCATTCGACGAATGAGCTGAATGAATCACTACAACAGGGTTAAGACTTTTCATAGATGGATCAGCTGGACCTGCAGGGTCAGGAATCGGGATCGTTTTGATTACCCCTTCTAATGACAGAATTCAAAAATCAATCCGCTTGGATTTTGTGGCCTCAAATAATGTCACCCAGTATAAAGCTCTCATTCATGGACTCGACCTCACTCTTGAGCTCGATGTCCCTGAACTTTCAGTTTATACAGATTTACTACTCTTCGTCTATCATTACTCAGAGTAATACAAAAAGAATGGGAAAATGATAGAATACGCAACCCTCGTTATAGATAGGATGAGAAAGTTCATGAAAACAACTCTTGATTATCTTCCTCGAGGTGAAAATCGACGCGCCCATTCCTTGGCATGTCTAGCCAGAGTCTTGGGTACAGAAGCTCGATATCTCCAGATAGAAATCATTTTAACCCCCAACATTGATCGCATTTCTCTATGCATGATCAACACTGGGGGCGATAAAGAGGAAGACGATGATTGGAAAAAACCTTTCTTAGCCTACCTCAGTGTCGACAACAACTACAACGGACCACTTCCGGCAGATCCAAAATAATGCCGACAGCTGATAAACTACTCGAAGCGCTATACTAATTAAAACGGCATGCTATACCGCCTTTCCGTCGCAGGGCCTTACCTCAAGTACCTCTCCAAATAAAAAGCAGATGAACTGCTCCATGAATTACATGAATGAACTTGTGGCTCCCATGCTGTAGGTCGATCATTAGAAAACAGAGCTATTACTGAAGGAGTATTCTGGCCCGGCATGCGCAAGCAAGCAGAGGAGTCCTACCGTAGATACGACACCTACTAAAGACATAGACGTATGATACGCACCCCTGCGCCCAAACTCCATGCAAACATGGCTTTCTGGCCATTCAAAAGATGGGCACTAGATCTTGTCGGCGAATTCCCTAACTCTCTAGGTAACCGCCACTACAAGTAAAGTGGTAATAGACACTAATGGCTTTTAGTTTTTGACACAATTTTATCTGTGACAAGCTTCCACTAGTTTTATTGTGGCAAATAGGCTATAGTTGTGGCTAAAATTTCATGTACCATAAAAAATATCAACGTCAAGGTCCGTGGTAAGAAAAATTGTGGCTAGAAACTCAAATATGTGGCAAGAAGCTCCTGCCTCTGCTCGATCTAGGTATTTCTTAAAACAAAACTTTACCTTCTTCACCATTTTCTATCCTTCACTCGATCAATTTGAGTAAGCAAAACTTTAATCTGAGTTCTCTCTAATTTGGTTATCGCTTGTTTCCAATCAATTTGCGCATTTAGAAACTTATTTCAATTGATTTCAATCTATGCATTATTCTCAAACTTGTTGATTTCAATTGATCAGTTCAATTTCTCAAAGTTGTTGGTTTTAATTGGTGATTTACAGGTACCCCTCACTCTCTCTCTCTGTCTGAGTATCTCTATGTCGGGATTTACTTCCATTGCTTATCTACATCTCTATTTTCTCCAGAGTACGCAATTTGCAAGAAGGATTGATCATCCATTCTCAGGTATACTCTTTGATTCACTATCTCTGATCGATCAGATTTTGTTGAAGCCCTAAGTGGGAAGGGCTTTTAAATTGGTTTTGGTAGAAATATAAGGAAATTAAGCCTTTCTTTGAAGGTTCTTTAACCGTGTATGTAAGAATTAAACAGTAAAATCCATATTTTCTGAATTTTTCTCTTGAATTGCATTTTTTAATTTGAATACCCTCTGTTCAGGTGTCAATTGATAGAGGCAGCTATTGAGACATTTGCTTCTAAGGCCAAAATCACTCGATTCTTGATTTAGATCATAAAGACCTTTTAGAGCAACAAAGAGATCATAAAGACCTTTACGAGTTGATTTCTAACCATTTGATTTTCTGTAATAATTGTTTCGGGTCTAATTATTAGTATTTTTTATGGCAGGATTTATCTCATTGATCTACATTATAAACGTAGTTTTACGACCCGCAAGTTGCGACAGAAAGATTTGTTAAACTAGTTTATATTTAGAAGGTATCATCTGAAACTGAGGTTCCCTTATATTTCAGTCTGAAATTTTGCCTGTTTCAAAAAGGAATACATATGTGCTAACCAAAATATAATGAGATCAAGTATGGTATACATAAATCGTGAGATGGCTATGCAAAATAAAGGTTGAGCCCTCTCCAATACAACAACAGTCTTCGAAAATATAATGAGGTCAAGTTTAGTCATCCTATGCAAGACAACAACAATCTTTTGAAATAACTCCACCACATTAGACTCATTCTTGTCTCCAGTAAATTGTGTGATCCAACTGTCTTGGGGTGCAGGAGGGAATCATTGCACTTACTATCTAATCATGCAACCGTCCTTTATCTCTAAATCAGTTTTTTGATCCTAACACTTTCGACTTATTAAACATCCTACGTACTGCTTCACATGAGTCCTGACTCCTCAACAATAGTCGAGCTTCTCATTTCCTTTACTCTTTCCTTCTCATGGTTCTAATATCAATGTTACACTGCTCTGCTTTTCTATTCTTTCAGATTCTATATAGTAACGATCTTAAGCTCACAAAAGGCTCTTAACTTCTAAATTGTAACAATATAAGCATCTATTATGCAAGATACCTCTACTTTACCAATACCATAAGACCTAAAGTATCAGCAGTCGAGATATACATTAATAAAGTATGTAAGGTTTACTTTACTTGTTCTTGTGTTTTGAAGTTTGGATAGTTGGGGTCTTAGATGCATCGACTGCTTTAGTTTAAAGCGTCGATACAAGTCCTCGTACTAAGAAAATGAAACTTTTCATTTTTTTCTTTCTATTATAAAAGTAAAGAAGAAATCATGTTGGCAATACCTGTATTTTTATGGCTCAAAAGTTGGAAACTTGTATCTTTTGGTGTTAGCAATCACCCGCATAAGACACAAAACTTTAGTTTAGTGATAATCCTGTGTTTGTAAGGGTAATCTGTTTTGACTATATTTTGCTAATGTAAAAAAAAGAAACTATGTGATCTAGATACTTTAGGATTCTCTGACTAAAGTTATATCTATAAAAATTTTAGGTGGTCTATCTTTTTCAACCTCCAGTTTGACACTTTCATGCAGTTTCCCCATTTCCCATCGCTCTTCTTCAACCCAGGCTTGCTAAAACCAATTCCAGGTTATATATGTACCATGGCTCAATCTATACTGGGTCCTTCAAGAGCTAGCATTTTTAGCCTTTACCATTGTAAGTTTTAGTATATATATACCAAGGTTACAACATCATGTTTAACT
Organism: Kingdonia uniflora; assembly: GCA_014058105.1. Classification (NCBI taxonomy): domain Eukaryota; kingdom Viridiplantae; phylum Streptophyta; class Magnoliopsida; order Ranunculales; family Circaeasteraceae; genus Kingdonia; species Kingdonia uniflora. The sequence continues at coordinate 2,924,642 of JACGCM010002784.1, forward strand.
CATCTACTGTCTCTATATGAGATTAATTTGTCAAAATGTGTCTTAGGATGCAAGCTTGAGGCAAAGTACTGAGGGGCTATTAACTTCAAACTATTTATTATGAGTTATATCTTAGTTTTCAGTGTCTATGTTCTTTTATCTTAAAGCGTAGTCAAAACTGAAACTATATTCAAAAAAATGTTCTTGTGTGCAACCATGACGTTCATGTGTGCGCACTACTTATTTGCTACAAACTAGTTCATGACATTGTCATATTAAATTGCATCTATGACCAGTAAGTTTCTTGCCATAGTTATTTCAATTTTTAAATAGTTTGATTCCTATAGTCGTACTAACAGGCAGTTTCTTTATAGTTTAAGATCTTTCTAAATTATCTAGTTTTGTTTGCATATCGCGATTCTTGATATGGCTATCGTTTTATCGGATTGCAGTTTATTTGGGCAAGTTGGGGATGGTAGATTCTTTTATTGTGATTTGGGTGGAAAACAAAAGATGCCTGAAGGTAGTTGGAAGTGTGAGAAATGTCACAACGTGAATTATCCTTTAGGAAGTGTGAGAAATGGCATGGCCTTAGGATAAGTCTATGAAAGGTTATAGGGTGGAAAATATCACTTATCATTAAAAGTTCTGATTAATGTACATAAATCTTCTTTATAAATACTGTTTTCCCGATCAAAAAAATTATTGCAGGGGAAATTCAAAACAAAATATAATCTCTCTATACTCTATACTAGCGTAGTCCATGTATATGCTTTATAACTTCTTTGTGCCAATTTCTTTAACCTATAAGATTCCCTTCATGTTCAATGCTTCATGATCAGTACTTAGTCTCATTATTTAATATGATGAACCTCGAAATGAATTAATTATCTGTTATTAAAGTATATTTCTCATGCAAACTTCCTATGATATTCGTAGAGGAATACTGTTGACGACTCTTGCATTGGGGTGCTGAGAGGGAAAGAGGTGAGATTATATACTTGTGACTGCCATATGTAAACTATTAATTCATATTGATTACTATGTGTTTTAATATATGTGCTACCTTTTTGATGGTCATTATAATTTATGAAGGTTAGAAATAAAGCAAACATTAGAGGGAGCTCAGGAATCCCCTGGTCTGGTCAAAGCTTGAGTTTTATAGCAGAGATAAAGTATGGGAACAACTCATAGGAAGCCAAAAAAGAGCAGTTGGATCAACCAATGCTAATAAGCTCAGCAGCCGCTCTCATTTTTTAGTATGTTTTTCTCCGTGTTTTTCGTTTTCTTTCACCAGTTATGAAGTCTTAGATATGAAAACTTCAAGTTGACCCATGTGGGAGAAAACATTAAATACATTGAAGGTGAAATATCCTCAGTTCTATAATTGCAACATTGCTCTTCACCTTGATACTTGCAAAACTAGTAAAAAATAAAAAGGGGAAGAGGCCAGGTAAGTTTCCACCAGGAAGAAGAGGGTGGCCATTAACAGAACCCACAAGTCACAACCACTAGCAGATCCACATCCTCCTTCACTATGAACAAGAATAAATGAATCCTTATTTTCTATTCTTGGTGGTTGATCATCTTTTTTGTCAGGAGAATATTAGCCAGGTAGATGACTCCACCTGCTTCAGTTACCATAGTCAGTTCACAGGCATCTTCAATTTTTTTTTATTTTTTTTGAGGATATCATTCTCATTGTTTCAAGCTGGGTATTGTTGAATACTTGGCCTAGTGAGAGTGGTATGTTGGTGTATGCAGATTTCTTAGGCATTCTACAGCTTATTATAATTTGAGATTTCAGTTATTGCCTGTAAAAAAATTGCACATCACAAGGGTTCTTCTCGTAAAATATCTATTTTACTCTATATATATTACAAACAATGAAGTTATGGAACCTTAAGTGATCCAAAATTAATCTTTTGTTTCTCGATATTCTGTTTTCAATTTGTGGGTTTATGTTTACTTATTGAAGTAGTAAAGCACAGATACCGTTTTTCCATATTTGTTGTAGATATATATGCTTATAAATACATGGATGGTTGCAGATGTATGTGACAAGATAGTAGAAGCTCTTTGCAGAAAAAGAAAGAACCAACACTTCTTGCGGTCAATATCATCAGTAGGTGATACAATCACTCTAGCAAATGAGAACATTAACGATAAGCTGGATTTAAGGGTGGCCAGCATTTTACGTAGTACAGGACACATTTACAAAGGTGGTCTTTGGACGAATTTTGTAAAGCATGACAAATCTGTAGATACCAAATGACATTTCACTATAGTCACTACTGCTAGTCTTTCTTGGATGACTGACACTACTGTAAATCCATTATTTTGGGCGGCATATCTTGCGAAGTCTGCAAAACAAAATGTAACACTGCTCGTACCATGGCTGTGCAAGTCAGACTAGGAGTTAGTTTTTCCTAACAAAATCACATTCAGCCCGCCAGAGGAACAAGAAGTTTACATACGGAAGTGGCTAGATGAAAGGCTGGACTTCAAGGCTGATTTCAAAATCTTTTTTTATCATAGGAAGGTATGACTCTCTCTTTGATGCATACTAGTATGTTGCACTTTCTCTATCGATAGTTATTGACTTTGTTATACGGGTAACATTTGTACTTTGTCTTTTTTTAGTTCTCTAAGGAAATACAACATATTACCGACGGAGATGTGTCGCAGCTTATTTCTTCCAAGGAAAATAGATATTGCTATATTGGATGAACCAGAGCACCTGAACTGGTACCATCACGACAAGCGTTGGAATGATAAATTTAACCACGTCGTTGGTATCATCCATACAAATTACCTGGAGTATATTAAGAGGGAGAAGAATGGGGTGCTATTTTCTTTGTGAAACACATAAACAATTGGGAGACCAGGGCATACTGTAACAAGGTACTATCTAATCTGCATAATATTTCACACATGCATATTAATTCATCTTTACTAAGCTGGGCTTGTCACTAGCTTGTTATCCATTCAAAAATGTTTTCTTTTATATGCCATCGGCATGCCAATTTCATGTATTTATCAATTAGTTGTGTGGAAAATCTAGATCATGCGCTGAATTTAGTTTGATCATCTGCAGGTTCTTCGTCTTTCTTCAGCGACCCAGGACCTACCAAAATCTATGGTTTGCGATTTCCATAGAGTTAATCCAAAATTTCTTAAGGTCGGGGAGGTAGTAGCTCAAGAAAAGGAGTGCGGGCAACAATCCTTTTTTAAAGGGGCCTATTTCTTGGGCAAGATGGTCTGGGCTAAAGAGTACAGGGAACTGATTGATTTATTAGGAAAGTACAAGAATGTCCTTGAAGGTTTTAAATTGGACGTGTATGGTAACAGAGAGGATGCACATGAAGTCCACTTTTTTGCTAAGAAGCTAGACCTGGACCTCAACTTTTTTAAAGGGAGAGACCGTGCAGATGATTCTCTTTACAGGTAATAGTGTTTTTTAAAATTATCTTGTAAGCTTCTATATAACTATTTCTAATTTTATGCTGATATATGATTTAACAATACAAATGATTTATATACTTCTTTTCACTAGAAGCTTCCAGAGACAAAGTCTTTATAAACCCGAGTGTCAGTAATATTCTCTGCACAACAACGGCTGAAGCTCTTGCCATCACTACAAGAAAATGGGGCAGAAGCCACAGTAAACATTTCTTTTTTAAGTGAACAAGCAATTTTCTATTTCTCAGTGATGCTTATCTCCATCGCGACAAAAGTGTGATGCCTCAAAACCCAACAACATGGAGTGCATGGAATTTTCATGGAACGACGGACAAAAAAGTATGCCTGACATATTGGCTCAACATACTTCAGGTTATAACACGCTTTATTTTATTAGTTTGCTGGTACAAACAACTATGTTTTCTCATTGAAGTCAACTAATTACGATATTGGATTTGAAAAATTACAGAAATGTATTACTGAAACCAAATTATCGCTCCTTGTGACTTTCAATCCTCCCATTAAACCTGAGGATACCTTGCTTAAATGGTCAAAAAGCTGCTACTAGTCAACTCCTCACCATTAATGGGGAATCTGTATGGATATCATTCATATGAATGTACATGAAATGAAAAATCTGCTACGAGTCTCTGGCAAAGTTCTGATCACTGAAAACACTCGCCCAATCTCCAGTACATTTTTCAAATGTTATATTTTCAGTCACTTGCTTATGCATGTGTATTGCTTTGAATATATTTCTAAGGCTCTTTTTGTGTACAATAAGTTATTTAGATTCTAATTATAGTACATGGTTCATAATCAATTTGCAGGTACAATGATTTGAGGGAAAATATCCTAACTTGTTCCCAGAAGAGGTATAATTTTCTTAGTTGGATCTATGTACTTTAGTTTAGGCATCATAATCTATGTATTCTCACAGATATTAAAGTCCTTACTATAGTTTATTAATCTCAAATTTTAGGTAAAATCCTGGTGGGATATATTCTATTTAGGGTTCAATGAACTTGCGCCCCTATTGTTCAAGATAAATTATCTAACAAACTACCATTCCCAATAAGTAAAGTGGGAACTGTTATAGTTAGATTTGGCATCTTATTCATCACATTATGTTGCAAAAAGAGTAACTATCACAATATTATTTCAACTTTACATATGTATTTTTTTTCAGGTTTTCAATATGGAGACTTTCAAATGGTCGTTCGGCATTCTTTTCTCACGCTTAGTAAGTATCAATATATTGTTACTTTCCTTATCATTTCTTATCAAAATCATTCAAAAATCGAAGCCAAGTGTCATACTAATGCCTAAGGCCTGCAAAACTACATGTTTATAGGCATATCTACAGGATACAAATTTATAGGATTATATTTATTCGATATTGTATGTCATTACAGGTTCGATTGCCATCATTGAATGAAAGGGTTGCATTAGTCCCTTGGGCAGACATGCTTAATCATAGTTGTGAGGTATTTCCTATAATTGAATATTATCTTTGTACTTAGAAACTGTTATCAACTTATTTATTGTGGCTTAGATTAGCTTTCATGTGTGTAGGTGGAGTCTTTTATGGATTATGATAAATCTTCACAGGCAATTCTTTTTACTACTAATAGGCCATATCAACCAGGTGAGCAGGTATGCAAGAGTACTAGATCTAACTCCATTTTTGTATTTCTATCTTAGACACCCTCAAAGTGAAAAATCATAAAGTTGCATACTAATAATTTCAGCTAAAACAAAGTAATACATCTATATCTGTAATTTCTTTCGACTTAGACAAAAATTAAATAGTATTTTTTTTATGGGGACACGATTTTTAATATTATGTAGTGTAGTTATCTTTAGCTTCTGTCTACTGCTTTGTGGCTTGATAACATTACATATTGGAAGCTATATCTTAATAAGGATGTTGTGCATAAATTATGCAGGTCTTTATATCGTATGGGAAGAAATCTAATGGAGAGCTGTTACTATCATATGAATTTGTTCCCAAAGAAGGTACCAATCCGAGTGATTCGGCAAATTTATCAGTATCACTTAACAAAATTAATGTATGTTACAAGGAAAAACTGGAAGTCTTAAGGAAGCATGGTTTATCAGCATGAGTATCTAACCTAATAGAACAAACTACCTCCCTTCAATCATTTAAGTGTATTTGGTTAATCTTCAGTCAATTTCTTTTCTCCTTTTCCCGCTTTGTCATTCATCTGGAATTTTGGACATTGTTTAGGGATGTTTCTAAGATGTCTAATCATTTCATATTTTTTATTTTCTAGTTTCTCTGACTTTCATATCATAAATCACGATCATTGCTCTATCCTTTAAGATTCCAATATTTAGATTTAGATGCTTAATATGCACATTGAGGATGGTATTGACTTATAAATGTTCTTATTTAATCTTTTGAGCAGGTCGGAATGCTTTCCTATTTAGATCACTGGTTAGCCTGTGGAGTTAATGGCCTACACTTATTTAGTAGTTAGCCCGCCAACTATGGCCAGACAGTTTGAAGAGGTTCAACACTTAAACCCTCTCGAGTGGTACAAATATTTATTTGTGATGAACATATACAACACTGCATGCATAGTATTAGTTAGTGCAAATTTCCATATTTTTACATATTGCAAATTCCATAATCAACTTATGAATATTAACTCCAGATGACAGTTGCTGCGTCAAATAATATGTCTAACAAGGACCTTATATACCCAAAAATAGAGGAAGAAGCCCTGTAGTTCATGTTGGATAATTGCGAATCGAGCCCTTTTAAGTACACCAAATTTCTCCAGGTAAAAGTTTTGTTTAGTTATTAAATGGGTGTTGTTCTACTTCACTCTTGTTTTCTACTTATAAGAACTATGAGATGGATGTAATTCTGTGTTCCAGGGTAGTGGATCGATCGATTTGGACGTGACATCCCCAAGTCAAATCAATCGAAGGCTGTTCTTGAAATAGCTAGCAGTAGACCTGTGTACTAGTGAGCAAAGAATCTTATTTCGAACGCAATATGTAAGTTCACAAACCTTTTACATCTCACATTGAGATTTATGATCTAGAAGTGCACAGCCAAAAATAGTTTAGATATAATCACTGAACACAAAGGAGTAGTATAGTAAAGGCCTTTAGTTATAAAGGCTCACTTAACATGCAGCTAGCATACTGAAAGGCATAATCTAAGATTCATGAATAATCTCCCAAGAAAAACGAAAAAATCAAGAAGATCAACGAGGACTCAGCTGAATGCTTGCATGCATAACTGTAAATACTGTTTGTACTGTACTCCTTATAAATTTCACATGATCTGTAAATTCTGCGGAGGAGGTTGAGGGACATGAAAAATGGTGAACTAAGAAGTTTGTTAATATTCAACGCATTCTTTAGGTTTTTTGAATAAAGACTAAATAGTGTATTGTAACTATGTGGGACAAAAGGAATGTATTTTGCTAGAAATCCTGATTGCTATTATTTTTCAAGGTTATAATTTGTTTGTATATTTTTGAAATAATTTTTTGGATGAAGTTTACTTCTGCAGTATTTTCTGTATATTTTTGAAATAAATTTTTTATTATTTAATATATGTTTTTGCCACGAATTTTGTAGTGGTGAAAAGTAGGCTTTTGCCACGGATTTTTCAGTGGCAAAAAATAACTTTTTGCCACAGTAAAAATTGTGCCAAAGCTTTAGCCACCCCATCTTCGCCCACAACCCTAGCCACGGTAAAAATAGTGGCAAAAGCCTTTTTGCCACAGATTTTTCAGTGGCTAATACCCTTTATTCTTTTAGTGCGCCGTCACCTACTCGTAGCTATCGATTATTTTACAAAATAGGTAGAAGCAGTTCCACTATGTCGAACCAGAGAAGAAGAGGTCATCTCTTTTATCTAGAACCACATAATCAATAGGTTTGGGTACCCCCACCTAATTCGTATCGATAACGGGCCCCAATTTATGGGAGAGAAAGTCGTAACCTTCCTAAGCCACCATAATATCATCCACTCACCATCCAATCATTACTATCCTCAAGGTAATGGCCAAGCCAAAATTACCAACAAAACCATCATGGATGGACTCAAAAAAGGGCTTCACTCACAGAAAAAAGGGAATTGAGTTCGCAAGCTGCCTCATGTCCTATGGGCCTATCGTACCACTCCGCGACAATCAGCTGGGTGTACCCCATTCCTCCATGTTTATAGTACTGAGGCCGTCACTTCTTCTGAATATCATCATCCAGTTCGTACCACGAGCTAACTTATGAGGAAAATAAGTTCGAGTTGGCTTGCAACCTTAATATAATAGATGAAACCGGGGAGCACGCCATCGCTAACCTAGGTCGGTATCATCATATGCTTGCCAGATCGTATAACAACCAAGTAAGAAGCCGTACCTTCCAAATCAAAGATCTCGTCCTCAGAGAAATTCTTCGACATCGCAAGGAGCCTCACTCTGGAAAATTAGCCAACAAATTGGGGGGTTCATTCATTATCATAAGTCTCTCAGGCCTGGGATCATATTATCATATAACATAAGAAGGAATCCCCATTTCAAATCCTCAGAATACTTGATGACTGAAATGGTACTATCATTAAACGTCTTACAACATTTCCTTTCCTCGCTTTTATTATTTTGTTTTTCAATTCCAAAAGTGAGGTTTTCATCTTCATCTAATGTAAATTCTAAACTTATCAATAAAATTCTAAGTTTTCACAACATCTCCTTACTTATGTAGACTCTACCAAACATCAGATAGATCAAAGATAATACTAGCCTTCATGTACTTTAACTTGTTTAGGTTATTTATAATGGCTAGATCAAGGATAACACTTGGTCCGACTGACTCTACTAAATCTCTGCGATTGCAGCAAGTGTAGAAACTTGTTTCATATCAAAGGTACTACCGAATATCAGATAGGGCAAAGATAATGCTAGCCTTCATCTACTTTAACTTGTTTGTGTCATTTATAACGGCTAGATCAAGGATAACACTTGGTCCGGCTGACTCTACTAAATCTTTACGATTGTAGAAAGTGTAGAAACTTGTTTTATATCAAGGACTCTACCAAACATTAGATAGGGCAAAGATAATACGGCTAGATCAAGGATAACGGCTAGATCAAGGACTCTACCAAACATTAGATAGGGCAAAGATAATACTAGCCTTCATCTACTTCAACTTGTTTGGGTCATTTATAACGGCTAGATTAAGGATAACACTTGGTCCGGCTGACCCTACTAAATCTTTGAGATTGTAGCAAGTGTAGAAACTTGTTTCATATCAAAGACTCTACCAAACATCAGATAGGGCAAAGATAATGCTAGCCTTTATCTACTTCAACTTGTTTGGGTCATTTATACCGGTTAGATCGAAGATGATACTTGGTCTGGCCGACTCTACTAAATTTCAGTGATTGCAGCAAGTGTAGAAACTTGTTTCATATTAACGACTCAATCAAGCATAAGATAAGGCAAAGGTCATACTAGCCTTCATCTCTTTCAATATGTCTGTAACATTTCTATAGTTCAATCAAGTTTCAACTTGGTTTAACTCAACCCATTTCTGCGATTGAAACAAATGTAAAAACTTGTTTCATATCAAAGACCCTACTTGGCACAAGATAAGGCAAAGGTCATACTAGCTTTCATCTATTTTAATGTGTCTGCGACAGATACTATTTATTTTTCAGGTCTAATTCACATTACAAGGGATTCTTTTCTGCTGATGGAATGTCAGCCGTACTTCCCCCTATAGTAAGAGGTTGAACATTCAGTTTACGGATTATAGCAACTCTACCCCTCTCTATCAGATCAGCAGGTCGAGGGCCTAATCGGTTTCCATAGAGGCCATACAGTTCCCTCGATCTATGTTTACTCCGCAAATGCATCCTTTATCCGATAGACTTTAGAACAAGGTATCTCGTTCTAACTCAAGTCTTTTTTACTTCCTCTACAAAATATACAACAGTCAACTTTAGCAGGTCTGAGCGTGATGCATCAGGTATGACCATCGTTACAAATTTTGCTCTCACCTTCTCGAGGCGTGACTCCAATCTAGCATACAAATTCTTCTAATGAGTTATTTCCATATCGACTTTAACATCATGAGCTACATTCTCTTTTAATTTGTTTATATATTTAGCTAATTCAGCCAGGTTCATGGCCTTTAGGTCCACTACCTGGGCACGAAGTCTCTTGATTTCTGCGTTCAACTCTTCCCTAGCCTTAATATCCTTTAATAATTCTTCTTTCCTCTTCATCAACATTTCCTTTGCCTTGAATTCCTCTTCCAAGACCTTCTCCCTGATAAGAGCAGCAACCAACTTTTGCTGGCATTCCCTTAAGTTTGCATTTCCTCTCTGAACATGCCCCTGAATGCGAGATACATCACTATCTAGATCATAAATTCGACCTGAGAGACTAACGACATCCCCTTGGACTAGAAGAGACTTAACCTCATTTCTACTTCACCTTGAGCACTCCCTAGCCTCAGCTTTCTTGGCATGCATGGTGGATTGCTCCAGTTCAGTCTTCAATCGTGTCACCCTCTCATTTAAATCGTTACACCTTCGTTGTATTTCCCAAAACTCCATATCCTTGGCAGGTAGGGCTATATGCAAATGTTCAGCCGCGACTTTCAAAGCTGATTGATTTTCTTGAACTACTCTCAGCTCATTATCTTTTTCAACCATTTTTTGTTTCAGTCGCTCCAGCTCGTTTCTACAATTTTGAAGATCCGATTGAAATTGTTCATCCGATCTTTTTAGCGCCTGAATACGGTATTAAGCCATTTCAGCCTGCTTACCCTTATCCATCAATGTGTCAACCTGACTTTGAAGCTTCACGACGTAGTTTGTTATCTCCACTAGCTTTTTTATCCCCTTGTCTATTTCGATGTCTTTCTCTTCGACCTTATGAGTGAAGTCAAAAACTGCCTGGGTTGCCTTCGTAAGTTTAAAATACACCTTTACATGTTGATCTTCTCTATTCTCATTCACCTCCCTCATCCTATCAAACTCCTTTGCAAATTCCTGGTTACATTGGAGTATATCGTCCTTATGCGAGCAAGCTGAATCCAATTTGACCAGTACGATATGAAGATATTAATACAGTTCGATTCAGAACACCATCAATATGCATATATATATATATATATATCTCACTTCTAAAATTATATTTGATTTCTAACATCAGCGGTGTACAAATACTTTTAGACTAAAAGGTTAGGGTACATTATCAGATAAACGCTCCATGAGGTATATTGTGAAGTCTAAGGTACATGCTTTCAATAGGCTACTTTATATAAATAGCGTTAAATTTTTGTATGCACTATATTAGTTTTATTTTCTTAAAGCTAATAGAAAAAAATTTCAATCTGCATCTACATCCTATTTACTTGGTAGCTTTAGGTCGATATAACATACAAGTCGAAAGACCTATTCCGATCTAACCTGCAGCTCCGCTTATGAAAACAACAAGGCTGTAGAGGTCTCTCTTTCCCTGACAATCCCGGTCTCTAGATCTTTTATTCTAAGACTCATTTCTCTAAGTGTCTACAAGAGGCTTATAACAAAATTAAAAATCAACCTACAAAAGTCTCTTCCATACACACAATCCAGCAGTTTACAAATATTCATACAAAAGCACATTTCTACCCTACCTTCTCATTATCACCCATTGGGAGGTCGGCGTCATCCCCTTGATTGTCAAGCACCGTCTAACGGGAGACACCGTCCAGACCATCAATGGCCCCCACAGCTACTTCTTTCGCTTCTTCGTCATCTTCCTCTTCGACATAAGTATCTGCCTTAATGGAATCCACCTCTTCCTCAGAATACCCCTTTAACATCAGGTGGTACCCCAACCTTTGGCGCCCTGTCTCCTCCTCCTCAAGAGTTACCCCGGCCTCCGGTTGAAGATGGCCAATCGCTACTGCATCAGAAGCCTTCAGGGCCTTCAGGGCCTCCATCATCTTCATTTCCTTAAGAACATCTGCCTTTAATCGAGCTAACTTCTTTTCAAGCTCAATTTTTTTTTTGAGCTCAGATTTCTCTTCTTCAATTTTGAGCCAAACGCCGCTCATCAAACGAATAACCTACGAAACACAATTCGACCTCAGCGTGAGCTCGGAATGCAAGACATAAACATATTTCACATGATAAAGCATAAACAAATTACCATCTTGCTCACGTCCTCTTCACCTTGAAAAGCGGCAAGCCTTGCCCTTTCCTCTACTACTTTGAGGTCGTCCTTAGTAGAAGGTCGCTCTTCAGGGACCTTTTCCCCTGACCTCCTTGAAGGTTCGATCTTTATCCTCTTCTTTTTTACAACCTCACCACTCTCAGTGGTACCAGGGGCCGACAGAGTCTTTAACATTTAATTTTTTTGGATATTTTTGAGCTATTTTGCTCGATGTAATAGGTTTTGGCTGAGCTGAGCTGTCTATCCAAGGGGTCTTGGCCTAGTTGGTTCGACCTTCCCTACCAGATATTTGCTTTTTCTTTTCATCAACACCCGCTAATAACCTGGTCGACTGAGCCTTTTTAACTTTCTTCGACCTGCTATCAACCCTCTTTTTTCAACTAAGGCCAAGTCCTTCCGACACAAATTCAAGCTCAACCTCATCCTCTGCAACTTCGTCCAACAATGACTCTTTCCTCTTCACGGGGGACTTCACACCTACCATGCACAACATTTTTATTATCAACTACAGGCATCAGTTCAAATATAGTAATAATATGATCTATGCATGGCTATACTTACTTTATTTTTACTACTTTAAACCAAAGTTCTAATGGTTCTTCGTCATCTCTGTGAAGGCAATTACCCTTCACCCATATGACGTTGTCATTCCAAGTTCGACCTGCTGAATTTAGATCGAAGAAGCGACGCTGAGTTGCGCTCGCACAAAAATATGCCCCACCACTGGCCTTATAATTCTTTACCCCATAAAACTGCAAAACCTCCTCAGGGGTTATCCTCCTCACTTTCCTCTCTTTTTCCCATTTTTCATTCAGATGATCACAAACAGTTATTACCTCCCACATATTCCTGTTTAATTGAACATGACATGCCCCAATCGTATTCATAATCCCCTTCGCCAAATTAGTAAGGGGAAGACTCAACCCGTACTCTAATTGAGACAAGTAACGCAAAAAACCCTCTGGGAGGTCACTCCAAACACCCCCATCAAAATATTCTAGCGAGATCGATTCGTCTATACCTCTATCTCATTTTCTACTTCCAAATCAACCAATAGATAAAAGTACTCTTCCCCCGCCACTATCATACAACCCCTAAACTGCCTACCGACATATTCAACACAGTTACCCCATGGATACTACTCCGAATACTCGTTATCAGCAAAGAATGGGATTTGCTTGGGATCGTTGCATAGGGCAAAAAACTGTTAAATTGAAGTAAAAGTTCTTTGGTGACAGAGAACTTGACTGGAACATGCCTGACTTGGTAGAAGTAGAGCCTGGGGAGCGGATCAGTGGGCACTCGTATGCCTAACAATGGGGGATGCTGCAACAAATTTTTTTTGAACCTAAAGAACGCTACCTCTTCTTGTCTGGTTTGGCCGAGCTTATTGTGTAGGTAGAAGATTGGTTACCGGAGGGCGAGCAGGGCTCTACGGGAAGAACTAGTCCGTCCAAAAATAGGGTGAGTTCTTCATAAGGTGGTGGGCGGGTGGTAGTGGGTTTTAAGTTATTTCTTTGTATGACTGTGCTTGAATGTTTCCGTTGCTATTGTTGTTGATGTCTGTAGATTTTTTCTTCTCTCTTTAGTATGAATGAAGAAATGAAATGGAATGGCAATTTTAATGAAATAATGTATTGTGCATTTGATAAACACTATAGGAGAGTAGACTGTTAGACTTTCGAATCAAAGGTAAATGGTAGAAAAAATAATTTTCGAGGGGAAGGGTACTTTGAATTGTTATAGTTATCGAAGCCCGATGTAAACTGTAGGAACCTAACTTCGTTTGGAGGCGAAGTTGCTTCTCACAACAAAGAATCAATCTTCAATCAAAGGACACAAGCAATTGGCCTAAAGTAAGATCTAACTATAGACAAATACTTGCGTAGAGGCCCGAATATGACTCTCTACGACCTCTGATGAGGATTTTTAAGATAGATTGTATTACTGAAGAGTAAATAACAGGGTTTGAGTACAAAGGGTCTGGGTGGTCGAAGGTAAAATACCAGGGGTTGGAGATAATTTTTGTTGTTTCTCTTCTCCTTTATTTATAGAGATACAGGGAGCTAAGTCACCAAGGGTGGGTCACGATTACATGATTACTGTAAGGAAATCTCAATGAGTTATGGGCACCGATCGTGTCGGTACTGTCACTGTAACATTTATTGGTGATGTCTCTGAACGACGCTGTGGTTGGACCTGTCACTGTAGCTGCATGAGCCAATCAATGCGCTATCTTATCTGATGAGGTGGTTGTCTATCTTTTCTTGCTTCGATCGTGTGTTAGTAAGGTCGAAGGATTTTTGATGTAGTATGTTAATCCTTTCTCAAAGCTTTCTCTGATGTCGAATATTCGTCTTTGAGGGATCTCTGAGGAGTCTGTTTTAGAGAGTGAATGGGCTTTAATATATTCGAGTACGCTGTAAAGTGGGCTTCGACTGTCTGTCAAAGGATACGAGTAGGCTACTACATTCGCCCCCTCTCAGCGAAGGTCTCAAAGCTAGGTGGAAAGGTATTCGCTGAGAAAACTGTTTGGTCTTGGAATTTGAGCGGTTTGACTGTTGGTTTCTGGGTAGGTAATAAAAGAGGGCTTTTAAAAAATGTAGGTGGTTATAGGGTAATAAATGAATTGAAGGATATAAGTATGGGTTATTGTGGAGGTATACTGTATCCTCTTTCATTTGCAATAATCATCTACTCTTTTTTAATATTCTAAGCAGCTAAATAGATACCATGTCAAGCACTCATTACCAGAAGAGGATGAGCTTTGCTCGCGACCGTCTAGTGGGGCAGAAGATGGCGGAACTGCATACAAAGTTTTTTGGGTAGTATGATCTGAACTGGGACATGCCAGACCTTGTGGAGGTAGGGCCTGAGGAATTCATCAATGGTGAACCTTATGCCTATCAGTGGGAATAGCTAAGGCTTCATTTTACGACTGCTGAGAGGCGCTATCTGTTTCTGATGGTTCTGGTTAAAAGTTTTGTTTGTACGGAGGAGATCATAGAGGAGCGAAATGCGGCAAGCTGAGCTGGTCCTTCTGGAAATAGGGCTTCAGGTTGAAGTGGCGAATGTTTTATATTTTTGTATGTTTTTGGTTTGTTATGTGGGGTTTTTTGTTGTTGTTTTTGTAGTGGTAGTACAAATGTAATTTGTTTGTTTGATCGGGTGTTTGGAATGGACAAAATATTTATGCATACTTGTATTGCTATGTCTGATAGATAATGTAGACGACTACTCTTGTAGGAGCAAGGTATAATGATATGCTCGAAGGTAATGATGATCGAATGCTCGACGCGGGAGGTATGCTCGGCTGGCAGTCCTTAGGAATGAGGTTTGAATGCAAGTTTCGATGAATCAATTACATCTGGGAAGTTGGAAAGTTTGTTTGCTGACTTTTTAAGGTTGGGAATTAAAGGTTGCCATTAATTCGGTTAGGGAAGATAGAAAGTTGTGGTGGGTTAGTCGGTATAAAAGAGGATAGGTTGGAGGGAATTTCTTCATCTGTCTTGTAACTTTCTCTTCATCTACTTCTTTGTTTGTTGATCAACATGGTTGAAAACGTATCGGTTCAGGGTGATCAAGCGGTGGTGAGGGCCAGGAGGATCCAGGAGGCCTTGTTTGGTCTTCAATGGAGGCTTGGAATAGAGGAGGATATTGATGCTAAGATGCCAGACCTTTTTGAAGCGGAACCTGGGACACCACTCTATGAAATGACCTTTGCCTACTAGTGGGGAATAGTGCAGATGATGGGGCCATTACCCAGCCATCGGCTGTCTCTTCTCAAAGACTTTGTGGAGGATATAGTAGACTAGGAGGATGAAGATGCAGTGGCCATTGTTGAAGAGAAGCAACCCGCCAACAAATAAGGTTCTCTTTTGTATGCTTTCTTGTTGTTGGTTTCCTGTTTTCTTCTCCTCCCTTTGTTTTTGCATAAAGCCTGTAATGTTGTCTGAGTTGCTGAATGAAAAAAGTTTTTGTTGATAACTTGCTTTGTCGAACTGTGGGTAATAGTAATATAATTTAAATTGCAATTTGAGGTATTGAAGGGATAATACAGTTATCGAAATATAATGTTTGTGTTGTTCGAAGATAAAAATGAATTTATCGAAGTGAAAGGTAAACTGTGCCGAAGCTGAAAACTTTATCTATAAGCATGAGGTCTTTGAATGGTTGAATTTTATGACTCTATTTGGTCGAAGGTTAATATATTAGATAGGTTTATTTGAGGCTATCTGCGGCGGATTGTTCGAGACGTAAAATGGTCGAGTACTCGAGTTCGGGGATTATGTTGACGGTTATGCTGGATTTGACTAGCCATTCTGACAGTCCAGACAACTATTCTGTCAGACTGGAACGGGCGCCTGGGGTAGTGTGCAAAAAGTAATGATGATGTTTTTCTCATATGATAGAAAAGGTTAGGACGTGACTGCTTGGACTTGGCTGTTTAGCTTCGAGTGGGGGAAAAGACGGTTTGAGAAGCTTTGGTTTTTACAAGTAGTTAGAAGTGAAGGTATTGTTCGCACGTGAGAGGTATGAGGGGTATATTAGTCAAAACATATTGCAGCTGAAAAGCCGGGTAGTGGGGTCGTGGTAATGATAGAGGTTAGAAAATTGAGGCAGTTTTATGTTTTTCGAAAGATATATAAATGGGAGAAGAGTAATTGCTATATTATTTTACTGTACGAATCAAAGAGTGGAGAGAAGGGAACATACGCCATTTCGAACTTGGGAGTTGTTGTTGTACTTGTTGGTTTGGTCTTGCTGATTCGAGGGTAGTGCTGCTAACCACCGGTAAGTCTCTTAATTTCTGCTGCTTGTACTTTGTTTTTCCCTTTTGAGAATGTAGGTAGGGCATTCTGTGTATGGGGTTTAGAGGTTATTTTTGAGGGCAAGGAGACTTGAAGGATTTGGGTTGTGACCCATTATGGGGTTGGAGATGTTTTGGAGGGGGTACTGGGTGTCAAAGATTGAAGTTGTGATGAATATCTAGAGGGGATGGATGGGATAGGAGTAATTGGCACGGGATTGTCAAATTTTCCACTCAAATTGCGTGCCTCTTCTTCTGTAGGCTAAAATACGTAACCGTCGGGCTTCGAGGTAGAGACTGATGGATGAAGAAATCGAAGGATTCGAGCCGAGTATTTCTGGTCGAGCCCCAATGGATGAGGGTAGGGATGTAGAAGTGTTAGATGTTGTAACCAAGGCTCTATTGTCTATGGTTCTACCGGCTGAGGGGGTTCCGGTTTCGGGGCGTCGAAGGACGATAGTGAACGAAGATAGTGATGAAGAGGAAGCAGTATGGGGGGAGGGTGGTAATGCAGGGCCTTCGGGAGATAAGGTACAGAGTGAAGATAGTGGGGATTCGACTGAGTCAGATAGGGTTGAAGGTACCATTTAAGTTAAAGATATGATTAGATTAGATCAGTTTGTCGCCAAATTATAACTCTCGAAGTTAGGGGTGCATCTGAGTGTTGCGGGGGCAGGGCTGACCTTCAAGTCGGACACTGGGGAAGGGATTTTGGCTTATAGAGGCCAAATTTGATTGGGACTGGAGCTTCCTCTCCGAAGACTGGTGAAAGAAGTGTTGAATTTCTAGGGGGTGGCTCCGGTGCAAATGAACGGTAATTTTTATGAGTTGAAAAGGGTTGTAGAGGGGATAAATGTAAAAGAGTCTAGTGAGGGTCGAAGTTTGATTAAGTGGTTTGATATTATTACCTTTTACTCGAGGAAGGCTAGTCAGAACCTGGGGGCCTATCACATCCAATATCATCCAGCGAAACCTTGGTTCTTAGATCTGTGCTCGACAGGCCTTGGGTGGAATAAAGATTTACTGATAGTAAGGGGTAGCTATGAGAATGTAGACAAGGATGACCCGTATAAATTACATCACAGGGTATATAACAAAAGTAAGTTTGCTCTCGAAGGGTTGTTGTTGATGTGTTTATGAAAATAAGTGATAACTATGTTCTTGATTTAATCTGCAGGTCCGAAGAGTTCCTCTTGGGATAATCCGGTAAATTATATTGATACTCTGCTCGAGGCTAGTGAAGACTGGGTAAATTTTACGTTTGACAGTCTCAAAATTAAAAGGCATAGGAGGAAGAAGGCGAATTCCCTGCTTCGAGACGTACCAACTGCGTCGAAGCTACCAAAGAAAAAAGGAGGTGAAGGTGTTTCAATGGGGAAGAAAGAGATAGGAGGGGAAGAGTTGTCAAGGAACTACCAGTTTGTGTCGAGATCGCGTAGGGGTTCGAAGCAAACAGTGTCAATGCCCAAAGTGGTAGGAGATGCGTCGAAGTTGAGGCCGAGGCTAGTAGCAAGTCAAACTGAGAAGGGAAAAGGCCCGGTAGTCACCGAAGCTTTGAAGGTGCAGCAATCGAAGGCTGGCCAATGCAAGAGGAGTAAGGTGCTGGGGGAGGATGATACATTGGAGGAAGATGAAGAGATGACGGAGGTTGAACGACAGGAGCAGGCTGTGGCAAAATAGGCTTCGATGGTCAAGCTCTGGGAAGACAATCCAGGCGAGGTTTCGAAGGAAATAAAGAAGTACATGTTTCAGGTAACTATATACGGCTTTCTAATGTGGTACTTTCAAATTTCTTTAAAATACTTTAAGTTTTGAGTTGCACTGATTTCTTGAATATTTTAGCAGGCAGATGCTTGGGTGCAAACTTGCAGCAAGGCAATGAGGACAGTAAAGGCAAAATTGAAACAAGCAAAGGACAATCTAAATCTTTCTCGTGGGAAAGAGGCATCACTGGTGTCTGAAGTCGAAAATTTGAAGAAAGATCTGGGGGTGCTTACCAACTCTTATGACGAGAGGTTCGAGTTGCAGCTGTAGAGGCTGAAGGGAGAGTGGTCTGCGAAGCTTGTGGCATGTGAGAGGCAGAAAGCAGAATAGAAGGTGAATTTCCAGCGGCAGTATAATGGGGAATGCAAGGTGAATGTTTAGTTGAAAAGTTTTATAGATGATAAGGGGTATGACCCCGAGACATTGGAACCTTATCCCGTGTCTCCAAAACTTGTTGAAGGGGATGATTTGTAGATGAAGGGAGGAGAGGCGAACATTGTTGAAGAAGTAGTTGGAAGTATTGTGGGTGGTGCAGATACTTTTCTTGTTAGAGCGCCCATTGGTATAACTGTTGATGGTTTGGTCATCGAAGGTTTGAATGAAGCTGCCGGGGGATCTGTGGAGCAAGAAGGTGTAACCGCGCCGATATGAGGTATTTGGGATTGGGGCTTCATGTCTTCTTCTGCTGATTATAATGTTGAGTTGTAATATTTTGAACGATGTTGTTGTTTTCCATTGGTCTTTGAACTTGGTAGCTTGCTTGTGCTTTTGTTATCTGTTAAACTTCTGAAGTGGATGCTGAACATATTGATGCGTATTTTTTGATCATACTGATTCTGAACTTCTAATTTGATATCTGATTTGCAGATGGATTGTGTAATCGTGTTCTGACCTTGAATTATTGGAATTTGAATGCACATTCTGTTGATTTTGCCTATTTTGGACTCTTGATGATTGATCTTTGAATTATACTGCAACTGTTCCTCTGATGGATAATATGTTGAATGTTGTCTGAATTTGATAGAATTGTAGATAATATTTTTGTATACGGTTGTTGTAGAAATTGGATCTGTTTGAGTAGAAATTTGATCTGCTTGGATGACTGTAGTGTGATCGAAACCTGAGGAGTGTCAAAGATATATAGATCGTACTCTAAATATTTTGCTGGACATCGAAGGCCGAAGCCACAACGATGTTAAATTTTTTTGAAAAATTTCCAGGTCGTCTCCGAGTATCAGTCAGGCCGAGGGGACGTGATACCTAGAGGAAACCCAAAAATTTACTAGACTTCGAAGGCCTAAGCCACAGCGAAACAATATCTGATCACTTCCAACACATTCCCTGGGGTCCGGTCTTTCGACCATCCTTTCCCCTCGAAGCTGCTCGAATGTTGGAAACTTGAGCAATTCAAGGTCGCCCCCAAGTACCAGTCGGGGCGAGGGTGGACATGATACCCAGGGTAAACCAAGAAATGGATTGGACTTCGACAATTTTAAAGCCAGGACGAAGTATATCTGATCGCCCCCAATGCATCCCTGAGGGTCCGGTCTTTCGACCATCCTTGCCCCTCGAGTTTGCTCAAAATTGGAGACTTGAGAAATTCAAGGTTGCCCCCAAGTATCAGTCGGGGCGAGGGTGGACATGATACCTAGGGTCAATCAAGAAAAGGACTGGACTTCGAAGGCTTAAGCTACAGCGAAGCAATATCTAATCGCCCCCAATGCATCCCCGAAGGTTCAGCCTTTCGACCATTCTTGCCCCTCGAGTTTGCTCGAAATTGAGAGTCTTGAGCAATTCAAGGTTGCCCCCAAATATCAGTCGGGGCGAGGTTGGACATGATACCTAGGGTCAATCAAGAAAGGGACTGGTCTTCGAAGGCCAAAGCCAAGACGAAGTAATATCTGATCGCCCCTAATGCATCCCCGAGGGTCCGGCCTTTCGACCATTCTTGCCCCTCAAGTTTGCTCGAAATTGGGAGTCTTGAAAAATCTTGAGGTTACCCTCAAGTATCAGTCGGGTCGAAGGTTGACATGATACCTGAGTTAAATCAAGAAATGCAAAGTGAAATAGGAGATGAAGTAAGGGTTAAAAAACTTGTTTATTGAATGTTCTGGATTACATCAGTTGTACATGGTTGGAGATATGGCTTGTTATAGGAGACCAACTGTATTGTATTTCACGGGATTGGTAGAGGCTCTTCGTCTTCTGTCATTAAGTAATAAGAACCCTTATTTGTTTTATCGTAGACGGCATATGGTCCTTCCCAAGATTTGGCTAACTTGCCGAAATTTTGAGGTTTCGAAGATTGATTGGCACATCGAAGTACTAGATCTCCAATGTTGAAACTCCGCGGTCGAACTTATTTGTTGTAGGATTTCTGAAATGATGTGCGGTACCGGCCAAGATTGGCGATAGCTCTATCTCTGGTTTCATCGATCCATAAAATGTTGCATGCAAGTTCGAACTCATTATCTTCGTCTGGCAGGTTAGGGTCTCGAGTAGGTATGTCAAATTAAGTTGGTAATACAGCTTCGGTTCCATATGTGAGGAGGAAGGGGGTGCATCCTGTAGATTTTCTTGGGGTTGTGCGATAGGCCCAAATGACATGTTGTAACTATTGAACCCATTATCCTTTTTTTGCATCGACTCTTTTCTTAAGACCATCGATGATGGTTTTGTTAATTACTTCGACTTGACCGTTGCCCTAGGGATAATAAGGTGTAGAGGGTGAGAGGATGATGTTGTGTTTTTTGAGGAAGTTTTTGACTTTGCTGCCAATGAATTGGGGACCATTGTCGTATCGAATCATATGGGGACAGTCGAATCGAGTGATGATGTTTTTCCATAAAAATATGACAACTTCCTCTTCACTGGTTCGGCATAGGGGTACCGCTTTGACCCATTTTGTGAAGTAATCGGTTGCGACGAGGATATTTTCTCTACTACCTGAGGCTTTTAGTAAGGGACCAATGAGATTGATGGCCTATCATTTGAATGGCCAGGAAACTTGACTGAAGTGGAGGTCTTGAGAGGGGCAATGGAAGTCACGAGTGTGACGCTGACATTTGTCACAGTATTTTACGTAGTCTGAAGCTTGTTTTTTCATATCAGGTTAAAATAATCCTTGGGTAATAGCCCGAGGGGCCATAGAATGACAAGCAGTATGAGCGCCGCAGGTTCCCTCATGAAGTTCGGCTAAGTTTCGAGAGGCTTCGGCTTGGGATATACATCGAAGGAGGATGCCATTTGGGAATTTTCGATGTAGTTTATTTTTGTAGATAGTGTATCTGCGACAGTTTTCTAGCAATGACCGTTTGGCTTGGGATCATCTAGGAGGGTGGCATTGTTGAGGTAATGAAGAAACAGTGTTTGCCAATCGTCTGGATCGTGACTCTCGCCCCCAGCAGTGATGGTATTAATTTTAATCTGGTCGATACTTGGGCGTTCGAGTACTTCGATATGGAGGGTCAGAGATTCTGATTGTCTGAGCATAGTTGCTATGAAGGCGAGGGAATCTGCATGTCTATTTTCTCCTCGAGGGTAATGGGTGATTGTGGATTTTTCAGGGAACTGGTCCATGCGCTATCGCACAAAAAGAGCGTAATCAGCCATGCGGCCGTTAGCTTGGTTTTCTCCTATGTATTGTCTATGCACAAGTTGGGAATCTGTAAAGACTGCAAGATTAGGAATACCAAGGTCGAGTGCGAGGTCGAGGCCGTGGATCAAGGCTTCATACTCTGCTTCGTTATTGGCACATTCGAAGGCAAGTTTGATAGCTTTCTCTATGCGATCATTAGTGGGTGTTACCAAGACAATACCAATGCCTGAGCCATTAGGTTCTACTGATCCATCTGTTAATAAACGCCAGCCAGTAAGAGGGCCCCTGGGATCTAATATTTCGGGTTGATCTTTTGATAAATCATCTTCGTGTTTTTCCCAATCGACATCTTCGACCAGGAATTCAGCTAGAAAGTCTGTTACTGCTTGACCTTTCTGGGTTATTTACTTCTCGAAGGTAATGTCGTGTTCGCTAAGGTATACAGACCACTGTTACACTCGTCTGGATTTTCCTTTTTTGCCAAGTACCTCTCGAAGGGGATAACTGGCAATAACACGGATGGGATGAGCCTGAAAATATGGTTTAAGCTTACGGGCTGAATAGACAAGTGTGAGGAGTAAACGCTCAAGTTTTGAATATTAAGTTTTTGGGAGGGTTAGGGTTTTGTTGATGAAATATACAGTTTTGTCGATGTTAGAATCAAGTCGAATGAGCACTGAACTGATAGAGGTTTTTGTGGCAGCAAGGAATAAAAAGAGTTTTTCTCCTTCGATAGGTGTGCTGATGATCGGTGGATGGCCAAGATAAGTTTTGAGCTCCAGGAAGGCTTGTTCGCACTCAGGGGTCCAGTCAATCTCAGGATTATTTTTCTTTTTTGCTTTGTGGACACCTTGATCGCGTAAGAGGGAAAAGAGCCAGGCACATTGATATGAGGATTTAGAAATGAAATGATTGAGGGTTGCTATCCTGCCCGCCACTTTTTGGACGTCTTTCTTGGTTTAGGGCGAAGGCATGTCTATGAGGTCCCAAATGTGGGTGGGGTCAATCGCCATCCCGCGTTTACTGATAAGGTGACCCAAAATTTTTTTGGATGCCACGCCAAATTGGCACTTGCCTGGGTTGAGTTTCATATTATACATGCGAAGTATCGAGAAGATTTTTGAGAGGTCTTGGATATGGGTATTTTTCTGAAGGCTTTTGCATAACATATCGTCGATATAGTCTTCTACAGATTTGCCAAGCAAAGGTTTGAACATGGTTGTGACAAGACGTTGGTAGGTGATTCCGGCGTTTTTAAGGCCAAAGGTCATAACGTTGAACCAGTAAAGGCCTTGTTAAGTTATAAATGAAGTTTTAAGTTGATCTTTGGGTAGGAGGGGTACCAGATTGTAACCCGAAGCCGTGTCCAGCAGTGGCATCAAGGAGTGCTGAGATAGTTGGGACGGGGAAACTATCTTTTGGTGTGTGCTTGTTAAGGTATGTGAAGTCGACGCAGATTCGGATCTTTCCATTTTTCTTAGGAACTGCTACAATGTTTGATATCCAGTCTGCGTACTTCACTTCTCTGATAAAGCCTACGGCTATAAGCTTGTCTACTTCAAGGTTCACGGCTTCTCGAAGTCGTGGTGCCAGGGTACACTTTTTTTATTTTACTGCTGAGGAATAGGGGATGAGATCGAGGCGATGGCAGGCCAGGTTGAGGTCGACACCAGGCATCTCTTGAAATGTCTAGGCGCAGATGTCTTTGTTTGTTCGAAGGAACTCGGAAAGTTCAAGGTGCTCTGACTCATTGAGGAAGGTTTCGATAAATGTACCCTGACTAGGACCGTCGAGTTCGATATAAACAGTGGGTTCGGTGGATGGGGTGGTATATGTTAAAGTCAAAAGGATAGGCATATGCTGTTATTGTAATGGGTGGCTGACAAGTTTTTAGGTTTGGTCAATCTCTGGGTGTCCGCATGAGCAGGCAAGGCGTTGAGAGCCTTTCAAATTCCAAGTACCCTCGTGATTGCTAAATCGAAGGGTCTGATGATAGGTCGAAGGTATAGCTCGCATGGCGTGAAGCCAATCTCGCCCGAGTATAATAAAGTATTCGAACTTCTTGTCAATGACGATGAAGTTGGTTTGAAGGGTAATGGGGCTTGTAGTGACGGGTAGGCTGATACGGCCAACATCGATTTCTGTTGATCCATTGAAACCTTTCAGTTCGATGTTGGCGGCGGCTATGAGGTCTGTTTTCTTCATGGTTTGGATTGTTTGGAGAAAGAGGACATCAGCTGCACTCCTAGTATCTACGAGCATTGTAAGGAGGACGAGGTTCTCAATCTTAATCATGATGACTAATGGATCCGAATGGGTAAAATGAACGTGTGAAGTGTCATAGTCGATGAAAGAAATACCTTCGAGTCGAGGGTGACGACTTGATTTTGGCAGAAGGGTAGGGAATTTCTCATGTTAGGTGAGTTTGTAACATTCTTTGATGCGTTTTCAATTGCTCTTGGAATGTCCACTGTCTATGTTGTTGATTTTGATAAGCTTGACTCTATAGATGTGCGCCTTGGCTGGGTCAATAGCAGGGGTGGATAAAGATTTGAGGTAGGACCCATCGAGGTAGCCTGAAAGATCAGCAATATACTGGTGCAAACGTCTGGCTCTGAAGATAAGTTTGAGAGAGCACTGAAGGGCAAAACATTTATTGGTATGGTGACAGTTGCACTTATGGTTGGCGCAGTAAGATTCGCCTAGTCTAACTTCGGTGGGGAAGGGGATGCGCCAGATGGGGTCTGCCTGTATGTGTGGTAAAAGGGTGCTGAAGGGGGCAGTGAGTGTAGGCAAAATAGGCCTTGGTCACTTCTTGCGAGCTTCGGTGCTGCTATCAATGTTGGGGCATTTGCGGCTCTCAGTCTCCTGTGAAACAGGGGCGATCAGGGATGTGGGAGCAGAGTGGGGGAGTTGTCGAGGTTTATTGAAGTTTGTTGTTTGCGAAGGCTAGCTCAGTTTGTGGGACTCTTGAAGGCGCTCGAGATCGATATAGCCGTTGACCTTCGAGAGCATCTCTTCGAGTGTTTCTGGTTTGTGGAGGACTAAGTGCTCTTTTACTCGGCTGTGGTCGGGCAGGGCATTCGAATATGCCAAAATAGCGCTCGAGCAGTCGAGATTTTCTATTTTTTGGGATTCATCGAGGAATCTTCTGGTAAAGGCTTCGAGGGTCTCACTGTTGGATT
Source organism: Kingdonia uniflora (assembly GCA_014058105.1). Taxonomy (NCBI): domain Eukaryota; kingdom Viridiplantae; phylum Streptophyta; class Magnoliopsida; order Ranunculales; family Circaeasteraceae; genus Kingdonia; species Kingdonia uniflora. Next base: position 2,949,653 of record JACGCM010002784.1, read on the forward strand.
TTATGAAATTGAAAAGAGTGTCAACTCTGACCTCTCTGTCTTTGTTGAAGACAAATTGGGTGATAAAAAGATGTGAAAGTTGCTCGAATTTATGAATCGATCCATTTGGGAGATTGTGGTACCATCGAAGGAGATTATCGGTAAGGCTCGTTGGAAAATGGCAACATAATAGATAGTCAGCCATGGAGTAGAGGCTCAGGGAGTTTTGGAATTCGAGGATATAGGATTTGGGGTCTATTTTACGGTATTTGCTAAGTTTGGGGGCACAAAAGTTGCAGGGTATTTTGATAGCCAAAAGTTTGGGGCAGATCAGGTTATTGAGGTGGTTCCAGGAGTGTGTGACTGAGCTCGTGCTAACGCGAATGACGGGCTATATTTTGTAGTCGAAGTCATGTTGTGTAACATATGCAGGATGTGGGGGAGATTGATAAATTTGAAGGTTACGAGGTCGAGTGTGTGATATAAAATCAGCACTGCGTTCACCGAGCCGTTCCCGAGAAGGACGACGTCAGGGGTGTCTGGAGGAGTGGAGGGTTGAGTTAGAAGAGTATTTTGTGGGGTAAATCCCAAGGGGAATTGAGCCAGTTGGGGGAATAATATAGGGAAATCCTTCAGCACCGGTGTGAACGGGGGGTATCTCGAAGTTTGGTGAAGGTCCTAGGAGGGCATGAACAGAGACGCGCGATGGGTCTGGTACCTGGGACGGGCGAGCAGGTTCCAAGGGCTATAATCTCTGTAGCTCTCGGATGGTGTTGTGTAATTCATCGATTGCTCTGTTCTGTCCGTTTTCATCATCCAAGCAGCAATTTCGCTTAGTTTCCAGTGCCAAGAGGTGGTTTTCACGCTCCTAGTTTAGTTGGTTTTGGTGACCCTCCTCTGCCTTAGCGACTTGTTAGGATAATAAGGCTATTTGGGCAGCTATACCGTCAATAGAGTTGCCTGCCTGGGTTGAGTTAGAACGGCGTGTGGGTGCCATTGAGGGTAATCTGCTGAAGTGGAAAAGAAAAGGAGGGGAAAAAAGAAGGGATACTGGTAGGGTGGGAAGCACAGACGGTGCCAATTGTAGGAACCTAACTTTTTTTGGAGGCGAAATTGGTTCTCACAACATAGAATCAATCTTCAATCAAAGGATACAAGCAATTGGCCTAAAGTAAGATCTAACTATAGACAAATACTTGCGTAGAGGCCCGAATGTGACTATCTACGACCTCTGATAAGGATTTTTAAGACAAAAAGTATTACTGAAGAGTGAATAACCGGGTTCGAGTTCAAAGGGTCTGGAGATAATTTTTACTAACCCCTCCTTGGTTTCTCTTTTCCTCTATTTATAGAGATATAGGGAGTTGAGTTTACAAGTGCGGGTTAGGATTACATGATTACTGCCAGGAAATCCCGACGAGTTATGGGCGTCGGTCGCGTCGGTACTGTCACTGCAACATTTATTGGTGATGTCTCTGAACGGCGCGTTGGTTGGACCTGTAACTGTAGCTGCACGGGCCAATCAATGCACTGTCTTATCTGATGAGGTGGTTCTCTATCTTATCTTGCTTCGATCATGTGTTACTAAGGTCGAAGGATTTCTGCTGTAGTATGTTAATCCGTTCTCGAAGCTTTGTCTGATGTCGAAGCTTCGTCTTCGAGGGATCTTTGGGAAGTCTGTTTTAGAGATTGAGTGGGCTTTGATATATTCGAGAAGGCTATGAAGTAGGCTTTGACTATCTGTCGATGGCTACGAGTAGGCTACTACATAAACATTGGAAGTGTTGTAGGAGAAATCAGTGAGGGGTCGAGGGTTCGAGACTAGGGATGTATTGACTGTACAATCTTAGAAATAGGTATTGGGTGGGTATGCTGATGAAACGGCTGAGTATGGGTATTTCTAAAGCTTGACTATTGAGATTCTGAGGAAAATGTTTGAAGACGGTGATTAATGCGGTTCTGATTAAGGAGGGTTTAAATGCACCTGTTGTCAAGTATATGTAAGATGTATTTAGGAGAACTTCACACATCTGTTCCTTCTTTTCTGAGCAAAATGTCTGCCTCTTCGTCCTAAAACAACAAAAATGCTCCTAACATAAAGTACCAGAACCGGGTCGTGGCAATGGTCATTCGTATATGGGAGAAGACAATCAAACTGAAGCAGAGGTATTTTCGGGATCAAGGTCTGGATTGGGCTATCCCGGATTTGTTTGTAGTGGAGCCAGGGGAATCCATTAGTGGGATGCCCTATGCGTACTGGTAGTGGGTGTTACAAATGATGGACCCGCTTCCCAGTGACCGGTTGGCCTTACTGGAGTCTCTGACCGAAGAGGTGGTGGACAAGGAGGACACTGGGGATGGGGTCTATGAGGAGCATCCCGTCTGTAAATAGAGGATTCTCTATTGGTGCAGGATGGTAGGGAGGGATGCTTATAGTTTTTTTTATTGATCTTGACTATTTTGCTCTGTGTTTTGTGTAAGGGCATCTGCCTGAATGGAATTGGGAATTTATAAGATCACTGTCGAAGTAAAATACTGGATTTTTTGTAAGTAGGACAAATATAATACTCGAAGGTAATTTAGGCGACAAAAACGTCTTGCCGAATGTCGAACATGAAAGTAATAGAATTACTGGCACACTTTGAAATTGAGTACCAGGTTGTCTCTGGACGAATGTTCGAGACGCGATATAGACCATTTCTCGCGTACGAAATGAGGGTATTTCGAAGGTCTGTTGGCTTTGATTGGATGAGCTAACAGCCAGATAGGTGGCATGTCAGAACAATACTTTTCCTTGGGCTGAGTGCCTTGCAGGTCATCATGTTTTTTCCTTAATTTACGGGAAAAGGTTGATTTGATGTAATGATCTGATTTGACAGCTTCGAGCAAGGACAAGAAGGTTCGACTTGGATGATATAAAGAGTAATGTAAATATGAGCTTGGGACACGCTCGTATGGGTAATGGAGGGTTAAATCGACAAAACACATCTCAGCCGAAAAGTAAGGGTACTGGGGTAGTGGTAATGATAGCGGTTTTGGAAATTGAGGCAGTTTTTTTGGTATTCCGAGGAGGTATATATAGTGGAAGAGCATAGTTACTGTTCCCAGTTACCCACTTATAGAAAACCAAAGAGTGAGAGATAGAGAACATACTCTATTATTCCATAGAGCTCGGTGGTTTCAGTAGGATCGTCTGAATTACTGAAAGGAAGGAGAGACACTTTGCTCAAATAGGTATGTCCTTTTTACTTCTGTGTTTTCTCCATCTTCTATTTATGTACATTGAGTACATAGTAGTGTAGATTCTGCTACAATTTATAGTTGTGATGATGTGACCGAGGACCAAGGGATAACATGTATCTGTGGGTCAGGTCTTTTGGGGTTCTGAGGCTATTAACGGTGTATCAGGGATTATGGTCGAGCATTCGTCTATGATGGCCTGAGTTGGAGAGGGTAGGGAAAAATAGGTTATTGACACGAAATAGTCGAATATATCGATCTAATTGTGAGCCTCTTCTTCTGCAGGATAAGATGCACACCCGTCGACCTTTGAGACTGAGGCTAATAGAGGAGGAGATCGAAGAAAATGAGGCTAATGTATCTGGTAGTGCTCCGAGTGATGAGGGCAACGACGTAGAAGAATTAGTTATTACAAAAGATGTCCCATTAGCAGTGGTGCTTCCTGAAATTGGGGATTCAAGTAGTAGACATCGTAAGACAGTAGTGACCGAGGATAATAATGAGGAAGAGATGAAGGGAGGAGAGAGAGAGAGAGACGCAAGGGTAGGTTGAGCCTTCAGGTGATGAAAGGGGAGAGGGGGAGCAAAGTGACCGTAGTGAGGAATCGACTGATTCGGATGAGGCCATTGGTTCTGTCTCGACTAGAGAGAAGCAAAGACTAGATCGATTTGTGGCTAAATTTGAGCTGTCGAAGGTAGGGGTGATATTATATGTTGTGGGGTCAGGGTACAGCTTCTAGTCGAAACCTCAAGAAGGTATTATGGTATATAGAGGGCAAATTCGACTAGGGATGCAATTACCCCCTCGAAGGCTAGTGAATGAGGTACTGAACTTTTAGGAAGTGGCCCCGTGCCAAATAAATAAGAATTTTTAGAAATGATAAAGGTAATTGAGGGTATGAATGTAAAACTGTGAGGTGAGGGGAAGAGTTTAATTGAGTGGTACGACATTGTCTCGTTCTATTCCATGAAAGCAAACCAGAAGGTCGGTACCTATCACATCCAGTGTCACGCGGATAAACCCTGATTGTTTGATCTGTGCTCAACGGGTCGAGTGTGGGATAAAGATTTGGTTGTAGTACGGGGTAACTACGATAATGTCGAAGGAGAGGATCCTTATAAGTTACAGCATAAGGTTTATAATCCAAGTAAGTTTTCTGTCGAAGATATTTTGATGTATTAATCGAATAGACAGATAATCGCGTTTCTGTTTGTTTTGCAGATCCTAATAGCTAGACTTGGGTAAATTCGAGGGATTATATTGAGCGTTAATCAACTCGGACAAGGAGTGGGTGAACTCCGTGTTCAAAGGGCTTGGTATTAAGAGGAAAATGAAGAAGAAGAGTGATTCTCTACTTTAAAATGTACCCATTACGCCGAAGCCATCAAGGAAGAGAGGTGTTGAAGAAATGGAGAAAGTAAAATTGTCGAGGAAGGTAAATTATGTGTTAAGGGGCAGCAGGCATCGAGGCAAGCAACGCTAGTGCTCGAAGTAGTTCATGATATTTCAAGGCAGGCGTCGAAGCAGGCATTGGCGCAGGCTGACAAAGGGAAAGGGACGGTCTTTCCCAAATCTCCAAAGGTACAACAACCAAAGGGACCTCAGCGGAAGAGGCGTAGAGTGCTGGGGACGGATGATGCATAGGATATGGATGAAGAACTAACCGCGTCCGAATGGAAGGAGTAGGCTCGAGTTAAGGCTGCTTCGATGGCAGAACTCTGTGGCAGTGATCCAGACGAAGCTTTGAGGCAGATGAAGAAGAGTATGTATCAGGTAACTATTTATTTTTTGTGGAATTTTAAAATTTTCATAAGTACACCATCTTCGAGAGATATTGATGGCTCGAATATTCTAGGAGACAGATGCTTGGGCGTAGGCTTTCAACAAGGCGCAGAAGGTAGTAATGAGGTAGTTAAAGTAGGCGGTTGACAATCTAGAGCTTGCTTGAGGGATCGAAGCATCACTGCATTCAGAAATTGGCGTTTAGAAGCGAGATCTGGGGACTATAAGAGGTGAATGCGAGAGGAGACTCGAAGCTCAACGGTATACTCATAAACAAGTTCTGAATACGAAATTGGCTGTGAAGGATAGGTTATTGTAGAACAGAAGGAGACCTTCCAAGGGCAGTTTGATGATGAATATGAGACTAATGTCTGGCTCAAGGAGTTTATCGAAGATTTGGGGTATGATCCTGAAACTTTACAACGTTTGCCCATGAATCCGAGGTATGATCCTATTACTGACGATGTTGTTCTGACGGTGGGGGCAGAAGTAGATGTTGTTGGTGTGGGTGTAAGAGTGGGAGATGGCGCGGGGACTCCTGTGGTAGACATAGTTGTTGCTGCTACTGTGACCTTAGGGGTTGTGGGTGCTGCTGGGTCGAACCCTTCGACTGACATGGTTGAAGTATGACGAGACAGGCAGCCATCACATCAGACATGTTCGGTGCCTATACCCTTGTCAGTATAGACATGTCCGGCGCCCATACTTGCTCCAGAATATCCTGACAGTACTCATGTAATCTGACCCATACTTGGTGACTCAGCTCCCTATGAATCTATAAATAGGAGAGGCGGGGAACCAAGGAGGGGTTAAAAAAATTCCCCTCAGACCCCTTACAGACACCTTGCAGTTTACCTTCGACCACTCTGTATAAAGCCCAGTATTCAAACCTTCAATTACTCATCAGTAATACAAACTCTCTTAAAAATCCTCATCAGAGGTCATAGAGCGCCACATTCGGGCCTCTACGCAAGTATATTGTCTATTGATTTTCTGCATACTAGGTTATATACTTGCATTCCTTTGTTTGAAGATAAAACCCCGTGGTGTAAGAGCCGACTTTCCCTCTAAAAGAAGTTATGCCCCTACATATATAGCTCCTTAATCTACCTTAAGTTTCTAAAGTCCTGTAAAAATAATCAAAAAAACTTCACTTTTCAAATCAAATTTAAATGATTTAAAATTAGATCGAGTTTACAACTAAAATAATGTTCCAAACACATTGACTTAATTTGCTCTCTATTTTGATAATATACTAAAATCTCATTTTAATGCAAGCTAAGCATATCAACAAAAATAGTAATACTCTTACATTGTCATGCAATAATTCAGAGGACAAAAATGGTTATAATAGAAAATGTGGCATCAAGTACTCCCAACTGGATTTGATGCAGCCCCTTGAGGTTGAAAGCTTACATTCTTAGTTAATGTTTTACTTTGGCTTTTTTTTTACAACCAAGTAACTAAAATATAAATTGGATCAGCCAAAAGTTTAAAAACCTGTATTACACTTATATACAAAAGAAATAACATGCATAAATTCTGAGGATAGTGGTGGTTTGTTTACTTTTAAACTGTAGAAAATAGATGGGTGAAACAAATTAGCTGAGAATTCCACATATAACACGGTTAAATATGTCAGCAATGACTGCGATATCAGTCAGAACTGATATAGTTTTAACCATGTCAACAAAAAATATAATCAGGTTGATGGTCAAGGTTCACAAGCTGGTATCTTTTACATCTTTCTCAAGTTTTGCTAGATGCTGTTGGAGTTGAGAACAAAGCCTACACATGGGAGAGCAACCCACAATGTTGGTCTCGTACTTTAGAAAATTTATCTGTAATCTCACGGTCACGAAGATCCGTAAGTAACTGCTGAATCTCTGAACATAATATTGATGATTGATGATCATATCCATAAGCTTCAGCAATTTGCTGAAACAATTTACAGCCCTGATCCTGGGGTAAGAATAATTGTGATGGAACTGGGGGTACAAGGAAGGGATGTTGAAGCAACTGAGGTATTCACCACCTTTCATTACGATCCCATGCAAGACACTTTTTCATAAGTTCAAGTAACAATGGATTCGAAATTGGTCCATAAGTAATATCGTGGTTACGATCCGTTATGACCTTGAACTTAGCCCAGAAGGTCTTGTACTCTGAAAATGGTGTTCTACTGTAGACCATTTGGTAGAGGATGCATCCAAGGGACCATATATCCGATGGCCGACCACACTTAATAGTGTTTCCGTCTGCATCGTTCTCATTACACATGAATGCTTCTGGAGACATGTAGCTTAATGTACCCACCTGTGAGTCTCGTTGGATGTTGATTGTATCACTCATTATAGCTTTCGCTATACCGAAATCAATTAGCATTAGTGATCCCCTAACAAGAAGAAAATTAGCTGGCTTCAAGTCTGAGTGAACAATGCGCTCCTCATGTATTGTGTTTACAGCATGAAGTATTTGCTGCCAATAAAACCGAAGCCAGTTCTCATCCATATCCAAGTTGAAGGTATCCATTTCTTTCCATTTCAGTGACAGCATATGAGCCAAAGCAATTTCTCTGTACTCAAGTACCATGTAAATATATTCACCATCCTTGATTCTGCCATCCTTGATGGTCACAGAACCCTTCGTTACTTTTGCGAGCAATGTTTTATCTGTAACCTCACAGTCAATGAGTTGTATGATGTTGTTTTATCCCTTCAATTTGTTCAAATATTCGATCTCCTGGAAAAATCCAAAAGCAGTCGAGAAATCACGACCTTTGAGCTTGATCTTCTTAAGGGCAAAGATGGTGCTGTTATGACCTTGAAAACCTCACTACTTCCACCGATCCCTATCTTGCCTAGTTTCTTATAGAGCTTCCCATTACCTTTAAAGAAAAATCTGGATCGTGGTTCTTTTTACGAGGAGCGGATGCCTATCATTTTAGTACCTATCAGCTCTCTTGCAGAGTAGGGGATTTCCATGGTTAAGCAGCAACTTCTTGAAAATGTCAGTATTCTATACTCACAAGTTTCATCACTTGCTAAAAAGGTCATCGCCTTTTGGTAATTCAAATATCTACACATTTTATTATTGTGCACGTTTACATAACTTAGTAGCTGTGTTTCTTTGAGTTTCATAATTGCATGCGAATATTATTGCAATATGCTGTTTTATTAACTAAACATGCTTTAATATAGCTCTCCTATGCTTTATATGCCAAGGCACAAGTTATCAATTTTAAAAAAGTTGTACCCCAAATCAGAATTTTGGGAGATTATATGTACTTAAAGATAAAAAATAACCTCCAGTCCGATCCAAAAATAACTTAAAATGAAACTTGTGAAATAGCAAATGCTTTAACTCTAGGATTATTGTGAATCGATTTTGAAAAAAACAAATCCTAAGGCGTCAAGAATTGTTGACTACTCAAAATAAAACAGAAATTATACTAATAAAACTCTTAGCTCAGAGCATGGATAAGTAAGAATAATGGAATCCAATATACATTGGAAAAAACAAAATTAGTTTAAATACTCTTTACATAAGTTATTAGTATATTGGGCATGCTCCCCAAATCACATCTGCATATACGTAAGCCAACTTTGTTTTGATTTGCCATACGTTTTATTTTGTTTTGTTTTGTTTTAGGGAACTGACTAAAATACCTCAAGTTTTAGAACAACTCAGCTTCATTTTTCACTACCTAATAAACTCTTCAGTAGCATACCATAACATCAAAGGCCATAGCTAAATAGGATCTTAATTATTTTGTTTTGTTTTTATCAGGTGTCATTGAAGATCTTATTAATTGAAGAAAAACTAACAAAAGGATGGGGTGGCGAAAATGCATATCATGTTGCAGGGTACAGCTATTTATTGTTTGATAGTAACAAAAATATGTCACGAGCTTCTTCACTTAGAAAGGTCGCAACTGTGGCAAAGGTTAGTATTGAAGTACTGTTCACATCAACGGCAAACTTTAGTATTATTTCAAATTAGTATACAACTTGCTAATTGTAAAGCTTTTGGTATTATAAGGTTAACTCAGCTTTGTCAGGCAAAAGCTTCATTGTGGATATGTGGACGACCGCCCACGTCTAGTTACATCAACTAATAGTTTGATAAACCAATATAATCTACACCACTCATAAAATTGTATAAGTATTCAGTACCACTACTGGTCATCAAAAAGTGCAACCAACCAATTTGATATCATATCGATACACAATCATTATATTTGATGAAATCAATACTATTCGCTTGTCGCTTTGCCCCAATAAATGAAGCTGAAAACGACATGAACCGAATACCTTCGGTTTTGCGCTAGGAGCTACGTTGCTAAATGCGCTAGGAGCTCTCCCCTAAAAATGACCACTTAGCTTAACGCTTAAAGCTGCCACTTAGACTTACTTGAATGTGCTATGCTTACAAAGTGGGTAATGCAATTTGTATCGCTTTCCTGTTGCGTCTATGGAATCTCCATGGGATGGCGGTCCAGAGTATGATCCGGTCAGCTGTGTCACTTCGACTTCTTTCCCCTGGACTGGGCCCAATTAAATCTTGGCTCCTTAGGTATGGCTAGGGTCTACTGACCGATGGCCCGCATCTCGCACGGGTCTCTTCCTTATCACTTAAAGTAGCAACTTAGCTCTTTTTTGACAACACTGCTTAACTGGAAGTCTTAATAAGTTCATGAAGTCTTTTGCACACTATAATGGTGTCCTGACAACTGATATGTCTGATGAGAAGACAAAAATCCAGTTTGCTTTGTTTCAATATATGAGTAAATGAACCTCAACAAGTAATAAATAGCATGTCGTTCCATTCTCCAACGCAGTAAGCTTTCTTTTATGGATGAAAATCACTTTATCTTTTACTCGTAGCAATCCAACTTGAGATATTGATTCTAGTCTTATTTATTTTAGGAAAAAGTTATCTAATGCATAAAGTGTGAGTCCTTTAGCAACACCTATTGTTTTATTTCAACAATGAATTCAAAGCACTGATGAAAACCAAAGAAAAGAAGTCCTAACTTACACAAGAACATGTTATTCGGGTGATTTGTTTAGAAATTTATCCACTTTTCTGAATCATTCTATATGTAACTTTAGAAATTGATGTAGTGTCATTTCAATAGATGGGTTCATCATTAGTGGATTTTCTGAGATTATCTTGTAAATAACGTGTCAGCTAAATAAGTTGTTGTATTTACCCTGTATGTCGTGTTTTTAGCATTGACTACTGGGTAAGGATCTCTGACTGTTATTTCGGTTGAGCACATAATTTCCAATCAGTGGTGGGCAATATACTTTCATTAACTGAGTATTAATTTTCTGTTTTAGAATGCTTTTGACCTTCTTTGTGGCATCGGGAATCTTTGCTAGCCCTTAAAAAGCTAAGAGAGGAGGTTGATTTAGAAAAGAGTAGAACAAAGAAAGATAACCCCAGCCATGAAAAAGACTTAGAAGTGTGCATTAGGGCAAACAACAATTCTTGGGTGATTGCACGGGTAGCAAGAGGGAAGGAGCTTTACATGGTTCTCGAAAAAGCGTGTGAAACCCTACTTTACGCCTCAGATGCTGTTGAGAAGTTCAGCAACAGGTGCACACATCTTTTCCAGTATTACTCATTTGTTGTAATGGTTTGTTTGTTTGTTTGTTTTTTTTTTTTTACTTTTTTTATAATCTTAGGAAGTGAATTTAATGGTGAAAATCACAAATACAAGTGCTATTGAAGAAATGGATCTATTAGGTCTTACTCAGTTCAATTTATATCTGTTAAAGCATCTGAACTCCAGTATTATTGACTTCCAAAACTACTAAAGTGGTAATAATGAATGGCATAAATTTTTGGTTCTGTCTATATATGACGTCAGACACACCTTCGATGTTATGTGTTCAGTGTTTTAAATTATTGGAATAAGATGTGAACTTCCTAGGGTTTCCAGCTTCACAACAGCCTTTGAACGGGAATCAGACATCAAATATAGCTGCAGGGAGCTAGACTTTGCTGGATAGATCATACTTTAAGTAGATTTACAGTAAATGTTAGCTTATCTATTTACTTGGAGCTTGTTTTGCCCTCTTTATTCTTGTTCAAAAGCTGGATTTGTTGAGTCTATTGGGGATGATCTTGTAGTTAGCGAATTTGTTTTAATTTTTTTTTTTCACTTGGTAAGCATTTTTTTGATTTTATAAATGAAAAGATAAAACTACAAAAGTAGGTAGAGTATTTACAAGTGAAAATTAAATAAGAGAGCTCTAGTACCAAAAGCATCATTAGGATAGTAGGACATCCCAACTAGGTTGGCACCCCCATAGCCCCACAAATCATTTGCTGGTACTAGTTACATTTGAACCTTAACTATTCCACAAAAGGCATATCCAGCTTTATTATGAAGTCTGATCTTCCATCATACACTATTCTGTGATAGATTTTCCCTGAGGCATCTTCATGGATGATTTGTTTTAAATCCTATGTGAATTCAACTCAATCATACTGGGCTTTCTCTGTATTGTACAGCTTAGAGACAAGGTTGTTGGCAGCAGAATTGCAGTCCCTGTATTTGCTCATTGCAAAAAATTTAACATTTTCCTATCTTTAGTTTAATGCTTCTCATAACAGATCTTATGTACCATGGGAGGTCTTAATCACTTTTTATCATGTTCATCACAGCTTTGGAGTCAGATTTAATCATTATCTTCTTAAAACCAATGCTCACGGCCATCTCTAAGCCTTGATCAATAACCTGCATTTCATGATTATATTCATGGGCTTACATTTTCCTACACAAGCCCTTACAGAAACACCATTGGAGTCTATAAAAATTGCTCCATAACCCCTTAAGTTTGCAAGAGAGCCATCTGTGTTTAGTTTTATGCCTTCTGGGGGATTTTTCCATCGCCGCTTAATAATTTTAATTTGAGTCCAGTCAGCAACAATGTCTCAACATTTTGAAAGACTCCTTTTACCAGGATTATCAACCATCTTGATAAAACCTTAACTAAGCTGGAGTCTAGCATCCATCCTTCTGAATGACAGTGATATAAACTGTTGCTTTTTCTTGAAAGACTCTTTGATTTCTCTCCCACCAGGTTTCGTGAATGTAGCTGTAAAACACCATTATAGAGATTTTAGCTTCAATAGAACGTCAAGTCCAAAGGAGTTATTTATAGCTATAGTGGTGCTTTTCTCAATTCTCTTGCTGCTGTCCTTAATTGTATGAGTCCGATGCTCGTGTCCCGTGTTTGACCAAGAACTGCCGGATTTTGTAAGTGATTGTACCCAAGTGTTAGTTTCTTTCATACTTTCATCAAGCATGTTGACATATTTATCTGCTTCTTGTGTAATCTATATGGATATGAAGCCCGCTGAAGAATTTCACACTGGAGTCAGCTCTCAGCCTAAGCCCGTCTCTGTAGAGAAGCAAGTCTCTATGGAAAAGCATATGGCTAACCCTGACAACTTAAAATTTCCAGTAACTGAGGCCACGATGATGGTCACGCCTGGAAATTCAGGTAAATTCAGAATCTCCTTTGATTTTTTTATTTTACAGAGTTCATCAACTGTATTATAGTGTTTCTAAAATCCGGAATTTTTCCATGTAGGAACTTTTGGGGGTAATGAAAGATCTATTCCCAGCTCTGGATCTGGGAATGGTTTCTTGCCAGTAGAACTAGAAGTCCAATGAGCTTCAGGAAGGTTTAATGTACCGATCTCCTATGATTACTTATGAGATTTAATGTACAGTGGAATTACAGGTCCAATAGCAAAATGCTTTGGAATTACAGGTCCAATAGCAAAATGCTTTTTTCTTCATCAATTCAAAGCGGGAGCGGTCTTGCTCCAGTGGTCGAGGACATTCCATGGGATTTACTTAACCTAGTTTCAAACTCAGAAGATTGTCTGAAAGCGTCCCCACCCATGATCCAGGTACACTTTTGGCAAGATAAATATTGTAACAGATGTAGTTATAGTTAGTATCTATCAATCATCTTAGTTTGCTGGTTTCAGAAATATTGGTCGAGACAGGGAACACTCAGACCCAACATCCACTTGTCGATCTTCCCATGGACAAAGTCACTGACGCTATCAGAATGAAAGTTCTCGGTTTTTTGGCACTTGTTTTTGTTAATGTTATGGTTATGATTATAGGTACCTTTGGTGTAGCTGTCATGAAAAATTTATATTGTTAGGCATTTGAAGACCCATTTCGATACATCGGGAGCCCCTCAAATTGAATCTCTTGACCAGTTAGCATTCGGACTGACTCGAAAAAAAGCAACCCAACTATTCTACCAGACCTATGGTATAAAACTCTCTTCCTTGTTCATTTTCATAGTTTTATTCAGAACTTCTATGATCATCCCATTGACTAAAAGAGTCATAAGCATTAGTTGTTTTTAATTGCAGTTCTTGCTACCCATGATCTGGTGAAAGTTCAACAAAGAGTGGCTTATGAGGATATCCTAATTTCCAGAGGACCAAAGATGTGAAGATGATTGCCTCAACCCTATTTCTTAGTTCATTTGAGAATTTGTATTCTTATATTATCATTAGGTAATTTATCTTTCTTAGGAAATTATGTAATCGTGGCTTCGGCCATTTACAATGGTGAAATGTATATATATTTTGTAAAATGACTAGCCACGGCTAGTTTTGTATATATATATATTTATTTTGTAAAATGACTTTAGCCACGGCTAGCTTTATAGTAAATAGCGAGTATTAGCCATAAGACATTTCGTGGGAAAGTTCATAGCCAATGGAGCCATTTGCCACGGTTTATAATGTAGCCAGTGTACATTAATAGCCATGAAATTGCCACGGTACTACCCATGGCTATATTTGATTCATTAGCCACGGTCAAGTTTGTGGTTTAGCATTAGCCACACCACCAGTTGACACGACCCCGGGCACGGGTATACCCGTGGAAAATGGTATTAGCCACGGCCAGGGCAGTGGCCATTGACGCTGATTCTAGTAGTGTTTGTTGCTTTGTATTGAATCTGATTTTTTGATATATGTTGTACTGAAATTTCTTGTATGTAGCAGAGTTGTTGATATTCCTGTATAGTTATCTCTACTTATGTTGTAAGTGTAGAGTGTTTGCAGAATGATCGAACCTTGAGGAACTTGAGATGATTTCCCGAGTATCAGTCGAGAGTTCATAGAATTTACTGGACTTTCAAAGATTGAATCGGGTCGAAGTAGAACGTGTCCGCCCCCAATACATTCCCGAGGGTTCGGTCTCTTGACCATTCGTGCCCCTCGAGTTTGCTCGAATATTGGAGACTTGAAATTTTTTAAGGTCACCCCCAAGTATCAGTCAGGTCGAAGGCTGACATGATACTTATGGTAAACCAGGAAATTCACTGGACCTCGAAGGGCTAAGCCTAATCGAAGTAGAACGCGTTCACCCCCAATGCATTTCTGAGGGTCTGGTCTCTCGACTATTCGTGCCCCTCGAATTTGCTTGAATATTGGAGCCTTGAAAAATTTCAAGGTCCCCCCCAAGTATCAGTCGGGTCAAAGGGTTGACATGATACTTAAGGTGAACCAAAAATTTACTGGACTTCAAAGGCCTGAGCCTGATCGAAGTAGAACATGTTCGCCCCCAATGCATTCCTGAGGGTCCGGTCATTCGACCATTCGTGCCCCTCGAGTTTGCTCGAATATTGGAGACTTGAAAATTTTTAAGGTCGCCCCCAAGTATCAATCGGGTCGAAGGGTTGACATGATACTTAAGGCGAACCAAGAAATTTACTGGACTTCGAAGGCCTGAGCCTGATCGAAGTAGAACATGTTCGCTCCCAATGCATTCCTGAGGGTCCAGTCATTCGACCATTCGTACCCCTCGAGTTTGCTCAAATATTGGGGACTTGAAAAATTTCACGGTCGCCCCCAAGTATTAATCGGGTCGAAGGGTTAACATGATACTTAAGGTAAACTAAGAAATTCACTGGACTTCGAAGGCCTGAGCCTGATCAAAGTAGAACGTGTTCCCCCAATGTATTCCCGAGGGTCCAGTCATTCAACCATTCGTGCCCCTCAAGTTGCTTGAATATTGGAGACTTAAAAATTTTGAAGGTCGCCTCCAAGTATCAGTCGGGTCGAAGGGTTGACATAATACTTAAGGTAAACCAAGAAATTCACTGGAAAGCATTAGACAAAGTTTAGAAAAAAAGATGTTCATTGATTTATAGTGTATTTACATCAGTAGAACAAGGTGAAGGCCGTAACTTGTTGTACGATACTAACTGCATTGTATTCCATGGATTTGGTAGAGGCTCTTCATCTTCTGTCATCAAGTAATATGAACCCTTATCGATTTTATCATAAACGACATAAGGTCCTTCCCAAGATTCAGCCAGCTTGCCAGCATTTCGAGGCATCAAAGAATGTGTAACACGTCAAAGTACAAGATCTCCAATGTTGAAACTTCGTGGTTGAACTCGCTTGTTATATGACTTCTGGAGGGATAGATGGTATCGGCCGAGGCTGGCGATGGCTCGGTCTCTGGTTTTGTCGATCCATAATATGTTGCATCCGAGTTCGAACTCATTATCTTCGTCTGGGAGGTTGGGATCTCGTGTGGGTACTTCAAATTGAGTAGGGAGCACTACTTCTGTACCATAGGCTAGAAGGAAAAGAGTACAACCTATAGCTTTTTTTGGCGTTGTTCGATAGGCTAAGATGACATACTATAATTCCTGTGCCCATCATCCTTTTTTTGCATTGATACGCTTCTTGAGACCGTCGACTATGGTTTTGTTGATTTCTTTGACTTGACCATTCCCTTGGGGGTAGTAAGGTGTTGAGGGTGAGAGGATGATATTATATTTCTTGAGGAAATTTCTGACTTTTCTCCCAACAAACTGTGGACCATTGTCACATCGCAGGTACGTTCGTGGAGTTCGGCAAGGATGGAAGAGACTTTGTTTTGAGAAATAGATTGAAGGAGGACACCATTTGGGGATTTACGATGCAACTCGCATTTGAGGATGGTGTATTTGCAGTACTTTTCTAATAACGACCGCTTGTCCTTAGGATTGTCTGAAAGGATAACATTGTTAAAGTTATCGTGAAATGGTGTTCACCAGTCGTCTGGATCGAGACTCTCGCCCCCAGTATTGATGGCATTGACTTCCATCTGGTCGATACTTGGGCGTTCGAGTACTTCAATATGGAGAGTTCGAGATTCAGATTGGTCTAACATAGCTGTTATGTAGGCGAGGGCATCAGCGTGTCTATTTTACCTCGAGGGTAGTGAGTAATAGAAGATTTTTCAGGGAAACAGTCCATGCGCTGGTGGACGAGGAAAAAATATTCGGCCATGCGACCGTTGGCTTGATTTTCACCGGAGTACTGTTTGTAAATGAGTTGGGAATCTGTGAAAAACTACATGTTTTGGGATGCCGAGGTCAAGTACGAGGTCGAGGCTATGGATTAAAGCTTCATACTCAGCCTCGTTGTTGGAGCATTCAAAGTTTAACTTAAGTGCCTTTTCTATTCGATTATTGGTAGGTGTAACCAGGACGATATCTATCCTCAAACTGTTAGGTCGGGCGGATCCATTTGTGAAGAGACGCTAGCCTGTGTTAAGGTTCCATGGGTCGGCAGGTTCGGGCTGGTCTTCTGGTAGGTCATCTTCGTGTTCCTCCCGTCGACATCTTCGGCCGGGAAGTCAACAAGGAAATCGGCGACTGCTTGGCCTTTTTGGGATATTTACTTCTCGAATGTAATATCATGTTTTCCAAGATAAACGGACCACTGTTGTACTCGTCTGGATTTTTCTTTCTTGCTGAGTACTTCTCGAAGGGGATAACTTGTTATAACACGGATAGGGTGAGCTTGAAAATATGGTTTGAGTTTGCGGGAAGTGTAGATGAGGGTGAGGAGAAAACGCTCAAGTTTCGTTTTTCGAGATTCTGTGGGTGTCAGGGTTTTACTGATAAAGTATACAGGTTTCTTGATGTTTGATTCGAGTTGAATGAGGACTGAACTTATAAAGGTATCGGTGATGGCAAGGTATAAAGAGAGTGTTTCGCCTTCACTATAGGTGCTGATAATGGGTGGTCGACCAAGGTATACTTTAAGTTCGAGGAAGGCATGTTCACAGTCGGGTGTCCAGTTGATCTCAGGGTTATTTTTTTTTAGCCTTGTGGATGCCTTGGTCGCATAAGAGAGAAAAGAGCCAAACATAACAGTCAGAAGATTTAGAAATGAAATGGTTGAGGGCTGCTATCTTACCAGCCACTTTTTAGACATCTTTTATGGTTCGGGGCGAAGGCATGTTGATGAGGGCTCGGATAGGGATAGGGTCAATCTCGAGACCTCATTTCCTGATAAGATGACCCAAAAATTTGCCTGACAAAACACCAAACTGGCATTTGTCTGGATTTAGTTTCTTGTTGTATGCTCGAAGTATCGAAAAAAATTTTGTTAGGTTCTGGGTGTGTCTATTTTTGGAGGCTCTTGCATAACATGTCATCGATACAAACTTCGATCGACTTGCCAAGCAAGGGTTTGAACATGGTTGTGACAAGGCGTTGGTAGGTGGCACCCGCATTTTTAAGGCCGAAGGGCATGACGTTAAAATAGTAAAGGTCTTGTTCAGTGATAAAAGAAGTTTAAAGTTGATCTTCGGGGAGGAGGGGTACCTGATTGTAACCCGAAGCCGCGTTTATTATAGATAGACGTTCATGTCCAGCAGTAGCATCTAGGAGTACTGAAATGATTGGGAGGGGGAAGCTGTCCTTCGGTGTGTGTTTCTTAAGGCTGATGAATTCGACGTTGATTATAATCTTGCCATTATTTTTAAGAACTGCCACAATATTGGATATCCAATCAACATACTTAACTTCTCTGATGAAACCCGTGGCTATAAGCTTATTGACTTCGAGGTTTACAGCTTCTCGAAGTCGTGGTGCTAGTGTACGCTTCTTCTGTTTTACTACTGTAGAGTGAGGGATGATATTGAGGCGGTGACATGCTAAAATGGGGTCGACACCGGGCATTTCCTGGAATGTCTATGCGAAGACGTCTTTGTTTGCTTAAAAGAATTTTGTGAGTTCGAGGCGCTCGGCCTCGTCTAGAAAGGTTCCAATGAACGTACCTCGACCAGAACCGTCGAGTTTAATATAAATAGTGGGTTCGATGGGTGAGATGGCGGGTATAGAGACAGAAGGAGACAGTGATTTCTATGGGAGTTTGATCGATCTCTGGATGCTCACATGAACAGGCAAGGCATTTAGAGCCTTTTAAATTCTATGTACCATAGGGGGTAGTGAAACAAAGTGCCCGATGTAGGGGTGAGCAGTAAACTGACCAAACCGAACTGAAACTGAACAATTTTTTTGGTTTAGTTCAGTTTTCATAAGTTTCAGTTCGGTTTCGGTTTGAAAAGTTCAAAACCGATCAGTTTTGGTTCGGTTTCGGTTCGACTACATAGAAACCAAACTAAAACTGAACCAAACCGATAGTAGCTATTAACAAAAAAAATACCTAGTAATAGTATACCTCATTACCTCCTCAATCCTCACTCAGCTCCTCTCCTCTCCTCTCCTCATTACCTCCTCCTCTCTTGGTCCTCTTCATAACCTAGTTTATTGTGAAGCATATTACATCAGCTAACTGTAAGTAATCTCAATTTCATTACTTCACTTTGGATCAAATATTTAGGTTTTGCTTTTAATCACTAATTAAACCTTATTTTATGTGATTTGATTCTCTTGTAGGTTTGATCGTTATAGGTTGACTTGTATTGAGTCATCTCTACTGGTAAAAGTTTTGTTTGATTCATTAGTAGGAGAATTTGATTAAGGTTTTGAGCTTAATTGGTGAAATCAGAAGACTCCATTAAAGATGATAATGAAGAAAAACATGGGTCGAGCTGCTTCACCTTTGGTTTTGATCATTTTAACAATAGGGTTTTTCATTGTGACGTATAATTTGATCACAATGGTAGTTCACAATAGATCGATGAGGGGTTTGAGTGGTTTCAATAATGCGTTTCATCCCATTACTGAGATGCCAGTTAATGTAAAGAGAGGGGGTGATGATAATACAAGGCTGCCTTTTCATGTTGTCGTTACGGCTAGTAATTCTCCTTATAGCAAGTGGCAATGTAGAATTATGTATTATTATTGGTATAAGAAGGTAAAAGACATGGCTGGGTCGGAGATGGGAGGGTTTACTAGGGTTTTGCATTATGGGAATCCTGATAATCTCATGGATGAGATTTCAACGTTTGTGACTGATCCTCTTCCTGGAGGTATGGATCGGGTGAGTGAGAAATTCTGGATATTTATTGCCACTTCTTTTTCATTTCTAGTTTGAGTAGTACTATGAAAAGATCTTGTGTATCTTGCTACTTCTTTTAACCACTTAATTATGGATATTTATTTCCACACCTTTTCTTCCATTAGTTCTAAAGCTGTGTGTTTTTTCCTTTTCGAAGCATCTAGTTATCTAACGCACCATTCTCATGGTCTTCCTTCATTTAAACCTAAAGCTCCAGGATCTTCTTCTTTAGATCCTTTTTCTTTGCTGGTTTAAGGTCAGGCCCACTATTTTTCAAGTTTTTATGTCTTCTTTCAGCCTTCTCAACTTTAGCATTATAGCAAATAAAGGGGCTGCATACATAAATTTCTTCCAACTAGTTTCTACCACCTTACTGAATCCTGCTAGTAGCTCTATGAATTGAGGTATCAAAAGGGTATGCTATTTGGCTTAGGCACCAAGTGACATTCCCCAAAGATGAGAGAGCGATCATATCAGAAATACTTTTGTTCTCTAACCTTTGAATTAATCAATCCAACCTGCATTATGAAAATCTTTATCCAAAATGCTAAGGATTCTGTTAATACCTTTCTGGTTATTGCAATAAGTAAAGTTCTGGCAATTGAATTGCTTTCTGTTAGAAAAATATTATCTATACATCCAGCAAAATCATCAACTGCATTTAAAAGTGGGGGATTTCCTCCTTTTCTTTCTAAAAATCTAAAAACAGCATTGAAATTTCTCTGAAGTTAATTCATTATTACATTGCAGTAGAGGACCTTCATTTATTGCTTCTGGGTTAGATCTTGTGACTTTGGGATCCATGTTATACACCCTTTAAAAATTTGGTTTGGTCCAAGGTTGTACTGCTTTACCTCCACATGGTCTTCCGATTGTTTGGATCAAAAAGATGTTTCACTTCTTTTGTTATTTTTTCTGCACTAGTAAGTTCCAATGTTTGGGGATCTTTTTCTTCTTGAGGTAGTATAAACCCCAGATCTGCTACTTTTTCAATTTCAGTGTTTCATGTGTCTTCCTCCTGGTTATCTCTTTCAAATAAAGTTGTGTGCTTAGATTAGTTTGTATTACAAGGGTTATCATTAACAAAATAATATACTAACATAACTTGTATTTGGGTATCATATATTGACTATACGAAAGATTACAACCTAGAGTATTAGTAGTAAGTTCTTATATTTTGTTCACAGTTTATGATATCTGAACCTCTTATATTTTGTTTTCAGTTTCAAGAGTAGCAGTGAGTTCTTCTTTGCAGCAACACTTGGATTATACGCTTGGATAGGTATTTTCTTTATCATTTTACTTCAAAAGCAATTTTGTGAGAATTTGAAATCTGATTTGGAGTATTTATATGAAACTTCAAAAAATATTCTTCTAAAAATAACCTCAGCTTCTATATTCTCTCCATATATGTGAAGTAGTAGTAGTAAGTTTTCCCTTAGCTTCTATATGTTAATGCTGATAAAGTCAACGTAGGGGCACAAATTGATCAGAACCGTATATTTGCTTAGTTAATCTTTATATAGAAGTGTATTATTAATCCTCATTGACTATATTTTTCTCTTATTTTTAATGTTATGTTATTTTACTTCAATTTTTTATTTTTCAGATGTGGGTACTCAAAGTTTTTGCTTGCGAGTTGGAGTTCTTTTTGTTAATGAATGTGAGAAGAAGGCGAATGAAGTTCAACTCTAATTTTGTTTCTAGTGTTAGTTAAAGATGATTTTATTTTGCTCTTAGTGGCCTTTGAATTGTTTATGTTTTGATAATTGTATTATTCTGTGTAAATTGGTTATTTTCTCATTTTCTCTTTGAATTAGTTATATTTTGGAATTTGGATTATTTTCTCATTGTCATGTATTTAAAGTAATATTTTATGTGAAGTAATGATTTTGGTGAAATATTGTATTGTTTATGCAGGGAATTGAACCAAACTGGACTATATAGCCTAAATTAAATTTTATTGGCTGGTTTGGTTTCGGTTTCGGTTCGATTCTACTTTAAATTTTAGTTTCGGTTTTGGTTCAGTTTAGTTTTTATTATGATTTTCGGTTTCAGTTTGCATAACTTCCCATCGGTTCAGTTCGGTTCGGTTTAGCCAGAGTTTGTTTTCAGTTTCGGTTTCGATATTTGCAAACCGAATATTTCGGTTTTGGTTTAGGCCCAAAACCGACCCCCGCCAACCCATGCTCACCCCTAATCTGATGATAGGTTGAAGGTATGGCGCGTATGGCATGGAGCCAGTCACGTCTGAGGTTACTGAGGTATTCAGACTTCTTTTCGATGATAAGAAAGCTGGTTTGAAGTGTGACTGGGCCGGTGGTAACTGGAATGCTTATTCGACTAATAACAACTTTAGTGGCCCCATTAAAACCTTTTAGTTCGACATTGGCAGCAGTGATGAGGTCTGCTTTATTAATGGCTTGGACGGTCTGAATGAAATGTACATCGGCTGTACTTCCTGTATCGATAAGCATGGTGTGGAGGACGAGGTGTTCGACCTTAATCATGATGACTAAAGGGTCGGAATGAGGAAAACGGACATGCGAGGTATCACAGTCGATGAATGAGATGCCCTCGGGTCGGGGATGTTATCTTGATCCTGGCAGGAGGGCAGAAGCTTCTCATGGTAAGTGAGTTTGCAGCATTCTTCGAAACGTTTGCGCTTGCTTTTGGAATGGCCGCTGTCGATATTATTTACTTCGATGAAATAAAGTTGATAGATGTGGAGCTCTGCATGGTCAGCCGAAGGGGCGGGTTGAGGTTTGAGGTACGACCCGTCGAGGTAGCTGGGAAGGTCACAATATACTGATGTAGACG
Source organism: Kingdonia uniflora (assembly GCA_014058105.1). Taxonomy (NCBI): domain Eukaryota; kingdom Viridiplantae; phylum Streptophyta; class Magnoliopsida; order Ranunculales; family Circaeasteraceae; genus Kingdonia; species Kingdonia uniflora. The sequence goes on from JACGCM010002784.1 coordinate 2,971,781, forward strand.
ACCCCGCCTTGAGTATTATTTGGATAGAGCGCTGCAGTGAAAAACATTTGTTGGTGTGGTGGCAGTTGTACTTGTGGTTGGCACAGTAAGGTTTGCCTTGTTTGACTTCAATGGGGAAAAGGGTATTTCATATGGGGTGCACCTGGATCTATGGTAGAAGGGTGCTGAGGGGGGCAGTAAGTCTCTGTAAGACCAGCTTGGGTTATTTTTTGCGACCTTCTATAGGGTTATTAGAGTGGGGACGTTTGCGGCTCTCAGTATTCTGTAAGACGAGAGCGATCAGTGGTGTAAGAGTAGAGGGTAGGACTTGTCGAGGTTTATTATAATTGGTGGTCGAAGTCTGCCCCTATTTATTTGATTTGCGGAGGCACTCAAGGTAGATATAGCCATTGACTTTAGAGAACATCTCCTCGAGAGTTCGAGGTTTGTGGAGGACCAGGTACTCTTTGACATGGCTGTTATCTGGCAAAGCGTTCTAATACGCAAGTACGGCGTTCTCGTAGTCGAGGTTTTTGACTTTGCGTGACTCATCGAGGAACCACTTGGTGAAGGCCTCAAGGGTTTCACTGGGGGATTTTTAGAAATTGAAGAGGTCATCGACTCTGACTTCTCGATCTTTGTTGAAGGCAAATTGGGTGATGAGAAGATAGGATAGTTGCCCGAAGCTTCAAATAGAGCCATTGGGAAGGTTATGATACCATCGAAGAGAGCTATCTATGAGGCTTGTGGGGAAAATTTGGCACATTAGGTGGCCAGCCGTAGAGTAAAGGCTTAAAGCATTTTGGAATTCGAGGATGTGGGGATTGGGGATCTATGTTACGGTATTTACAGATTTTTGGGGCTCGGAAATTTGAAGGCACCTCGATAGCGAGGAGCTTGAGACAGAGGGGGTTATTCAACCAACTTTATGAGTTTGGAGTTGGGCTCGCATTGACGCGGATGATAGGTTGGATTTTGTAGTCGAAATCATGTTGTGCACAATAGGCAGAATGAGGGGGGGATCGAAGGGTTCGAGGATGGTGAGGCCGAGTGCTCAGTATGTGTTCAACGCTGCGCTCCCCGAGATGCTCCAGGGTAGGGCAGTGTTTAGGGTGTCTGGAGGAGCGTAGGGTGGAGTCATAGAAATCCTCCGTGGGGTGGATACCGAGATGGATGGAGCCAATGGGGGGAACAGTAGGGGGAGCACCCTCGGCGCCGATATAGACCGGGGGTACTTCTAAATATGGTAGAGGCCCCAGTCGAGCGTGGGCAGACACGACCAATGGGGCTGGTGCTCGAGATGGCAGGGGGGTGTCTAGTGGCTATAGTCGTTTTAACTCACGAACTGTATTGCGCAAATCATCGATTGTACGGGTTTGTCTGTCGGCATCATCCAAACGGCGATGCCGTTCGGCTTCAAACTCTTGCCGATGTTCTTCGCATTCCTGCTGCATTTGTGTTCAGTGTTGCTCCTTAACTTGAGCAAATTCCTGAGTAAGACGGGCTAGCTGAACAGCCACTCTGTTGGCGGAGTTACCGGCATGGGTGGAAGTAGAACATAGGGTTGGTGCCATTGGGAGTTGTTTACATGACTTGAAAAAAGGAAGAATATGAGGCAAGGGAGATTGGTAGGGTGGGCAAGCATAGATGGCACCAAATGTAGGGGTCTAACTTCGTAAGGAGGGGAAGTTGGATCTTATACCAGGGGGTTTATCTTCTATCAGAGGATTCAAGCTTATAATCAATAATATTAGGGGCCTACTAAAAATATACTTTTGTGGAGGCCTAGAATGGGACACTCCACGACCTCTGATGAGGATTTTTAAGAGATTTGGTATTACTGTCGAGTAGTCGACGGTTCGAGTACTGGGTAATTTATAGAAAGATTGAAGGTAAACTGTAAAGGTTCTGGAGAGAGATTTTGTAACCTTTCAATGGTTCCCATACCCTCCTATTTATAGAACATTGGTAGGGCTGAGTCACCATTAGAGGTCACATTACAAGTGTACCCTCGAGGTATAAGGCGGGTATCTAGGTATTGGTGTTGATGCCAGAAATGTTGGGTCTGACACTGTGCTCTGACATTGTAGTTGTTGTTGGTTCTATTACTGTAGCTATAAGGACCAACAACGCCGCCGTCTTGTCTGGTGAGATGGCTATCTGTCATATCTGCCTTCGACCACGTACGAATATGGTCGAAGTGTTTCTGATGCTGATAGATCTGTCTTCGTCTTCGAGGCTTGTTCATAGCCGAGGTTTCATCTTCGTGTAGTCTTGGAAAGCTTGTTTACGGGTTAAATGGATTTCGAGGTATTCTAGTAGGCTTCAGGGTAGCCTTTGAGTGTTCGACTGGGGTAGAAGGTTATGAGTAGGCTACTACAATTTTTAGGATTTGCTTAAAATATGATTGCAATTTGCACAAATACATATACACTGCCTACATTTCTAATAACCTTCAGTGTCCGAGTAAGAATCCGCAGTAGTGTCAAATCCTTCTCTCACGACGCAGCTGTATAGCCACCTATGTGATCCAGTGTCTTTCGCTCTCTTTGACCATTGATCACCTTCAGATAACTCCTTATCAAATCCCCTGCAATCTTTACGCGTCACTCTCTTTGTGCTCTCCAAATTTTTAGAAGCTGAAAACGTTTGAATGATAAGGAAGAAGTACTATTTATTCTTTCTCTCTTTAGCGGCTGGCAGTTATTGCGCCTCGCACGACCCGTCCTTGGTTTTGGAACCGAGTTGTCCTTTCTACTATCCATGTCAGATATCTTGTACCTTTTCAATAAAACTGCCTTTCCATTATTACCTCTCCTCTCGTGTTTTAACCTATTTTTCTCACTTGTTTCCATATCTTTTTCTAACCTTCCCACACTCATGATGACTTACCCTATAAGATATCAAATTTCTGCAGCTTTACATATAAAATAAAACTATAAGGTTATGTATTTCCTCATTTTTGTTTCTCTGTCCTTATTTATCATACTTATAGTGATAATGATGTCATTTTCAAAGCTGAGAAAATTTTCAAAATTATTCAAAATTATTTGCCACAACAGCCTCAAAATGGCATTTGCAACTATAAAGGATCTAATTGATTTACATCTTTTATGTTACATTCAGCAAACAAATCTTTACTTATGATAAACACTTTACACAACGTCTAGAACATCCTTAAATAACCTGAATGACAACATCCGATCACATTATTCGTCATTCCTTCGATCTTCAAATTTGATCTCAACCTCAGCAATCAAACAAACCATCTCTTCTCGATCTACCATATCCCTCACCAATTCACGAAAGCATACCTCATAGAAATAATGGACATACTTGACTTCCCTACTCCTTATATATAATCCTTCGAGCTGACATTTCCTTACTGGTAACTCAACATCATAACCATGCACACCAAAAATCCTCTCCCGCACTTCAACAGTCTTTATAGCCAACCGTCCTTCCACGGCATGACGAATCTTCTGAGATCGAGTCCGTACAATCCTAATCTCTTCTCTATTTTAAAAAAATCATCTTACCCTTATTTGTACATTTTTCACACACATTCCCCTTAAAACGTGATTTTCACCTTATTCTCATAATAGAAAACCCCAGAATCTCGAAATAGACTATTTGAACTTATCCCTTCACTCCAGTACCTACATTACATTATTTATCCTAGTCGAGTTTATTCTACCAAGAGATATATTTCTATCGACCTGTAGTAGCTCGAATTTCCGCATTACATATTTCCTACAATATTTCTCCCCCACATGTTTAAACACACAACAAAATCATACTTTCATTATAACGCCAATGTTAACACGTATTTATCTCAGTTCGAGCATCGCAAAAATAGTGTTTTCCATACTTATAAACTCCTATTCATTTCGTACATCCTACATAATTCAGTTCGATTCTAAGAGACATTTTCTATCAACATGACACAAGTAATTGAATGATAACTTTTTATTCATATCGAAAAAATTACATACGATTTTAAAGATAACAAGTTTTTTAGTACATCAATCTCAGTTATATAACATAAACATTATCCGTCCAGCGCCAAACTCCATGTACTTTACAGATAACAAGTTTTTTACTATTTTTAAAAGTCATTAGTCATTCAGGCGCGCTGACGCATCAACTCCTCCAGTTGCTTCAGTGATCTTTCACCCTGATACAAAGCAGAAATTGGAATTAACAAAGTGCTTCACTCGCATGAGTTTGGTTGAAGTCTAATCGAACTTCAAAAGGAAACTATGCAAGCTGTAGACTCAGTGCTAGAACCAAATTTTCGAACTAACGGTCCTCTGAGCACCAAAACATGATGGAAATGCAGAAGCAGACTGGCTGTCTCCCTCCTCCACTACCAACACCCCCTCCTCTGAAACCGCCACCACCGAAGAGTTGGTAAAGATGAAGAAGGCCCGACCTTAGAATCTATGATGATATAAGAAATCAGCATAACTGCCCCGCAATTATGCCTATCCCTGCATATGAGGCCCTGTCTTCCGTAATAATACAGAGACAGACCCACAAGTCCTCGCCTGTCAAAACAACGACATGAAACCTCTACTTGCAGTAAAACTTTTCCTCAACTTCAATCGGAGGAACAGGAGCGGGTATCGACATCTCCAAGGATTGATCACCGAAGTATCTCAACTTTAACCTTTACATTTTAGATGCAATCCTCTCTTCAAGGAGCATACTACGATTCTTCACCATTGTTAAATTTTTTTAGGGAATATCTAAAGGACAAACGTACTCTGCTTTCAAAATCTGATGCATATATCATTTATATAACCCTACATTTAATGTGCAGGTACATTTCATCAAGAGTCATTATTCATTACAGACACAACTTTTCACATCATAACCGTTACATACATCAGTATCAACATCCTCCTTAAATACACGTCATTTCCCATATCACGCGTAAGTCCCACACAGTCAATACTATCATTATTCCATTTCAATTATTAAGAATTTCAACCAAGATTACCTATTGATCTTTTCTCAACCAAATCCACTCGTGACTTCGATTGCGAGGGGGCAATTATAGGGACCTATCCCTCGATCTCACCCGAAGTCGAGCTCACCTAGTTCAAATTACCTCCATCTCAGACTCACACTTTTTGAACACATTTCCCCAGCCAACATTCCAACCTACCCCACGAACTGGTCAAGAACGTAGACCAAACGTAAACTGAAAAACCTTATCTAGTCAAAGAAATCTGTCTCCCATGAACTTGTCAGTTACTCAGTCAACCGCCACTAACCACATTGTTCGGAGAACGTGCTCCAGCACGATGAAGAGCTGCGGAGAAGGCCTATATAAAGAAAAAGTTCCAGAAGAGACAAGGTACCAAAAAAATTATACAAGAGATTACCTTGAAACTACTTGTTCTAAATTCTCGATAATCATCAAAACTTTTTAAGTTACAAGATTCAAGCAGTTCTATTTTTAGAGATTACTTATAATAAGATATCCGCCTCAAACAATAAAGATAATTTTAACAATAATTCTTCACACGAGGTCGTGGTTTTTTACCTATTCAGAGGTTTTCCATGCTAAAATCACCTATTTTATTTCTTATTTTCCCTTAGAATATTGTTACAGGTTCATTTGTGTGATAACGAATTCCAAGCCATTTTGAGCTTACGAAATTTGTCCATTACAAAAGGCATACTTGAGAATATTGAGTGATGGCTTGAGGTTTAACTGGGGTGGCTTAACAATAGATGGAATAGGTAAAGTAATTAATGGTTCAAGAGGCTCTAGTCTAGGTCCTATTTGGACATATTAAAAATATGAATTGAGTCGAGTAAGATATTAAACTCTTCAACGATTGTATCTTCATCAAAGTCCTCGCCAAATTTTACAAGACATGATTCCAATGGGTCATCAAAAAATAATTTAGGGAACGAGTTGTAAACTAGAGAATCAATCATATTGAGCTCAGCCATGTCATTAGAATCAGGCACTTGAGTATTATTGTTAAAAGCATTGAGTTTGATTTTCATGTCGCCCATAGATAGTTATAAGATCACAATGAAGCAATTTATAATGGCATGGGCAGTAGCAAGAAAATGGTGGCCCTATATGACGGGGATCTCACAGCTAGGATTTATGACATCTTCAGTGTCCAAAACAACAAAGTCCACAAGAAAAATGAGAGTATCAACCTTGATAATAATATCTTCAAGGATACCACGTGGGTATCGTATTGACCTATTAACCAATTGAAGTGTCATTCGAGTAGGTTCGAGTTCTCTAAGTCCTAATTCCTAATAAACCGAGTAAGGTAAGACATCCACACTAGCCCCCAAGTCGACCAACGCCCTATCCACTATATGATCTCTAATTTTTCCTGGGATGGTTAGGCTTCCAAGATCCCAAAGCTTAGGAGGGGTTAATGTCTCAGTCAAGAAGACTTTCTTGTGCACTTTGATTTTTCTTTTCTTAGTACATGCATCCTTAAGGAATTTGGCATACGCAAGAATAAACATGATGATATTAACTACTAAAATATTTATATGAGCTTGCTTAAATGTATCTAATATCTTGTCAAATTGAATCCCTTTAATAGTCGAAAGAAGGCGTTGTAGATAAGACACATTTGGCTCAATACGTGCCTTTGGTACAGAAACGGATGAGGTAGGCAACTCAGATTTCTAAGAAGGTTTATGGTTGCTTACTACAACTGGTTCACTCATACCTACCTTATCCTTAATAGCAACTAGTGTTGACTCAACCCTAGGTATTTAAACTCGGTTATCAATTTGTCTACCACTTCGAAGAGTGGCAATTGCATTAAGCTATTTTAGGATTAAGCTAGAATCAAAACCCAATGGTCCTTACAGATTAGATACATGTTGGCTAGGATGCTTATCTGGTGGTCTCTCATGCAATGCATTTTCCAATTGTCCTATCTGAGTCTTTAAATTTGAGATAATTTGGGATATAGAATTTTGATTTTGCAATGTCTCTTGTTGGAATTGCATCATTTGTTGCTGAAATTACAATGCTTGTTTTTGAATTTCTATTGATTGCTTTTGACTTTTTATTGATTGTTGTATGAAGAGAACAAGGGTGTTTTGCAAAGATGGTTTAGGTAGAGCGAGCGTTAACTGTTTGGATGACTGAAAGGATATCTGAAATGCCTGAGGATAAGATTGAGAAAGGGGATTCCTCAGAAAATTATGACCTGAGGTTTGTGGCTCTTCAAAACCCGAACTGGGCTGGTTGTTCTTCTATAAAAAAATTTGGTAGTTCTGCTAAGTTGGCTTGTACGGGTCAAAGGGCTTCTTGTAGGTATTATTCAAAGCATTCACTTGCTCTTGATTATTATTTATTTCATTGAACATGGGATACATTTGAGTCACATGGGTTACATCATAACAAATGGTACAACCCTATTTCTGAACTTGGTTCATACTACCCTTAGAATGATTCATAGTCATAACCTCAATTTTTCAGGTAAGAGTATCTAATTGGGCTTTGATGGCCGTTCCCTCACTCACTTCGTATAAGCCACCTTTCTTGGCTATACGGGCATTTCTATGCAGATCAAAATCCTATTGTTGAGAGTTTTTAGCCAATGTTTCAAACTCCTCTTAAGCTTTATCAGGTTCAAGGTCCTGGAATTTGCCACTATGCATAAATTCTAGCCTATAACGATTCTCAGAAGTTATTCCACGATATAAGATCTGGACTAGATGTTGCTTTTCAAAACCATGATGAGGACATTGTGAAAGAAGATCTTTATATCATTCTAATGCCTTATAAAATGTTTTGCTCTCATTTTGGGCAAATTCAATAATTGTATTTCTAAGAGGGAGGGTTTTTCCCATTGAAAACTATTTGGTTTTGACTTAATCTCAATTTGGTCCTATGAATTGATAGATGCTAGTAGTAATGAATCAGGCCAATGACTCGCCTTGTCTTTTAGTAAGAATGAGAATAAACGAAGGCGGAGGAAATCTTCAATAAAATGTTGATATTTTGAGAGCGCACAAATTTTCTTAAATTTGTGGACGTGCTTTTAAGGGCTCTCACAATCAAGCCCATAAAATGTAGGTAACATTTGGATCATACTAGGCTTGATTTCATAATTTTTTATTGTGATGGTTGGTAACACGATACACGAAGGTATATCGCTCACCAATGGAGTCCAATAGTACCTAATAGATTTGGCGGTAGCCATGATTGGGGGTTCGACCTCTAGCTCAACAACAAGCTCAATTGGGGTAACTCGAGATGTTTTACCCTCCTCTAAAATTGGGGGTTCTAAGTTCTCTATTGTGTTGACTGGGCGAGGTAGTCGCCATCTTCGCTTAGGCTGAGGTGGTGGGCCGTAGATAGGCAAAGGTTTTGGTAAACTTCTTAAACGTTTTTCTCCACGTGTCCAATTGATCATGCACAAACTAATATACAATAAAATTCGGCACCCGATGCAGTAAGCAATCAATCAAACCTATTATCTAATACTTTAACATTTTTTAAGAAGTAATAATTAGGTCTCCCCTATAATCTTCTATGTTCACAAAAGGTTAGGATGGTCAAAGGCTTTGGTTCCTACACTCCCTTGCATCACTGTGCTAATACTAGCTTAGAGTAGATGTTTAGTCCTCATGCCCGAGCAAGTCGCCTTATCGTACGTCAGTATTTAGAATAGTAACGTCGCAAACCTATAACCAGTATTTCGCGGTGCTAGGCTGGGGCCGTATCCTACGAACCCATTTTTGTACACCCGTCCGGTACACCTATCCGATGGGTGATGAAATCTCGCGAGAATCTTGCTACTTTTTTATTATTACCAGTTATTTTCATGTCCGGGACGTTTAATTTTCGTGTGATACAAATTTATTCGTATCCCTAATGGGTGGTCCCACTTGTTAGAGAACTTTTTGGATGATGAAATCCCCCAAGTCTCTAACAGTTTTTACCTTTACTAATGTTGGAATTAAAAAAAATTTAAACACGTCAATAGGTCAATCCAACCACAACAAATATTTTATTAAAGCAGCGTGTATTTGCACAGTCCTCAAGACTTTATGTTCCCAGTGCCACATCAAATATGAACCCCTTCTAGATGTCAAGTTTAGAAATATACCAACCTACGGGAAGTATTTCCCAGGGAAGTTGTGGCCGCCCCCTTCACTAAGGGGGCGAAAGAAGGAAATGCCCCTTCACTTAGGAGGCACAAGAAAGAATTAGATAGAAGCTTGCCAATGTACTTTGTAAATTCCTCACGATCACTGAGTACCAACTTTGTGTATATCCTACAAAACAAGAGAAAAATGATTAGTGAATTTGCGATAACAAAAAAAATCAAATAATAATCCAATTTCCAAGTTTATTGCAGTCTACGATATCCTGATTTTCAAATGCGTATGTCGTTCAGCTCGGCTTAGAGAGAACATTAAATAATATCAATTTGGAAAAAAATTCAGAAAGGAAAAACATTCAAGAAAGAAGTTTTCTAGAATTTAGCTTCCCTACAACTCAAAACAAGTGATTAATGTACAGCGGCGTCCCTTACTGAGACTGTTTTTATTGCTGTTTCAAAAGGCTGCAACTCTCAGATGACTAAATAGAAAAATATGATCTATAGAAATTCAGAAAAGTTTTTGAATTATCTGAAACTTTTGTAGCAAAAGTATTTCTCAATTATGAATTATACATGGTCAAAAACCGTAAAACATTCAGGAACACATTTTAATAGCATTACCGGCCCACTATATTACTACTTACTATACAAGAAACAAGGAATTTAAAAATCATTGGCAAGATATGGACGAGAGTTATGAAGTCAACTTACTATTTCACCAACACTAATTATTTTAAGCAATTAGAAGTAAGGATTTGAACTAACATTGATAGCACACAAATTAACAAAATTAGAAAACCCACGTCACTACTATAGCACCAAAAACCCGAAAACAAAACTATTTTTTTATGCTTAAACTACAAAAGGACGATGAAAAAAAAAATCGGTATTAGAAAGAATAGTTTTCAACGATACCTCCCCGACAGCGGCGCCATTTGATAAGAAGTTTTTAGGGGTCCTCTAGCAAAATACCCGCCTAAAGTACGATTATCAAATTATAGTATGGAGTAGTGGGATCGAATCCACAAGGAGGTTTGGGAAAAAAATACTTTCTAGACTAAATTACGATTTTATAAGAGATAAATCTCAAATGAAGATACAAATTGATAAGGTTCGGACTTGGCCTCTACCTTTCAAAGCACTAATCGATATACAAATAGATCATTATATCTCCGCCCATCATATGTTCGTGTTAAGATATATATGATGTTATAAAATAAACCATTAAATTTATGGTCAAGCATTTAATAGTTATGCTTTTAAGAGATGGTGAAGAGTGTCTTAGAGAATGATCAACTCAACCATGGCTAGGCTTGAGTGATTTCTTTAGTGCTTCCTTTTTATAGATCTCCAAATCAAGTCTACGGTTAGTAGCACATGTTTCTATCCAAAGTTATCGTATACCAAACTGAAGTTATGGTCAAGCCTTCGATATGATGCACTAACTTATCAATCATAAAGTTATAAGAGAAAACTAATTAAAATCTAATTAATACCAACTATTGCTCATCCAAGAAGATGCCTCATCCTAGCCTTAGGTAGGAGATTAGCCACTCATCTCGGACTTCATCGCATTAACAACTAATAAAGACATTAACAAAAATTAAACTAAAGAGAAGAAGAAGAAGAAAAAGAAGAAGAAGAAAATTAACTTTATTCACTATTACCTTTGAGATGCCCAATTACAATGTTAGGGGGGGTTCCTTTTATAGGAGAAAGAACCTAAATTTAGAAACTATACATTAAATTGATAAGAATATTTTCATGATAATTTATTTTAATATTACAACCAATCACCCAAGATTCTTGCATATAATTCCCTTACGTGATGTAGTGATCTTTCTTCATGGAAACGCATACATATATCTTCCATATAAAATATCTTCAAGGATCTTGGATGCAATATCTTTTTTGATCTTATTCTCCAAGAATATTTGTGTATATATTTCTTCAATCTTAAGACCAAATATATTGTGTCTTTGACTTTTTGTGCTATGAACTGTTGGAGACAATTTTACTTGACTTTAAAGAGCTTGGTTTCAAATATTCATCTTCAATAGCTACAATCAAACAAACGCGCATAAGTATCTAATATTAAATATAATAGATGACTAAAATACATGTTTGAGTATATTAAAAATCTCATAATTATGCGCTCATCATCATCCAATGTCACGACCTATCCATGCTGGAAAAAGAAGCCCAATTGCTTCCAGAATCTAGTAATAGGAGAATAGGAATCTCATTCGAGGATTGCGACGTCAGCCATATCAAGTTCCCTCATTATAATGTACTTATTGTCATGTTAAAAATGAGAAATATTGCAATGCATACGATGATGGTAAATACTGGGAGCGGTGTTGAAATACCTTTTTAAAGTATAATCGATCAGATGGGTCTAACATTAAGTCGAAGCTAACAATATATGCATCAGTGGTTTTAATGGATCTAAAGAAGAACGAGTAGGCAAGATCGCACTTCCCATTACAGTAGGACCAACAACAATATACGTAATATTTTACGTTGTGAATGCAAAATCTCAATATTTAGAAAATATGGGACGATGTTGGTTGCACAACATGAAAACCATTCCCTCAACCTTTTATTTGGCGTTACGTTTCGATTGGAATGGAGGGATATATGAAATCAAAGGTAGTCAGAAGTTAGCTCAAGCTTGTAAAAATACCGTGACTATCGTAACAAAACCATATAATGAATACAAAGCGTAGCAATTGCAGAACACTAAAACTAAAGCGGACCAACCTTCAAATACAGAAGTTATAGAGTACATCGAGATCAATGAATAAAATCTAGGTATGTATATTGAAAATCACCTATCATTAACAGAATTTGACGCTCTTATTCAATTTTTAAAGAAAAATAGCAAACATAAACATTCCAAGAAATGCCAGGTGTCGATGTTTGCCATAAACTCTGTTTAAAAGACAAGGTTGTGGCGATTAAAAAAAAAGGACATTAGCACCCAGACTCTGGGAGGAAGTTAACAATGAGATTGAAAAACTTATTGAAGTCGGGTTTAGTCAAAAGGCAAACTATCCCGACAGGATCTCAAACATTGTAGCAGTTTCAAAGAAAAATGACATGATCAGAGTCTGTGTGAATTTCACAGACCTAAATAAACACACTCAAAATCTCATTTTCCCTTTTTCTATAATCAATCATTTGCTCGATTCCATCGCCGGACAAGAACTACTGTCTATGATGGATAGTTCAGGGGAATAAGATGTTTTTTTAACTTTTTCTCTCACTTCATTTTCTACCACTCAATAATTGGAGATACCCATGATCTCGCCTCATTTTTTTTGGAGGTTATCCCACCAATTCAATGCATAGTGAATTAATTTTTGTCTCCTCAAGTTCTACTTGCTTCGGATCTCTATATCGTTTATAGACAAATATCTTTTCGACACGTTTCAACCTATCGGCGAAGTTGTCCTAGCCCATTTTCCCACCAAACTCGAGAAAATTTAACATAATATCTTTATTAGAACTTTGTAAAGCACGGATAAGAGAATAAATAATATGATTACCTTCAATTAGGCCTTGGTGACGGTTTCTCCCAAAGTAAATCTTGTCACCGTAATCATCATCATATCATGGAACTCTATTGTAGTACCATTAATTTCATGACGGAGAACCCATATGGCGTCCTTGATTCATGTTGTTCGGGGGGTATAATGGCTAGTTTTCTGGTAGGTAAACTTGGTCTATACTTTAAGTAGTAATATGCAATACAAGAGTTAAGAGAATAAAACACAGTGAATTTTACGTGGAAACCCATAGGAATGCTAAAAAAACTACGACCTTGATGAGGATTTGATAAAGATTTTACTATGTTGCTAATCTACTTGACTTGCTAGATAAAGTAAAATAGATGATAGGTAGGGGAATTTTCTCATTCCTAATGTTGTATGCTCTGCCTATATTTATAACTGGATACAGATAGTTACAAAGTTGTAGCGTTACTTCTACAATTCAGGAAGGTGGAAAAACTTTACAGAGCATGAGCAACGGTTACCTTTGACCAAGTATAGCGTATGTCATGCGTGGTCGACTTCTTGAGGATGTAGACCGAGATGTTCTTTGAGTTGAATATTTCCATGACTGATGATATACCTTTGAGATATCACTTGTATCTTTTTCTTTGTCAAATTATGAGAGACATGCTACTACAATCGCCCCATTATCGATACAAGTACTTGTGATTGTGTCCAGACGCTTTCTTGGAACTTTTTTGACCGACTTCGTCTTGGAAAAAAAATGTAAATTAAAGAAACTCGTGATTGGTGGCACAAATTTAAGCTAAATATGGCATGAATTTATGTAAAGTATCTTTGATCTTTGACTGGAATATTAACATATATCCTTAGTTTCCCTTATAAATATCCATCATTGGGCTGGTATTTTTTAAAATAATTTTCTGCCATGGTAAGTGTAATAGCCTATTTTCGTATTGGACGAAGATAGTGCCTTACACCCTTAAAATATAAAATATTAGTTAGGAACTGGAAGCAATTAACAAAAGTTTAAGCGTGGAAAACCCTTGAATGGGTTAAAAACCACAACCTTTCCTGAGGATTATTGGAAAGAATGGTGTTTATATAGTAGCTAGCTATTACAAAGAGAAAGAGATAGAATATCCGAGTTTGGTAGGGATGACTTACTCTAAGAATTTTTTGTAGATCCTACAAGCCTACACTAATTCTCATCTCCAGGTCCCTTTTTATAAATCTTATAATATGACCGTTATTGCTTTAATGAGGAACGTTGCAATTATCAGGTTTGACGAGTCTTTTATGAGGTCTTTTGTAACGTCTTATTATCTGATAATTGTTGATCTTGTAACGGATCTCTTGATGACCTTAGCTGTAACTTCGAACTATTGGTGAAGATACGATCTCTAACGATGTTGGTATGTATACGAACTACTGATGGATATCTGAGTTAGCCATAACTTCGGACTGTTGATGAAGATACGATCTCTAACAATATTCGTATGTATGCGAACTGGTGAAAGATATCTGAGTGTCTTTTGTAGTACGATGTTACTAGATGCTTCAATATCCTCGAACTGTAGGTGAGGAAGTCTGTATTGTAATCTGCTTTCCCTCAATCCTTGGTTGATTATCAGTGTATTTATACGAACTATGTGAGCTTGAATATCGGGCTTAGTACGAGGATTAGAAATAAGCCATTACAACTGCCCCCTCTCAGCCAATAGCAGGAGAAACGTGTGTGGCGAGTGGTGTTGGTTGAGTAGTTCAGTCGTTTTTGTGTTAAATGCTGCATTGATGGCTTCCATGTATCTGGAAGAATAATTCTTTTGACTGGTGAGTCTCCCAAAAGTTCAGCTTGAAATGTGTGCTTGTGATAAAGACTTTATTGAAAGTTATAGTATGCATTTAAATGATGCTATTATAAAAATGGTGACCAGTTGCTATCACGGTTCATCCTGGTTTAACCTGTCAGTTGTCTGTATTTGGATAAGTAGTGGTGATGGTGACTACTCACTGTCAGGCTTATGATGAGAGAGTTTATAACAAGATGATGATTCATCAAATTCGTTATTTTGGGGACCAAAGTCTTTCTCTGCAAACTCCAATCCCTGTTCCACCAACTTTTCATGGGATGTCGTGGGAAGAAGTAGAAGAAGCAGAGGATGATTATCATCAAATGTGGCGATTCCACTATGTGGTCTTGTTTGCTGCTCACCGTCGGGCCTGTCTGCAGATACTTGCTGAGAATACGGTGGCGGCAGAAGATGAGAAAGTTGGGGTGACTTCTGTGAAGTACTGCCGATATCCTGCGAAGGATTGGGTGTTGTAATGGTGTAGGTGGTTCTTCGTCTTCAGTGGTTGCGAAAATGGTGGGGGTTATAAAGGAGTGGTGGGATTAACTTTATCTTCTGCCTCACTCCAGTTCTTCTGTTGGGCCTTCTATTACATCTGTTTAAGTGTTACACTGTCATTTGTATACTAAGCTGTCTTTCGTTCTGTAGAAGAAATAGCTGTCAGTAGATCTTGTAATCTTTATTTTCAAGCTGAATGAAATATTTGTTCTTATAAATTGCTTGTCTTTGAATAATAAATTCAAATTTGTTTATCTTATCTTGTCAGTGTGTGAAACGGCTTGAACTTCTGTCGGACAGGGTGTAATAATTCTCGAACTAGTCAAAGATTAACTATGTCAAAAATATGTAGATCAAATTTTTGCTGAGTTGGATGACGTAGAGTTGCAAGTATATATTTCTAAACTGTGTAGATCGCGCTATATATTTGTTACCTTATTAAGATATATTGTTGTTATGCATAACATCTTTCGTGCTTCATTTAAGCTCTTGCTGTGAGAGTATCATCATAGTCAACTAGAATAATAGTGATCTTGGTGTGGAACTTGGTTCATAGTTTCTGATGTGGTGTGTTATGTAAATTTTTTGCTAGATGTAGGGCTACGTGAGGCATTAGTTCGAGAAATCGCGCTGGATAAGCTGGCTGAAGTAGATGAGAGAGCTGCTGGTGGGGAAATCATTCCAACCATCTGTAATTATATGTAAAGTCGGATGATTGACCATAATAAAATGATTTATGTTTATTGAGGTCATTTTGTCAGTACTTTTTTGTATCTTTGATAATGGTCGAATGAAATATAATTGAAGCAGGATTTGTTGCTGATTTTCTGCTTCTGTCAGATCAAAAGTAAGGTGAGTGAGAGCTGTAAAAAATTGTATTAGGGTTTTGAACTGGAAATCATGCTATAAATAGTATAGCAGGATTGTGTATCCGCAGAAGGTTGCTGCTGTATGAAAGTGATCGTGCTACATGATCTGTGCAAATCTTCTTGGGCAGTGAGTCCTTAAAATTAATAATGGCTGAGGAGAGAGACAGACGTGATAACCGAACACGTTAATCCAGAAATCATAATGAGGGCAAACAAAAAGACGTGCCTTCAAGGAGAGATGATGCTGACACGTGTCCCAAAGAGCCATCGCTTCAGAAACCGTGGGATAATATAAAATCTCATCTTTCTCCTTCTCACAAGCCATATTCAGTTGCAGAGAGCGAAATAAGCATTTCTAGAGAGAGAAAGTCTTCAAACTTCAAACGTAGTCAACCGTTATACTGTGATCTTGCTAGGAAAGCCGATATTTTTCCGTCTGAAGTATAGGTGGTGACCAAAAATGACGATTGCTGCTCTTCTAATACAGGTTAGTAATTCTGTTTCCACCATTTTTGTTGTTTGTGAAAAGTATGTTTATTGCTTGTCATGGTAGATGTAGTTGCATGCTTGAACTGCTTGGTAGGCTAGTAATTATTGGGTATGGCTGAGGGAGGAGGCTTGTTTTATTATAAAACTCTAAATAGACTTCTCTTGTATGTGGTAGATGTGTTCCAAAAATTCAAAACCCAGTAGTAAAGTTGTGGTTTCCTCCAGTAGTAAGCGTTGTCTTGTAGAACTATGGATGATTCGGAAGTGAGGGGTACTATAGCTACTGATATGCTGGCTGCGGTACATTCTGGGGTAAATGAGGGGTTGAGAATGGGGATTGAAGATGGGGAATTTTTTAAGTATCCTACTGATGTAGACATAGGGAAGACATTTTCCAAGTATAAGAAAGACTTAGATGGAGAATGGCGGCATTATCTGATGAATGAAGGGTTATGGTTTAGGACCTTGGTGAGACCAGGGGGTAAGATAGAGCATTATCAAGTGCCTTCCCTGGATTAATGGAAGATAAATATGGATATAGGAGATGATGTAGCAATTGATTATTACAACGACACTGGTACAGAGATCGTAGAGGAAGGGTTAGGTCGTTTATGGGTTAAGTATTCCTTTGACCTTTTTCCAAAAAGGGGTAATGAATGTTCTAATGAGTTGCCCTGACCAATTAAATGACAATGTTTTCCAGATGATGAGGGTCTGTGAAGCCCTTAACAAGAAATTGAGAGATGGTGATATTGTAAGGCAGTTCGTTACAGACAATGTCTTGAAGTATTATAAATTGAAATATGTGAAGGGTCGGAAGAGCGGATACTTGTATAGTGATTCGGCGAGGCCAAAATTCTTTGATTTTAAATATGGCAAAATTCTTTGATTTTGAAATATGTTGTTTTGATGGTGAATGTATAATTTTCATGTAGGAGGTAGTTTGTTTGAGGGGAAATGTGAACGAGATGGAGAAGGCATTGAGTCAAGTAAGGGATTCCTTCAATCGTATTCAACAGGTACACAATAAACTTGAATATGAGAAACGTCTTCATAAGTCTAACTTTGATAACACCTTAAGGAGTTATTCAAGCTCTAATGTAGATATGGGAAGATAAAATTGAGATGGATGAGGCCTTGCGGAAAGAGAGCGATCGGTTTATCTTACTCCAAAAATCCCTTAAGGATAAGCAGTTCGTAGATGAGAGTGATAAGTTAAAGTGTCAAAGGTCGTTATTGTCTTTGACGCTTTACTTTGAGGCCAAAGTAGATAGTGAGAGAGGCTTGAAGGAGGCCTATTTAGAACTATTAACTAAGAGAGGTGTAGTTCCAGATCCAACTTGGGTGAAATTCTTTGCGCAAGAAGCGCGTAATTGTCATAGTATAGAGGTAAAAAGATGTTTAACTCGGGCTGGTGCATCCATCATATGGGGTGGTGTAGGTCCGTTGCCTAATGAGATTTAATTTTGTAGAGGCAAAGAATGATGAGGATCCATTTCTTCTATATAAAGAAAGAAGATAGAAGGGTCTAGACACAGTTAGAGAACAATCTAAAGCATGCTTGTAACGAACTTGAGCGATGTAAGGAACATAATGTGTATCTTGAGAGGGAAAAGGTGGAGTGTAATAACTTATTGCGAAGTTCAGAGAAGTGAGTAAAGTTGTTAGAAGTGCGTTTTCTAGATACGCAAAAGCATTTGCAAGTGTCCCAATTGTGTCTGAAGAGGTACCTTACTCCAAAGCGGGGCAAACAGGCTGGTAAAGCGGATCATGAACGTCAGAAGGCCGATGTGATCGTGTTTTATGGGTGCGAGCTTGCGAAAGTAGAGAATGAATTTAGATGCTATATATTGAGCTGTGGTAATGATGTTGAAGTAGAGAATGATAAGGTTGAAAATATGTGGTTTGCAAAAGGTAATGAGGGTGGGGGAGCTTCAACCACAAAACCGCGAGCTGAAGAGTCTGAGGAGGAGCAGGTTGAAGATCTGTTACCTTACAAATGGCATAAGACTCATCATCAAGAGGTCGAAATCTTTGATGAGCCTCTGCAAGTAGATGTGAGTAGTAGTAGGGTTTCACCATAAGGTAACTAAACTGTGGCATATAATTGTGCCTTGCATAATGTAGTTGATCTGTGTATGTAGTTATAGAAATAACATCATATCTTAATAAATGTTGCTTGAATGATATGTCTTGCTCGCATGAATATCTATTGATAGATGTATGTCATTTGCAATCCATTCTTCTAGGTTGAAGTCAATGAACAGAACGAACTGTCTATTCTATCCGCATCAAATAATAAACTGACTACAAAATTGCAGTAGTGTTCGTTGGCGATTGAAAATATGACATTGTTGAACTCGAAGTTGGAGGCTGATATGTTGGAGCTGCAGAGTCGGCTAAATGTTGTGACTGCAGAGTTGTCGTGTAAGGATGTAGAAATACAGGCTGCTAATAACGAAGCCGAACTGTGGAAAGATTCTTTAAGGAAGAAAAAATTGGAAACCATGACTTCGAACCAACAATTGCTGGATCTGTCAAGTACAATTGAAAAATAAAAGACTGATCTATTATATTATAAATCGGCAGTAACAGATAATGATAATCTGTTAAAGAAGCAAGATGCTGAACTCCATAATATGCGAGATCGTCTGAAAAGGTTGAGCTAGGACTTGCATGAGGCTCGAGATTCTTGTCAGAGGAACAGTGACCATGCTAAAACTCACGAAGAAACATGTACAAAGAGAGATCCAGAGCTGAACGTAACAAGTCAATAAGTGTAACACACGGATCGCAGACCTAGAGAGGGCAAAGTATGCCTTGGAACTAGAGTGTTTGTAAGGTAATGTGGTTTATGAGGAGGTCCATCTGGAGTGTAAGGAGTTGCAAAGGTTGGTGGATGCAGCAGACAATGATAGGAAGTACTCTCAGAAGGTGTGTGATAAGTTGCAACGTCTGAAGCAGGAGATGGAGCGAAGTGTGCAGATAACGAAGCAATATAGGGATTCGTTGCTGCAAGAGAAAAAGTTTCTAGAAGATCGATGTAAGGATCTTGACGACGAGCTAAACAAGGTGAAGGCCGAGCTTTGTGAAGCTATGTTCCTGACTGCAGATAATGTTACATTGCGCACTATGGCTATGTTGCATGCTGATGTAAAGAAATTACGACAAGAGCGTAATTCGATCTTGGCTACTTCAGCTAAACACGGTATGGAGTATGATATGTAGCTAGCGCGGTTATCTTATATAGATAATCTGATTCCAAGAGTTATGGAACTGCTGAATGTGTCTTCTACTGTAGTTGATGCGGCTATACCTTTCCCTGCCTTTCCTTCATCTGGTCCTGGGGAGAGTTCGAATGCTGTACGCCCAAAGTGTGAAGAATAGTTAATTGTGATCACACAGAGTGTAAATATGTCTTTGCCATAGAAAAAATGTCAAACGTTGAGTAAAAAAATGTTTTTTCTTTGGTATCCCTATGTATGGTCGAATTGGGTAAACCAATAAACGACCATGTAGAGATATATGATTGCAGCGATGTTGTATTCTCTTTTGTATAGGTCGAATTGAGCAAGTCAATAAGCAACCGTAAAGAGATACATTGAATGTTTGAATAGCTGTATAGCGTGTCTCGGCCAGGTCGAATTGATTGACTCAATAAGCGATCCTCAGGAGAGCGTGTATACTGGAAGAGCTATGTTGTAGGTCTCAATTACTGGTTGAATTGAGCGTATCAATAAGCGACTATAATGAGATGTATTGAATATTGAATAGCTGTATAGTGTATCTCTGCCAGATCAAATTGATTGATTCAATAAGCGACCCTCGGAGAGCGTGTATATTTGAATAACTATGATGCAGGTCTCAGTCAGAGGTTGAATTAAGCGTATCAAAAAGTAATTGTAATGAGATGTATTAAATATTAAATAGTTGTATTGTGCATCTATGCCAGATCGAATTGAGGGACTCAATAAGCGACCCTCGGAGAGCGTGTATATTTGAATAGCTATAATGTAGGTGTCAGTCACAGGTCAAATTGAGCGCATCAATAAGCGACCGTAATGAGATAT
This sequence comes from Kingdonia uniflora, assembly GCA_014058105.1. Classification (NCBI taxonomy): domain Eukaryota; kingdom Viridiplantae; phylum Streptophyta; class Magnoliopsida; order Ranunculales; family Circaeasteraceae; genus Kingdonia; species Kingdonia uniflora. Next base: position 2,992,173 of record JACGCM010002784.1, read on the forward strand.
CTTGAATATTAAATAACTATATAGTGCATCTCTGCCAGATCGAATTGATTGACTCAATAAACGACCCTCAGAGAGCGTATATATTTGAATAGTTATGATGTAGGTCTCAGTCACAGGTCGAATTGAGCGTATCAATAAGTGACCATAATGAAATATCTTGAATATTGAATAGCTGTATAGTGTGTCTCTGCCAGATCGAATTGATTGACTCAATTAGTGACCCTCGGAGAGCGTGTGTATTTGAATAGCTATGTTGGAGTAATTCTCTGGTATAGACAGAGATAGGTAGAAATGCTTGAATTGAGTAGACTTGCAAGATGATGATGAAAAAGTATTTTATTGAATAATATCAGATATTACAACATGTTTATCTACGATACAGCTTCAATCTATGGGTATTCCATGGATTAGGTATAGGTACACCTTTATATGTACTGAGATCGTAAGATCCTTAACCACTTATGTCAGTTACAATAAAAGGACCTTCCCAATTGTCTGCTAACTTTCCAGTATTGGGTGTTTTACGATGTTGTGGGATTTCTTTGAGAATGAGGACTTTAACTTTTAATTTTCTGTGTCGAACGCATTTGTTATAGGATCGGGATAAAGCAAGATGATATCTTCCCAGATTAACAATGGCTCTGTCACGTGTTTCTTCGATCAAATTTAGATTGCATGCGATCTGAATTTTTTTTTCTTCATCTGTCATCACGTGATCATGTACTGGATGATGATATTGAGTGGGAATGATAGCTTCAGTCCTGTAGGCTAGTAAGAATGGAGTACAACCTGTTGCTGTTCTGGGAGTTGTTCGGTAGGCCCAGAGTACGTGTGGTATCTCGTTCACCCAGTTCCCCTTTTTGTCGTCTAAACGCTTCATGATGCCATCCACAATAGTCCGATTAGTAATTTCAACTTGACCATTTCCTTGAGGATAATAAGGATTGGATGAGGAATAAATGATGTTGTGCTCATTGAGGAATGCCACGATTTTGGAGCCAACGAACTGTGGTTTATTATCAATTCTGATAAGATGTGGTCTGCCGAACCGAATAATAATGTTCTCCCAGATAAATCTAATGACTTCTTCTACTCGTGTTCAGCACAGAGGAACTGCTTCTACCCATTTAGTGAAGTAATCTGTAGTGACCAACAAATGTTTTTGTTTTCCTGGTACTGTAGGAAACTCTCCTACGAGATCGGGAGCCCACCGTCTGAATGGCCAAGTGACTTGGCTTGAGTACAGTTCGAGTGCTGGAGGTCGTATTTTAGGTTTATAGTGTTGACAAACGCCACACTTACGAGCATATTCGATTGCTTGTAATTTCATCTTCGGCCAAAACATTCCTTGAGTTAAAGTTCTATTTGTAAGAAATCGTCCTGCTGAATGGGATTTGCACATGCCTTCGTGTAGATCGTGCAAGAATTCCTGTGCTTTTTTGTCAGATAGACAAAAGAGGTATGGACCAGTGACCAAAATTTTGTATAGGAGATTGTCCTGAATAATGTATCTTCGAGCATTGTCAATTAATCTCAGCCGTTCTGTAGGATCCTCGGGAAGTGGACCGTCGAATTTATTTTGAGGTCCGATGTATGTAATAAAAGTCTGCTAGAAAATTTGCTACAGCTTGACCTTTTTTGGAGTGGCGTGGTTGGAAATGTATATCGTGTTCACCGAGTGTTACTGACCATTGCTGAATACGTCGAGATTTTTTGTGCTTGGATAAGATTTTACGGAGTGGATAGTTTGTCAAAGCACGAATAGTATGAGCTTGAAAAATTACTTTAATTTATGGGATGTATAGACGAGAGTGAGAAAAAGCTTCTCGATTTTGGTGTATCTTGTTTCAGCGGGAGTTAGAGTTTTGCTGATAAAATAGACTGGCTTCTCAATCTTTTCTTCGAGTCAGAGAAGAACGGAGCTGAGAGATGTATCAGTGACAACTAGGTATACTATGAGTTCTTCTCCATCTGATGGTGTACTTATAACTGGTGGTTTGAGCAAATAACGTTTGAGTTTGAGGAAAGCCGCTTCGCATTTGTCTGTCCATTCGATCTCTGGATCTTTCTTTGATTTTCCTCGTGATGTACCCAATCTTAACAGATTGAATAGAGGTCGACATCTGTCTGATGATTTGGATACTAATCTGTTGAGTGCTACAATCTTCCCTGCTAGTTTATGAACGTCCTTCTTTGTCTTTGGTGAAGGCATAGCCAAGAGAGCTCGTATACTTGACGGATCAGCTTCAATGCCTCTTTTGCTTATTAGATGGCCCAAAAACTTCTTGGATTGTATATCGAACTGGCATTTATCAGGATTTAAATACATATTGTAAGATCGCAAAATCTCAAAAGTTGCACAAATCTGTAAGATGGACCTCTTTCTTGAGACTTTTGCAGAGCATATCGTCAATGTAGAACTCCATTGTTTTACCGAGATGGTCCTTGAACATTTGTGTCATCAATCTCTGATAGGTAGCACCGACATTTTTCAGGCCGAAAGGCATGACTTTATCGCAATATAGGCCTTGTTTAGTGATGAACGCAGTCTTGTCTTGATCTTCATGAAGATGTAGTATCTGATTATATTCTAATGTAGCGTCCATCATAGAGAGGAGTTCGTGCCCTGCTGTAAAATCGAGCAGATGATTGATGATTGGAAGTAGAAAGCTATCTTTCAGAGTGTGTCTGTTAAGATCCGTGAAATCAACACAGACTCTGATTTTGCCATTCTCCTTTGGGACTGCGACAATGTTCGAGATCCAGTCCGGGTAAATAGCTTTGTAAATAAATCCGACCTCAATCAATTTATCGATCTCTTTATTCACTTCATTTCGCAGTTTTGGTGCTAGAGTCCGTTGTTTTTGTTTAACCGGTTCTGCTTTATCTTTTAACTTTAGCCTATGGCATGCTATAGCAGAATCGATCTCTGGTATTTCGTGAAATGTCCATGCAAAGACGTTACTGTTCTCTGTGAGGAATTGTATGAGATTTGGGCATTCCTCTGTGCTCAAGAGAGTTCCAATGTAAGTTCCTCTTTGAGCGCCACTGATCTCGACGTACTCTGTTAGTTCGACACTTGGCAACTGAGGTTCTGCTAGACTTGGCAACTATAATTATTATGCTGTGGTTATTTTGGCTGGTTTAGTTTTGACGGAGATAATGTTATCGTAAGCTCGAGCCAATTTCTGGATACTTTTGATTTTGTAGATCCCTCATTTCCTATCAAATCGTAACGCCTGATGATATGTGGAGGGAATAACCCTCATGTTATGCAACCATGGTCGTCCCATGATGCCCAGATAACGGGATTTGGCATTGATGATGTAAAAACTATGTCATGTATGACTGGCCCGACTGTGATGGGAAGTGCGATTTTTCCCACGCGCTCTTCTTTAGAGCCGTTGAATCCTGAGACATTGATGCCACTCCGTTCGACCTTGTCTGCTAAGCCCATTTGGTCGATTGTGCTATGGAATAATAGTTCGATGTTGCTGTCGATATCTACCATCATTGTATGTTGAATTATGTTCTTCATCTTTAACATGATGACGAGAGCATCCTGGTATAGAAAGTTGACGTGACAAACATCACATTCTTTGAAAGAAATCCCAGCTCGTTGATTACTGGATTCTGGCAACAAACAAGCTTCTTTGTCTACCATCGTCAGATCATGACATTGTCCAACGCGCCTATATTTTGATCAGTTGGAGCTGTGGACCATCTGAGTCTCAATGAAGTACAAGTATTTTTCTTCATTTGTTTCGTCAACTTGGACGATCGTTGTATCAGTCTTGTAGCTTCCATCTTTGTAACTTTCAATGTCAAGAATATACTCGAGCATTCGACCTTGTGCAAATATGCTCTGGACGATAAATTTTAGTACAAAACACTACTCCGTGTCATGATGTTGAATCTGGTGGTGAATGCGGTATGGCTTTCCTTGTATGGGTGGAAGAGTATTAGCATTTATGAAGAATTTATCTTTTTGTAGCTGCGGGTATAAGTCTGCAAGAGTAGTCGTTAACTGTGGTATGCACGGAATTGGCTTCTTTCGTCCTTGGCATGCTCGATTTTCATAGGACTTGAATTGCTTCTTATCACCCCCATAGTCTTTACTACTATTATGAACACGTTCTTCGGGATGATGTTTTGTGGATAGAGTGATGCGTTGAGGTTTTGGTTTCCCAGTCTTCAGTCGCTCGAGGTCGATAAAGTTCTTGACCTTCTCAATCATATCCTCCAACGTCAGTGGCTTGTTGAGAACTAGTGCTCCTTGACTCGTCCGTCCATGAGTAGAACATTGGTAAAATCGGAGATTGCGATTTTCTTATCGAGGTTGTCAATTTCTGAGTTTGTCCGAAAAATTTCCTGGGAAATGTCTCAAATTTTTCATCTGGTGCTTGCTTGAGGCTGAACAAAGAGTAAAGACTTTACTCCTTGTCTTTATTGTGCGATTAGTTTTTGACAAGCAGTTCGCAAAGTTGTTCAAAAGTGAAGATAGATCCTTAATTGAGTGTGTGAAACCATTGTAGAGGTTTGCCTTTTAAACTGGTCAGAAAGAGACGGCAGAGGATGTGATTGGATGTCGAATGCAGCCCCAAAGAATCCTAAAATTCTTGGACATGCTCCACAGGATCTCCCCCCTTGTATTTTTTAAATCTTCGGAGTATGAAAACTGGTGGGTACTTCCTCGCCCAGCAGCTCTTGTGCGAGCGGGCTCTTCTATAATTTAGTATAGCTATTTCTTCCAGTGAGTATTTGAGCATCTAATAACTCCTTGATGCGTTTGTCTACCTGTTCCAGAGTGAGATGTTGTCGAGACGTGACAACTCATCTTATTACTTATCCTCCTGGTGGATTATGCTCTCCTATTGCTTCTCCTATGCGATCATAGACTGAAACTCGAGGTTTTTCTCTATTTAGTTCTTCTTATTGTTGCAGATCTATTATCGCTCCAGCGGGTAATGGTGGGTTGACATGACTTCGAGGTAGAACTGTTTCTTGCAGAATTTAAGGAAATGCTAGATTTTTGCCTCGATTTCCCAAGCGATCATGAACTGATATCCTCGTGGTTGTCGGCAGAGCATTCCGTGGTCTCGGATTTGCGGTTAATTGATCTTAAAGTGCTCTGATCGTATTCTGCATGCTGGCGAGCTGCTTCTCAAGTTCTATTCATCGCTCGATTTCTGCTTGCATAGTATTTCGTAAGTCCATCACTCCCTCAGTAGGGTCAGGCATTACGTTGGCGTCTAGATTTTTCATCCTTCAAAAAATGAATATGAAAAACTGGATTGAAGAACGCTGAGTGTATGCTTCAGTTCCCACAGACGGTGCCAAATGTAATAGCCTATTTTCATATTGGACGAATGTAGTGCCTTACACCCTTGAAAATTGGAATATTAGTTAGGAACTGGAAGGAATTAACACAAGTTTTAGCGTGAAAAACTCTTGAATGGGTTAAAAACCATGACCTCTCCTGATGATTTTTGGAAAGAATGGTATTTATATAGATGCTAGCTATTACAAAGACAAAGAGATAGAATATCTGAGTTTGGCAGGGATGACTTTCTCTAAGATTTTTTTGTAGATCCTACCAGCCTCTACTGATTCTCATCTCCAGGTCTCTTTTTATAGGTCTTATAATATGACCGTTATTGCTTTAATGAGGAACATTACAATTATCAGGTTTGATGAGTCTTTTATGAGGTCTTTTGTAACGCCTTATTATCTGATAATTGTTGATCTTATAACAGATCTTTTGATGACCTTAGCTGTAACTTCAAACTGTTGGTGAAGATACGATCTCTAACGATGTTCCTATGTATATGAACTGTTGATGGATATCTGAGTTAGCCGTAACTTCGGACTGTTGATGAAGATACGATCTCTAACAATATTCGTATGTATACGAACTGCTGAAGGATATCTGAGTGTCTTCTGTAGTGCAATGTTACTAGATGCTTCAATATTCTCGAACTGTAGGTGAGGAAGTCTGTATTATAATCTCTTGCCTTCAATCCTTTTTTGGTTATCAGTGTGTTTATACGAACTATGTGAGCTCGAATATCAGGTTTAGTATGAGGATTAGAAATAAGCCCTTACATTAAGAACTAGATTTTAGCACCAACATGATGCCGAAGAAGGTCACTTAGCTATTAAAGTTGCTGAGTTGGAGAAATGATACTTTGGGCGTTATGTTATTTCTGAAGTTCTTCCTCCCCGTGTTCCTTTGAATATCGTGGGAAGAAACATTGGAGGTTAAAGCAGATCATTGGTTTTGGTACATCATCTTTGCAAAGGAAGTGCTTGAAACTTCTCATCGTCGAGAAGTATTAAGTTACATAGCAGAAAATGAAATAAGGTAAGAAGATTTTTTTTCTACAGGAGGTGTCTTAGTTCCATGTGGTCAACTAAACCATTTTCTTTGCATTAAGTGTAATTACATGTAACCGTTTTTTCTCATGTAATGATATTGCTTCTCGAATAAATAAAATATAGGTTTTTGTGCATTGGTTACTTTATCGATGTTTGTATATCTAAAATTATGCAAGCATTGGCATCGAGAATTTTTTGATTTCAAACTTTCAAAAATTGAATACTTGTTCTAATTGTCCCTAGTTTCTAGGAGGTGAATAAAAGAGAAGCACGGTGGCATTTGTAATGAACAATGGCAAGTATTGACATCTTCTTATAAGTTTGAGATTTCCAGCTTGTGGGATGGTGAATGGTTAGCACGAGGATGTGGTGATAGATGTGGATAGTTTTAAAAAACATTTTGATGTCTTTGATACGAAGAAGGGATAGAGAGTTTGAAAAGAGACATAAAAAATGGTTATAGAAGAAAAATGCTTACCGATTTGGCGATGGTTAGCGAAGGGTTGCGTCTAATAGTCATCGTAGTGCTATAAATACCCCCATTACTTTATGAGTTTTATCATTTGTTGCCGTTCGAAAGGAGTAAAGTTCAACCCTGTGATTCTTCCTTTTCTTTAATTTAGAACTCGTTAGTCATTGGTAACGAGGAGATCTCTATGCCAATAGAGAGAGCCATTATTGCAAAGGAGAAAATTTTAGAAGTCGTTCGTTTTCCAGGAGAGCACCCCTTTTCTAATTTCTCTCATTTGCTTTGTGTTTTCGGTAATTGATTCATACCCAGTACAGATTATGTTCTTATGATTATATCTATTGATTGAATTAGACAAATGTGAAATAATTTGGAAGAAATTGAGTTTAACATTTTTAGGGTTTTGCGGGTTTGGATTTTATTGTTTTGAGACATTTGGAGTTGAGGGGATGCTTGGTAGTGGTATTCTGGAGGTATTTGCAAAGGTTTGGGTAATGTGATGAAGCATTGTTAAATGATGGAATGAGAATTGGATTGTTGATTTGAAAGGGTTACGGTGATGAGCTTTGAAATGTCAAACTAGGTTTTAGGAGGTATAAGACTAGAATGGTGTTTGGAAAGAGATGTACTTGTATTCAATGTGATTCACGCCATTAAATACCATAATCCTTGCCTAAGAATTCAAAACATGTTTTGGCGGGAATCATGATAGTTAATTCCCTATATAAACCTTGAGGAAAAGTTAGGTAAAATATAGGAACACAAACTTAGTAGTGTCAAAATGCATATTCTATTTAATATTATAATCTATTCGATGATAATACTTGACCAAATTATCTCTCAAAATGGTGAAGAACAATATAAAATGACCTGTAGGTTAGAATATAATCTTGAAAAGGCTTAATGTTAAATATCAAGATGTAAGATAAGTGGAATGTTAGTATGACAAAGAAATATTTGAATTAAGTTATAAAATAAAATGATTTAAATCTAATAAAAATGATATGAATTTCAAGTTAAAATGGATCGATCAGTTAATAGCACTAATCTTCATGATGTCGATGCTGATGGAGAGATTTTTAACATTCTTGATGTAGAACCTATTATTATTGATGCAACCACTTGTGTGCAAACGTTGGGTAAAAATTACAGGGTTGGTAGCAGCGGTCATCCTAAGGTTGAATTTCTTTTAAGGAATAGAGTGGTGAACAAAGTTGTTTTGTTGTTCAGATGTTGTGATGGTGGGGGGGGGGGGGGGGTAGATGAGGAAAGAACTAAAAATGATATCGAACGAGAACCTCAAAGCAGTGATCGAGGGGAATGTTCTGATGGAGGTCGAGTAGGAGAAGATGTTGAGGAGAGTCTTGAAGATGATGACGAATGGTATGGTGATGGAGAAGAAACTAATGAGATTTTGAATTTCAAAAAGAAGTATGGTATTCCTAATGATGTGAGATTGGAGGACTATTATGGGGATATGACATACCAAGAAATTTCCTTGGATGGTATCCAAGTTCATCGCGAACTGATTAAGAAGGGCTTGAAGTTGCCTCTTCGAGTTGACCAGAAAAAAGTTTTTTAACATCTTTAAGGCCGCTCCTAGTTAGTTTAATCCAAATGTATATGATCTCTTTCAAGTTGTTATTATACTGAATACTCGACTAAAGAAAAGGGGGAGCAATTTATATATGTTGACGACTTGCTCGCATATTATACATTGAAGCAAAATCCTAGTAGGCCCTGCTATAGGTATCTGGCTTGGCTTTTGAAAAGGCATTTCTTTTATGAGATGGTTTCTACTGGCGGTAAATACTTTATAGATCGATTACTTATATCAGGTAATCTGGGCCTAAAGAATCGTGTGAACCTTTGAAGTGGAAGCAATTTTACTTAGGTTAGTATTTGTTCTTTTGTCTTGTATGTTAAACTTTATACTTGAATAATTTGTAATGAAGTTTGATTTTGTGTGCAGCTCTGAAGGAGGTTGACAAGAATTCATTGGTGAAGATGAATATATAACCTTAAGAAATACTACTTTGGTCGAATTGATTCTCTTCTCGAGGATCAAGAGTCTTTGGAAGATCTCTTTAAAGAAGTTAGGCTAAAAAAGACTCAAACAAAGGGGGATAATTTTTTTTAATCGATGGTAAGATGTTTACTCAAATAAAGAAGGTATATTTGAATCTAGCATTCCACTTGATAACCCTGATTTGAGTGGGTATACAACTGATTTTGCGGCAGCTAAGGGAGAGCGCTGCTAAGTGGTAGCTTTGAAAAGGTAGGAAAAAAGAAAAGGGCTGCTACCCTTACTCTTGTGTTTGTTCCTCCTACAAAGAGAGTTACTCGCCAAAATCCTCAAGATAAAGAAAACCTGGGAAGAAAAATAGTTGATGCCATTATTCCCAAAGGTAGAGGGACCGGTGTTAACTCTAAGAAAATTTCTTCTGTGTCACAACAAAAGATTGTTGGCTCAAAGAGGAATAGTCTCAATTCATTGAAGACGAAGTAGTCCGGGAGCCTAGAGATTCAGAAGAAGAGATAAACTGAACCATCGAGTCCTTCGTTGCTGGTTCCATGTCGATAGAGAGCAGGGCTTTGATAGCTGCATAGCTGGAGCATAAAACATATTAGCCATCTTCTTCGAGGTCATAGGATGATGAATCAGGTGAGAAATCTTAATACGTTATTTTAATTAATATCATCGGCTTCTTCTTTAAGAACTCATGTTATAACAATTATGCAGATGAAGATGCTTTTTCTTGATGGTAAGCCTTTGTTTCATGGAAAGCAGAATTTGGATAACGAAGTCCTGGTGTTAAGGAATATCGAGAAGGAGTTGGTGAAGGAGAAGGATGATCTTGAGGGTGAGTTGGTGAAGGTTAACTCTACTTCGGTCAAATCACAGCAAACGACAATTTGAGAAGCCAAGAGTGCTTGAGAGGTGGAGCAGAAAAAGGAGTTGGATAATCTTAGGAGAGGGAAGAGGCATTGAATTTGTAGAAGTTAACTTTTGAGGATGATATCAAAGAGCAGATTCTTAGTGTCAAGAAATTGATGGAGATAGAGAAAAGGGAGGCTTGTAGGGGCCTAGTTTTGTAGATGGGGAAACTTTGCTCTTATACCTTGAAGGTTACCTTTGGCTAGGGGTTTTGGCAAATATATAAGACTATAAACACCTAGTTTAATGCACTAACATACTTACGTGGAGTCCATGAATTGGGTTCTCCATGACCTCTAACAAGGATTTGAATAGAAGATTGTGTAGATGTTGAGTTAGATGACAATTTGAGTTGATTGAAGGTTATAGGGTATTAGAAGGCAATGTTAGGAGGGTTTAGGCATAGTTTTTCTAACCCTTCCACATTGCTCCCTCTCTTCTATTTATAGAAGATAGAAAATGGGTGAGTCACCATGTGATTTCAGATTACATGTATACCCCTTGGGGCAGCTATCTTGTACGATAAGTCTATTCTAACACTGCAGCTGTCTTGCGGCTTATTTTTATTATTCTATTTGGTGAGCTGGTTGCCAGGTGTGTTTGCCTTCGACCATGTATTACCATAGTCGAAGTCATTCTGGAGTTAATGTTGACCGACTGTCTTTGATTTTTGCTTTGACTTACTTCGATGATGCATTCGAGTGATCGAGTATTCCATTAATCTCACAAGGCTTCGTGGAACTTGGTTCTGCCTTGCTGGGCTTCAAGTTTCTAGTAGGCTTCGATGTAACCTTTGACTATTTGACTAGTACTGGAAGGCTGCGAGCAGGCTACTACATTCGCCCCCTCTCAGTTGAGGCCTCTAAAATTGTTGTAGATGGCGCGTGCTGAGAAAAACAGTTAGGCATGAGAAGTTAAATAGTTGAATAGTATGAATATGTGTAGTTCCGAGGAGAGTAATTATGATAATGCTATTTATGGAGGTAATTAATGCGCCTTAAGTAGGGTATAAATAGGGGCCTCTTGGGGGAAATGTAAATCTTCCCTCTTGTTTAGTAAAGTAATGGAACCCACTCCGAACACACGTTACCAGAAGAAAATTGAGGAGAAGCAACAACGAGTGAATGCTAAGGCAATTGTTTTGAGGCAGGAATATTTTGGGGATCGAGACTTGGGGGCGTCGATGCCAGCTTGGTAAAGCTGGAACCAAGAGAAGTAATCTGCGGGGAGCCATTCGCGCACTGGTAGGGGATATGGCAATGGTATCCCCGAGTGTAACTCAATGGTCCTATATGTTGTGGCACTTGGCAGAGCGGCTGGTGGAAGTCGAAGACGCTGTTAAGGCTTGCTCACGGCACTAGAAGAATTTCCCCGCGTATATTAATAGGGGGGTTCTTCGATATTGTGGATGGGTATGTAGAGTGGGACATTGTTGTTGTTGTTTTTTTTTTTCTTTTTGGTGCTGTGTTCCCACGGTTTTTTTTTAATAAAACAAAGATTTGGTTATTGATGTATGGAAGTATAACAATGGTAGGTAATATAGATGATGATAATGTAGGCATGGTTAAGCTTTGATAAAAAAAAGAAAAAATGAATAATAATAGTAATAAAATTTGAGACTTTGGTAATAGCGGAGATTATTCATCAATGGTCGACAGAATGTGGTCGAGGGGTGCGGCTATGGTTGGGCTTATAAGATGGCCTAAAAATGAGGGTATGGAAGGCTTCAGCTGTAAAAGCTGACAGCCAGAATGGCTGAGGTGTCAGAGGTGATACTGTTCATGGGGCAGTGTATCGCAGCAGGCCATAATTATATTTCCTTGGGAATGGGGTTGTGGCCACGTGTGTGCTGATTGAAGTTGATAGGACAGGCTCGGACAGGGTGTCAGGAGCCTGGTATCGAAGGAAGAGGGTTATCAAATTCGGGACCATGTATAGTCGTTGATTTTGAGAGGGATTGAGGTTTCGAGTAAATAAGGGAAATACTCTATTGAGGGGAAATATGGAATGCATGCACATATGTATAACTAGGGGTTGTATGGTAAATACTCAGTGTGCCTGAAAATGGGGGAAAATGGGAGGTGTGGGGATAGTAGTAATGATGATGGTTGGGGAAACCGAGGCAGTTTTGTGGGCTGCTATTTAAAGAGAGATAAATACCAATACTGTTTCCACTCAAAGAGAGAGAAAGACACACACAGGTGAGAGAGAAGACCATCATTGTATCTGTTGAATTATTTGCAGAGACATGAGTAAGAGACGCTTTGGTAGCTATTGGATTTCGACTGCGATACATTCAATCGCCATCAAATAGGTATGTCTGGTTGGATAACTGATATCTCTTCATCTTCGTCTTTTATTTTTTATTTTTTATTGTTTATCTTGGGTGGAGGAGGGGAGAAGTATTTGCTGAGACGCCGGTAATGGCGTAACTAGGGTGGGGCGTAATAGACGAGACTGGGAAGTCTGGCAAAGCATAAATGTTGAGTGATATGAGTTTAGGGTATAGGGGAGGTAGTACACGAGTACTCGGTCGTGGTACGACCGATGGTTGTGTATGGGTAAGTAATTTTACAGTAGGAAACCAAAACTTGATACTCGAATATATCGAGCTAATGGAAATCCTCTTCTTCTGCAGGGTATAATGCATACCCGTCGAGCTTTGAGGATGAAGCTGATTGACGAGGATGATGATGAAGTGAATGAGCCGAGTACATCTGGTCGAGGCAAGGTGAGAAGTGGCGTCGAGGTATTACAAATTGTAACAGACACATCGTGGCTGTAGTCGAACCAGATGTTGGTGCGTTGAAGAGGAACCGGCGTAGGGTGCATGTAGTCGGAGAAAGTGTGGAGGAGGATGAAGAAGAGGAGGAGAGGGGTAAGGAGGTTGGGGTCGAACCCTCGGGGGATAAGAGGGCCGAAGGAGAAGAGGAGAAGAGTGATAGTAGTGAAGATAAAGATGATGAGCAAACATATGTCGGGCAGATCTCACCTTAGGAAAAGGCGAGGCTGGACCGATTTATTGCAAAACATAGGTACAATTAAGGGTCGAGAAATCATTTATGGATTCACCTCAGGAAGAAATTATGGCATTCATGGGGCAGATTCATTTAGGGATGCAACTACCTCTTCAAGGCTGGTAAAACAGGTGTTGAACTTCTAGGATGCGGCTCCATGCCAGATAAACGACAACTTTTATGAAATAATGAGGGTGGTCGAAGGGATGAATGTTAAGTTAAAGATCGAAGGAAGGTTTTCAATCGAGTGGTTCGACGTAGTGTCATTCTATTCGAAGAAGACAAATAAAAGGGTAGGAACGTATCATATCCAGTGCCACTCAGACAAATCGTGGCTATTCGACTTATGTTCGACTGTGCATGGGTGGGATAAAGATTTGGTTATAATGAAGGGGAATTGCGAGAATGCCCGTGGGGAGGTAGAATTGGGGTTGAAGAATAGGTTGTTCAAATCAAGTAAATTGATAATTGGATAAGATGTTGTATTGGTTTGAATAGATTTATGACTTCAAATTTGTTGTTTTGCAGAACCCACCAATAACGGATTAAAGCACCCGAGGACCTATATCAACGATCTCATCAACGAGAGTGAGGATTGGGTGAATAAAGTCTTTTGGAAGTTGGGCATTATTAGAAAAAGGTGCAAGAAGACAGACACATTGTTGGGGGACGTACCAGTTGCAGCTGGGCCATCGAGGAGGAAGGAGGCAAGTACCTCTGCAGAGGCAGGTGAGATAGATTACAATAATCTGATGCGAAAGTCAAGTTTAATACTAAGGACTCGTTGAGGAGTGCCCATATCCAATTGTTTGACCGTACCTGAGGCTGTTCCTGAAGTAGTACTGCAAACAAAAAAAAGGCAAAGGTAAAACCACTGACTATGGGTCGACTGCCTACTTAACGAAAACATTTAGGCTAAAGAGGAGTCATGAGCAGATGGCCGAAGGAGATAATCCAGCCGGAGCTAGGCGGCTCTCCAATAAGAAGGAGGAGGACGTTTGAGTAACGACAGAGTCAATGCTAAATCTGTATGCCACGAATCCAGAGGAAGCAGGACAGCGAGCTGAGAAGGTTTGGTGCCAGGTAAGTGTTTTTTAAAGGGTTGAAATTGAAATTATGCTTTGAGAACTGCTGACTAGTCGAGATATTTGTGATTCGTGCAGATGAATACTTGGATGATATCATTTATCAGGGCGCAAAAGGTAACGAGTGAGAGGCTGAAGGAGACGAGGGATGAGGGTGAACTCACGAAGGGGACCATTCTTTCTCTGGAGACCCGCATCAAAGAGCTAGAGTGAGAACAACTGTACATATGTTCCGATATAGTAAGGGAGACCCAGGCGGTGGTTACAAGTTATGATGCGAAGGTGGCAGTACTGGAGGCGAAGGTGGCCATTCAGGAGGAGTAGCTGCACGATAACCATATGTGTTTTCAAACAATGTTTGACGAGGAGTGTGAGGTAACGACCACTTTGAAGACATTTGTGGATGGGTTAGGATATGACCCAGAAACCCTCGAACTCTATCCTCTAAAGGAGGAGCCCCCTGTCGAAGATGTTGCAAACACGGAGGGGATGAAAGTAGATCCTGTGGGCAAAGATGCTGGAGGGGACCCTGTGAGCGAAGGTGCGGGGGGCGATAATGTAGAAAAGAACCTTGGTAGGGAAGACGTGGCTGTGCCTATAAAGAACCCCGTATAAGTGGTTTGTCTTGAGAAGTGAATTTAACGAATTTTTTGTTTGTAATAACTATTTGGGGTCGTAATGTATGTTAAGACTGTACTTGATAAGTGGAGTTAAACAGTTTGATAGGTACTGGTATATTTGGATATTTGAAGAAGCTTACTGGTATATTTGATATGTATACTGGAGAATGTTGAAAACTGCAGGTGGGTAATGTAGTAGAGGAAGAAGTGTGTGGGACTTCGAAGGTCGCCCCCAGGTATTTTAATCCACAGATTTGATCCTAAGCAAAGCATAATGTGGTCAACCCCAAGGCATCCCCGAGTGTCCGGTCTGTTAACCATTCATGCCACTCGGGAGTACTCAAATTGGAACCTTGAAAAACTTCAAAGTTTCCCCCAAGTATTTGTCGGGTTGAAGGGTTGACTTGATATTTAGGTTTGACCAACTCAAGAAGCTCACTGGACTTTGAAGGTCGCCCCCAGGTATTTATATCTGTTGGTTTGATCCAAAGCGAAGCATAATGTGGTCAACCCCAATGCATCCCCGAGTGTCCGGTCTGTTGACCATTTATGCCACTCGGGAGTGCTCAAATTGGAACCTTCAAAAACTTCGAGGTCGCCCCCAACTTTTTTGGCGAAGCAGGCATTATTGAGAGTGACTCCACTTGTTTAACTTTCACTTGGTGTAATAACCAGCAAGGGCATGATAAAAAATAAAGTACTTTAGATAGATGCTTACATTATTAAGAATGGATAGCTAAATTCAAAGACTGGAAGATCAAAGTCCTCCCTAGATCAAGATGTGACCACTCTATGCTATTTAGGAAATGTTCTCATTTACTTAAGCCTACCAATATACTATTAAGACCATTAATTCTATTAAGGTTGTTGAAGACAATTGGAAGCAGTATATCGCGGTTGCGCCATTATTCACTAGAATGCTTAAATTGACGAGAATGAAAGTAGATATCAAGCAGTGGAACTATCATCACCATGACATTTCCAATAGAAACAAGAAGAAACTAGAAAGATATGTTCTAGAGATGCAAGCTAATCTAGAAACATACCATACCAATGATAGCATATTTAATTCCATACTACATGTAGGAAAATAAATAAGTACAATTGAAGAGAAGGAGGAAAGGGACTGGAGGCAAAGATCTAAAGTTAAATAGCAACACTTAGGTGACAAAAATACTGCCTATTTTTACTCAATTGCTGCAAAGTGAAACTCAAGGGGATACATCATAGAGATCAATTGCAGGGATTGTTCAGTCTTGACAAATCAGAAAGAAATAAAAGAACATTTTATTGATTACTATAAAGATAAATTCTCAGAACATGGAGTTAGGATTTGTCCTTCACTATTTCAATATATGCCCCCAAAAGTTACAAATGAAGAAAATAAATAACTATCAACATTTGGTTTGTGTGGAGAAAGCTTACCTGGTCTAGGATTCCCTGAGGACTTCTTCAGAACTTACTAGTATATCATCTCAGATGATATATACCAAGGTATTACATCTTTTTTTACAGATGGTGTCTTGCCAGTTGGATTCAATTCTAATCTTATTGTCTTGATCTCTAAGATACCGAAACCTTCAGCTATCCATCACTATAGACCTATATGGCTAAGTAATTTTATCTTCAAAATCATAGCAAAGATCATGGCAACCAGATTATCCCCAGTTGTTGATAGAGTGGTGCCCAAGAATCAAAGTGTCTTTATAAAAAGCAAAAATATTCATAATAATGTTTTCATGGCTAGTGAACTTATTAATAATGAAATGGTTGGTAAGAGAAAAAGGGGGGAATGTGGGCCTTAAATTAGACATATCACAGGCTTATGAAATACTAAGTTGGGAGTTTTTATTTGTTGCACTAAAGGCCTTTGGTTCCATAAGTACTTTCTGCTCATGGATCAAAACTCTGGTCAGTAGTGGTATGATATCCATCTCAATTAATGGCAGTCCTACTGGATACTTAAAGGTTAGTAGAAGTCTTAAGCAGGGAAACCCTCTATACCTACTTTTATTTTCTATTGCAGAAGACATTTTAAGTACTCATCTATTTATAGGACATAGAAAAGGCTGAGTCACCATGGGGTGTCAGGCTACATGCATATCCACTGGGGACAACTGACTTGTACCCAGAATCGATTCGGACACTGTAGTTATTGGGTCTGATATTGTAGTTGTTGGCTCTGACACTATAGTTGTTAGATCTGGCACTGTAATTGTCGAGTGGCTTGTTTTTTTGTTATGTCTGGTGAGCTAGTTGCCTGACGTATTTCCCTTCGACCATGTACGACCATGGTCGATGTACTCATCTATCTTTGACTTTAGCGGTTCCTTCGAATGCACGATTAGTCTTGAAAGGCTTCGTGGAAGTAGTTATTGTCTTACTGGGCTTCGAGTCATCAAGTAGGCTTCGTTATAGCCTTCGAGTATTCGACAAGTATTAGAAGGCTGCGAGTAGGCTACTACATTCCCCTCCTCTCAGCAGGGGCCTCCGAAATTGGTGGAGATGGCACGTGCTGAGAAAACGGTTGGGCGTGGGAAGTGGGAAAGTTTGAATGAGTGATTGTTGCAATTCTGAGGAGAGTAATTAAGGATGGTGATTAATGCAGGTGGCGATTAAAGAGGGATTAAATGCATCTGCTTTCAAGTATAAATAAGGGGTGTTAGGAGTATTTCAGAGTATCTTCATACTGAATACAAAGTAATGGATACTATACTGAATATGAGATATCAGAAGAAGATGTAAGCCAGATAGTGTCGGATACTGGAGAAGACACATGAGCTGAAGGATAAATTCTTTGGGGACCATGGGTTGGACTGGAATATGCAGAACTTGGTCGAGCTAGAGCCAGAAGAACCGGTTTCTGGGATGCCCTAAACTTATTGGTGGAGGGTGCTGTAATGGATGAACCCACTTGCTAGCAACCAGTTCTACTTCTTGCAATGTATGGCTAAAGATCTGGTAAACGAAGAAGACCGAGTTAATGATTAAGAGGTTCGGCTTTGAAAGAACTATCATGTCGGTAAATAGGGGCATCTTGGTTGTATGTATGGACGAATGTTTGACGTAGAATGTAGACGATGGTGCGCCAACAAGATCGAGAGATGTTTGGAAAAAAAAATTTATCGAAGGTAAATGGGCTTCGGCTGCAAAACCTGACAGCCAAAATAGCTGGCATGTCAGAGGCGGTACTGTTCCTAGGGCAGAGTGCCTTGCAGGTGATCATAATATTTCCTCGAGTTATGGGAAAAGGGTGGAAGTGACAGGTGAATTTTGAGTTGTCAATTTTGGGCATGGTGCTCGAAGGTTCAAAAGGCTTATAAAAGATTTTGAAGGGGGCGTGTGATACGTGCGTATGGGCAGTTGAAGGGTAAAATGGTAAATACACATCTCAGCCAAAAAATAAGGGGGAGTAAAGGAGTGGTAATGATGTCAGTTGAGAAACTGAGGCAGTTTTGTCTGAGGTATTTAAAGAGGTGAGGGAGGAACTGTTTCTCAAAAACACAGGCAATCATAGAAAGAAAATAGAGAAAAATAGAGAAAACATACGACATTGTTGAAGTAGTGCTTGTTGAAGAGTAGAGAAGGAATAATCGTTGTTGCTGTCTAAATCATACGAATAGGTACTTCTTCTAGCTTTTTCTGTAGAGAGGTTATGTGTAGTTATCCTCTGTAGTTGCGTCTATTTTGAATGTATTGTGGGGCAGGTGCTGCTAGGGTTTTGTTTGTGAAGGGCCTGACCGAGGGAGAGGGTAACCCAAGTGGCTGGAGGTACGACCCAATGGTAAATTATGGATATTTAGGAGGTACGACCCAAGTGCTAGGGTTTTGTTTGTAGTCGAACATTCAACTATGGGTTGGGAGAGTTTGGGGGGTTAGGACAAAATATGATATCGAAACGTGATAGTCGAATATATCGATCTAATTGCATACATCTTCTTCTGTAGGGTATAAAATGCGCACCCGTCAATCTTCAAGGCTGAGGCTGATAGATAAGAAGATCGAGGTAAATGGGATGACTGTGTCTGGTCATGGCTCAAGGGATGAGAGTAACGACTTATAGATGTTAAACATTGCAATAGATGTCCCTCTGGCTGTTGTAGTTCCAGAAGGTAGGGCTTCGAGTAAGAGTCGTCATAAGGCTTGAGTGACCGGGAAGAGTGATGGAAAGGAGATGGAAGGGGACACGAAGGTAGTGTCGAGTCTTCTGGAGATGAGAGAGAAGAAGGGGAGCAGAGAGACAATAGTGAGAGTTCAACTGGTTTAAGAAGTGCTACGGGGTCTGTCTCGACTCAAGAGATGGTGAAACTTGATCGATTTATGGCTAAGCATGAATTATCAAAGGTTGGGATGGTATTAATGGTAGTAGGGTCTGAGTATACATTCAAGGATATCCCTCGAGAGGGTTTTATGGCATTTAGAGGCCAAATCCAGCTAGGGATGCACCTACCTTTTCGAAGGCCGGTAGAGGAGGTATTGAACTTCTAGGATGTTGCCCCGTGCCAGATGAATGGTAACTTCTATGAAATGATGAAGGTGGTCGAGGGTAAGAATGTAGAATTGAAACGTGAGAAGAGGGGCTTGATCGAGTGGTTCGATATTGTATCGTTCTACTCGAGGAAAGCCAACAAGAAGGTGGATATGTACCGCATCCAATGTCATGCAGATAAACCATGGCTATTTTATTTGTGCTCGACGGGTCGAGGGTGGGATAAAGACTTGGTTGTGGCAAGAGGGAATTACGAGAATGCCGCAAGGGAGGTTACTTATAACCTGCAGTACAGGGTGTATAATCCTAGTATGTTGATAGTCAAAGGTTGTTTATTATGTTGATCAAATGGATTGCTAAATTTGTTTTCGTTGTTTTGCATAACTTGGTAACCGAACTTTAATGAATCCAGGGAGATATATTGACAAGTTGATCGACTTGGATGAGGAGTGGATAAACTGGGTATTCAGGAAGTTAGGTATCAAAAGGAAGAGGCGGAAGAAGATAGATACATTACTTTGAAATGTTCCTATCATTTCAAGGCCAGCATAGAAGAGGGGAGAAGAAGGTACTCCAAGAGGGGCCGAAGAAATGGAAAAAATAAGATTGATTCGGAAAATGAACTATGTTTCCAGGGGTGGGCAAGGAGGATCAAGAACTTTACCACCAAGTACGGCCGAAGTAGTGCCTGAGGTGCCAAGGCGTGTTGACAAGGGTAAGGGCAAGTTCGCTCCCAAACCTTTGAAGGTCCAACAACTGAAGACTACTCAACGAAAGAGGCCTCGGGAACTGGGGGCTGATGATGCGGAGAATACAGACGAGGCACGATATGAAGCTGAACTAGAGGAGCATGCTCGATCCACGGCTGCGTCGATGGCTACTCTTTACGGAAATGACCCAGAGGAGGTCGGGAAACAGATGAATAAGGCTCTACATAAGGTAACTATTTTCTGAGATTCTAAAATTATGCTAAAATTCACTATACTTCGAGAAGTACTGACGGTTTGAGTATTCTAGCAGGTGCATGCTTGGGCTCAAGCTTTGGCCAAGGCCCATAAGGTGACAATAAGGTAGCTGAAACAGGCGATGGAAAATCTGGAGCACGCTCAAGGGACCGTGCTGTCGCAGGAGACTGAGGTTAATGTGCGAGATTGACTATTAGAGCTGAGTGTGCGAGGGAACTCGAAGCTGAAGGTGACAACAATACTCAGATGCAAAAGATACTAGAGTCAAAGCTTGCTGAGAAGGAGAAGGAAATAGAAGAACAGAGGGAAACCTTCCAGGGGAAATTCGATGAGGAGTGTGAGACGTCCATAAATTTGAAGATCTTCATCGAGAGGTTGCGGTATGATCCCATAACCTTTAAACTCTTTCCTGCGCCCAAAGGACCTTCTGTCGAAGGTATTGTGCAGATAGACGGGTTGGAAATGGATCCCGCTAGTGGAGGTGTGGGAGATGGCGTGGAAACTCCCATGTCCGAAGGGGTTCCTGCTGGTGTAGTAGGTGATAGGGTGGCCGATGCTGTGGGGCCGAATCTTACTGTCAAAGGTGTTGGAGGTATTGCTGTGGAAGAGCCTGTGGGAGGAGGTTGTGTGGCCACTCCTGTATGAAGTATTATAGTTGACTTCTTGCTGTAACAAACTCTTTTCTCTTATCTTGTTGTGGTATTGGAAGTTTGGAGTGATGGTTGGTACTCGAACACTGTGTAACTTATTTGAGCTTGAGCTGTCTGTTTGTGATTGTTTTGAATTTCTCTTGTGTATTGAACTTGAGTTGCTGATATATATTGTACTGGAACGTCTTACATGTAGTGAAATTGCTGATATTCAAGTATGTTTGTATCTGTGTATGTTGTGAAGTATAGAATGCTTGTAGCAGGGTTTGGGCTAGAACCTTGAAGAGCTTCGAGGTCGTCCCCAAGTATCAGTCTAGTCGAGGGATGAACATGATACTTAGGTTAGACCAAGAATTTACTAGACTTTGAAGGTCGCCCCCAGGTCTGTCCGCAGGATTGAGCTTAAGCGAATTATTATGTGTTCGCCCCCAATACATTCCCGAGGGCCCGGTCTGTCGACCATTCAGCCCCTTGAGTATGCTCAAATAGAGACTAAAAAATTTCGAAGCCACCCCCCAAATATTAGTCTGGCCGAAGGGTTGACATGATACTTAGGCTAGACCCAGAAATTTACTGGACTTCGAAGGTCATTCCCAGATCTGTCAACGGGATTAAGCCTAAGCGAAGCATTTTGTGTTCGTCCCCAATGCATTCTTGAGGGTCCGGTCTGTCGACCATTCATGCCCCTCGAGTTTGCTCGAATGGAGACTTGAAAAGCTTCGAGGTCACCCTCAAGTATCATTCTGGTCAAAGGGGTGACATGATACTTAGGTTAAACCAAGAAATTCACTAGACTTCGAAGGCCTAGGCCTGAGCAAAGCATAATGTGGTCGCCCCCCAATTCATTCCCGAGGGTCCGGTCTGTCGACATTTCATGGCCCTCAAGTTTGCTCGAATGGAGACTTGAAAACTTTAAAATCGCCCCCAAGTATCAGTTGGGCAGAGGGGTTGACATGATACTTAGATTTGACCACAAAATTTACTGGAAGATAAGATACAAAGTTCAGAGGGTAAAAAATATGTTCATTGATTATACTGCATTTATATCAGTTGAACAAGGTGGTAGTCGCAGCCTATTATATGAGGCTAGCTGCATTATATTCCACGGGTTAGGTAGAGGCTCTTTGTCTTATGTCATGAGATAATAGAAGCCTTTATTAGTCTTTTCGTACATGATATAAGGTCCTTCCCAGGATTTGGCTAACTTGCCAATATTGCGTGACTTCGAAGAGGGTGTAACTCACCGAAGTACAAGAGCTTTGATATCGAAGCTGCACGGTCGAACCCTTTTGTTATATGACTTCTAGAGGGAGAGATGATAATGGCTGAGGTTAGGGATGGCTCGGTCTCTAGTTTTGTCAATCCGTAACATATTATATCCGAGTTCAAACTCATTATCTTCATCTGGGAGATTGGGGTCGCGTGTTGGCACTTCAAATTGAGTAGGTAGAACCGCTTCGGTACCATAGGCTAAGAGAAAATGTTTGTAGCCCGTCACCTTTCGTGGTATTGTTTGATAGGCCCAGAGTACATGTTATAGTTCTTGAACCCATCGTCCTTTCTTCTTATCGACACGCTTCTTAAGACCATCGACTATAGTTTTATTGATTACTTTGACCTTACCATTCCCCTGGGGGTAGTAAGATGTTGAGGGGGAGAGGATGATGTTCTATTTCTTGAGGAAATTACGGGCTTTGTTCCAACGAACTGTGGACCATTGTCACATTGAATCATGTGAGGGCAGCCAAAGCGTGTAATGATATTTTCCCATAAAAACTTGATGATTTCTTCTTCTCTGGTTCGACATAAAGGCACGGCTTCGACCCATTCAGTAAAGTAATCTTTTGCCACAAGAATATTTTATCGGATGCTTTGGGAAAAGGTCCCACAAAATTGATGGCCCACCGCTTGAATGGCCAAGAGACTTGACTGTAATAAAGGTCTTATAAAGGGTTATGGATGTCATGTGGTGACATTGGCATTTATCATAATGTTTTGCATATTCTTCAGCTTGTTTCTTCATATTAGGCTGAAATAAACCTTGGGATATGGCTCAAATAGCCATAGATTGACCAGCAGTGTGACTACCGCAGGAACCTTTGTGGAGTTTGGCAAGAATGGTAGAGGCTTCGTTTTGAGAGATGCATCGGAGGTTGACGTCGTTTAGGGATTTGCGATGTAACTCGCCTTTGAAGATGGTGTATCTGCGGTAATTTTTCCAGTAACGAACGTTTAGATTTTGGGTCATCTGGGAGGGTAGAACTTTTGAAGTAAGCGAGAAATGGTGTTCATCAGTCATCTGGATCGAGACTCTCGCCCCCATTATTGATGGCATTAACTTCTATCTGGTCGATATTTGGGCGTTCGAGTACTCGATATGCAGTGTCCGAGATTCGGACTGGCCTAACATGCCTGCTATGTAGGCGAGGGCATTGACGTATCTGTTTTCGCCTCGAGGGTAATATGTGATGGAGGATTTTTTTAGGGAAAAGATCCTTTCGCTGACAAAAAAGTGTAGCATACTCAACCATGCGACCGTTGGCCTAATTTTTACCTGTGTATTATCTCTGAACAAGTTAGGAGTTTGTAAATACTGCAAGTTTAAGAACACCAAGTTCGAGTATGTGGTCGAGGCCATGTATCAAGCCTTCATACTTAGCCTCGTTGTTAGAGCATTCAAAGTTTAACTTGACAACTTTTTCAATTCGATCATTGGTGGGGGTAACCAGGACAACACCGATCCCCGAACCATTGGGTCAAGTGGATCCATTTGTAAAGAGATGCCAGCCTGTGTAAGGGTTCCATAGGTCGTTCTGTTTAGGCTGGTCATCTTCATGTTCCTCCTAGCCGATGTCTTCACCACTGCTGTACCCGTCTAGATTTTTTTTTCTTGCTGAGTACCTCTCAAAGGGGATAGCTTGTGATAACACGTAAAGGGTGAGCTTGAAAGTATGGTTTGAGTTTTTGAGCGGTATAAACGAGTGTAAGGAGCAATCGCTCAAGCTTGGTATATCGAGTCTCTATGGGTATCAGAGTTTTGCTGATAAAGTATGCAAGTTTCTCGATGCTGGATTCGAGTCGAATGATGACTGAACTAATAGAAATGTCGGTAATAGCAAGGTATAAAGAAAACATTTCTCTATCGATGGGGGTACTGATAATGGGTGGTCGACCAAGGTAAGTTTTGAGGTCGAGGAAGGCCTGTTCGCAATCAGGTGTCCAATTAATTTTGGGGTTGTTTGTCTTTTTGGCCTTATGGACACCTTGGTCGTGTAAGAGGGAAAAAAGCCAAGCACAACAATTAGAAGATTTGGATATAAAATGGTTGAGGGCGACTATCTTACCAGCAACCTTTTGGACATCTTTTTTCATTCGAGGGGAAGGCATGTCGATGAGGGCTCAAATATGAGTGGGGTTGATCTCAATACCTCGTTTGCTGATGAGATGGCCTAAAAATTTGTCGGATAAAACACCAAATTGGCATTTGTCTGGGTTTAACTTCATGTTATATTTTTGAAGTATCGAGAAGACTTTGGTTAGGTCTTGAATGTGGGCTTGTTTTTGGAGACCTTTGAATAACATGTCGTCGATATACACTTCAGCCGATTTGTCAAGCAAAGGTTTAAACATGGTGGTAACAAGACGTTGGTAAGGGGCACCCATATTTTTAAGACCGAAGGGCATAACGTTAAAGCAGAAAAGGCCTTGTTCAGTAATAAATGAAGTTTTAAGTTGATCCTCAGGGAGGAGGGGTACCTGATTATAACCCGAAACCGTATCCATGATTGATAGTTGTTCTGACCAGCTGTGGCGTCCAAGAATACTGAAATAATCGGGAGAGGAAAATTGTCCTTCAGTATGTGTTTGATGAGGTCTGTGAAATCAACGCAGATTCTGATCTTGCCATTCTTCTTGGGAACAACAATAATGTTTGATATCCAGTCGGCATATTTGACTTCTCTGATAAAGCTGGCTGCAAGGAGTTTGTCGACCTCGAGGTTAACAACTTCTCGAAGCCACGGGGCCAAAGTTTGTTTCTTCTGCTTTACAGCTATAGAACGAGGAAAGAGGTCCAAGTGATGACAGGCTATTATTGGGTCGACACCAGGCATATCATGGAAGGTCCAAGCGAAGACGTCTTTATTTACTCGAAGGAAGTCGGTGAGTTTGAGACTTTCAGCCTCATCTTGAAAAGTACCAATGAATATCCCTCGACTAGGGCCGTCGAGTTCGATATAAACAGTGGGTTCGCTGGGTGTGGTGGATTGCATCGAAGGTATGGGGATAGAGATAAAGATTGATTGCTATGGTTGTTTGATAAGTTTTTGGGTTCGATCGATCTCCAGGTGCCCGCATGAGGGGGCAAGGCTTTGAGAGCCTTTCATGATCCAGGTACCGTAAGGGGTAAAGAAACAAAGTTTTTGGTGGTAAGTCGAAGTTATGGCTCTCATGGTATGGAACTAGTCGCCGCCGAGAATGCCGAGGTATTCAGATTTCTTGTCGTTGATGAGAAAGCTGGTTTGTAGGGTAACTGGCCCTGTAGTGGCAGGGAGGCTGATACGAATGATGGCAACTTTGATAGTGCCATCGAAACCCTTGAGTTCGACATTAGCTAGGGTAATGAGATTGGTTTTCTGCATGGCTTGAACAGTCTGGAGGAACAGTACGTCAGCTGCACTGCCCGTGTCGATGAGCATGGTATGAAGGACGAGGTGTTCCACCTTAATCATAATGACTAAAGGGCCAGAATAGGGGAAGCGAACATGTGAAGTATCACAATCGATAAATGAGATATCCTCGGGTCGAGGGTATTGGCTCGATTCTGGAATAAGGGCGGGTAGCTTCTCCTGGTAGGTGAGTTTACAACATTCTTTGACACGCTTGTGCTTACTTTTAGAATGACCACTGTCGATATTATTAACTTTGATAAGATGAAGTTGGAAAATGTGTACCTCGGCTGGGTTGGCAGCTGGGGCGGGTGTAGGCGTAAGATTTGACTCGTCGAGGTAGCTGGGGAGGTCAGCAACATATTGATGTAGAGGACCCGCCTTGTTTTGAGCGTTGCAGAGCGTAACATTTATTGGTGTGGTGGCAGTTACATTTATAATTTTGATAGTAAGGTTCGCCTTGTTTGACCTTTATGGGGTAGGGGTATGCCATATAGGGTCGGCCTGAATCTGTGGGAGAAGGGTGTCGATAGGTGCAGTAAGCTTGGGAAGAACTGGCTTGGGTCATTTTTTGCGGGCCTCAGTGGTAGTATCATCAGTGTGGGGGCATTTGCGGCTCTCAGTCTCCTGTTAAATGGGAGCGACCAGGGGTATTGAAGGTTGTTAAGGTTTATTTTGATTGGTGGTCAAATCTTGCACCTAGAGATTTGATTCGTGGAGGCGTTCGAGGTCGATGTACCTATTAACTTTGGATAACATCTCCTCGAGGGTTCATGGTTTATGAAGCATAATATACTCCTTTACACGACTATTATCGGGAGAGCGGTAGAGTGTGTAAGAATGGCATTCGTGCAGTCGAGGTTTTTAACTTTGCGCGATTCGTCAAGAAACCGCTTAGTGAAGGCTTTAAGGGTTTCGTTGGGGGATTTGCGGAAACTGAAGAGGGCATCGACCCTGACCTCGCGGTCTTTGTTGAAGGCAAATTTGGTAATGAAAAGATTAAATAATTGCTCAAAGCTTCGGATCGAGCCATTAGGGAGGCAATGATACCATTTGAGAGGGTTGTCTGTGAGGTTGGTGGGAAATAGTCGACACAACAGGCGGTCGGCCGTGGAGTATAAGCTTAAGGCATTTTAGAATTCGAGGATGTGGGATTGAGGGTCAGTATTGCGGTATTTGCTGATTTTGAGGGCGTGGAAATTTGGAGGCACCTTGATAGCGAGGAGTTTTGGACAGATGGGGTTGTTTAACCAGCTTCAAGAGTTCGGTGTGGGGCTCGCACTGATGAGGATAGCGGTGTGGATTTTGTGGTCGAGTTCCTGCGGTGTATGATAGGCAAGGTGAGAGGGGGATCTTTGTGGTCGAAGGGGACGAGGCCAAATATTCGGCGTATGCTCAGCGCTGCACTCCCCGAGACGTTCTCGAGCAGGACGGCGTTGGGGGTATCGAGTAGTTCGAAGAGTGGAGTCGAAAGAATCCTCCGTGGGGTGTACACCCATGTGGATCGATCCGGTAGGTAAAATGGTGGGGGGAGCACCCTACATGGGGTACTTCAGTATGTGGCTAGGGCCCAAGCCGGGCGCGGGCGGAAACACACGACGGGGCAGGTACTCGAGAGGGCGGAGGGGCGTCTTGAGTTTAATGTTGTTGCAACTCGCGAACTGTATTACGTAGATCGTCGAGGGTATAATATTGTCTATCTGCATCGTCCAAACGGCGCTGCCGTTCAGCCTCAAACCCTTAACAGTGTTCCTCACGCTCAAGGGGAAACTGATTGCGGTGTCACTCATCAGCTTAAGCATATTGCTGAGTAAGAAGGTGAACTGAACAGCCACTCCGTCGGCGGAGTTGCCGACAAGGGCGGAAGTAAAGCGGAGGGTGGGGGCCATTGAAGGTGGCTTGTAGGGGTAGAAAAGGGGAAGGGAAAAAGATAGGAGGAGTTTGGTAGGGTGGGATAGCACAGACGGTGCCAAATGTTAGGGCCTAGCTTCGTAAGAGGAGAAGCTGACTCTTATAATATGGGTTTTATCTTCGACCAGGGGGTTTCAAGCATACAATCAATAATAACGATATCTACTATGGAGATTATACACTTGCGTGGAGGCCTAGAATGGGTTGCTCCACGACTTCTGGTGAGGATTTTTAAGAGTAATATTATATATGTAGAGTAGTCAAAATATCGAGAACTGGGTTGTTACAGGGTATTCAAAGGTAAACTTGTATGGTCTGTTGGGAGAGATTTTCGAACCACTCCATAGTGCCTCTTCCCTCCTATTTATAAGACATAGAAAAGGCTGAGTCACCATGGGGGATCAGGTTACATGCATATTCTCTGGGGATAATTAACTTGTTCCCGGAGTCTATTCTGACACTATAGCTGTTATGTCTGACATTGTAGCTATTGGTTCTAACACTGTAGTTGTTGGATCTGGCACTGTAGTTGTCGAGTGGCTTGTTTCTCTGTTATGTCTGGTGAGCTGGCTGCCTGAGGTGTTTCCCTTTGACCATGTACGACCATGGTCGTAGTACTCATCTATCCTCGACTATAGTGGTTCCTTCGAATGTACGATTAGTCTCGGAAGGCTTCGTGGACATAGTTATTGTCTTACTGGGCTTCGATGTAGCCTTCGAGTATTTGACAAGTGTTAGAAGACTGCGAGTAGGCTACTACAGTTTCAAAACCTACACATCTATTCTTTGCTGATGACATCTTTCTATTTGTTAATGGAGTAGCAAAGTGCATTAAAAATCTTAAAAGGCATTCTCTTGTAATACCAAGCAGCATCTGTACAAGTCATGAGTCAAGATAAAAGTAAGATATTCATGGGCAATGTACCTTACACTAGAAGAAGAGTGGTCACTAATGTGTCTAGGTTTAAAGAAGGAAAGCTTCCAGAGACTTATCTGGGAATACCTCTCATACAAGGAAGAGTTAAGAGCTGTGTGATTAGACCTCTGGTGGACAAGATATGAACTAGGGCTAATTCTTGGGTAGCTAGATTACTATCTTTTTAGGGGAGAGTGGTGCTAGCAAAATTAGTTCTAAATTGTATGCCTATTTATAATATGGCAGTCTACAAATGGCCACAAAGCCTTATCAAAGAAGGAGATACAATACTAAGAAACTTTATATGGCCAGGAGACCCCACTAAAAGAAAAGGCATAACTCTCAAGTGGGACAAGGTCAATAAACCCCAAAAATAAAGTGGATTAGGGGTTAGAAGCCTTAAGAAAGTAAACAAAGCAATGTTTTGCAAGATATTCGGGACATTCACTAAAGGCAAGGAGGATTGGTCTAATTTTCTCAATGCAGAATTCACAAACAAGTTGGGGGACTGTATCAGATATCATAAAAAATCAACAATCTGGGAAGGTATTAAGATGGCTTCTAAAATTGCAAAACCTCATATAGGCTGGCTGATCAAAAAGGGGACTAATATTAACTTTTGGAGAGACACTTGGGCTAGCATTGTGCCTCTCAGAGAACATATAGAGCTCCCAAAGAACTTATGGTAACACTACAATGAAAAGCTGGTCGATTTCATTGATGATGCAGGCTGGAATATACCACATGATATTTGAATGATGTTGCTTGCCTTGGAAATTGACCTCAATTCTATACATTACAACCCAAATGGCGAGGATAAATAAATTTGGAAGAAAGACCTGCATGGGGACTTTTTCAGTTAAATCTGCTTTTGAGACTATTAGAAAGAAAGAGGAGCATGCCTGGTGGAGGAAATTTGTGTGAAATCATAGCCTGCACCATAAATTAAGTAGCTTTGCATAGAGGCTACTAAATCATATACTACCCTTGGATTCTGCAGTGAGCAAGAAAGGAGTGTGCTTGGCTTCTATGTGCTCTTTGTGCAAAGAAAAAGTAGAAAATGGAGGTCACATGTTTAAATTTGCTGCTAATGCAGATAATGATACATGGAGATCATTTCGGGAAAGAAATAGTAACAGTAGTGGATACATTAAAGACTTTTGGTTTTTATAGTATTTGCTACATGCAGCTGTTAATGGACTGTGAGAAACAATGTGAGGTTTGAAGACAGAAAATCAGTAATGCAACAAATCAAACATGATATTCTTAAAGATGTGTTAGACTCGGCAGCTCTCTCAAAGGCAGCAATGATCAGTACTATTACAGACTTATAGGTTATCAAAGAACTAAAGGTACAATGCAGACACATGAAAGCACCAACAATTCAGAGCTGTTACTAGCACCTACTAGGGCAGGAGAAGATAAAACTATGTTGTGATGGTTCATCTCTTGGTAATCTAGGTGTCTCAGATGTCGGGATTATATTTAGAGATAGTACTGGAGCTGTCTTTGGAGTATACAGTAAATCAGTGAGCATCACAACAAATTATTTATCAGAAGTACAAGCAATTATAAAAGGAATTCAGCAAACAATAAGAAGGGGAAGGATAAAGTTATAGACGATCTCAGATTCTTCAGCAGCAATCCAGGCCTTTAATCTGAACAAAAATATATACCTTGGCAGTTTCAATCTTAATGGAACATACTAAAGCAGAAACTGCAGCAGATAAAACTTAGCTCAACTTGGAGAGAGGCAAACTTCTCAGTAGACACACTGGCCAGAAGAGGGCTAGGCTCATCACATTCTTTTAAAGAATGGCATACTGGCAAGACTATTTTCTTACACAAGATTGAAGACCAATTTATTGAGTACTTCAGATTTAGGGGATATTAGTTCTTCTTCTCTTTTTTAACACTTTTGTACAGGAGGTAAGGGAAGCATGATTCCCTATCCTTTCCTATAATTTTTATTAAATCTACTTTTTGAGTTTCCTAGCTAAGAATATGATCAAATCCATAGGGGTACCGACCTAGTTGGGATGTCTATGGCTGCCTGTGATGCTGTCTAGGTCCTCCTCCATGTAAATCAATTTATCTTAATTTATTCTAAACTTTTTGTAGAAAAAAGAAAAAAACAAGTTGATTATGTTTGATGAATGAAGACTCCGAAATACTGTTACCATTTCTATTAACTGATGCAGCAACTTATACAGTATTCAACATGAAATGATTATTATTTTACACGATTCTTTAACTTGCGCAATATAGATTTCCTTTTCACCGCAAGTCTATTACATAGGCTTTCTTAAATGTTTTCCTAATCCATTAAATAGTATTTATTATCCAAGTACATCATGAATTATTAGTGCCTAAAGTAAAATGGTACTATACATCCATTCAAATGCAACCATTATCCTAGATCTATATCAGTTCTTTCTTCCATGTTTGTAATCGTTATTTTCTTTTTGTAGTTAAATCGATCTATTACTCAATTAGAAACAACATTTTGGCTAAGCTTAAAAGTTCCTGAGACATTCTAAACCATATTACAATTACAAGTCAACTCTGTTCCTACGAAAATGAAATTGGTATGTCTTAATGCATCTAGCCCTCATGTGCAAGAGTAATTTAAACAAGATTTTTCATTTATTTATATAAGTTTGATCTCTGATTATTATTATTTTGTAGATATAACATTATTGGAATTTACGCTGAGGTAAAAATTTCAACAAACAACTACAATTGTATTGGTTAAAAACAAATTCACGAAATCGGTAATGTCTTATTTCTAAGCATTAACTTATCATACAATCATAAAGTGCTTCATATGCAATTTTCCTTTTAAACTTAGTTAGTGTACATTTTCTTCTCTAAAGTAATATTTAGAGCCAATGCTAATCAAAGTATTGAGGAATAATCTGCATGGAAAATAAAAGCATAGTAAATACACGTTGGTTTGTACTCAAATATAGAGCATCAAAAAGGAAATACTATGGTTGTGATCTTCACTTAGCTAGTATCAAATGAGCAAACTGCAATATGAAGAAAAATGTGTATATTGCCTCCAAGATAAGGTTTTGTCTGGACACAACTTGTGTTAAACACATCGGTCTCATTTATATAGTTTTCCATATTGTATTACTTTCAAACTATAATATATTTGCACTATTGTAACTCTATCTCAGATTCATTGCACCTTTAACAATATCAAATGATTTTCTATTTTCTACATCTACTTTACTTTATGTTTTTTTTCCTTTTCATAGAAATCATCTAGGACTTCATCCATTATAACTATTACATGTAGTATTGTCCACTATTAGTGATCCCATATCAAAAGTACTCATTACATCATTCTAACTGTTGCCATTGCTATTAGCTGATGTGGTAACTCATACAATAACTTAATGTCTCTTACAAATAGAAGTAAGTTGTATATAGTGGCACCGAGCTTATTACATGACTATTAGGAAGCTAATATAGTTTATGATTTATAATAGTTTCAACCTAAATAAGCGTTGCTGTGAAGGTTGTATAGGGTATTTATCATAAAGTGAGGGGTAAGGATATGATATAGCATATGCACTTTAAGTTATATGGTTGAGTTAGCACAAGAAAACTTAGGCATTATAATGGTTATTGATAAAATGAATATGAAGAGAGAACTCAAAATAATTTCATTACTGATCAAGCTCAAAGGACAAAGCTATTTATAGGAGATACAGTTACATACTGTTAGTATTACAGCTGTATAGTTGTAGTCAGTTACAGTAGGAGATACAGTTACATACTGTTAGTATTACTGTTTTCTACAGTTGTAGTTACAGATTTATACATTTTGTTATATATTATGTTAGTTACTGTTATTACATCCCCTCAAGCTGAAGGGAGATGATAGGACTGAGAGCTTGGCCTGTAGCATTGTGAACCTTTGAGTAGAAAGGCCTTTTGTAAAGATGTCTGCAACCTGGTCTTGAGTGCATAGGTACTTGATAAGTAGCAACTTGAGAAGAACCAGTCCCCTGATATAGTAATAATCCACCTCAATGTGTTTAGATCTATCATGGAACACAGGATTGGAAGCAAGTGCTATGGAACTAATGTTGTCACACCAAAGAAGAGGAGGTGAAGATAAAGGAAACTTCAAATCTTTGAAAACTGAACATATCCAAGTCAATTCAGCTGCTGTATGGATTAAAGACCTATATTCAGACTCAGTAGAGGATCTAGCTACTATAGGTTGTTTCTTTGCGCTCCAGGAGATAGGATTGTTCCCCAAAAAAATACAGTATCCACTAGTGGATCTCCTATTATAGGGGCATCCAGCCCAGTCAGCATCAGAGTATGCAGTAATTGAAAGAGATCCCTTTGTGTAAGAAAGTCCATGTGATGGTGTACCTATGAGAAACCTGTGAATTCTTTTAACTGCAGTCAAGTGTGTTGTCCTGGGAGCATGCATATGTTGACAGACCTGATTCACAGCAAAGCATAAATCTGATCTTGTCCAAGTAAGGTATTGTAGACCTCCCACAAGTGATATCTACTCTGTTGGATTAGATAGTAATTTTCCACTAGTTGTATCTAGCTTGAAACTTGTAGATGCTGGTGTGGAACATGGTTTGGCACCTTCCATGGAAACTTTTTGCAGAAGATCAAGAGAGTATTTTGACTGTGAGATGAACATACCCTTGGATATTCTCTTTACTTCTAATCCCAGAAAATAGTGTAGATCCCCCAGATCTTTCATTGCAAATTTTAAGCTGAGTTGTTGAATGACCTTATTGCAATATTGGAAAGAGTTGTCAGTGATTATAATGTCATCCACATAAACTAGGATAAAAGTTAAAAGACCTTCATTGTGTTTTGTGAAGAGGGAAGGATCAAAGGGGCATGTAGAGAAACCTAGAGCTAGAAGACCATGAAAAGGTTCTTCATACCATGCTCTAGGTACTTGCTTGACTCCATAGAGGGACTTGTGTAATTTGCAAACATGAGTAGGGATATCAGCATTAATGAATCCTGGTAGCTAGGACATGTATACAGTTTCTTGCAGATGACCATGTAGGAAAGCATTACTCACATCTAGTTGCTTGATAACCCAGTCAAATTGGACAGCTATAGAGAGGACTAGTCTGATGGCTGTTGGTTTGACCACAGGACTAAAGGTATCCATAAAATCAATTCCTTGTTGTTGATGGTATCCCTTAGCTACTAACCTTGCTTTATATCTTTCAATTGTACCATTAGAGTGTTGTTTCACTTTAAATACCCACTTACATCCAACTATGTGGTGTGTAGGAGATGGTGGAACCAATGTCCATGTGCATGTTGCTTGTAATGCAATATACTCATCTGCCATTGCCTTTCTCCAATTTTTGTCTTTAATATCTTGTGAACAGAAGGTGATAAGGATGAATGATGTGAGGTAGGTAATATAACATTTGTAGTAGAAAAAGGGGATAAGGGAAAAGTGTATGGGGATGAAGCTGAGGTTTGTGGTGATATAGTAGTTGGTTCATGAGAAGTTTTAAAAGGAAAACATTCTTCATTAAACACAACATATCTTGATATATAGATTTTATCATTAAGCATATCAAGGAATCTGTAACCTTTGTGAAGGTAACTGTAACCTATGAACGCACACATTTTACTTCTAGGTTGGAGTTTAGTTTTGGTATAAGGTCTTAACCATGGGAACCAGGCACAACCATAAACTTTAAGAAAAGAGTAGTCTGGTGTGTGATTAAAAAGTTTCTCCCATGGTGAGATATTGTCAGGAGAATTGGAGGGTAGTCTATTGATGAGAAAGACAGAAGTGTAAAAAACCTCTACCCAATACTTGAAAGGGACATTGCTTTGTGAGAATAGTATTCTACTGAGGTCTATGATGGACACATAAAATGACCACTATTCCCCTATGACTTAATGTTTATTATTCTTAATTTTATTATTGAACATGACTTATAAAACCAATTTTATATTTCAGGTCACATGGATCTCATTTACCAAATATGTACAAATACTAGGATGTATAGCTCAAAGGATAAACTGTTGGAGAAGGATGTAGAGTTGTCAAACACAAGGGTCCCACATGGGGAGATTACAATTTTGGAGGATAACTCTTGGAGGTTACAAATTTATGTACATTCATGGCATAGGTTATAAATCTAATATTAAATGTAAGAACCCTCTTCTTCATCTATAAAAGGAGAGATGGTGAGCTCATAAGATCATCCAATTTTGAGAGAATCATTCTTGTAGAGTGCAAGAGAGCATTATTGGAGTAAGTTGGTGCAAGTCTTGTAAGCATTTGTAGCATTTTATTTTGTAAGTCAATAAAATTCATCTTTTTGTTGTTAGTTTATCTTCATTTCATTCCCATATCATTTAGGTTTTATAGTTGTTATAATGGTCGGCTAAGTCCTCACTAGGGGTGAGGATGGATCCGCCATAAGCGTATGATATTATGTAGTAGAATATATTTTTTTCCAACACAATATGAGCATATTATCACAAATCCCAAAATTATATTGTTGGAGACATCCATTATCATCCTATAATCTCTTTAAGTAGAGATATAGGAAGAGTTTTGTGATTCTTAAATGATATAGTAAAATTGTATTAATATTGTATTTTTCTAAGATATGATCTTAATTAACATTTCATAGTTAACATAGCTTTCATGGAATGTGTTTTTAGTACATAGTTCATACAATATATTCTACTTGAGTTATAATTAATCATGGGATTACATCGACAAAAGGTTGAAGTTTGTTATTTCAATTAAGTGGAGAATTTAATATACGATACTATGTTGATATTGTATGTAAATGGTGGTGAAATCTGAAGCCCCTAGACCTTTATTCTTGATTAAAACCATATCATTGATTTTTACTGTTTTACAACCTTAGATTACTAAAACACAAGACCAAAACTAATTTCTAGTTCCGTTCGAAAGTGAATGACACTCAAATTTTTACCCATACTAAACACCAGATTTTGACCGTTATCAGTCTACTATATGCCTATGCTTTCTTTCAGCTACTCCATTCTGTTCAGGAGTGTGTGGACAAGAGAACTGATGCAAAATACCATGGTGAGATAAGAAGGTTGTGATCTAGTCTCAAGATCTTTATTTTAGTATTTAATTGATGTTCTATTTGAGTCTTGAATGTAACAAAAACACTATAGAATTCAGCCTTAGTGGAAAGTGGATATATCCAACAATATTTTGAATAATCATCTACAAAACTAGCATAGTATTTGAAACCTGATACAAATTGTTGAGGTAAAGGACCCCAAAAATCAGTGTGAATAATATGTAAAGGAGATAAAGATCTAGATAGTGATAGATTGAAGGGAAGTTTCTTACTTCTACCATATTGGCAAGAGTTGTAAACAGACAAAGACTTTATTAAACTAGTAATAAGCAGTTTATTATGAGCTAATACAATTTGTAAAGTAGAGGATGAGGGATGACCTAGTCTTTGATGCCAGATGGTGGGGGAAGATCTTACTCCAATGAAGGCAGTTGGAGAAGAGTTGATCTTTATTATCTTGGGAAGTGTATGAAGAGGGAGAGGATAGATCCCATTCTCATGATGTCCTTGGAAAAGAATCCTCCCTGAGTTGTTGTCTTGGACAAAAAGGAATTATAGGCAAAAGTCAAAGAACAGTTGTTATCATTAACAAATTTATGAACTGATAATAGATTTTGTGTAATTGAGGGACATGGAGTATGTTTTTAAGATGAAATGTAGTGTGAGGAGTGGAGAAAGTAGAAGAACCAGTATGAGAGATTTTCAAACCTTGTCCATTGCCCACCATGACTATGTCTGTTCCTCCATAAGTAGAGTAAACATTTAGGTTGTTAAGGTCAGTAGTGACATGATTTGAAGCCCCTGTATCAGCATACCAGTTGCTAGTAGATGGCTCAGCATTAAACTCTCTTGTACTGGCTACCATTGTTGTTAACCTTGAAGGAGCAATTCTTCCCTGAAAGGCATAGTTCATTCTATGATGGCAATCAATAGCAGAGTGACCTAATTTATTGCAAATTTAACAAGTAGGCCTCTGTTGATAACCACTATTGGATTCTCCTAAATAAGACTGAACCCTGTTGTTGTTGTTATTATAGTTTCTTGAACTATCGCCATTTGATGAATTTTGAGGCCTTGAGTAACCATTGTGATTGTTATAACTTGGTTGATAACTCTGAGTAGGAGTTCTTGCTGGATATACCAAATTTTCCTCCTCTGCCTTTGTAGTTTTGATAAGTCCTAGACTGGACATTTTGTTGAATACTTAGTATTCTTTGAGCAGCAAAGGCTTGTGTTGTTGTTTCAGTATGAAGATGAAGTTTGTTTCATATTTCTAAAGATAGTTCTTCACTGAGGAGTAGACCATGTAGATCATCACTAGTTATTGGTGTTGATCAGACCTTGATAGAGGTTGTAAAAGCATCAAATTTTGTGGACAAACCATTTAAGATGTGAAAAATGACATCTTCATCATTAATTGTAGAGCCTGAAGCAGCAAGATTATCAGCTATGTACTTGATGTGTTGCAGATACTCAGTGATTGAATCACTATTCTTCTTGATTAATTGTAGTCTTGATTTCAGCTGCATCACATGAGATCTTGAGATTGTGGAAAATCTTTTCTCTAAAGTATGCCACAATATCTCTGAAGTAGGTAATCCCACAACATACACCAAGAGACTCTCAGATATGGTAGCATTCATCCAGATCAAGAGTCTTTGATCTTGGCTTGCCCAATCAACGATAGATCCATCAACAAGGCTTAGAAGATTGAAACTACGCAAGATCGGCAACCACAACAATTTCCACAAAACATAGTTATCTTTACTGAGTTTTATCAGAACGAAGTTGGCGATGTTAGAAATCGCCATTGTTGGACTTGAGGAGTTTTTAACCGAGCTTGAAAAAGCGAAAGTTGCCATTAGAGAGCTTAGAAGTAAAGGATTGATGGAGATTTTGATGAGGTTTTGATGAAGATTGAATCTTCAAAAAGAGAAAAAGTTAGGGTTTTGGATCAAAATTATCGTTTGATTGGTAGCTCTGGCACCATGATAGAATGAAGATGAAGAGAGAACTCAAACTAATTTCATTACTGATCAAGCTCAAAGGAAAAAGCTATTTATAGGAGATACAGTTACATACTGTTAGTATTATAGCTGTCTACAGTTGTAGTCAGTTATAGTAGGAGATACAATTACATATTGTTAGTATTACAACTGTCTACAGTTGTAGTTACAGAGTTATACATTCTGTTATGCATTCTGTTATTAGTTATCAGTTAATGACCCTATTTTTTTCATGCCCAACTGAGCTTAATATGAGTGACTTAAAGCTATAAGAACTCTAAATTTCAATCTCTACATAATTTATAGAACTTCTTCAAAGTTTTTCCTAGCGGAGGCATTCTCTAATCTAATATATATACAAGTACTTATTCTTTTATATTTTTAAGTTCTACAACATAGTACTACAAATTCATACATGGATCCCATAGAAGTTTACACAACTTATTCCCTTTATAGCTTAGTGTTACAAATACTTGTTTACATGTTTATGATTTTAAACTATGCAGAAGCTGCTTATGATTATTACAATATAATACCAAAGAAATGATGTTATAATTCCTTTCATTCTCAAAACTAATGAATGGTCCCATGCATTATTGGTATGTTCTAGGATTTCACAATTTTGATACAACTCATAACTTTATACATTGGGAAAACTCATAACACGATCTCTAAGAAAATGTTTAAAGCATAATGACAGCTTCATATCAAAGGAAAAAAGAGTAAACAAACCAAATAATGGTGATTGAAATTCTATGTGCTCGTATTTAATGTATTTCGATAAATTAGGTCAGAACTATTTCTATAAATCAATGATCTAGTATTAAGCAGAAACAATCAAAAGTAAAGAGAAGGAATTAAAAGACACATGCAATTGTTCACCATGTGGAAATTACTTACACGGTAGAAAAAGCACAGGCCATTGTCGATGAAATCGACAACAAAAAATCCACTAATCAAAAAGAGTTTAATCTGAATTACACTTATAGACTTGATAAACTAGTCTCAAAATTATCTCTCTTCAGACTAAAGCTTTACACCCAATCTTCTTATGTTCTCGCAATAACTCTTCTTGATGTCACACCAAGAATCTTCTTCTATTCTCGCAACAGCCCTTCTTGATCTCACACCAAGAATCCTCTTCTATTCTCGCAATAGCCTTTCTTGATCTCACACCAAGAATCTTCTTCAACAATATGTAAGAAGTATTATAAATCTAACTCAACATCAATCTAAAGATTAGAAGAGGCCTGATTTGATCTTGAATTCATACTTTCTGATAAAAAAAGTTTTGAGCTTTTCGAAAAATAAAGTTTTTTCAAAACAAAAAAAAATCGGGAGAGAAAAGGAAACAAGGTTTGCTTAAATAGTAAACCAATTTCTCTCGAGAGTCGTTCGAACGATTTACAACTAATTTGGTCCAATACCCTAGAAAGTTGACAATTCGTTCGAACGACAATAAGGCTCGTTCGAACGATAAAAGTTTAAAGACAAACATTCCAGGGAACTTTCAACTCGTTCGAACGATAAGAATAGTCGTTCGAACGACAAGAGTTTAAAGAAAAAATTTCCAGGGGACATGATACTTCGTTTGAATGACAAGAAAACTCGTTCGAACAAAAAATATATATAAAAACTCCCCCCTTTATCTGTGAGATCTACTTACCTTCTGTCCAGTGATCTTCATTTGTCAGTGTCTTCAGCTGAGATAACCACGAGACTTCACAAACACGAAATGAGACAAATAAAACATTTCAATCTCCCCCTTTGGTTCATTTCGTGACAAATAAAAACTAAGATGAACACACTACTCTGTAGTACTTCCCAGCTACAAAGTGAGTCTTGACCTTAGAAAGACACCACCCCTTTCTTGAATAGGTTCATTCTCTAGACCTCTTTTAGGAATAATATCTTCTTACACCCCTGTTCTTATCAGATAGTGTGTGAATGAATATCTGCACACTCAGCAAACACGTTTATGATATATGTGGAAAAAAAAGAACTTAGAATATAGTCACACAAACTAAAAAAAATAAACATATAAATCTAGAGAAGCATTTGCAAACTAGTCATGTTAACTCGTTCTTCTCCCTTTTTGTCACAGAAGAAACAATCAAACAACTACAATAAACTATCTGAAAGAAAAGAAATTGAATATATCGGATAAACAGATAAACAAAAGGTAGTACTAGATAAACTTATAAAGTTAGTACAAAGACTCCTATCTCACGTGCTCTCAAAACAAAAATGTTTTAAAAAAAGAACTAGACAAAATAAGTAAAATGGAGAGCAGATGCGAGAACAAAAGTCTAGCAAAGGCACCCTGTGCAGTTAGACATCTCCAGCATCAGAATCATACTCAAACTCTTGCGACTCCTGTGGCTCCTGG
Organism: Kingdonia uniflora; assembly: GCA_014058105.1. Taxonomy (NCBI): domain Eukaryota; kingdom Viridiplantae; phylum Streptophyta; class Magnoliopsida; order Ranunculales; family Circaeasteraceae; genus Kingdonia; species Kingdonia uniflora. Next base: position 3,031,773 of record JACGCM010002784.1, read on the forward strand.
ACTGGACGAAGACCCCTAACATCAGTCTTAATAGTCTCTAGTCGACCCTCAATAGCACCCAACCTGGTCGACACCGTCTGAAGCATGCTCCCAATACTCTGAAGAGAAAACACCTCTTGAGGCTGTGCAGCTAAGCTAGAAGAACCTATGTACTCTTCTGGAAGAGTAGGCTCAGAAGGTAGCACAGGAGGAAGATGAGATACACTCTTGTGAAAGTTACTCACATCCAATTATTCATTTTTGGTATCCTCAGGTTCATTTGGAAATACCTTGCAACCAGCAGCAGTAAGAATTTCCATAACAAGTCGAGCAAATGGTAATGAACTCTGAGTTACCATTTTGGTTCTAGCATCAATCATCTCCTCAATGATGATATTAGGTAGATCTAGCTCAATATCATTCTTGAAGGCATAAAGAAAAACCTTTATCCGCTCAAAGAGTTCATTCTTTTGAGAACGCGGAATGATATTCGAAATAGCTATGCTATCTACCAGGCGAGACTCATCATCTAACATCTTTCAGGAAACAATACCTGATCCAGTATATAGACGATGTTGAGCCGTGATGTCAATGACCATATTATGCAACTCAGGAAGAATAGGAACCCCATCCTCCTCAAACTCCCCCTCAGAAGTAGCAGCAGGCCAGGGATAATACGATGCTGGCCAAATACATCACGGAACCGCAACGTACTGAGAAAAACGGAAATCAAAAATAGTGTAGATACTGTCCCTAGTGACTGTGAACGTGGTGCCATCAATAGTGACGGAGAAAGTTTGACAATATAGTGTATGGACATGCTCAAGTTGCAGAGTAGTATAGAAAAATTGAACAATCCTCGGGTAGACCTTACCTGAAGGAGTAAGAATCTTGGTCCAATTTCTTCCTCTAAATTTTGTAAACACCCGTGCATATCCTGCATTAACCTCATAAACACTCTTGATGTCAACAATTTGTTCTTTCACAATTGGCCGATCTCGAAAGCCTTTGTCAGCAGCCCAATATACCGGGTTACCACCAGCCCACTGACCATCAAGAATTCCTATATCATCGGAGCGTGGCCTCTTTGTTCCTCCCCGTACCTTTGGAGCCATAGCGCATACTCCAAGAAATTTGTCTGCAACACCAACAATACCAAACCAAAGAAACCAATACCCCAAGTAATAACTACTTCCACAAATAGTACTCCAATAATCAAACTCAAAACCTACAATAAACAATCCACCACCTCCCTAAACTTAACCAACACGGTTAAGCAGGGGATCCTAAACAAGTACAATATCAACCAAAACCTGCAGTAATCAATCCCAACTCCAACCCCCAATTCTTTTTCAATGATGTTCAACAATGCACCCAACCAATCAATCAATTCTTCAAACACACAAACATAAATCACCTTGTCCAAACAGTAAATATAATTCCCAAAACCAACAATGCACACAATTTCAACAATCACAGAGGTGCAATAAACAACTTAGGAAATTCTTCATATATTTATAATCAAATTCATCCAAAGAAGCATATCAGAGAAAAACAAACTAAGGCACAAACAGCACGGTGAACAAAACTTACCAAATTGAAATCTATGCGTCAAATTGAGAGTGGAGGAGTAGAGGAGATACCAACTTCAACGAATTCCCTTGCAATTAAGACCCAACAACAAGCTTAGAGCAACAATGGTGGAGTGCAGTTGAGAGAGAGAGAGAGAGAGAGAGAGAGAGACAAAAAAATAAGCCAAATTTGTTTTCTAAAAGCAACCAAACCTGAGACTCGTTCGAACGACTAGATAAGTCGTTTGAATGAAACATAATATTTTCCAAAAAAAATACACTGTAGCTTGGAAATGGATGAAACAAAAGAAGTAATGGATGAAAAAGAGGAAATGGATGAAACAAAAGAAAAACTCATCCAAAATCACTGAGGAGTCATAGACAAACTCATCCAAAAAACTCATCCAAAATCATTGTTGCTATCACCTTCATTGTTGTTATCAACACATTTTCTCGCACTATTTGAATTTATACTTTGTTGTAACAAAACATTCTCCTAAGAAATACTCATATACACATCACCCTTCATCTTATATTTCTTCCTGTCCTCAGAACAAAAGGTTTAAACAAGAATTTGGCGAATACAAAGAAATGGCTTATTTTAGGCTCAACGGGTAGCAAGTGAATTAACGAGGTTGGTTAGATTCTAAAAGGTCAAAATAGGAGTAAATAAAAATGTCTAAAATCATGTCCTAAGAGTTGTGCAATATCTCATTTCGCCTCGAATCAAGTAGAGAATATGTTATAGTATGTTAACTTGAATTATATATTACCACCAACAATCGACTAATACATAAAATAATGAGATTATATATAAAGAGAGATTTTGCGGGAAAGAATTTATTTAATAACACTTAAAGCTAGAGCAAAAGGTCAGATCCTCACATAATGTTAGGTAACGAAGTCTCTTCATGGACCCTCAAGATTTCTACTTACACCTAGAGTAGGGACAGTTGGACCTCATAACGATCAAGTAATACCAAGTAACTCAGGCATTAAATAAATATATAACACATAAATAGTTTCCATTCATGCATATGCAAAGCTACGATAGGCTAAGTGCAAAACAGGGGAGATAGTCATTAAGAGTAAAAGACACGACACATACTTGACGATGTCCACAAGATAGCGACACCATAAGCAGAAAGACCTGAGAGATTTTAGGAAATAGAACAAACACCAATAACGCATCGAAGATTTTCAAACCGAATAACATCCAAAGGTTTGGCGACGAGATCAACAAGTTGGTTCTCTGTACGAATATACTCCACAATTACAATCTTCCGCTCAACAAGGTCTCGAATGAAGCAAAATCGGATGTTAATGTGTTTGGTCCGCGAATGTTGTTCAGGATTCTTGAAAATGTTGATTGTTCTTGTATTATCACAATAAAGTGACATTACTCCCTGATTCAACCCATACTCATGTAACATTTACTTCATCTAGACTAGTTGAGTACTACAACTTCTCGTAGCAATATACTCTGCCTCTGCAGTAGACTGTAAAATGCAATTCTATTTCTTACTTTGCCATGCCACAAGATTGCTTCCAATGTAGTAACATCCCCCAAAAGTATTCTTCTTTTCATCAGAATTTCCGGCCCAATCGGTATCTGAGAATCCAATAATTTCAGATGTAATGTCCCGAGTATACCACAATTTAAACTCACAAGTCCCAAAAAAATATCGAATGATCCGTTTAACAGCGTGTAAGTGAGACTCCTTAGGACTTGCATGATAACATGCACATATGCAAACACTGAACACAATGTCTGGTCGACTAGCTGCATGATACAACAAGCTTCCTATCATGCCCCTATATATCCTTTGATCCACATCAGTACCTGCAGAGTCTTTACTCAATTTTGTGGAAGTGCTCATTGGTGTCCAGACATGTTTGGAGGAATCAAGACCAAACTTTTTGACAATATCCTTAGCATATTTATATTGAGAAACAAAGATACCATTCTCCCGTTGCTTGATTTGAAGACCTAAGAAGTAGGTCAATTCTCCAGCCATGCTCATCTCGAACTCTTTTCCCATTAACTCGCCGAATGCTTTGACACGAGAGTCCGACATAGAGCAAAAAACAATATTATCCACATAAAATTGAGCAATAAGAATGTCATCTCCTTCCTGCTGAATAAATAATATCTTATCAACTCCCCCTCGAATGAACCCATTTCCAAGTAGAAAGTTTGAAAGTTTATCATACCACGCTCGAGGAGCTTGTTTTAGGCCATAAAGTGCTTTCTTCAAATGATAAACATGCTCCGGGTGATGAGGATCTTCAAACCCCTTTGGTTGAGCTACATACACTTCTTCCTCAAGTAGCCCATTCAAGAATACACTTTTCACATCCATCTGATAAAGTTTAAATTTTTTATGACAAGCAAAAGCTAAAAGCATCCGAATCGATTCAAGTCTAGCTCTAGGAGCCAAAGTTTCTTCGACATCCACCCCTTTTATTTGATTGTATCCCTGAGCTACCAACCTTGCTTTGTTTTGATTTTGAACAACATCATCGTTCTCATCAAACTTGTTCTTATAAATCCACTTAGTGCTAATAATATTAGTATTTTCCGATCGTGATACTAAGTCCCACACATCTTGGTGCTTGAATTCATTGAGCTCATCTTGCATGGCGTTAATCCATTATTCATCAGATAAGGCATCTTTCACGTTGGTTGGTTCAATGATGGACACATAACACACACTCTCCACTGTCTCATATAACGTAGAACAATAATACCCTATATATCTAGCGGACTCATGAAGTGTAGGACATTCATAATCATCAAGGTATCTAGGAGCACCACAATTCTGAGAGGGATTAGTACAGACAGTAGCATTTGGTGCTAAAATTTCCCCAGAAGATGTTGTAGGAGCTTCAGCGTGAGAGTCTATTTGAACATCTTGTATTGCAATAGATGAGGTTGGCAGGGAATCTTCTTGAACATTGATATCTCCATCATCTGTTTGTCCTAGAACTGTCGAGTCGTCAACTACCACATTAATTGACTCTATGACCATTTTGGTCTTTAAGTTGTAAATACGATAAGCCCTACTGTTTGTAGCATATCCCAGTAAAATACATTCATCGCTTCGGGCATTAAATTTTCCAATGTTCTCCCAATCACAAGTGACATAACACTTACATCCAAAGCACACGAAAGTATTTCGAGTTCAGCTTTTTTCCAAACCAGAGTTCATACGGCGTGTTAAGTATAAAAGGATGTAAATAAACTGTGTTGATAATGTAACACGGGGTATGAATAACTTCTTCCCAAAAGTGATTAGGAACATTCTTTCCATGAAGTAATACCCGCCCCATTTCCTGTAGAACTCGGTTCTTTCTTTCTGCAACTCTATTTTGTTGTGGTGTGATTGGTACTGAAAATTCATGTTTGATCCCATTCGCTTTACAGTACTCACCTCCATGATCACTTCAAATTCTATCAATAGAACAGTCTTTCTCATTCTGTATTCGCAGGGTTATAGTATGAAATTCTTCAAATGTATCCGACTTCTGCTTTAATAGTGCGATCCAGGTGAATCGTGAAAAATCATCAACTATAACCAAAATGTACTTCTTTCCACCCAAAGTACTTACTCTCATAAGACCCATCAAGTCCATATGAATTAACTCCAGAACTCGCGTAGTGGCAATGTTGGTATATTTTTTGTGAGCACTCTTGGCATACTTTCTAATTTGACATGGTCCACACACTGTATCGGTTAGCTTGCTTAGTTTCGGAACCCCACAAACTATTTCCTTACTTGTAATCTTCGCCAGATCGCTGAAGTTCACATGTCCTAACCGTTGGTGCCAAAGTTCAACATCGCTTATCTTAGCAACTTTACATAATATCCCATTTTGCGATATAGCATAACACTTGTCCAAAGTTCGATCAGCAGTCACAATGCATTTCCCGGCATTATCAAAGACACGGGTAAGTTTTCTTGTCGAATGTTACTGTGTTGTCCACATCACATAAGTGACTCACAGTCAGAAGATTTGCAGTAGTCCTTTAACATAGAGTACATTATCGATTGTCGGGCACCCAATTCTATCTATACTCCCCTTTCCCACAATCTTTCCACTCATTCCTCCTCCAAAAGTAATATCACCTCCTTCAATATCTGTGACATTATTCAGGCGTGTAGCATCCCCTATCATGTGCCGAGAACATCCACTATCTACATACCACTATGTATAATTAAATATATTTAGAACTATTACTGCAACATAAGACCGTAATTGTGGTAGAAGGTCCTTCTTATGGACTCAAATAGATCTCACTTTCTTCTATTCTTCTGTCGCTTGAGTCATATTCCTGAAACTATTAAAAGACTTTTGGGCAACAAACGAGTTAGCAAATGATTGGGCATATAATCGATAGGGTTTCCCTCTTTCCAAATGTAGATTATCCCTACCACAGAATTGAAGAACATATCTACAATAGGGAGTAAGATGACCCTTTCGACCACAAGCCTCACAATAAAATACATGAAAAACAAAAGGTTGTTTAGTCTGTTTGTGAGGAACATTAGTAACTCTTTGTTTGGGCAGAGATGACACTAGAGTAGCTTTGACAAACATGGTGATTTGCGGTGTAGACTTAGCAATTTGTTCATCAAATCCAAATCCCATTTTGTCAGTACCATTTTTGCTCATACTTAACATTTTGTCAATATTCTTTGCTCTATGGAGAAAAACTTCAAGTTTCTGCTTAGTGAAAGTCAAGTCAAGTTTAAGCTTTTCAAGTTTAGTTTCAGTCAATTTTAATTTCCCCACAACAGTATGTTTTTCTTTTTCAAACACATCAAGTTTGACAATAAGAACATCTTTCTCTTTCTAAAGTTTCTCAAGCTGAGAAATAAGTTGAGAATACAATTCTTCAATCTTGGGTTCTTCACTATTATCACTTTCATAAACACTCTGATCTTCAATAAAGTTTTTTAGTTCAAAAGAGTTAAAATAATTATTATTAAATTTTATTATACTAGGAAATGCACAATAGTTGCCATTTTCATATTCTTGGGGATGATCATCAAATTCATCATTATCATCATCCCAAGTTACTTTAATATTCATGGCCTTATGGTTGCTATTAGAGCTCTTAGTGGGACAACTGTGAGCATAGTGACCATACTTGTGACATCTATAGCATTCAACCTTATTAAGATCTTGATCAAAGTCGTTGTGAGGAAGAGTACTTGAGTTAGTTTGTTTGCCATATGACTTAATACGGTCATGAGGGCGAGACATGTAATTTACATTTTGCCCTTGTTTCTCAAATTGCCTCTTTTTCAAAAGTTTTCTAAATTGCTGGCTTATAAGGGAAATCTGAGAGTCAAAGTCAAGTTCCACATTATTGTCAAAGACACAGTAGTTGTCAATATCTCTGGTTCCCTGAGAAGACGAAGAGTTGGAGAAAGACTTAAATGCCACACTCTTATTCTTCTTAGGGTTTTCCATTTCCATTTCAATTTCAAACGTACAAAATTTTCTAGCAAGTGTGTCAGGTTTCATGGTTTAAAGATTGTGCGCTTCCTCTATGGCATCACGTCTGGATCTAAAACTCTTAGGAAGAGATCTTAAAATTTTGCGCACTATTTGAACATCAGTGTATCCAGCTCCTAAAGAAAAACTGTTGTTGACAATATCGCTAAGTCTGGCATAAACCTCACTAAATAACTCATTCTGATGTTTTCAAATTGAGATGTGAACATTTACAGTTTACTTTCTTTAACTGTATCATCACCTTCGTAAGTACGCATCAAGATGTCCTAAGCATCTTTCGAAGTGGTACACACAGATATGTGCCTATGCTCACTTTGGCTCAACGAATTAAAAATAATATTAAGACCTTTAGAATTAGACCTATATATTTCTTTTTATTCCGTGGATCATTGATTTCTAGGTTTAGGAACTTCTAAAGCAATTGCTGGTTCACCCCGCATAACAGTCGGGGCACCCATCCATCTTTAATGGCAATATAGACATCTTCTCCCATGGATTGCAAGAAGGCAATCATTCGAACCTTCCAGTAAGGGAAGTTCGTGCCATCAAAGAGTGGTGGACGATTTATAGAACCTCCAAATTTTTGGGAATCCAATAAATTAAGCAATCACATAAATAGGATCACAGCTCAGGATATAAAACCTACAAGTGATTCTGCTCTGATACCAATTGAAATTCTATGTGCTCTTATTTAATGTATTTCGATAAATTAGGTCAGAACTATTTCTATTAATCAATGATCTAGTATTAAATAGAAACAATCAAAAGTAAAGACAAGGAATTAAAAGACACATACAATTGTTCACCCTGTGGAAACTCCTTACACGGGAGAAAAACCACAGGTCGTTGTCGATGAAATCGATAATAAAAAAACTACTAATCAAAAAGAGTTTAATCAGAATTACACTTACAAATTTGATAACCTAATCTTAAGATTTCTCTCTTCTGACTAAAGATTCTCACCCAATCTTCTTTTGTTCTCACAGAAACTCTTCTTGATCACACACCAAGAATCTTCTTATGTTCTCGCAATAACCCTTCTTGATCTCACACCAAGAATCTTCTTCAACAATATGTAGGAAGTATTGCAAATCTAACTCAGGATAAATCTTAAGATTAGAGGAGGCCTGATTGATCTTGAATTCATACTCTATGATTAAGGGAGTTTTGAGCTTTTCAAAAAATAAAGATTTTTCAAAAACAAAAAAAACTGGGAGAGAAAAAGAAACAAGGTTTGCTTAAATAGTAAACTAATTTCTCTCGAGAGTCGTTTGAACGAGGCCTGATGTCTTTCGAATGACTTACGACTAATTTGGTCCAATACCCTAGAAAATTTACAATTTGTTCGATCGACAATAAGGCTCGTTCGAATGACAAGACTTTAAAGACAAAAATTCCAGGGAACTTTCAACTCGTTCGAACAACAAAAATAGTCATTCGAACGACAAGAGTTGAAAGACAAATTTTTCAGGGGACATGATACTTCGTTCGAACGACAAGAAAACTCGTTCGAACGATAAATATATATAAAAGCTTCTCCCTTTATCAGTGAGTTATACTTACTTTCTGTCCAGTAATCTTCATTTGTCAGTGTCTTCAACTGAGATAACCACGTGGCTCCACAAACATGAAATAAGACAAATAAAACCTTTCAGTGATGATTTTGAAGCAAAAAAAGAATATTCAACTGATACCTCAATGGTGGCACTACAGCAAATAATGCCTTTTACGTCATCTAACTAACATCACTTTTTTTCCAAAAGTGACATTGTTAACCTTATTATATAATTTTTCTCGGTGAGTTTATCTACTAATATTGGAAACAATGTCATATTTTTTAAAAATTATGTTAATTGTTGTTTCTCTATTTATAACGTCATTTTTAACGATAACTTAAAATCGAATTTAAAAATGAATGTAATTTACTTTTTACATCTAAGTTATTTTTTCATCAACTGACATGGTATAAACGCATTTGCGATTGGATTATAAAAACAAGTTATTTCTTTTATGTTCATAGAAAATAAATCTTCGCTTCCGTTCTATACCTAGGGTTTTAAGATCTTTATCTTGTTTTACAACCTTTGGAAGTTTAGCCCCAACTACTGTAACTTGCTTGAGAATGATGCGACTTTTCCTTTCCAGGTTTTCTCTTCTCAAATTAGTGTTTAATTATTTTACTAAGGTACCATTAATCTCAATTAAGTTTTGTTTTGTTTTACTCTTTTATTCTCAGAGATGAACATGGAAATCGGACTGTACAACAAAGATAAGGTGACGGAAGTAAATCAGAGTATAATTCTTCTGAAATTGAAGTATAATTTATCAGAATAGTAATACAAGACTAGTATCTGTCATATTTGAAGCTTCGATTACTACATCTTTCAAATTCACAAGGCTTGTGACTCTAAAATCAGGTTTGTCTCTCTTTCAATCTTTCTTGATTTTGATTTGAATTCCACATTCTCTGATTATGCTTAATTGGAGTCAATGGGTTTGGCGACGTTTGATTGGGTTTTCATTTGGGGATCAAAATCATAATCTCTTATTGTAATGGCCTAATGTCGTAGTTCGAAATTAACTCTTACACCAAATGTACCTGTAACAAAAATTAATGTAAAGTAAGAAATGGCACAGGTGATTTAGTGAGGAAAATCTTTGAATATGTAAAAAACCATGACCTTGAGTTGAGGGTTTAATAACAATAACTTTTATTGCTTGAGGATGATATCTTATTACAAGTGATCTCTCAAACTAGTAATGTTTGATCTTGTAAATAAGAAGTTTTTGTGGTGTTCAGAATCTAGAAATTTTTGCGTAAGAGTCTAGAAAATCTAGTTTTTTTCAGTCCTCATCTCCTCTGAAAATTTTCCTCTATATAGATATTTTCCACAGCTTGTTATCGTGCTGAAGAACGTTCTTCGAATAATGAGGTAAGTGGTAGTTGACTGCGTAAATGTTTAGTTCGTGGGAGACAGGTGTCTTTGAATTGTTCATATTTTTTGTAGTGCTCGATCCACGTTCTTTATCAGTTCGTGGTCTAGGTGGAAAGCAGATTGTTCAAGTCATGTGTGAAATGCATGAGTCTGATTATGAGGTAGTTTTAATTTGGTCTTGGTTGAGGGATAAGTCCCTACAATCGCCCCTCACAACTGAAGGCACGAGTGGCTTTAGTTTAAAAAGAACCTATGTATTGTTGGTGATGGAAGTTGAAAAGATAGAATGTATTAATAGGATTTGACTGGTTGGGTGCTCGATATTTTTTATGGAGGGATGTATCTGGCATTTATGAGATGGAACTGATTGATGTACTTGACGCTTGGGGATCCGAGAGTGGCTCTTCTTTGAATGATGATTGCTTTAAAAATGTACCTGCACATTAAATGTGAGTTTAATATAAATAGTACCTATACTGGAGATTTCGGCAAAGTACTTTGTTGCTGTATATATAACCCCTGTACTCTGGTTAAGAATGGTAAAAACTAGGTGAATGGTATACGAAGGGAAAGTATCTACAAAATTTTAAAGGCTGAAGTTACGTTATTTTGACAACCAAGCGCTGAAGAATCCTACACCTATTCCTGTTCTACCGACTTACTATGGGATGACAGATGATGAAGCAACTAAAGATGAAGATGATTTTTATCATATGTAAAGATTTTATTATGTTGTTCTGATAGGTGAGCAACGTTGGAGATGTCTCTGCATCCTTGCGAAGGATAAGGCTGAGGAGACAGATATGGAGGCCTGCATACATGCGAGGCATTACTTTCGGTATCCTGCGAGGGACAAGGTTCTAAGGTAGGACTCCCTTTGATATTTACCAACTCTCAGTTAATGGGGGGTTATGGTAGAGGAGACTATGGTGTAGAGGAGGAAGGCGAAGATTGGAAGTTTTTCTGCTGTACTGTTATCTTTTCTTATAGTGAAGAAGGTCCTCACGCTGAGGGTTGGTTCAAGCACTGACACCTTTGCTTTCTCAGTTTCTTATGGAAGAAAATTGTGTGAAAGAGGGATCAACCTCAGTGATTTCTAGTTCCAACTTTGCTTCAAAATGTAACGCCCCAAAATTAAATAATCGATAGCTAGACCAATTACTGAGATTCGAGGATGTGTAGGTCGGGAAATCTAACCGATTCGCCCCACAAACAACCGAGCCATAGACAAGTTCAGGCTTAGTCATTCACTTTGCAATACGTCAGAGTAATAAGGAAAACAAAAACAGCAGAAGACTGAGAAATAATATCTAAACGAAAGATTCAACAAACCTCAGCCGGTTAGAACCACAAACTAAGAACCCAAAATAATAAAAGAGTAACAAGCCTTTAGCTCCAGCTCTCCAAAGATCACCACTGCAACAACTCTAAACCTGGAATGTTGTTATGCGAGAGTGAGCAAACCATGGCTCACTAACTCCCCAAATAAGCTAAACAATTATACCAACTAATGAGATGAATATAATAAATAGAAGATATAATAATTGCTAATGATACGTAATAGATATACCAAGGATGTATAATAAATATCGAATAGATATATAACTAGTCTAATATATCTAAATAAACTAAGCCATATGTATATATATAAGCATAGTACGAAGGAGTGTTAAGACTATAGACTACACTCCAATCACACAGACTACAACTACGCCTCATTCACTACTGTAGCCCTCAGGGCCACATACAACTAACCTGCCTCAGAAATGTAAAACCTACAAGGGTAAACAACCCTTGGCCCACTATAATCTGATAGGGTCACCCAAACCCCAACCAGACACAACCCCGAAGCTAAAACAAGCTTAACGAAATCGCCCGCAAGCCGATACACCAGTGTAAAGCTCCACAAATCTAACAAGACTAATAACCTATTTAAATTAGATGCAGAAGAAGGAGGAATAGATGTAGATGGAGAGAAATAGATGCAGATGGAGAGGAATTGATGCAGAGGAATGAGGCAAGGTAAGGTTACAGTAAATCATTAAGTGAAGAAGAATAGAGATAGGGAAAGAATGCGATGAGTATGAAGAATGATATGATGAACTAGGATAATCCCATAATTATCCCAATTGGTAATGATAAGTAATGATAATGATATGATAGAAAGGGATAATCCCACAATTTTCCCAAATACTAAAGATTTTACAATGATGCTAATACAGATAGGTTAAGGATTTATAACAGAAGAACCCATAAATAGAGAATATGTAGAGATACAATGATATGTGTGCTATGATATGATAAGATGCAGATGCAGAATGATTTTGATGTCAACCCGATAACTAGACCCTAAAATTATGGTGGGTTGACAACTACCAGAGAAGGAAATTACCTTAAAGAGATCATTATTGGATACAAAGGTATGATCTATCTAAGCCCGACAACGGCTAACAGGGTACTACATCACCACCTGATCAGGGTGCACACAGGGTATTTCAACCCAAAGGAGCCAACTTCATTGCTATTTATAATCCAGGTTATTCAACCTCAACAATGATAAACGGTGCCATGGTCATTTATGTATCCGATCTCAATAAGATAAGGAGAATATTGTATCTACAGATGTGAACAGAATCCTAAAGATTGAAACATAACTACCGTCAACCCAGAAGTACACACAGGATAACCACCTGCCTCAGAGCGTGGTAAATAATTCTAAACACAGATGCGAACAGTGACTCAGTTACACCATCTACACATAGAAGAAACAGTAACTCAATCGTCACCACATCAAATCAACGTCAATCTCTAGAGATCTCCAAAAGCAACATAATCAGCATCAAGCGCTAGTGTACCCTAGCTGTTAATACAGACTAGTACACACGGGATAACCTACAAGTATCCGACAATTAGTCTATAATCCCCAAGAACAAAGCTGCATCACAATCCCCTAACAACCATGTACATAAGTCTCCAGGTCAGATATACAGGAACCCACCAGGCAAAAACATCAATGGCAACAGTCTCCATGAACACATCAATGGTGACAGTCTCCACGAACAGATATAACAGGAGACCAGTAGGTTCCAGCATCACGGGTGACAGTATAACTTCACAAAACCACCTAGCGTCTCAAAGACTCATGAACGCGATACTGTCACACTACTTCCAAGATGACGGAAGGGAACAAAACCCTATATAACTCTCACAAAGGAAAGGAAGGCTTATCGAGTAAGCTCTACTAGCTCTATGAATCATAAGGACAATAAGTGTTACAACAAGATAAGGCAAACAATCCTAGGGCAAACTATCGGATGCTCCACACTTCAACAAACTATTAAGGACAAGCTGTTTATCCACCACCAACAGCTAAATAGTCCAGGAGACACCGCACTCTAAGATGGAATCTAACATTCCAGACAACCTCCAAATTAACAATATCTCCATGGGCCAGGCCACGAGAACATAGAGCACACCTAGGATAATCCAAAAAAAATCAAGATAGTAACAGCTAAGAGGACAAGACCCGAATCAAAGACCATGTCTTACGGAAGCTACACAGCCCAAGAGACTATCAAGGAACCAAGAACCACATACTAACTAATCGAGGAAGCTATATCTAAAAGGGATAACTATAATATCTAAACTATATACTAATAATAATAGTGGTTAATCCACGTGCCATCCGTATATTCCTACTAATAGCCGAACCTAATTACTAGTGCCAAGAAACAGGCTAGGCACCCTAATAACCAACCAACAGTTTCATATATATAGTATAGCAACGCAAAATCTTCGCTACCCCTATAACTAAGAATAACTATCTATAACCTACAAGGTCCTATCTAGTAGCTAAACTCACAATATACCCAAATGTTGTACTAACTTAACCAATCCTTAAATACTCATACAGTTAGTATACTAAGCGAATAAAATGTATAGATGCCTTAAGCAAATAATCATATACTAACCCAATCACATTATAAACATAATAATATAGGCGTTACAATAACTCACGAATTAGTATAATGATCTAGTTATTAAGGAAGTTAAAACTAGCCTGATAAAAAGCTCGAAATGACAAACCTGACGAAAATATCCAAATAGCACCCCAATGGAAATGTGTTCCGCGAATTGACTTCTTGAACTCCAAATCAATCACGGAAAGGACCATGAACACCACAACATCAGCCACTATCAAGACCCTAAAGCCAATCACAGTTCCAACCATGAATCCTTGTCCGAAACAGAGTTTCAAATCAGCGCCATACTCGAATCAGAAACAGAACCTCATCTCCCAATCACACTAAACCCCAATCACCACCACCGAACAGCTCCAATTAAAACGCAACAATCAACACAACCCACAGCTCAATCATAGCCTAAATACACCAATAATCAAACCCAACAATTACAAAGGATCCCAAACTGAAATCAAGCTCGAAATGGAAGAGGGATCCGTAAAATTACTCACCGATGAGGAACGGCTGAGCTCGGCAAGGAACGGCGTCTAATCGATGAATCGAGGACAGAAACGCAGCCCTCTCTATCTCTCTCTAGAACTGAAATCTAGAAGTTGGAGATGATTTCTCAAGCTCAAAATTTGAACAAGGAAGGAGAAGGATTGAAGAATTGAAGGGAAGAGAAGGATTAGAGAAGTTAAGGTTAAGTTGGTGAGGGAGAGAGAAGAAAAAATGAGGAGAGAGAATGAAGAATGATATATTTATTAACGACAAGTCGTTCTAACGGATACGAAAGTTGGTCTAACGACCAAGAGGTCTTGGGCCAAATTTTAGGGAAAAAGCCAACTCGTTCGAACGACAATTAATCTAGTTCGAGCTAAAATCTATCCAATTGTCAAAACGTCCAGAAGACACTGATGATTCGTTCGAACGACAATAGGAAAAACTCCAAAGAGTCACTCTGAGATCCTCCCGAACCACACATCACACTAAGATCCTCAAAAGATAGGAACAGCCCAAAAAAGCAAACACAATCCTATCAGAAACCGACCACGGGCTCCTACAATCATAACTCCACCTCCTCTGTCCAACAACAGCAGAAACCATAGAACTGGTGGAATACCAAACTCCAAATCACCATAATCATCATATAATAACAAAAAAATTATGAGTCATTACATTCTACCCTCCTTAAAAGAATTTTGTTCCAAAATTTAACATCACTACTAAAATGTAGTATATCTCGTATCCAATGCGTACCCACTAGTAAGAATAATTTCGCAAAGCTGATAAAATAGAAAACCCCCTGAGCTCCCTATCAAGGCACAAAACCAACCCTTACTAGTAAACAAACGATTAATCATAACTCTATTCGAGTAAATACGGTCAATAATGGCTCACAGCATTAAGGTGAAATTAACATATCCAAGATCACGGGTAAAATATATTAATATATAATTTGCATAAAAATTATATATATTCTAATTTATATAGTTTTATGATAAAACAAATAGTTTAAAAATACAAAATCAACATAAGGGGAAAGTGGAATATGATGTCCATTTTCCTATATGAACGACGTCAAAAATCTGATGTATACATAATCTCCAGTCTCATAACATGTCTGCTATGAGATTCAAGTCTGCGACACATGAGATGGAAATAATCGGTTAAAATGATGCATTTCAATAAATAATGAAATCCAATCCAAACAATCCGATCCAATATCCTGATCGGTCTGGACTCGATTAAGAACAGATACCCAAAACTCGATAAGAGAAACGTTAAAATGGAACACGCGTCAAAACTACTATGACGGCAAACATAACGTCATCCAAATAACTTAAGATCACAAATCTAAAATCAAAACCTAATACCAAAACAAAATAGGCAAACCAACCACCACTAGAAGCCAATCAATCATTATTCTAAGGATTCAAGATAAACATTTCTTGTCCTCTAAATCTACAGCAAAAGCCTACATACTAGACCTATGCTAAAAGCCTATACGCAGAAGGTCTCAAGAGATCAACTCTATAACCAAACACGCAAAAAAGATCACAGGATACCAAGGAATAATCCTATCTCATCCTAAGGAATAACCAGCCTATGAGTGCTAGACACCAAGATAGGTGTTAACCCAGAGCTCTTATACCAAGTTTATCACGCCCCATAATCTAATAATTAGTAGTTAGACCAATTACTAAGATTAAAGGATGTGCAGGTCGGGAAATCTAACCGATTCGTCCCACAAACAACCAAGCCATAGACAAGTTCAGGATCAGTTATTTACTTATCAATACGTCAGAGTAATATGGAAAATAGAAACAACGGAAGACTAAGAAGTAATATCTAAAAGAAAGATTCTACAAACCTCAGCCGGTTAGATCCACAAACTAAGGACCCAGAATAATAATAGAGCAACAAGCCTTCAGCTCCAGCTCTCCAAAGATCACCACTGCAACAACTCTAAACCTAGAATGTTGTTATGCGAGAATGAGCAAACCACGGCTCACTAACTCCCCAAATAAGTTAAACAATTATACCAACTAATGAGATGAATATAATAATAATAAGATATAATAATTGTTAATGATAAGTAACAGATATACCAAGGGTGTATAATAAATATCTAATAGATATATAACTAGTCTAATATATCTAAATAAACTAAGCCATATGCATATATATAAGCAAAGTATGATGGAGTGCTAAGACTATAGACTACACTCCAATCACACGGACTACAACTACACCCCGAATCACTACAGTGGCCCTCAGCGCCACACGCAACTATCCTGCCTCAGAAATGCAAAACCTACGAGGGTAAAATACTCTCGGCCCACTATAATCCAACAGGGTCACCCAAACCTCAACCAGGTAAAACCCCAAAGCAGAAATAAGCTTAACGAGATCGCCCGCAACCCGAAGCACCACCGTAAAGCTCCACAAACCCAACAAGACTAAATACCCTATTAAAATCAGATACAAAAGAAGGTGTAATAGATGCAGATGGAGAGAAATAGATGCAGATGGAGAGGAATTGATACAGAGGGAAGAGGCAAGCTAAGGTTACAGTAAATCATTAAGAGAAGAAGAATAGAGATAAGGAAAGAATGCGATGAATATGAAGAATAATATGATGAACTAGGATAATCCCATAATTATCCCAATTGGTAATGATAAGTAACAATAGTGATATGATAGAAAGGGATAATCCCACAATTTTCCTAAATACTAAAGATTCTACAATGATGCTAATGCACATAGGTTAAGGATTTCTAAGAGAAGAATCAATGAATAGAGAATATGCAGAGATGCAATGATATGTGTGCTATGATATGATACGATGCAGATGCATAATGATTTGGAGATGTTAACCTGATAACTAGACCCTAAAATTAAGGTGGGTTGACAACTACCAGAGAAGGAAATTACCTTAAAGAGATCATTATTTGATACAAAGGTACGATCAATCTAAGCCTGACCACGGCTAACAGGGTACTACATTACTACCTGATCAGGGTGCACACAGGGTATTTCAACCCAAAGGAGCCAACGTTCTTACTATTTAAAATCCAGGTTATTCCAAACTCAACAATGATAAACGGTGTCATGGCCATTTATGTATCCGATCTCAATAAGATAAGGAGAATATTTTACCTACAGATGTGAGCAGGATCCTAAAGACTGATACACAACTACCGTCAACCCGGAAGTACTCACAGGATAACCACCTGCCTCAGATCATGGTAAACAATTCTAAACACAGATGCTAACCGTGACTCAGTTAGACCATCTACTCATATATCAAACAGTAACTCAACCCTCACTACATCAAATCAACGTCAGTCTCTAGAGATCTCCTAAAGTAACATAATCAGCATCAAACGTTAGTGTACCCTTGCTGTCAACACAGACTAGTACATACGGGATAATCTACAAGTGTTCGACAAGTAGTCTACAATCCCCAAGAACAAAGCTGCATCACAATCCCCTAATAACCATGTACATAAGTCTCCAGGTCGGATGTACAGGAACCCACCAGGCGAAAACATCAATGGCGACAGTCTCCACAAACACATCAATGGTGACAGTCTCCACAAACTGATGTAACAGGAGACCAGTAGGTTTCAACATCACGGGTGACAGTACAGCTTCACAAAACCACCTGGCGTCAAGGTCGAGGACTCATGAACGTCATGCTGCCTCGTGGCTTCCTAGATGACGGAATGGAACACAGCCCTATAAGCCCCACACCAAGGAAAGGAAGGCTTAACGAGTAAGCTCTACTAGCCCTAAGAATCATGAGGACAATAAGTGTCACAACACGATAAGGTAAACAATCCTAGGGCAAACTATCGGATGTTCCACACTTCAACCAACTATTAAGGACAAGCTGTCTATCCACCACCAACAGCTAAATAGTCCAGGAGACACTGCACTCTAAGATGGAATCTAACATTCCAGACAACCTCCAAATTAACAACATCTCCATGGGACAGGCCACGAGAACATAGAGCTTACCTAGGATAATTCAAAAAAAATTAAGATAGTAACAGCTAAGAGGACAAGACCCGAACCAAAGACCATGTCTTACGGAAGCTACACCGCCCAAGAGACTATCAAAGAACCAAGAACCACATACTAACTAATCGAGGAAGCTATATCTAAAAGGGATAACTATAATATCTAAAATATATACTAATAATAATAGTGGCTAATCCACGTGCCGTCCGTATATTCCAATAAATAGCCGAACCTAATTACTAGTGCCAAGAAACAGGCTAGGCACCCTAATAACCAACCAACAATTCCATATATATAGTATAGCGACGCAGAATCGTCGCTACCCCTATAACTGAGAATAACTATCTATAACCTACAAGGTCCTATCTAGTAGCTAAACTCACAATATACCCAAATGTTGCACTAATTTAACCAATCCTTAAATACTTATGCACATAATGTACTAAGCGAATAAAACGTATAGATGCCCTAAGCAAATAATCATATACTAACCTAATCACAGTATAAACATACTCACTGACGAGGGACGGCTGAGTTCGGCAAGGAACGGCATCCAATCGATAAATTGACGATGGAAACGCTGCCCTTTCTCTCTCTCTCTCTCTCTTGAACTGAAATCAGAAAATAGGAGATGATTTCTCAAGCTCCAAATTTGAACAAGGAAGGAGAAGGTTTGAAGAATTTAAGGGAAAAGAAGGATTAGAGAAGTTAGGGTTAAGTTGGTGAGGGAGAGAGGAGAAAAAATGTGGAGAGAGAATGAAGAATGATATATATATATAAAAATGATAAGTCGTTCGAACGGATATGAAAGTCGTTCGAACAACCAAGAGGTCTTCGGCCAAATTCCAAGGGGAAAGGCAACTTGTTCGAGCGACAATGAATCTCGTTCGAATAAAAATATATCCAATGGTCAAAACGCCCAGAAGACACTGAAGATTCATTTGGACGAGAATGGGATTCGTTCGAACGACAATAGGAAAAACTCCAAAGAGTCACTCTGAGATGCTCCTGAGCCACACATTACACTAAGATCCTCAGAAACAGGAATAACCCAAAGCATCAAACACAACCCTATCAGAAACTGACCGTGGGCTCCTACAATCATAACTCCACCTCCTCTGCCCAACAGCAGCAGACACCATAGAACTGGTGGAACACCAAACTCTAAATTACCATAATCATCATATAATAACAAAAAAATTCTGGATCATTACACAAAATATTCTCTAATTTGAGACAGTGTCAGAAATTGAAATATAACTTGTATATCGATCTATAACAATATCTAAAAGACTTGTTATTTGTAAAGTACTTTGCAATTTATATTTGAGCTAATGAAACAATTATTTGTGCAAAACTTATGGTGATAAATAAAATTAGTTGATTTGACTAAAATCGAGCTAGAAGAAATATTTAAATGTATGTTAGAGGGCATGAATTTAATATGGTGAAGTCGAACTAAATAAATGAAGTTGTATTCATTTGAATTGTGAAAAACTTATGTAAAGTTGAAAAAATGTGTACATGTAATTAAATATATGTGTCGAATTGAAAAGGTTCTAAGAACCATGGAATAGAATATCCTTTCAGATATAGAATATGAAAATTTTAAAAATTTGAGCTTATGAAGAACTTACCCGGAAATGTTTTATAGGGGGATATATTGAAAGAGTAGGTCGAAATGTGAGTGGACGAATTCAAAGAGGTCAATATGTATGGATAAGTTCATATAACTTTCTATTATGATTTTATGTTTTCCTGTTATGGAAAAATAGATTACAATATATATGAGATGCGGGGGATTTGAAGTGATCTTAAAAAAGGGTATAAATATAATGGAATGTGTTGTAAAGAGGAGGAGGAAAAGAGAATATGGTGAGGACTTATTCAGAAAGAGTTCGTTATCTTATAGAGAGACGATTAGCGATAAAGATTACAGAAGTGCGGGAAAGGATTGGGCAGTAAAATTATTATTCTGACTTGCCTGAATCTAAAATTCAGTTCGAAGGCTTAGATCCGAGGGCGAGGAAACTTGAGATCGGGTACTATTTTTACTCATAAATATTTCGGGAAGAAATTCAAAAGCTTGCAGCTTGAAAAATGGTTATGAGGCAAATTGCTAAAGAAGAGATAGAGGAGGAAGATGTGAAGATTGCTGGGGGAGAACTGATTAGGTATGGCTTTCCAGGATATCTGAGATGTTTTATGTGTAATTATAAGTGAAGAAGCGAACTGAATGAAGTCGAATAGCTGTAATTGGAATGTAAGTATGATATTTTGCTTGAATATGTTCATGTTTTGTTTAAAACGTTGTTTGGAACTATTGTGAATAAAAATTAATTAATTTTGAAATGTGATAGCTTTGGAAATGACGCTAGCAAATCTATAAGTAGTAGAAGTAGGAATAGAAAATGCAGGTGAACTTTGATTTTTATTTTTTGTGCAATTACAGGGAAAGTTCGATTGCGTGTGAGTATCGAGCCATCATGAGTGTGGGGAGGTAAGAGAGAGATTTGGGCAAGAGAGATGAGAATATATTAAAATATACAGTCTCGGGTAATGATGGGAAGACATTTTTACCAAAAGGTACAAAACGTCTAATATTAATTATGGAAGGGATGCCTCAATTCCAAAATCGAGGGCGGCTCGTACGAGGCCCAATAACTTCTAGTAGTCAGAGGTAGAAAATATAAATAATAGTTCATCTTCCTCATTCAAATGTTTATCAACTTCAGAAAAATAGAAAAATAGTGGGAGAGAAAAGAGAAAAATTACAGAGATTCACGTGAGAGATTAGACGAGAGTGATCATCGTTCAAGGAGATAAAAAGTTGTTTAGGCAGAGTCACGATGGTGGTTGCACTGCAGCATTGTAAAGGAAAGATTTGGCGTTGCTTCAGATTCATACTCAGACGTTGAAGGTTACTGAATGAAATATAATTTTGTGAATGTAAGGTTTGAAAAACTGCTTGGATTTATGAATTTTGTAAAATTTCTATTTATAGCATCCTATAAAAATTTGTTTGATTTATGTGTAAAAAGAGGTATGCATATGATATGCATATATGTATGATGGATGTATGGTAAAAGTGTGCATGGATGTGTATAGATAAAAGATAATGATAAGTTGACAGAATACCTGGACCTGTATGTAGGTTGGGCGTGATAAATATCTATAATATGATCAAATCTCATCTGTAAACCTATACTTGAGATGGGGAGTTCACTTGATATGGAGACGTCAACCTCTGGCCGTATGATTGAGTCCGAGAACGTAGAATTTGTAAATGTAGAGTCTAAATGGGAGGACAAAGTAGTACTAGTTAAATTTCCATATTTCCCTAGTAAATTGGTATCGTACCATCTGAACTCTGATATGTTCAAAGAGTTCTATAAATCCAAAGGTATTATAGGTAGAAAATGGGGCAACATTGTAGAACATGTTGGTAGGTTATTTAGAGGTTGTATTGTATCATCTGGGGAAGAATATTTCTTCATGTTGCCTGACTTAGAAAAGGAGAATTTGGATTGGGGAGTAGAAGAATTGATATTTCTTGAATATTTTGATGGGAATGTCCAAGGCTTCTTGGACCAGAGATTTTTGTGTTATCTTCTCAGTTGGAATATGGACTAAGGTTGCCTCTTAGCAATCTTGCTAAAGGTATAATGAATACCATAGAGGCTTGTCCTATACAATTGAACAATAATATGTGGGAGGTGATCAATGTTTGTGAGACTCTGAATAGATTGTGAGAGGAGAATGAGGTGGATAGAAGAATAACTCCTAAGAACATTTTACAGTATTATGCTGTGAAATATTATGCTACAACTTGGGGTGCATATTTCTGTTTGAGCTCATCTTGATCGCTTTTCTTCTATCTGAATTCAGCAGGTCGAGTTTGGAACGATAATTTGATATGGGTGAAAGGTTATTGCCTCCAGAGAGAGGATGAATAACCAATATAACTTTTGTATAGAACTTTGAAGAAAAGTAAGTGATAGTGTATAATATCAAATTACTTAAATTGAAGGTTGTTCTATTATTTAACAATGTGTTGTGTTTGTGTTACAGGTCCTCGGTCAAAGGTGACTAGAAGGGAATCATTATTAGATATTATTGCTCGAGAAGGTGTTGAGCTCAAGATAGTTTTAAAAGAACTTGGCATCAATAGAAATAAAAGAGCTAACAGTAGGTTAGATAAAGTACAAAAGTCACAAGCGAAGAGACCAATGATGGGGGTTGGAGCCAGCATGAAGAGAGGAGCTGACGGGGAGAAGTGTCCAGTATTACCGAGGGCTTCAAAAATGGATTTGGAGAATGCTCTTGAAGTGACCACTTCGAGCAAGTTGGCTCTGAAGTTTCCAAAGAAGAAAACTGTAAAGGATGGCTAGGCCTCCGGAACCACGGTTAGTGGGGAGGTCGAAAGGACTACGAATAAGAGGAAGGTAGATTCTTCTGCTAAAGTGATAGGGGTGAAGGTCGTGGAGAGCCGATCTGTTGAGGAAGATGAGCTGCAAGCTATGGAGAACAAGCTAAGGTTAGTAGCTCGAAAGGGTACTGAGGAGCTGAGTAGTTCCGCACAGTTGGAATTGAGCAAATGATAAGTTGACGACTTTTTATTTCTAAACTTTGTATTTAGATTCGAGCTAAAAATGTGTTTGGCATTATTGTAGGCTAATCGCTTGCTGAAGGGTATCTTCCTCGGGATCGAGGAGGATAAAGTTAAGCTCGAGAGTAGGAGAGTCGAGCTTGAGAAGATAATGCCAAAGTGTTTATAAAATCATAACATAGAAAATGTGTACCTTGAAAGTGGATGTAGATGTTATTGCCAACGATCTGAGATCATGCTGCGACCTTAAGTTTAGAAGTAGTCTCATTACAATAGAATGCCAGAAAATAAAAATATGTTAGAATATCGAAAGTCATCTGTATTATGATTTGATTGTATTTGTAGAGTGTTGTTGAATCAAACTTGTCATATTGTATCTGTGATGTTGGTCGAATTGGAGACTATTCGCTCGAGTAAACAATAGACGCTCCAATATAACCATGAATTTGCGGTGGAGTTCGATCGGATTAGAAAGGTATCTAAAGAAAGGAAGGATCAACATGTCAAAGTGTAGATCTAGTTTGTCGTGGAGAGAAAATCAATTTGCGACTTGACTCAGAAGATCGAAAGGAAAGATGCCAAAAAAGAAAAGGTGTAAAAAGATCTCATGGATGTAAAGGATGAGATAGTGAAGCTTAAAAGATGGGTTGATGCGTTGATGGTGAAAAGTAAAGAAGTGGACATGGCTCGATAACGTATCCAGTCGCTAGAAGTGTCAGAAAAATTGTTACAAGATTTTGTGGCTAGTTTGAAGGGTCAAATGACCAGTGTAGGAGCATGCACCCGCTAGTAAGGAAGTGGTAGGTCATCAAACGAGCAATCCCTTTGAACAACTACAACCCCATCTAGTCTAAGCAATGAAATGATAGGTCGGTCGACGAGCAAGCTAGTCGGTCGTCCAACACTAGCAGTAAGAAGGATCTAAAGAAGCCACTCTAAGTATCTCCAAACAATGAGCAACTGCTAGCAACTATAGAACGGTAACGAGGAGCACCCAAACCCGCGACTCTGAATGGATAGCCTAGGAATTTCCCAGGGCACGTAAGTAAGGATGCTCTTAGGTCAAATCCTCCCTATAAATAGGGAGGAAGTGATAAACCAAAAGGATCTTCTTCTTCTTCTTCCTTCTTTAAGAATTTTACTCTTCTTCAACGGTCTCAGACGTAAATAGAGAGACAGAGAGGAACACGGAGAGAGTTAAGCGGTGCCCTCCTCCGGCTCAGTATCAAGCCCAATCCATCGAACGATTATTATTGTCTCCTAACAAAACAAAGAGACTATAATTGGCACCATCTGCATTCCCCACCAAAGCCTCTTCCGAGCAGCAATGGTGGTTTCCACCCGTAATTAGTCCCAAGAACAAGCCATGGCCGAGATGAGAGCGGCGCTGGCGCAGCTGTAAGAGCAGATGTCCACAAAAGATGACCAAATACGATAGCTCCAACTCGCCAACGATACTCTACGCGATACCCTCGTCGCTAATACTCATCCGTCGCAAGGCGGTCCGGTGGCCTCCGCGTCAGTAAGCGAGTCGACCCCGCACGAGCCAGCTCAAGGGGGTGGAGCAATTCTTAACCATGCAGTTGGACCCTCGGCAACGCTAGTTCACCCCCTACGCTCCACCTCGAGGGCCAGCTATGCCTCCGAAGCCTACGATTAACCATGGCACGGGTCTACCGCAACATCGACTGGCTTACCAGCTCAGCCATAACGACCCGCATCCTCCCGGTCGATATGCTCCACAGCTCCATAGCCACCGAATACCAACTCCTGCTATGGATTATGGGGCTTGTTATGGTGACGACCGTGCAAAACATTTACCATGGCATCCCCTTTATAGTCCTGATGACCCCTCCTACCCCCACAACCATGACTATCAACCCCAATACGATGGGAACCACGCATACAATAAGAGGTTTTACGATTGATACCCAGGCATGCCATCATTGGGACCGACCTATGCCCAGAACTATGAGAGCCATTTTGACGAGTCATCAACCAGAGGCAAAGCTATTTATAATAGGGTCACGGGAACCCACGACCAACAACTGCTGACAGCAGCCTCCATGGAGGCATTTATTTGGCCAATGCAAGGCGCGGATCCATCTAGGCGATTAACTACGGAGACGCTCCGCCGGATCCACAATACACTTTTCACCGCGGCCATACGAAGCTACGTACCAGGCCAAAGTTACTCTCAGCCAAAAATAGAGGCCTTCACAGGTTGCCAAGATCCTAGCCAGCACCTATTCAAGTTTTAATATAACATTGGCCTACAACATCAAACATATGAACACATGTGTCGTCTATTCCCCTCGACCTTGTCTAACGGCCCTCGTCTAGTTTTAGAGTCTCGAGCCCAATTTTATATCCACGTTCGAACAACTCTTGTTGGCATTCATCGAGAAGTACCTCCACAACCAACAGTCAAAGAAATAGTTATCGGATCTATTCTTACTAAAACAACAAATTGGCAAACCACCGACTTTTTCCTATCAAGGTCAAAAAGTTAGATCACCCTCATAGAACGGGTCGATGCACCGACAACATGCCTTACCTCCATGGGCGCCTGTCTCCCCGGTTCTAAGCTGTGTGAGGCCCTACATAGAAAATGTCCCGAAACCCTCGAGCACCTGTATGAGAAAGTCCGTAAATATCAGAATGAGGAAACGGACAACCGTACCTCTACCTCGTAAACTTTCGTCCTCCTGAGCACCACATCCGCACCTACCCTGATAGTACGTACCGAGGTGCCCAAACATTCACAGGACCGCCAAGATGATCCCAACGATAGCAGGAACAAGCGATGTACAGATCGCGACCCACGAGATAAAGCAGAAATACCCAGGGACGGACGTCAAAGAACCACCTGATGGGAACATTATCCTCCCAGTGACCTGACCATTTCGTGGGCAGA
The DNA here is from genome assembly GCA_014058105.1 of Kingdonia uniflora. Classification (NCBI taxonomy): domain Eukaryota; kingdom Viridiplantae; phylum Streptophyta; class Magnoliopsida; order Ranunculales; family Circaeasteraceae; genus Kingdonia; species Kingdonia uniflora. The sequence continues at coordinate 3,057,803 of JACGCM010002784.1, forward strand.
CTTGCTCCTCACAGTCAAGAACAACCCCGAGTACAGAAAGCCTCGCAACAAGCCTGACCGATATAGCCACCCATACTGTGCTCATCATGAGATACATGACCATACAGCCGAGAAATGTTATGACCTCATCAATATGACCGAGACTTGGTTTCGCCTCGGCCGCTATACGCGTTACCTTAAAAGACTAATACCACCCGCTGACAGAACGCCTCTCCCCACCCTCGGCCGACCCGCAACAAACATACGGGCACCAGAATACCTAGCAGTATGTGAGATGATATTGGGTAACATTAACCAAGCTTCGTCGCGGCATTCCGTCTCCAATTCAATGAGGCAATGTTACCGCCTCACTGAGAACCAACGAATGGCTCACGGCATTGAAGCAGCCACTTGCCCTCTACCAGAACAAGCCATCTACTTCACCGATTACGGCCTCGGCACAGTTTCTTATCCTCATGACGACGCCCTCGTTATTTGGATCGTCATAGGCGGCATCCTCGTTAAGAGAATGTTTGTCGATTCAGGCAGTGGAGCTAACATCCTTTACTATGATGCCCTTTACAACATGAATATGCATGATTGCCTTGCACCCTCCAAAATAGAGATTTCTAGTTTTAACGGGTCTACTGAATGATCCATGGGTGAGCTCGTCACTCAGGTACAGGCAGGCCTGGCCGTGGTACCTACAACTTTCATCGTCACCAACAGTCTCACAGTTCACTATAATGAAATTCTAGGACGAGACTGGATTCACGCCAAGAAGGCCGTCCCCTCCTCCTACCACCAGATAATACGCTTCCCAATAAATTTTATCCCCTACCAGATATAAGGCTGCCAGGTCGCAGCCCATGTCTGCTACGCCAACTCATTACAAAACTTAATCAATCAAGAGAACACCAGAAAAAGGAAAGCACGTCGAGCGGGAGGATTAGCAATGAACAGGGTGCGAGCCCATGGCGGTGGACTCGTCCCCCGTTCCTCGCCACCTGGACAAGGAAATACTCCCAGACACAATACATGACCAGAATGATGCCATTATAAGCACATTCAGTAAATTATGGACACCGCTTCTCATGGAGCCAATTGTTCCAATTGACATCGATGGCCCCACGAGAATAACATATATTGGTTCCTTCTTGACAGGTGATGAGCAAGCGGACCTCATCACACTCCTCCAATAGTTTAAAGATATCTTCGCTTGGTCCTTCGACGAAATGCCAGGCATAGGACCCCGCTTTGGCCTGTCATCATTTACATGTTCATGAGAAGGCCAGCCCTGTCAAGCAGAAAACACGCAGAACAGCACCACCACTACGTGGGGCTATAAACGACGAGATCCATAAATTGCTGCACGCATGATTTATAAGACCCATTGATTGCCCACGCTGGGTAGCAAACGTGGTCACAGTACCAAAGAAGAATGGGAAAACCCGAGTGTATATCAATTTTACCGACCTCAACCAACACTGCCAGAAAGATAGTTTTCCTATGCCTCACATTACCAGGCTAGTCAATTCTACAGCCAGCCACGAGCGGTTATCATTCATGGGCAGCTACTCAGGATACAACCAAATATCATTAGCAGTGGAAGATCAAGAATATACGTCCTTCACCCCTGAAGAGAACCTATACTGCTATACAGTCATGCCCTTCAGTCTGAAGAATGTGAGATCCACTTACCAACACCTCATAACCACCATGTTTGAAGAATAGTTGGGCAAAATAGTTGAGGTCTATATCGATGACATGCTAGTCAAGAGCAGACTGAGCGCTGACCACCTTAGCGACCTCGAGACAGTCTTCACAAAGGTACGGTCCTATAAGATGCGTCTTGACCCGGAGAAGTACAGTTTTGGTGTTTCCTCTGGAAAGTTCCTCAGACACCTCATCACCCAACGCGGAATCGAGGCCAACCGTGATCAAATCTGTGTTCTCGCCTGTATGCCATCACCACGTACATTAAAGCAAGTGCAAGCCCTCGTTGGAAAAATTGTAGCTCTTGGATGCTTCATTTATAAAGCATTCTACAAATACCGCCCATTATTTCAGTGCATTCGGGAGAACAAAAAATGCCAATGGAATGATAAATGCGAGGCAGCCTTTCATAACATGTTGCATTACTTAGCCACTCTACCAATCCTCAGCGCCCCCACCAAATACGAGTTACTGGGTTTGTACCTTGGCAATACAGATGAATCCATCAGCGCGGTTCTCGTTCGTATGGTAAACAGAATTAAGAAGCCAGTATACTTCATTAGTAAAACCCTCATGGAAACAGAACTGCGGTGATCCACTATGGAGAAATAGGCCCTCGCGCTGATATATGCCTCACATAAACTACGGTCATATTTCTAGGCCCACAAAATCAAGGTCATCACCACCCAACCACTGTGAGAGATCTTTGCAAAGAAGGATAAAATATGCCGGATCGCAAAATGGGTAATTACACTAGGAGAGTTTGACATCTGGTACGAACCATGAGTCGCAATTAAAGGTCAGGCGGTGGCCGACCTCCTCGTAGACCTCCTCATCGCTGATGACAACTGGCATAACGACGAGGATGATGACCTTGACACCTATATCGATATAGACGTGCTGGCATATACTAATGGATGGGGGTTATACACTGACGGGTCCATCAACACTAGCGGCTCTGGTCTTGGCATTGTGCTGGTTACTCCTACCAATGAAAAAATTAAAAAAACCATACGGGTCATCTTCCCCCTAAGTAACAGCGAGGCTAAATACGAGGTATTATTATGTGGAGTAGAAACAGCGTTGGCCCTGAGCGTGGAATAACTCTCCATCTTTACCGACTCGCTGCTAGTTGTTAACTAGCATAACGAGACATTCCAGGCCAACGGCAGAATGGCCAGCTATATGAAAACCCTGAAATAGCGACTAAGCAAGTTCCGCAAGGTCAACCTAGAACATATCCACCGCGGTGAGAATAGATACTCGGACGCCCTTATGTATCTAGCAGGAATCATCGGCGACAAACTCTGTATAATCCAGATTGATATCCCTGATAGACTGAGCATTAGCTTAAACCCATTACCAGCCATGCAGACTGATCTACTCCTAGCCCCCGACTGGCGCCAACCTCTCCTTGACTTCCTCGGGGAATACTACATCCTTCCTGGTGACTGATCAGTGGCCGAGAGCATCTGCAACAGAGCCCACAAATATATGATAGTTAATGGTGAACTCTTACGTACAAGCCTGTATGCTCCACACCTCACTTGTATCGCTGGAAAGATAATCAATACCATCATCGCAGAAATCCACGATGGTATCTGCGGCGCACACACAGCGGGTAGTTCCATGGCTGACCGTGCTCGTACTCAAGGATTGTACTGGCCAACTATGTGACAAGTGTCATTTCCACGGGCACATAATTCATGTACCAGCCATCGACTTCCACACATTTTCCAGCCCCTGGCCGTTTGCAAAATGGGGACTCGATATCATCGGGGATCTCCCTATGGCGAGCGGAAGATGCCCAAGGCTACTGGTCGCAACAGACTATTTTACTAAATGGGTCTAGGCGATACCCCACGCTCAGATTAGGGAGGAAGAGGTCATCTTGTTCTAATGGAAGCACATCATCACACGCTTCGGCGTCCCCACAGTACTGATGACCAACAATAGAACACAATTCGTGGGAAGAAAAGTTACAGATTTTGTACGACCTTACCACATAAAAATACTCCCTTCGAGCCCTAGATAGCCCCAAGGAAATGGGCAGGCCGAGGCCACTAGCAAAACTATAATCGATGGCATCAGTAAATGACTGGGCACGGCCAAGGGTCGCTGGGTTAATGAGCTACCCCACGTTCTGTGGTCCTATTGAACGACCCCATAGAAAAGTGTGGGCTTCACACCGTTTATGCTCACTTACAACTCTGAAGCAGTACTTCCAACTAAAGTAATCGCTAATACAACGAGATCCCTAATTGTTGAAAGTGTAATCAATGACCGACTACTTGCTAAGAACATCGACTTTATTGATGAAACCATGAAGGAAGCTTCTTCCCAAGTACTCCGATATCAAGAGACAGTGAAAATAAGTTATTACAAATGAGTAATCCCTCGGCAGTTCTACGAAGGCGACTACGTCATGAAAAAAGTCTTCCCTACAACTTACAATCACAATAAGGGTATACTGTAGCCTAACTGGGAAGACCCTTACCTCATATCCCACGTCACCAATGATAACGCATACTACTTACACAATTGCGATGAAGAGGAACTCAAATCCCCCTGGAATGCCATGAACCTCCGCAAATGGGTCTATTAGAAATACCTCATATGTATATGATCACTCGTGCTCAATATATTTTCAGTTTTAGCCCCATAATTCCTAACGATCCCAGTTATATGATCACCCATCCTCAAAGAGATGAAAATTGCTTTTTGAAATGAAATCACGTAATCGGGGGCGACCTTGATGTAGGCCGTCTTCACAAAGTGCGAAAGTCGAGGTGTCCTTAAAGTAGGTCTCCCTCGCAAAGCATGAAAGTTGTTTTTTGATGTAAAAATGAAATCACATAACTGGGGGCGTCCTTGACGTAGGCCGTCCTCGCAAAGTACTAAAGTTGAGGTGTCTTTGAAGTAGGCCGCCCTCGCAAAATATGAAAGTCGTTTTTTAAAGCAAAAGCAAAATCACATAACTGGGGGTGTCCTTGACGTAGGCCGTCCTCGTAAAGTACGAAAGTCGAGGTGTCCTTGAAGTAGGTCGCCCTCGCAAAATATGAAAGTCGTTTTTTGACGTAAAAACAAAATCACATAACTGGGGGAGTCCTTAACGTAGGTCGTCCTCGCAAAGTACAAAAGTCGAGTTGTCCTTGAAGTAGGCCGTCCTTGTAAAATATGAAAGTTGCTTTTTGGCGTAAAAGAAAAATCACATAACCGGGGGCGTCCTTAACGTAGGCCGTCCTCGCAAAGTACGAAAGTCGAGGTGTCCTTGAAGTAGGCCATCTTCACAAAATATGAAAGTCATTTTTTTACGTAAAAAACGAAATCACATAACTGGGGGCGTCCTTGATGTAGGTTGTCCTCGCAGAGTACGAAAGTTAAGTTGTCTATAAAGTATGCAGCCTCCCAGAATATGACAGTTTTGGCAGGTACTTCGTGCCTAGCTCAACGGACCTGGTTGCCTGTACGACCAACACGACTTAGTCCAACGAGAGCTACTTAAAAAGTTTTGGCAGGCACTTTCCGCCTAGCTCAATGAACCTGGTCACCTATACGACCAACATAACTTAGTCCAACGAGGACTACTTAAAAAGTTTTGGCACACTTCGCGCCTGGCTCAACGGACCTGGTCGCCTATACGACCAGCATAACTTAGTTCAGCGAGGACTACTTAAAAAAAATTGGCACACTTCGCGCCTAGCTCAACGGACCTGGTCGCCAGTACGACCAACATGACTTAGTCCAGCGAGGACTAATTAAAAAGTTTTGGCGAGTACTTCGCGCCTTGCTCAACGGACCTGGTCGCCTGTACGACCAACGTGATTTAGTCCAACGAGGACTGTTAAATTTTTTTTGACGAAACCTTCGTGCCTCACCAAGTAGACCTAGTCGCTTGAACAACCAATGATCGACTAAACAATGAATATTTAAAAAGGCCATCAGGCAAGTTGCTGCTAATTGATAAGCATAACGGCCACGACAGATATTATTTGTCGTCGGATTTAATTTCAAAGCAAAAGACAATTCAATTCCCTACAAATTTCTAGCAAGATAATTGGTAGACAAGACCAAACAAAGCAAAGCAAGACTTTATTCAAAGCATATATATTAGAAATAATAGGGACACGACCTCTCCCATATTTCGTAGCTTAGTCCCTCGCAACTAGCTGCTCTGACGTCCTCCACGGCCATCGCGCGCAACACAACTTCACGGCTTACACAATTCTGTACTTGGTCTCGCAAAATAAGGTACTAGAACCACCATTTTTCCTGTGTCTTCCTCAAAGGTATGGGAAGGGTAGACGGCTCGATATAAGTTCGCACTAATAGCTTCCCAGTAAGCCCACGCTCGCCAAAGTAAAATTTACTTTAAAACTTTATCCAAATGGTTACCCGCGCCTTAAACCTTGCCTTCGACCGCGTATGTATCTTTCTCCCCTCAACGTTTAGCCTTCCAGTTCCAAGCTCCAATGATAAATCGGAAGTGCCCCTCCCACAGATTTGCTGATGTGCGATGGCATCTCTCTCCCACAAGCCCATATATATACAAAGCCCCATTAATTTCCTTGGGGAAATCCAATAGCCATCCCCCACATTAATTATGTTGCCCAAGTTTCCCCAAATGGCCCTACCCACTGCCCCTTGGAACTCACAATTTGCATTAATAACGGATATAACGTTTCGTCTATATTAATCTCTCACTACGTTATCAATATGAGATCATCATAACGAGGACGCCCCCACGTCATCGATAATACGATAAAGCGTACACTAAAATGCGTTAGCATAAATATATCAAGCAAAACATAACTAGTTTAGAAACATAGTTTTACAGACAAAGGCTCCACGAGCACCTTAAGTTTACACTTCAAAGCATCAAGTAATAAGAACAAGCTTAATGCCCTACATGTCCTCGTCGAAACGGGTACTACAGAACGACCTTACCATTCACGTGGGGGGTTGAGCAGTAGCCGCTCTGTCCTCCTCCTCAATTTGTGCCTCCTCTTCAGGGGTAATATCCATAGCGCCCCCGAAAGGTAGAGGGCCTTGTCGCCTAGAATAACCAAGATGGCGCAACTCTGGAACATCTTGCGTTTGACGAAGCACTAGCAAAGGTAGAGCCAGCGTAGCCACCCACCACTTCGTGGACAAACGAAACTCATCTTCTAAACGGGCGTTGCTCTCCACCATCTCGACAACACGGCCCTGTAACCCATCCGCCACTTGCTTTGCCATGACCAACTCCTCGTGAAGAACATGCTCGTTTGCTTCCTTATCCAATGGCAGAGCCTTCAGCCATCTGTGGGTCACCTCCAGGTCACCCTCAACTACAAGCTTATCCTCAGTTACAAATTTTAGTCATTCCTCGAGCCCAGCAATCACGCTCGCTATATGATCCGCTAGCTCATAATGAACGTCCTCCGTTATGAGCACTTTCTGCGCTACCTTCATTTCCTCAAGCTGAAGTTCCAGCTCGGCATTACGGCTGGCGAGGTTCTCAGCCTGGAGAAACGAGGCCTCAAGCGTAAGGGTACCCTACATAAAATAAACAAAAAAATTTACAACTCATAAGTTCGATGATAACGAACGTATAACCAATATAGCACAAACTTACTCGGACAGTTGCCACGACCGCTGCACAATGGGCCCGAGGATCATCCAACACCTCAGCAAGACATTCTTTTCCTTCTCCTTGTAAGGGGTACTCTACACTTCCCCATCAAGCAAACTGGCCCCGAAGAGTTTGCCACTTCCTACCGAACGGGTCCCTTCCTCTACGAAGGAATGAGACAACGGCTCTTTTTCCTTGCCTCAAAGTTGACCCAGATCTTCATCCAAAAGCTCGACGGTCACTGACCTCTGCCGCTTTTCGTGTGACCACTAACCCCCCACAGCTCTGGGCTCTGCCCAGCGACAAGAGGCACGGCAGCGTTTAAGCTGGATACATCCTTTCCCCTCGCACTTAGGAATCTCGGCTTCATCCCAACACTCTCCACTAACTTATAACTATGCACACTTTCCACATAATATGTATTGCTCGCGGGACGGGTACGAGGCTCGCTATACTTGCTTGCTGACCAGTACTTGTCAGAGTCAAACTTCCCATCTAAAATATTCATCAACACTTGGCACTTTTTATTTAATGACTAAGAACATGCAAATGAGATGACTTATAAGATACCCTCGCAAGGGTCACACCTGTAGAATAGTGAGCAATCATTTAGTCAACGAATAACAAACGCTCGCGCACAACTTTTACAAATTATAACAAGGAACGTACACTTCGCATTAAATACATTATGATGTAAATGGCGGTTAGGCCCGTCGTCATAATCAAAAGCCCCTGTCACCAGGATTGGATACCGACACCAATAATTCCCACTTGTTGGCAACCTAAAAATCTTTGGCTCGCCCGATTTATGAGCTACAAAACACCAGTACCTCCACTCAGGCATACAGGTACGCATGATCCTCTGACGCCTTGGGGCCTGCATCACCCTCCTTTCCCAGGGTCACCTTACCTACTACCTTTTTTGCCTTGGCCAAGGTCCGATTTAGTCACCCCTTACGACCCGCTCCTACTTGTGAACGCGTAACACGAGGAGACACCGACTCTTCTACCGCCTCGGCCCTATCATGCTCTGCCCCTGTTCCCTTTAGAACAATATTCCATTGACGCGGACAACATCCCGTCTTGTAAGTAACCATTATGTCCCCACAACCTATGTTCTAACGAGAAGGCACCGACTAATTAATCAGCCGACATCCCGTCATCATCCGATAAAAATTACCATTCATTTGCCCCGGGGCGCGCCCAAACGAGTTTAGACATTTTTTGGTCAAATCATGTAAGGGAAACCTCAGCCCCGCATCAAATTCCCAAAGTAAATGATGTATTGGTTGGGTGCTAACGTTTGGCAATCCGGCCATATCCACTTACTACCGCCTCGAGCTTTCTCCTGCTCGTTTATAATGTCCAGGAACTCCATTGTGATCCCTAGACTCTCGTAATCGGCCAACGAGCCAGGCAACCTCCACTCGCTTGGATAAGACCAAAATGACTTAAAACCTCCCTTCTCACGGCCACTTATAATGTTCTTATAGGCCAGATCTCCAGGTACTCTTCCTCACACCATAAATTTTGCCCGCGACTTTGTTCTTAAGTCACGAGGCACCAATATCCCTGCCTCGTGGTCATGACCGCCCACCCACTCCACGGGCATGGCACACGATGGAACGGCTGTAGAGCCCTCCGTCGATGATTCTCTCTCAGAGACAACCATTTCTTAGCTCATCTTTTCTCATGTCCTTCCCTTGTAACTATATACCGACCTGTACTCAACGCTCGTATGTCCCTGCACGAGTCAGGTACAAATGTCAGGCTCAACCCTAAGGGAACAAAGGGCATAATGGTCACCTAACTTACTAGGGAACCCTAGGGACTGGTTACCCCCTCATTCTCATCCCCCAACACGGCCACCGAAAGTTGCTTTGACTCTGCGACGAATAGCACGATTCGTCCCGGCGCCACAGTCACCCCAACCTTCCTGGTTGCCACCATTAGGCGGCGTACTCCCCGATTAGCTCTGGCATTTCACACGATTCCAAAGCAAATCCAAGATAGTATATTAGGGCAAATGAAATAAGTTAAAGGGAGACTAGCCAGAGAAACCCCACGCACAGATGCACAGCACCAAATCCCTCCAGCCCCAATCCAAATGCCCTAAAATTTAGTTCTTACAAAAGAAAAAAATTTCAAGCTAGAGGAAAAGCTTCAAGCCTACAACTATCAGTCCTCTTATATTCGAAGAGACGGTCCCCTTTAGCCCGTGAAGAGACAGTTTTTTTGAAATATTTACCGGGCCCACGCATATCATTCGCCACGTTGCCCACTGCGCCAGCAGTCACACCACACGCTTTCCCATGAATTTAATATTCAGCCCCCATCCCGAGACAGTGACAGACAGACTCTCACAAGCCCCATAAAACGACGAGCTCCACATACGGCCAAAACTACCTCAAATCTCCCTCCTGCAAGACAGACCTAAGGGGGGGGGGGCGATTGTAGGAGTACGCTTCTGCTAGTAACGAAATGGCAGGTCGTTAAATGAACTAGCTCTTTCAACGACCACAACCCCATCTAGTCCGAACAATGAAAGGACAGGTCAGTCGACGAGCAAACTCGTCGATCATCCAATACTCGCAGTAAGAAGGCTCCAACAAAGCCACTCTAAGTATCTCCAAACAACAAGAAACTTTTAGCAACTATAGAACGGTAACAAGGAGTACCCAAACCTATGACCCTAAAGGGATAGCCTTGGAATTTCCCAGGGCACGTAAGTAAGGATGCTCCTAGGTTAAATCCTCCCTATAAATAGGGAGGAAGGGATAAACCAAAAGAATCTTCTTCTTCATCTTCCTTCTTCAAGCATTCTACTCTTCTTCAACAGTCTCGAACGTAACTAGAGAAACAGAGAGGAACCCGGAGAGAGTTGAGCGGTGCCCTCTTCCGGCTCAGTATCCAGCCTAATCCATCGAACGATTATTGTTGTCTCCTAGTAAAACAAAGAGACTACAACAAGAAAAATAAATGAGCTTGAGCAAACTCGAGCTAATCCTGGATGTTCCAAAATTGCTTTTGAGCAACTGAAGAGTAAAATTGCTAGTAAAAACAATGAGCTTGAAAAAGCTTGAGCTGACCTAGCTCATTCTGAAAGTGTGGCTAATTAATTGAGTGAGGCCTTGCCTATTAAAGATATAGATTTTTGGATGGTTCAAAATGGGTGTAATGAAGTGAATGAGAGAGTGGCCCAATTAAAGGCAAATTTGGTTACGACCAACTCGCGTGTCAAGAAGGCTGAGGCCGGGGAGCGGTCGAAGAAGAAAAAAGGTGATGTCAGGGTCTCTATACCATTAGCTTGAATTAAAGAGCTGGAGGCAGATATAGCCCGCATTCAGACTCATGTATAAAGAGGAAATAAACATTTAAGGGTGAGCCAAGATAAGTTAGATATCGCTCTTCGCAGAGAGTGAGAGTTAGAGGGGGTGATCAGGGGGAAGGATCAGTTGTTAAGGAAGAAGGATAAGTTGCTGAAGAAGGCTCCTGCTGAGGGAAGTGAAAGGAATGATAGGGAGTTAGAGGAACTTTGTGCTCTAGTGGCAGAGTTGAGGACGACGAATAGGGCTGAGTTAGATAAAGAGAGGGAGAAGATGGCAGAGCACCATGAGATTATGACACGCGTAGATAAATGCATGGAGTGGAAAGACGAACGGTACAAAAACTTGAAAGATCGTTACCATAGATTACAGAAGCATTTTTCCAAGGTAATAATACTTGATCGAAATACATCTATTCAAGAAATTGTGTGCTCGCAGGAGCTAATGGCTGTTATTGCTTATTTCATGGAGGAAGTAAGAAGACTCGAGTTTAAGAGGGATACCTTGCATGACTATGTGTTATCCCGAGGATATATTTGTATCACTGATATAGATTGAGGAAATTGTATGAACGCCATGGAAATGGAGTTAGGTTCCCGACCTGATGAATTGGTAGAGCAAGGCAGAATTATTGTAGCTGCTCGAGCTCCAGAATTTATGGTTGAAGATCATCCTATGTAGGAGAAGGCATAGCTAACCTCCCATAAGTAGAGAAGAACCTTTAGAAGTAACTTGTAGTTGTAACCTGTAGAAGTAACCTATAGTTATAGACATATTGAGAGATAAAGGCTAGTTTTACCTTTGCTTCATCTTATGTCTGATAGAGATCTTTGATTGAAAAATGGTATTACCATTACTTTAATTGCAGATATATGTATAGATGGGTGATTGAAAGCTAGTACTACCTTTTCTTTAATCTGCGTTTAGATGTCGAGTGAAAGTTAGTATTACCTTTCCTTTAATCTTTGTATAAATGGTCGATTGAAACCTAGTATTACCTTTGCTTTAATCTTTGTATAGATGGTCGATTGAAAGATAGCATTAACTTTGCTTTAATCATTGTATAGAGGGTCGATCGAAAGCTAGTATTCCCTTTGCTTCAATCTATTGGATTTAGTAGAGTCTACATAAGTAGACACTAATGTGGGAAAAAACTTAAAAGTTTTCATTGAGTAGAATAGAATATACACTGTATGGTGATTAAAATCTCACTTGTGGAATGGAAAGAATGAGAATATTGAATTGGAAAAACCAGTGACTTAACGATAATATCGCTTCAGTCGCCTAGTATTTCATGGATTTGGGATTCAAACTCCTTGCTTCGTCATGAGGTAATATGATCCCATACCAGTTCGATAAATGATAAGGAATGGATCATCCTAATTTTTACCCAGTTTCCTAGCATATGCTTCTTTTCTATGTTGTGGGATCTTTCTGAGGACAAGATCATCGATTTAGAACCAACAGCTTTGGACTCTTGTGTTGTACAAGCTGTCTAGGATATAGTAATATCGACCTAGGTTGGCAATAGCACGTTCCCTAGTTTTATCAATCCAGTTTATATTGTAGGCCAATTCGAACTCATTTTCTTCATTTGTAAGGTCGTGATATCTGACAGGATGGTAATACTTTGTTAGAATGATGGCTTTTGTGCCATAAGCCAGGAGGAAGGGGGAACAGTCAGTTAACTGGCGTGGAGTCGTACGGTATGCCCATAAGACGTGAGGAAGTTCCCGTACCCATTTTTTTTGTGATTGAAGCCTTTCCTTGAGTCCATCTACTATGGTTTTGTTGGAGATTTTGGCTTAGTTATTGCCTTGAGGGTAGTATGGATTGCATGGTGAATGGATGATGTTGTATTTGTTAATAAAGGCTGCGACCTTTTTACCAATGAATCGTGGCCTGCTATCGATCCGAATCAGGTCGGGTCTCCCAAACCGGGTGATAATGTGTTCCCAGATAAAAGAGATAACTTCTTCTTCTCGGGTTTCACAAAGAGAAACTATTTCTACACATTTTCGTAAAATCATCAGTTGCTACAAGTAAGAAATGTCAGTTTCCTAGAGTATTAAAAAATTCTCCTGCGAGATCAAGTGCCCACCGCTTGAATGGCCAGAAAACCTTGCTGGCATGTAGTTTGAGTAAGGGGGCGCGAATCATGTGACCATGTCATTGACATGCGTCACATTTGTGTGAGTACTCTTCTGCATGCTTGTGCATTCCGGGCCAGAATACTCCATGTGTAAATGCTCTATTAGCGAGTGATCGACCTGCGGTATGGGAGCCAGTAGTTCCTTTATATAATTTTTTAAGCTTTCCATTGGCTTTCTTCTTCGAGAGGCACATGAGATAAGGCCCTATTACTGAGTGGCGGTATAGACGACCATTCTGGACTATGCAATGCTTTGAACTTTCAATCAACTGTCGGCACTCTTTTAAATTTGTTGAAAGGGGCCCGTTGCATTCGCTCTTCGGGCCGAGGTAGCCAATAAAGGGCTTTCGCCAATCGTCGTCCTCCTCTTTATCATCCCCAGTGTTTATCATACATACAGAATGGAGATCAATGATGGGGGTTGATATCACTTCGATTTATAGATATCTTGCTTCTGTACCCAAGACCCCAGCTAAATAAGTTAAGGAATCAGCGTGTTTGTTTTCACCTTGAGAGAGATAGTCGAAAGTTGCTTTCACAAATCTATTCATCTTATCGGCAACGAGGGCTGCATAATCGATCATCATGCCATTCTTCTTATATTGTTCTGAGTAATGGTGGACGATAAGTAAAAAATCTGTATAGGCTTAGAACATGACGCCGCCAAGCTCGAGTACGAGGTCGAGTCTATGAATTGCTTCATATTAAGTAACATTGTTGGAGGCTTTAAAATCCAGGCGGATTGATAATATATTCATGCATAATTCCAGATCGATAATATATTCATGCATTCTCCCATCTTTAAAGATATATTCCAACAACCTCTGTAAAGCATAGCAGTTGTCAGTGTCATGATGATTTACCTTGTGATGCATGCAGTACGGTCTGCCTTCGATTGGTTCTAGTGGTTGAGATAGACGGTAGAACTTGTCCTTTGATAGAATTAGAAAAATTGTGGAAAGTCAGACATTCATCTTGGGGAGGATCAGCTTCGGTAATAAATTGCCTTTCCGAGGTTTGCTAGTGTTTGTATTAGAATGTTTTTAATCACCCTAGTTCTCCTTTGGTTCACTGTTTTATTCTGTAGTTGGAGCTTTGGTGGTTAGGACGGATTTAGTAGATATATGCCTTTCGGACATCATCCTTTCCAGGTCAGCATACCCATTAACCTTGGTGATCATATCTTCTAAGGTTGCTAGTTTTTTTAAGAAGAGGTGATTTTTGGCTTTGCAGTCGAGCTGGAGCACGTTGGTAAAAGCAGTAATAGCTATTTTCTGATCAAGATTATCTACTTTACGTGTGAGCTCCAAAAACTTCTATGTAAAGACCTCGAGCTTCTCTCCTTGTGATTGTTTAAGACTAATAAGAGAATATAAATTCTCTTCTTTTTCATTATTGTAAGCATACGTCTTGATGAATTACTTTTGTAGTTGATCGAACGTGGGAATGGAATCTTATGGTAGAGAGTAGAACTACCAGATCGGTCGCCCTGTAGACTTGTTGTGAGTAGACGGCATAGAATGTGGTTGAGATTGGAGTATAACCCTAGTGAATCACAATATTGTTGAATGTACTCCTTTAGATCGGTGCCCTTGTATTTGCGTATTTTCAGAGTATGGAACCCTTTCGGTACTTCCATATCAAATAACTTTTTGGCAATTGGACTATCTTACAACTTGTTAAGATTGTCTTTATTGCCTAGAGCTTGAGCTTCAATCAACTCCTTGATATACTAATTTGTATCCTCTTGTGTGACGTACTGACGTGTGGCCTGAGTGGCTTGGCAAGGTAGTTGAGGATTATGAGTGTCGGTGCCTTCACTCAAACGATCACGTACTAGAATTTGAGGTGGAAGTCGTTGCCCTTCCTCTTGACACTTGGAAAGCTAAAGACCTCTGCTAATATCGGACTGAATTTCGCCGCCCAAATGAATTGAAGGTTGAAGTTTATGTTAAACATTTCTGGAAATGGCCTTGCAGGTGGCTCCTTGAGATCCTAATCTATCTCGTGTAGAAACACAGGAGATTACCAGAATTTGATCACGATCTCTGGTTTAGGGAGCCTGTTGAGTGTCCTGCAAGCTTGTAATGCAATCTACATGGTTGTCATCTGTTCTTTATGTCTCTTGAATGTTGTCAAATGAGCTTATCACTCGGTTTCGAGCACTTTATCACGAATCTCTCAGTCAAGAGTTAAATGACGCTCGAGCTCATTATGTTTCTCTATCTCAGCTTGGAGATTCGCCCATAGTTCAGGAAGCTATTCCGGCTCGACCGAAAGATCGACCTGGATTCCTATTGTTGGTCTCTTAGAAGTGACCATGATTAGAAATGGAGAATAGAGTGAATGTATACCTTAGGATATCATGGAAATGTCTTCTTTCCCACAGATGGAACCCAATATAATAACCTAATTCCGTAGCTCAAAATTAGCTCTTACACCAAATGTACATGTAACAAAAATTAATGTAAAGCAAGAAATGACATAGGTGATTTAGCGTGAAAAACCTTTGAATAGGTAAAAACCCATGACCTCGAGTTGAGGGTTTTAGTAATAGTAACTTTTATAATTTGAGGCTGACATCTTATTACAAGTGATCTCTCGAACTAGAAATGCCTGATCTTGTAAATAGGAAGTTTTTGTGGTGTTCAGAATCTAGAAATTCCTGTGTTATAGTCTAGAAAATCTAGTTTTTCTCAGTCCACATCTCCTCTGAAACTTTTCCTTTATATAGACCTTATCCACAGCTCGCTAGCATGTTTTCCAAATAATGAGGTAAATGGTAGTTGACTGTATAACTGTTTAGTTCGTGGAAGACAGGTTTCTTTGACTTGTTCATATTTTCTGTAATGCTCGATTCACGTTCTTTATCAGTTCATGGTCTAGGTGGCAAGCTGACTGTTCATGTCACGTGTGAAATGCGTGAGTCTAATATTGAGGTAGTTCGAATTTGGACTAGGTTGGGGATCACCTGTAATAAAATTTTTTATCAAACTAGTTATTTCTAGATACCCTTTTTTGTGATTCACTGAAATAGTTAGATTGTACTTAAGAGAGAGAGAGAGAGATGGCGAGGTTTCATATTAATGGGAAAGTGATTAAAGGAGTCAATTTGTCAAAAGATAGGAATTGGACATTGAGATTAGATGTATGGCCATTTGCAATTATTTAAGCAGTTTGGTTTTTTGCCGTAACGCTATGATAGTTATTGATGGGCTGTTGATTTTTCACATTCTGGAACTGCTTTTCACGACAAATGAAGACGTGAAAATGATGTGTATGAAGTTCCTCTTCGAAACAGATTTCCTTCTCTTAGTTTATCTAAGGAACTACCCATGGCCTCTTAGTGTACTTTAATTTTTACGAATGGATTGAATAACATATATTAGATGTTCAAATTTGTGTAGGGTTTTTTACTGGACATAGTACATTCTAAAATACTTGCATTACATGCTATCACAGTTTTTCCAAATCTAACAACAAGCGTACACAAACTAGTGTTATGCTCATTGATTTTTTCTTTACTTAGATTTGATTTAATATTTTTGGAGCAAAGCAGTACATAAAATCTTCACCATGCGTATGTATCATGTATTACAAGTTGTATCTAGATGTGGTTTTCTTTTGATTTCTTTGACTGATTTAAAAAACTGTCTTCATGGGCATTGGGCACTGGGGATGCAAACAATCTTTCCTCCCTGGAAAGGAAGGAGTTGAGGTAGGATTTTTTCGTGCATCTAGGTTTACTTTTGCTCCCATCCTCCTTCTCTAGGTATTTGATCCATACACAAAGTTCTAAATAAATTCTTAAGTTTTAGTAATACCTATACTTTGTCGAAAGTGTCGTGCTGATCAATATCTCCCTTTGAAGGCCCTCGACTTCCTAAATGACAATATTACATGATCAAAAGCTTCTCCCCTTAATGTTGGAAAATAAATGTGGGTATGTATAACTTGAAAAAACTATTTAAAGAGTTTTGGAGCTAGACTATTGTAAGTGTGGGTGTGTAAGCTTCTTCCGAATATTACATGTATCTTATGCTTTTTGAAAAGCACCATTCATTATGACCTGGACTATTGCAAGTGGAGGATTGGTGTTGAACTTGAGTTTTAGTTAGAAAATTTACGAAGATAAAAAACCAAGACCATATTTTATTTATGCATAGGACTATGGTTCTAAAATTCTAGTAGTCAAATATGTTTCTCATGAATCTCTGATTGTGTTTTAGGTATGCGACAAGTTATTTTTATTCCAGATAGGTGGTGTTCAAGTTTGTAGTGGTGAACATGAAATACTTCTACCGATACATTAGTCCCCCAAAGTGGATGTGAAATGCTTTGGATGAGCTCATTGAATCTGATTGTAAGATAGACCACTTTAGCAAGTTTAGCTTGAATTTAATATATTGTAGTTTTGGAAAATAAAATGTCTATTGCTACTCTATGGTTCAATGATATATCTGATTGCTCTTAAGAGAATTTTGATAAGTATCTCATAGCGTAAATGTTTGAACTATTCTTATTATGTGCTAGTCTTAAGAATACTGACTCCATATATGAAGCAAGAGTTCAGGAAGGAGAAAGGAAAAGAATGAGTAGGGGAGGAGAGGAAGGATTTTGCAAAAAAAAAAATTGTATTTTTGCAAATATTGATGTCACTTATAAAGTGACGTGGTTAAATGAAGAGTACTTTCAATGTCACTTCTTTATTGACATAGTAACTAGGGTCACGTGAGTTTTGGACATGTATGACATCATTTTTCCTGGCCTTATGTCACCTAAAAAATGACGTGAAAGAGATGGGACTTTCCACAACAATGCTTTTCAAGTCAGTTTAAAAAATGATGTTAAATGCCTACAAAGCCATTTAAAAAATGACGTTGAAACCAAGTTTTGTTGTAGTGTGGTCAGAAATTGGATATGATGTAGTCTTATTTAGACTGGTTTAGTGGATGATTTCTTATAAGTTGTGTCATTCATTTCTGAATTCATTTATTTATGGGGGATTATTTATTATACTCTATTGATAATTGTACTTAGACTTTTAATAGATTTGATCTTTATTTTATGAAACTTTCATATCTTCATACAGTTCCTAATAAACAAAATGAAGAAAATGCAAAGACAATATTGGAATATTAAATTACTTAGAAATCCCTTTCGAGCTCTGCTGGAAAATCATTATCACTGATAAACAAATGTTTGTTTGTTCTTATAAACAAACGTATCATGAAAACCATATTACCTACGACTGTCGATGCTCACTAATTGAAACTGTTACTAATCTACTAAATATACTTACAAAAACCGTATTACATGCGACTGTCGATATCCTATCGAATCTCTTATTGATCGATTACATATCCCTAATCATTAGTTTGTCACCCCTTGAAGTTCCGAAATGCTCACAACACAATCTGTACTAAAAAATAAGCAACCAATCAAACATTAACATCTCCACCATATTTTTGCATTGCAATTTTATATAACAATTCACACATAAAATTGCCACTTTATTTGACTTTTTCTTACACTCCCTTGCAATCAATAGCTTCTCTTTCCTCAACTAAATGCCAATTGGTTTGGCTCATTACAACCCACACTTTACTTCTATTAGGATTTATATATTTAACCTAAGCTCCTCTCTTATATTTATAACTCATAATTTGGCCCTCTCATAAACCTACTTATTTCTTCTCTAAAGGGTTTGTATATTGTTTAAACAATTTTTTCATCCTTTGTAACTATATTTTGCAATTTACTATACCAAATAGTATTTGTTGAAATTCTTAGTAATTTTCTATGATTCTTCAAATTGTGTTGAACGTTTAAATTTGTATAATTTGCAGCCTATATGAAGACATATGGAATCGCATTTTGCAGTGGGGTTTACACTCTCAAATATAAACATGAAATTATTTTAATTTGTTTAAATCATTATCGTTTAAAAAATGTCATTGATGATGATGAAGATGATTTTTTAGATTATGAGAGGGTGGTATGTGTCTATACTGTGCACTTTTGTGTATAACTTCTTATAATGTTTGTTGACACTTTGTAGTTTTTTTTATTTCTCAAATAGTGCCTAATGTTAAAATTTGTTTAATTTGCAATCTATTGTCTCTACCATTTCCAAGCATCTTAAACCAATAAATTATGTTATTCCAAGGCTCCATTACTTGCTTAAGAATAATATAAAGACATGATTCGGACATCGTGTTTTGCAGTAGGGTTTATGTCGTCAGTTACATGCATGAATTTTTTTACATTGGTTCTAATCATCGACGTTTACAAATATTTCTTGAAGATGATAAAGATGAGTGTTCTTGAAGATGATTCGGACATCGCGTTTTATAGTGGGGAAAATTCAATTCAGTATCTACAGAATTTCTACTTGGCTTTTAATAGTGGGAAATGTCATGTTATCCATAGAAGGCTACAAATCCAACTATTGGATAAAGCGATAATTTAGGAATTGGAAGAAACCAACAAGATCCCCCGAATGAAATTCAATTTCCCCGATTTTAACAACCTTGTTGTTATTGCTAATAAAAAGAAGAATCCCTTTGGTAAGCTTCATGCCTATTACATTTATAACATATTTATAAAATTTATTAATACTATAATTGAATTATATAAACATAGATGTTATAGGCCGTATTATGGCAATTACCCAAACAGTGATACAACAATTGAAAAAATGGCACAGAAGCCTTAAAGAAAGACGTAACTATACAAAACAATAGGTAATACATCAACAAATACTCCAAACTTTTATCATAAATGCTATTTACTACGACTGCAGAAGCATCAAATTATCTTTTACTGCAATTCTATGGTTTCTAGAGTTTTCCCCTCAACTAAAAACAAGAGAACAGAGAAATAAAAAAGGGCTCCTAACATCAATATATATATATATATATATATATATATAAAGTAAAATATACGTGGTCTCGTGGGTAAATGACCTACGAGGCATGATCTATCAACTCTCCCTTCCAAAGAAGAAATTGACCACGAATTTTATAGCCGCATATAATTATCGTAAAATGTTGGATATATCCATATGAAATACTCGCCCTAAATCAATGAATCATCCTCCTCCGTACGACCAACCCATCGTATCTGTAGGGGCCAAACTTCTTTTGGAGGGGAAGTCGGCTCTTACACCATGGGGTTTATCCTCAATCGGAGGATTCAAGCATATAATCTAGAATACATAAAATCAATAAACAATATACTTGCGTAGAGGCCCGAATGTGGCGCTCTACGACCTCTGATGAGGATTTTTAAGAGAGTTTGTATTACTGATGAGTAATTGAAGATTTAAGTACTGGGTTTTACATAGTGGTCAAAGGTAAAATATAAGAGCTCAGAGGGGAGATCTTCCAACCTCACCTTGGTTCCCTATCTTTCCTATTTATAGAATCATAGGAGGCTGAGTCACCAAGTGTGGGCCAGGTTACATGAGTACTACCGGGATATTCTAGAGCAAGTATGGGCGTCAGACATGTCTGTACTAACAAGGGTATGGGCGCCAAACATGTCTGACGTGATAGCTGCTGGTCCTGTATACTTTGACCAAGTGCAGCTGTGGTCAAAGTGTTTCTGCTGCGATGTATGGAGTCTATTCTCGAGGCTTCGAGTAGAATATGCTTCGAGTAGGCTGCGAGTAGAAGGCTGCGAGTTGGCTTCGAGTAAAAGGCTGCGAGTAGGCTGCGAGTAGAAGGTTGTGATTAGGCTTCGTGTAGAAGGCTGCGAGTAGGCTACTACATTCTCCCCCTCTCAGTGACGGTCTCAAAAACAGTTATAAAGGCCTTTGCTGAGAAAACTATTTGGCGCTGGAAGTTGAGCGGTTTGACTGTTGGTTTTTGAGGAGGTAATTAAAGAGGGTAATAAAGAAATATTGGTGGGGGGTTATTCAGATGATAGGTCTGTATCGCGGCCACCGTTTGTTTTTGTTGGAATCATTTTGCGAAAGAGTTGGTGGAGCAGGAGAATTATGCTGCTGAGGCTAAGAGCCAGGAGAGGCGTTCCGATGATAAATAGATTCTTCTTGCTGGTTTGTTGAGTATTTAGATGGGTATAGAAGGGTATTTGTACTTTCTGTTTGAATTGTACGTCTGAACTTGGTGAAGTATCTGACCTTTAGAAGTAGAAGTCTGAACTTGGTGAAGAAAAAAGTGTGATATGTCGATGTCAAAGTCGAAGATTAAGATGGCAAAATAGAAGTCTGAGCTTGGTGAAGTAGAAGTATGAGCTGTTGAGGTAGAAGGTTGACCTGTCAAGGTAGAAGTCTGATCTGAAGTAGAAGTCTGAACTGTCGAGGTAGAAGGCCTATCTGAAGTTGAAGTCTAAACTATCGAGGTAGAGGCTGATCTAAAGTATAAATCTGAGCTATCGAGGTAGAAGGTTGATCTGAAGTAGAAGTCTGAACTGTTAAGGTAGAAGGCTGATCTGAAGTAGAAGTCTAAACTGTCGAGGTAGAGGCTGATCTGAAGTAGAAGTCTGAGCTGTCGAGGTAGAAGGCTGATCTGAAGTAGAAGTCTAAACTGTCGAAGGTAAAAGTTTGAACTTGGTAAAATGAAAAGTGTAAACTGTCGAAGGTAGAAGTATGATCTGTTGAAGTAGAATCCAAAATGTTGAAGTAGAAATCTAATCTGTTGAAAGAGAAGTCTGATTTGTTGAAGTAGAAGTCCGAACTGTTAAAGTAGAGGTCCGAACTGTTGAAGTTGAAATCTGATCTGGTGATGGAGTAGTCTGATCTATTGAAGTAGAAATCTGATCTGCTAAAGTAGAAGTCCGAACTGTTGAAGTAGAGGTCCGAACTGTTGAAGTAGAAATCTGATTTGTTGAAGGAGAAGTCTGATCTGTTGAAGTAGAAGTCCAAACTGTGGAAGTAGAGGTCTGAACTGTTGAAGTAGAAATCTGATTTGTTGAAGGAGAAGTCTGAACTCTGTAAAGTAAAAAATGTGATCTGTCGAAGCTGTTAAAGGTAGAAGTCTAAATTTTGATGAAGTGAGAATTATGATCTATCGAAGCTGCCGAAGGTAGAAGTCTGATCTGAATGAAGTAAAAATTGTGATCGGTCGAAGCTGTCGAAGGTAGAAGTCTGATCTGAAGTAGAAGTTTGAAATTTGTGAAGTGAAAATTGTGATCGGTCAAAGCTGTCGAAGGTAGAAGTCCGATCTGAATGAAGTGAAAATTATGATCGGTCGAAGTTGTCGAAGGTAGAAGTTTGAATTGTTGAAATAAAAGTTTAATCTGTTTGAAGTAAAAGTTTGATCTATTTGAGTAGGCCTCGACACCTTCGAGTAGGCCGTAAAATAGAAGTTTGATCTGTTTGAAGTAGAAGTTTGATCTATTTGAGTAGGCTTTGACACCTTCGAGTAGGCTGTCGAAGGTAGAAGTTTGATCTGGTTGAAGTAAAAGTTTGATCTGTTTGAAGTAGAAGTTTGATCTGTTTGAGTAGGCTTCGACACCTTCGAGTAGGCTGTCAAAGGTAGAAGTCTGATCTGTTGAAGTTAAAAGGTGAGGGTTTGAAAAAACTTTGAGGTCCCCCCCCAAGCGTCTGTCGGGCCGAGGGTGACATGACACTTAAAGGAAACCACAAATCTTACTAGACTTTAATAGCTTGCGGGCCTTATCAAAGCATTATCGAGTTCGCCCCCAATGCATCCCCGAAGATCCAATCATCCAAATATTGACCTTCTTTGCCCCTCGAGTTTGCTCAAAATTGGGAGTTTGAAAATTTCAAGGTCGCACCCAAGTATCAGTCGGGGCAAGGGTGGACATGATACCCAGGGTAAACCAAGAAATTGACTGGACTTCGAAGGCCTAAGCCACAACGAAGCATAACTGTTCACCCCCAATGCATCCCCGAGGATCTGGTCATCCAAATATTGACCTTCCTTGCCCCTCGAGTTTGCTCAAAATTAGAGGTTTAAAAATTCCAAGGTCACCCCGAAGTATCAGTCAGGGCGAAGGTGGACATGATACCCAGGGTAAACCAAGAAATCGATTGGACTTTGAAGGCCTAAGCCACAGCGAAGCATAACTGTTCGCCCCTAATACATCCTCGAGGGTCCAGTTATCCGAATATTGACCTTCCTTGCCCCTCGATTTTGCTCAAAATTGGAGGTTTGATAAGCTCAAGGTCACCCCAAAGTATCAGTCGGGTCGAAGGGTTGACATGATACCTAAGTTAAACCAAGAAATTTATTGAAAATAGGAGATGAATTAGGGGTGGAAAAACTATGTATTGATTATTCTATGTTGGGAAAGTAAGGCTATTTGGGCGGCCACTTCGTCGACGGAGTTACCGGCATAGATAGAACTGGAACAGAGGATGGATGACAATGAGGATAATCTGTTAAAGTTGAAAACAAAAGCAGGGGAAGAGGAGAAGGAGACTAGTAGGCTGGGATCCACAGACAGCGCCAAATGTAGGGGCCTAACTTCTTTTAGAGGGGAAGTCGACTCTTACACCACAGGGTCAATCGGAGGATTCAAGCATATAATCTAGAATACATAAAATTAATAGACAATATACTTGCGTAGAGTCCCGAATGTGGCGCTCTACGACCTTTGATGATGATTTTTAAGAAAGTTTGTATTACTGATGAGTAATTGAAGATTCAAGTACTGGGTTTTACAGAGTGGTCAAAGGTAAAATGTAAGAGCTCAGAGGGGAGATCTTCCAACCTCACCTTGGTTCCCCATCTCTGCTATAAATAAAATCATAGGAGGCTGAGTCACCAAGTGTGGGCCAAGTTACATGAGTACTGTCAGGATATTCTAGAGAAAGTATGGGCGCCGGACATGTCTGTACTGACAAGGGTATGGGCGCCGAACATGTCTGACGTGATGGTTGCCTGTCCCGTGATACTTCGACCAAGTGCAGCTATGGTCGAAGTATTTCTGCTGCGATGTGTGGAGTCTATTCTCGAGGCTTCGAGTAGAATATACTTCGAGTAGGCTGTGAGTAGAAGGCTGTGAGTTGGCTTCGAGTAGAAGGCTGCGAGTAGGTTGCTACAGTATCGAAGACTCAAGATAACCTATTGTGTTTAAGCGCATATCCAATATTTTATCAATTTCGCTAGTTAATGCAAAGTCAGGTACAGGTATCACTGGGTGTGATAGGATGTCACCATAGAACTCAATCAAAAGTCTGATATTGATAACATGAGAGTCTACTCTAGGAATGTCAAGCTCATAAGCAATTTCCTAATAACGTTGAATTATGCGATACGGTCCTGCTTTATGCTAAAGGAAGTTCGAATGCCACTCCCGTTTGACGTCCCTTCTCTATATAAAGCATAACCAGGTCTTTGGGTGAACATATAACCTCTCACCTATATCGATTCACCCTCTCTTTTACTCCTGCGTAAACATTTACTAAATATCGTCGAACCTCCTCATGTATCGCCTGAATAGACTCAACAAACTTTGTAGTACTGTTAGAAGTAGGTACTAACTAGGGAATAGGTGCTAAATCCAGTGCCATATCTGGGGAATAACTTGTCATAATATGAAAATGAGATAGTCTCGTCGAACTGTTGACAGAGCTATTGAATGAAAACTCTGTGAAAGTACAAAATCCCACTCTGTAGGCCTGTCCCCTATAATACACAATAGTAGATTACCCAAACTTTGGCTAACCACCTCTGTCAATCCATCTATCTAAGAGTGAAAAGTTGTAGAAAAACAAAGCTTGCAGTGTAAAAGTCATCATAATGTCCTCCAGAAAATCTCTGTAAATCGTTGATTCCTACCGAAAGTAATCGATTGCAAAACCCCATCTAAGCGCACTACTACCTCTTTGAAAAATAGTCGAGCCACGTGAGCCATATCTTCCATCTTAGTACAGGGTATAAAATGTGCCATTTTAAAATATCAATCAACAACCACAAAAACATAGTTAAAACCCCGTGTCTTTGGCAATCCTGTAAAAAACTTCATCAACGCATCTCTCCGAGGGCTAAAAGGAATCGATAAAGGTGTGTAAAGGCAAGTGTTTTACTCTCTTCCTTTAGTTGTCGCACCATAATAACATCGTCAAATAAAAACATTAACATCCTTGCGCATAGAATCCCAAAAGTACCTCTCTCCCATAAGTATCATGGTCTTGATCACCCTAAAATGCCACCCAAGACCCTCAGCATGTACATTTGCAATCAATCATTCCCTCATAGAAAAAATCGGGACACAAAGGGTTGTACCCTTAAATAAATACATACCTAAATAGTATGATCCTCATGAGAACCCTAATTTTGCCCACATGACTCATTAATAGGCCCAAAATACACATCAGAAGGGTGCAAGGCACGTAACTCAAAAAACCCAAACACTGAAGGGAATAGGATAACCAAATGATGAGCTGTCCTACTGTCGACAAACCAATTTTCCTTGCCCTTGATGTGTTGAATATGAAAATCAAAACTATGGAGGTAACTGAACCACTTTGCTTGCCTGTCTTTTAAGGTCTTCTGCTGCTGACTATGCATGTGCCGTAGTGTGCCATGATCGGAGTAGATAATGAACTCTCAGTGAATAAGGCAATATCACCAATGCCGTAAATACTGCACTACTGCTAGCAACTCAATATCATACGTGATGTAGTTCAACTACGCTCTATATAATTTCTTAATAAAGTAAGCCACTGGCCTCCCTGATTGTGAAAGTATATCACCAATCCCCGTCTTTCATACATCTGTATTAACCGCAAAAACCGGCCCTAAAAAATCTAGTAGTACAAGAATAGAAGTTGTGGTAAGCTTCTATTTGATCAATCAGAATGCCTTGTCTGCCTCAGAAGTCCACTCAAAAGACACGTTTCCCATGAGAGACCTAATCGGTACCAAAATACTACTGAACCTATCTATGAATCGCCTACAGAATGTAGCCAACCTGAGAAAACTTTGTACCTGTGTCATCGTGGTAGGGACTCGCGAGTTCCTGATCGTATCCATATTTTCCTCATCCACCCTGATCCCCTCTAACGAGAAAATATACCCTAAAAACTGTAGTGCATCCATGAAAAATGAATACTTCTTCAACTTAAGAAATAATTGGTACTTACATAGGGCCTCCAGAACTCTGTCTACATGAATAAAGTGCTCCTCCTTGGTGCGGCAGTGGATAAGAATATCATCAAAGTAGACAACTGCAAACCAATACAATCACATAATACCTCAGTCATTAATTGTATGAATGTGGACGGTATATTAGAAAGTCCAAAAGGCATTACTAACCACTAATATAGACCATCTTTGATCTTAAAAGTTGTCTTTCACTCATCCCCTGGTCGCAAACAAATCTGGTGGTAACCGCTTTTAAGATCCAACGTGGAGAAGAACTGGGAGCCGTAGAGATGATCTATAATTTTAGCTTTGTTCTATGGTTTGAAAGCATGTGTTGCACATTCTTGGTTCCCATTGCTGGTTGAAGTAGACTCCCTTGTGCTTTGTAAGTGGTTATGCTCTACCAGTGGGGTACCATGGAGATGCGTTAACATATGAAAACAAGTATTTGATATATACAAAACTCATGGCATACGCATCACCCATATTTACAGAGAAGAGAACAAAGTTGTAGATTATATAGCTAAGTTAGCAAGTTTACTTGGTGATTTTGAATATTGGTTTCTTCATCAACTTCCTAAGAAGCAAGAGGATCTATTAGGCTTGAAAAAATGGGGGTGCCTTACATTAGGTTCTAATTTTATTGGGTATTGGCTTCGGCCTCCCCTCTATTGTATTTGTTTTTTAACTATCAATAAGATAAACCGTTTCCCAAAAAAAAAACTATAATATCCTCAAATCAAGGAATGGGGAATTTGTACTTTACCCTGATTTGTTAACTGCCCGACAATCAACATACATACGGTAACTTCCATCCTTTTTGGGGACTAAGAATATTAGAACCGCTACTGGTGACATGCTCTCCCTCAGAACCCCTTTGACAGATAACTCAATAACCTATCTCTGTAACTCTGCATACTCTGTTGGGGCCTTACGATAATAGGGAAAATTAGGCAAAGGCGCCCCTGAAATCAAATCAATGATATGCAGAATATCTTGCAATGGGGTAACTCTGGTGGATTTGGCTCTTGGAAGACGTCGGGGAACCTATTAAGAAGTAGTTGTAACTCATCAGGTATTGAGGTAGGAGCGGTAGACATCGCACAAACAAAAGCATAAGTAAGTCCTTATCTCATGCCTTCTACTAAGAAACTATTGGTCTTACGAATTGGAGGCCCTTCTGGCGGCAGACCTACCCATCTTTGTCGAATACCCCTCCACATGAAGACATACACATTAGGCTACCCGATATGTATAATATTTCTCTCCCACTGCCATGTCCTACCTAATAGTATATGGCAGACATCTATCCTAATAACAGTACATAATATGGATTCCTCATACTCTTCTATTATTATCTTCACGCGCGTACGACATAGTACTAAAATCTCCCTTTGCTTCCCGTCTGTCTGTAACCAGCTTAATGTAGTGAACTTGGGATAGGGTACGAGGTTGAGAAATAGTTTATCCGCTGGGCTCTCAGAAATAAGGTTATCTGTCAACCTACCATCTATAATTGCTTTCAACCCCTACTCCTGAGCCTCTACTCATGTACAAAAAAAGTGCATATTTCTTCCAATACTCGTTAGTTTCTGGGTTACTATCATCACCCTACACAAATGACCCACACAATGGATTTGCTCGCTGTGGCACTCCCCGCCTTACTTATTGGTGTAGTAAAGGGTCCAATGTGATCGCCTTCCCATGTACCTCCCCCCCCCCCTCTCCCTTCGTCATTCAATATTATCGTTAATTTTATAGGAATTTGTAGTCTCTCTGCTAGACTCGAATCGCCACAAGTTGGGTACGCCCCCCCCCCCTCCTTCTATCGGCTTGTTGCCCAAAGGCAGACGCAGTATACCCGAGTTGAGGTTGTCGACCCATAACTCTACTCTCTTGCTGTCCTTGCGAGCTGAACTCGTTATGGACATAAGCAATTGCAGGGGCATGCATGTGCCAATCGATGGCATGCCCTACCCCGTGCCTCATCCCCCAACCTTTATGGGTGACTGCTTCGTAATAGCCTGATGATACATATTATGCCTTACCCCGTGCCATGTGTCTATCTAATGCCCTAGCGCATACTTGCCGTGACTACTGTATGACGAGGCATGCATGTGTCTCTTGTGCCTTATCCAGGTGGCATGCCTTCATCTTCTTTACAAATTTTTAGGTTTTCTTCAATCGAGAGTTCGCGATTTTCATAGATCTTGTTAGAGAAAGAGACATCTCCCTCTTGATTTTCAACCACCCTATTTCCCGGTAATCCCTCCTTCATTAATGGCATAAAATTTTTCCCTTCTCCCATCGTTCATCGAATTCTCGGTAAGGGTTTTGGATTAGAGTTGGTCTCTTTCGGTTGGACTTCCTGATGATTGGAATCGCTGATCAATCGAACCACTCCTATTAAAGTGGCAACCTCTTCATTATTTTTTTATCGAGAACTCTCTGACATGTCTCCTTCTTTCCCACCTACAAGATCAATCGAACAATGAACCTAGCTCTTCGTTGTGTCTTCAAGGTGTTTCATCTTCAAGCCATCTCTAATAAATTTCTTCAAATTCTCTGCCACAACTCCCACCTCCAACCTTGTTATCTCAAGAATCGCACAAACACATAAGGCAAACCTAGGATCGCTCATAGCTCTGGTACCATGTTTTAGTTAGTATAACTGCGAAAGCATCAAATTATCTTTTATTACAATTCTAAGGTTTTTAGAGTTTTTCCCCCAACTCAAAACAAGAGAACTGAGAAATAAAAAGGGCTCCTAACATCAATATATAGATAAAGTAGAAGGTATGTGGCTTCATGGGTAGACGACCCATGAGGCATGATCTATCAATAAATACTAAGGAAAAACTAACAATTATATCTAAAATTGTAGAGGCAATGAATTAAAAGTTACATAATGGGAATCCACCGCGGCTGAGTTTGGAAGGCAATTGGATGAGCTCAATAGTTACAGTGTAATAGTGGTCATCACTTCATTAGAAGCAAAATTGTGAAATGGTTAGCAATTTATTGTAATCTTATCTCATGCAAAATTTAATACCTATAAAATCACTGATATTACTTATCTTTGTAGAAATTGTCACTACATCTACCGCATTTACTTCAAGAATATATTTGAACTTGGATATTTTTAAGGCTGCTGCATTTGACAATAGGAAGACAATTATGGTCTCCTTAACATTATTAAAATATACATTTAATTAAATTTAATATACTCATTTTTTCTTCCCAATACAGTATTCAAACAGGGACTGAGCTTACACCAACAAAATAAGGCAAATGATTTGATAAATATATGATAGATTCTTAAACAACAATCGAGCAAATGAAATCAATCATCCTGCAACAGTATACATACAAGGTATTCAAACTTAAAACATCAATAATTAACTCAAAATTTAACAATTTAACAAATTTATTTGACTTTGTAGTAACACTTTTGCAATTAATCATTCTTTATTATATCTAGGGCATTTCTGTGTTAAGCATATGATCAGTATTTCAGGGGTGCCAACCTAGTTAGGATGACTAATTAATGCAAGTGATGTTGTCTAGGTCCCCTTCAGTGTAATTCATTTAAGATCTCAATAAAATGCTAAACTTTTTGCAAAAAAAAAAACAAATTTATTTAATAAACCACTTATTTGCATTTATAATTTTTAGGGTGCAGTATTCAACGTATAAGCAACTATTTCAAAAATATATCATGAGTATGGATTTTACTATGAATAATGCACTTACTGCAAAAACAAAATGGTCGTTAGGTGAGCTGATAAATTCTATTGCAACAGCTGTAAGAAGACTGTGATGCAACCAATCCCAAGGTAAAAATAAATATAAAATACAGCCAACGAATATATATTAAATATTTTAACAACATTTAAAAATAACCTATCAATTACATGTATAAGCTACAATTGGGCATTCAAGACAACGAAAATTACATTCAAGTCATATTATTCAATAGCCAAGTCCAAATGCTACTGGAAAATACAGCAACTAAAACTAAGGAACGGTATGAAAAGGTAATATTCCTTCTTTAAATACAATACATTTATTCATTGTTTTAATATTTGTAGATACATATACTTGACATGTCACATTTGAGAACAAATATTATGCCTTTTTAATCATATACACATATTTATTTCATATAATACTTGTCCCACTTCATTTTGTATAGCAGGATCAAGGTGATGCAAAAGTAAAACATTATTTATAAAGAAAGCTATTGTGGAAAATACGAATATTAAGTTTAAAACTAATGGAATCAAATATTGTCAAGCCAGACACCACGCTTAAAGTGGACACTATTTCTACTGTAGCAGAGGGAGAAATAGAATCTCCCCAACAAATTGTAGAGATCCAAGACAAAACATTGCAACCAAGAACAATGACAGGCAAGAAAATAATGAAACAGAGAACAAAACAAAGGACAAACAAGTTCAGCCTACTTTGGACCAGGTAATATATAAAATGGTAGTAAATTGAAATATCTTATTTTACACATTGCAATTAACCATGACTTATTTGTATTACAAAACAAAGACACTGAACAACCACCATCTAGAACAATCATATCGACCCTAAATAATTTGCCCAGAGTATCTGAGTTCGCACTACAAGAAAGTGCTACCAATACACCAAATCTAATGTCTAAAAAAATATAAAGGGCATCAAAAGAGACTAAGAAATTTCATAGAGTTTCCAATAAAATACCAAGGAGGAATCCCAAGAAATAATGAATCTCAGTTGTAAAAAACATTGAGGTAAGTTTCCAATATATATATCACATTGGTTTTCTTGCAGAGTGATAAAAATGACAACAGACCCAACATTCAAAAATAAACTTTTTTGCTGAGTACGAACATGTAATGCTATTTAATAGTTATCTAGTATTTATACATTAATTTATAACCATCTTCCCTAATAGGAAAATGGAGATGAAGAAATTTAGGATATAGATGCCACGGACGACGATAGCCTATTGACATTTCAAAGAACAGTTAAAAGAAGATTGTTCGAAGATAAGAATAAAAATCTTGAAACTAATCAACAATAACAACTTAATGATGATGAAGAGAATGCAGAAGTGAAGAAAGAAGAATTAGACTAGCAAGAAAAAGGAAATAAAGAAGATGTAGATGAACTCAAAAATAATGAAGCAATATTAGACAAAGAGGATGGAACACACGAAAACAATGATGTTGAAAACAACATAAGTCAACAGGAGATTGAAGAGCATGATAGTGAAAAAACAACCAGCGACTATGGCGGTGCAACCTATTAAATATATATGATATCAAGTAGTGAGAGTACATAACGAGATAATCTCATCATTTAATTTAATATCTAATTTATCCAGTACACCCGAACAAAATCATAAATTTGCTACTTTTAACTATCTATTTTAAATTGCTTTAGTCCTAGCCTCTTATTTACTCTAATAACACCATTCCATATTTGTTGGATGCTGATCTTTCTTATATCAATTTATCATAAACTGTACATCAATTAACTTCTAATAACATCATCGCTAACATCATCCACACACAAATTCTTAACTTAGGAATCATCCTCATTCTAGCTCAATAGTAAGTTGTCTTTTTATTACAAGCAAGTTGTAAAGTGCATAGTTCCCCAGTAAAATAAATATCATACAAAGTATGCTCCCGGAACTTTTTAGTCTATCTGGTGTTGTTTTTTATTACAAATTAGTTGTAAAGTACATAGTTCCCCAGTGAAATAAATATCGTACAAAGTGTGCCCCCAAAACTTTTTAGTCCTTCTGGTGCTTACCCATTAAAAAATTTCCAATAAGCAAACATTCAATATGGGTAAAACACACAAAGAAAAAAAGACATCTATCTAACGAATTTAATAAAAATTCAAACATATTATCAAAATTACCCAACAAAATACTTTTTAATACAATTGTGCGCAAATGGATACTTTCGCCAGACCCTCCCTTAAACGATACTTTGTTTTCCAAAAAAATACTCTGACACCTACTTCCCCTATTCTTACATACCCACTACCCAAAAGTGGTGATAAAGATTATTTTAATAGGCGACGATGGAAAACTTTCCCCAAAAAGTAATAAAAATATATTATAATAATAAGCATTAGATGATAAAGTTTTACACCTACCTTTAAAACATATGACAAAGTAAAAAGTGACTTGCCAAATTAGAAGCTTAAGAATTCATGAAAAATATAATGCAAACGATCGCCAAAAATTTAGGAAGAATTTTTTCAAATTCAAGGTTTGATTTGTTGTTGCATGTCTTTTGTCATGATGCGATCTATCAGTTTATGAAGATTGTTTGGTTTTTGGGTTCTAATTGGCACTTGTGGAATTTTGAGGTTTGAAGATAAAATTGCTTATTTGCTTTGGTTTAGATTGATCTTTTCTCTAATTGGTCTACTTGGTCCTTCAATTTTGGTGAGAAATTGGTTAAACTTTGAGCTTCGATGATCTAATTAGGTTGTTGTGATTTGGGTTTTGTGCCCTAATTCCCCTTTTTAAATCTAACAAGGGCTTCCCTATATTCTTCTTCTTTTTTATCAATCTTTCTGCTTTGATCTAAGATTTATTTCTACATATTTTCACATCTTATATTTCAGTCTGCTTTATCATTTATCCTCCTTCGTCAAAAATCTTCTTACTCTTCCCAGGTACAAAAGTTTTTCTTCTTCCAAATCTAGCAAAAGCTTTGAATACCTCAGGTGTTGTTTTGTCATTTATATCTGTGTTTTCCCATCATATATTTTAGTCTGTTTTGTCATTTATTTGTCATCATTCATTTATTTATATGAAACTTATCATTTACTTTTCAACAATTACACAATCTTCATAATGTCTTTACCGGTGAAACTGTATGTTATCGTTCAATTTGGGCCTACAATTGCACTCCCTAGAAATGGATCTATTACCAGTTATAATGGAGATAAAGCAAAGATGATCAAAATTTTAACGAGTACATCATTCAAGGATTTCATACAAATTTTACAGCGAACAACCAAAATTTATGTGACTCTCTTTTAAGCAACTTTACCTTTAGTTCTCCATGTGAAATTTTAGCCGAGAATGATTACGCTGTAATGATTAATATAAAAGCATCAGTTTAACAAAAACTATCATTCATATATGGATGATAGTGGGATTGGGTACTGCTCCATGAGTGGGTAAACTTAGGAAAGACACAATGGATTTTGACACCGAGTTGCCTTCATAAAATATTGGTTCAACATGTAGAGTGGGGTTATCCTGTCTACATAGTAGAGGGCTTAACCCTCGAGGGGTATTTGAGGACGGTAAGATCCTTCACCAATGTTTATGCTGTATTTTAATGTGCATTAATGTTAACAGCACTATCTACCTACCTATCGTAAAATAGGCAATGGAGGAACTGTCAATAATGATTTTGATTTAAAGGTACATTCCAAACCCATTGTTGATGACGTATCGCCCCCTATAGTTGCTTCATCATAACCCATGGTAGACTATGTTGCTCTTGAAAATGCTTCTTCAGAAACAATAGGTGATGTTCCACTCACAAATGCTACTTCAGAAACTATAGGCGACGATGCTCCTATTTCAATTGCACCTTCTGCACCCGTAGGTGGGTGTGTACAACTATAATGTCTTCCTTCTTAATTTTTCAGTCATTTTTAATTATCTATCATGATTTTGATATATATTGTCATTTGTTATATTACTCAATAAAGTTCCTATATCAGCCGCGCAAGAAGCCATGGGCTTCATAGTCATGTATGCATCCTATACCGAGAATGCCTACGACATCAATAAAAGTTTAGTCGTAAGTGATTTATTTCATAACCGAAATGTATTTAAGCACCACATAAGAGCTTATGTTGTTGAACATAGATTCAACGTCATACACGTATTGAGCAACCAACCAAAAGTCATTATGCGGTATAAAGTTGTGGGCTGCACTTGGCGGGTCTACACTGCACTGGTGCGCGGTTCATCTATATATGAAATTAAGACACATTGTTCCACTCCCATGTGCCTCCCTATAGAACGAGTAGATGGAATGCCTTTCAAAGTGATATCTTATAAATGGGTTTCATCCTTGATGAAGGCAAAACTAAGAAAAGACCCAAACTATAAGCCATATGCAATTGTTGGTGATATGCATGATCGATATGGAGTAGAGATAACATACTGGATTGGTTGGAATGCCAAAAATAAAGTGTTAGCCGAGGTACGTGAACAAAGTAAAAATATAGTTATACCTTGACATTTGTATTTTCCTCATTTCCATTTGTATTGTGTCTCCTTGTCACTTGTAATGTGCACCTTCCCACTTCTGAATATACTAAGATCTTATCATTGTAATATTTTTATTTATCAGTTTCTTTATGGAAGCTTATCATTTGTATTTGTCCCATTCCCATTTATATTGTGTCCCCCTTGGACTTGTCATGAGTACCTTCCCATTTCTGGATATTGTATGATCTTGTCATTTGTAATATGTTTACTTGTCAATGGTATTATTTTACTATGCCATTTGTTTTCTTTGAACTTACAACTTACTTTCAGGAGATAAAGGCAGTCGACCCAGATTTTTTTTCTGACGTAAAGATTGAGGGGGATAGGTTCCAAAGGTGCTTTTGGTATTTTGGGCTAGCTAAAAAATCATATAGTCTACTAAGATCTATTGAAGTGATCGACGATACTTTTATAAATGGGATATACCGTAGAACTCTACTCACAGCCTTTGGTGTTGACCCTGCAATAAGTTTTTTCCTCTAGCATTAGCAGTAGTAGATACAAAAAATAGCGAAAGCTGGATTTACTTTTTCGAGATGTTTGGCTCCAATATTTATGAATTTGATACTCCATTTGTTACAATCTCTGACAGAAGTCCTGAATTCCTGAATATTTTTCCTAAAGTATTCTCGAAGGCTATCCATACATTTTGTGCCTTCCACATCTCAAACAACATCAAGACCAGAATAGACGCTACATTTGTAGTTGAAGCTCTCACTGTAACTGAGCTTGAAAGGATAATGAATTTTGTACTTCGGATCAAGAGAGGTACATATACATACAAGGTATTCCTACAGAGAGTTGGGGAAATGCGTATATACCATTGAATAGATAGATTATGAAGAACTTTATTTTTTGTGACTTTATCTCTTGTTACTTGTCACTTATCACTTGTTTCTATCATGCAGGTATGGTATTTGCTACACTAATCACTTCGAGAGTCAGAATGCAGTGATTCTCAGAGTTAGAAATATCCCAATATATGTCTTTATTGAGAAAATGTGCAAAATATGTACGGATTATACGCTTGAGAGGAAGGAGGCAGCAATGTCTGAAGGTTACTATACTATATGGGCATAACACCATTTAGTGGACAGAAGAGTTGTTACAAATAAATTGGATGTCAGAGTTCGTTCAAGCCAAGCCATTTTCTAGATAACCAGTAATGACAAAACTGATGTTGTCACTCTAGAAGAATATACTTGTACCTGTTGGGAGTGGCAAACGATGGAAATTCTATATGATCACTCATTACGCGCAATGGATAGGGCTAGAGTTCATCCAAGTATCTCCATATTACACAAATGAATAGTCTTGGGTAGTCTATGAGCCCATTCGGGTTCCAGTAAATGGTTTTGAACATTGGAAAATCGATCCTAAGGACCCACGAATTCTTGCTCCAATTAATAAGGTTTCGTCCGTTCGTTTAAGAACCCGCCGATTAAAGAGGAAAGTAATGCCAAGTTTACTTATGAAAGTAAGGTTTTGCGGTGTATACAGACAACAAAGTCACAACCGTAGGTCATGTAGGGCTCAACCACTTCCAAAAGGCGATCATACTTGTCCGACAATGGCTCCTATATTTTCATTAAACGGTGATCCTGTAATGATTCCCTATATTTCAACCAATGGAACAAGATGATGTAGTAACAAGTGTGTGTTAAAGACTTTCTTAACCAACTTTTGATATTTGAAAGGTAGGAAATTAATTTTTTCGATATCCCTACTGATAATGAAGTTCAGATCTTAAATTTTGTAAATTGTTGTAATTGTTACCAACCTTTGTATATTGTTACAACTGGTACTAGCATATAATATTGACGAACTTTTGTAAACATAATTTTTAGTT
This sequence comes from Kingdonia uniflora, assembly GCA_014058105.1. NCBI lineage: Eukaryota > Viridiplantae > Streptophyta > Magnoliopsida > Ranunculales > Circaeasteraceae > Kingdonia > Kingdonia uniflora. Next base: position 3,093,832 of record JACGCM010002784.1, read on the forward strand.
ATTTTATAAATGAAAACATTATCATTGACATATGATACGATCTGCAAAAATACATGACACAATTGATGAAAAACATTATCATTAACATATGATAGAATATCCAAATAGTAAACAAACATACGACAACATTATCACTAACATATGATACGAACAGCCTAAATACATGACAAATGTGTGTGATATAATAAACAAAGACATTGTCATATAATATATAAAATGATCTTCCAAAATAAATGACCAAATTGTCTCGAACGTGATTTTTGGCGTACCTCTGACTTGGCCCTAGTGTCAAGCATTTCCATCTCCCCTAAATAGAGATTTACAATTTTTATAGCCTTTGTGGCCTTATTCCTAGCCTTATTCCTATAGCATTTTAACCTTATTCCACAAAAATATTAACCCTACAGTGTAACAATAAATTTATGATAAAGTAGAACATGACAACTGTCAATATATAACACGACACATGGTGGGCATCATTGTTTTAGCATCTTCTCTCAGCAGATTTTTGGGCATGCGTAAAAGGAAAAGATAACACCCTTATGTCGGTGTTGGGCTATTGGTAGATGTGGTTGAAGTTACTATGATCTATTGACGTTTTCTATTTGTTTTGGAATCTATGTTCTTATAAATATACTAAGCTCATCACCAACAACATACCATGCACACAATCTTTAAACAAAATGGTAAACTGCAGTTGTTACTGTGGCAAAATATCTGACATCAAAGTCTCGCAACCTGAACTGAACTAATGACTCCCTGACTATTGATGAGCATTGAAACTAATGACTTTTCCTCTTAAAGATTGTTAGAGCAGAGGCTTTTATCCACTGTTTGTATGACTTATCAAGAACTTGATATGCATAGTCAAAAACATGAATCATGTCCGATACTTCAATATTTCAGTTTTGTAATTTGAAGAATTGACTTACGATTTTTGTGTAAACGTTAATAACCTAATTTTAAAAAAGGAACTACATTTAAACTAAAATTCATTAAAGAAAAAGAGCTCAACAAATGATAGGGAAAGAATGGACATAAGATAAAAACCAATTACACAAATGATAGAGAAGGGAACAAACCTCAGAGTTCAACCATTGCCTTGGGCTTAAGGTGTATGGTAAATTTAGTGATACATTTTCCTCATCGACACGACGATAAATACTCTTATTAAAATTAGTGCATTCTTGTGTCAATGGTTCCTTAGTCTTACAGAGACTCCAAACATTTTTCACTGCATGCCTTTGCTCGTCGGATAATGGTCTTTTCAGGAACAAATTGTACAGCATATAAGGAAGTTTACAGTCAAGATGATGATGTAAATCATTCATTATAATTGTAAACTAAATCTACATATCTTCCAACTCGCATCGCTTAGTTTAATACTCTTATCCTGCATTTTAAACTTTTCTTCTGTTTCTAAAATAATGAGCTGAACAAATGATATAAAGCTTTATCACATAATAAGAACATAGACAAACCACTAACAAGAACAATGATTCATACCAAATTTGAGTGGGACATACGTTTTCCTAGCTTATTTTTGTATCTTTATCCACCAGCCTTTCGCCAGTATGTAATGGATCATCATCACCACTTTCCACTTTATCGGTGTGGACCTCAGGACATATAATTGATCAAAAATCTTTGAAATATACATCAACTTGTCGAAAGCATGTAAACACTACCTCTCAAGATACTGATTTGAACCCGGCATCGTCTAACATCGCCTCTGAGTCAAATTTGGAATCAACCCCAGCCTCAACAGTATCAACAACATCTTTAAGAATTTCTACATCAATCTCACCAGCAGCATCCTCATCTATTAGAATTTCTTCAACAACTTGTTCATAACCACCACTAACTCTATTTTCTCCACCATTCCCTTCTCCCACCTGTCCCTCTGGGCATGGTACCACCTATTAAAAATTGAAAGACAAATGACAAAGTAAGATAACACAAATGACAGTTCTTGAGTACACGCATGATAATATTATAAGTATTACCTTGTCTAGTTGTTCACTGTCTTGGGATGAAAGTGCACAAACTTGTAACTCTTCAATGGTATCAGACTTATTTCCTCCATCCCCTTCTTCCGCCTTACTATCTGAAAAAATGTAACTTTCTCTGTACTTCAGGACATGGTACCACCTATTAAAATTTAAATGACAAATGGCAAAGTAAGAAAATACAAATGACAATTCCTGAGTACACGCATGACAATATTATAACCATTACCATGTCTAGTTGATCACCGTCTTGCTCTTCATATCAATTTTTTATATTGACTTCCTCAACTCTAATAGATAATTCAGAGTCTTTCAGTGCAGCATCTCCCAGTTCCTCCTATAAAATGCAAAATAGAATGACAAATGACGAATAGACAAACAAATTAAGTGTGCAACTTATAGTATTATAAATATACCTCAACGAGTTGATCACCATTTTTCCCTTCCTCAATTTTCTCAGCTTCTATCATTACATTTTTGCCATTTCCTTATTCTACCACTTCTTTCTTGTTTTCCATTCCTTCCTTGGCTCCATTATCTGGTGAATGTAACTCATCTTCACCATTTACTTCATCTATCGTCTAGTCGTTCACTAGGTATACCTCTTCCAGTGTACCATCGCCCTCTGCGTAAGGAACCATCTGTAAAGAAATAAGAGACAAAGGACAAAGTGAGAAAATACAAATGATAATTCTTCACTCAATAGATGTTAGTCTTATAGATTACCTCAGGAAATTGACCACTATATTCTACAAATATAGAGCCCAGTACATCACCCAACACATCCCTGTACGTAGGTACGTCAACTTCAATTTCTTCTTCCTTCTACTAATTTTGGTGGCCTCTTTCTTACACATCACTTTCGCTTTGAAATTAATGATATTAATGGTATGTCGAGGTCAATGTCTGGAACCTCTTCATCCTTCATCTTCACCTTGTCTGTTACTGTTTTCTTTCATTTCCTTACATGCATTTTACGCTCTTCTTTGCCCTTATTCTACAAAATTGCACTTTCCCTCTTAATCTTCCTTTTTGTTTTCTCTCTGCCATGATCTAAGTTTTTCTTTACAACCACGGGGTGGTAGAGGTTGTACACTTTGTCCTTCATCTCGCTTTTGCTTTAAGTTTCCTCTGGCATTAGTCATTATGGATAAGCCCTTGTGGCTTACTAATTTTGGGGTGTACAAAGCCAACTGAGTTATAGGTGTAGTGGACAACCTTGTATTAAACATCTTCATTTTGTGCGAATTAGGGTGGGCTGTAGCAGCTCTATTTCCAGAACAAGCCATTAATGACTTCTTCCTAATTTGTTCCAATATTACTTGATGGTTGTCAATCTTATTGTTTAACTGTAATAGTATAAATTAAAAATAATTACAATATTTTTTTAAAACTACAAATAAGGGGGATAGAATATTAATGTACCTTATTAATGCTTTGAAAAATGGCCATCTTCTCCATATGAGATGCTTTTGCAATTGTTTCTTCCTAAAAAAACATATAATTGATAAGATACAAACTAACATATGACAAAAAAATAAAACTACACTGACAGAAAATGTTTTACCAAAACTTCTTTCACAAGTTCTTCCTCCATGTCAGTAGCGGACGGCTCTAGCAACTTTACTTGCAATTTAGAGTTTGAAAAAACTTAATGAACGCATATATTTTATGTTTTTTGACCGATTTCAAACTCCATCCCTATTACTTTGGAAATAAATGTTTCTTCTTTTCAATTTTTCGGCCCCCTAGGTAGGAACACTGAGGTAAGCCCATATCATAAGTACCCAGTTTATGGAGGGAGAGTGCATTCTCAAGCTATTTATCATCGGCGTTTCGATATTCAGCAAAACAGTCTACTTACTCAGCTAGAAAATCATAGAGTTCCTGCCACCATGGGAAGTTAGTGAACTTATTTAGATCATCGACCATATTAACATATTTGAAATCAACGTTTCTCCCCATGTCTGGAAGGAGAAAGGACTGTAAGATATCGAGGAAATTAAGATGAAAAATATCATTTGCATGTACAAAGTGATTGGAATTAACTAAATATTCAGATGAAGATATCAATGACATTTAAACGATTTTTACCACGATGTTTCTCCCGCCTTGCTAGGATCTTTGTAGCCTTGAAATTGTTTATTCCATTAGCTTTTTTTATCTTTGTGAAATGCCTGTGCTTAAAGTCCGTTACGTGATCAGGATTGACGAAACTAAAATTGTGGTGCGAGTTGCACGAAGCCCCAAAATTAATACAGCATCAAGGGGCCTGAACGGTATTATTATATCGCCAAATAATAATTTCATGCGAGCAACATGACAATCAAATATCTCCACACATAGAGTTGACATAGTACGTATCTTATCAATCAACATTAAGGGGCAAAACATGTAATTTTTAGGGCGTTCCTCTCATCATCTAGAAGTTTAGTAAACAAATTATAAATCCCTTTGCCAGAGCGTCTAGTAGTATTTTACTTTGCCAGCTTCTCAATTTCAATAGGTTATTCACACTTATATTGTACTTTCTTCCACGCCATTTCTTCAAACATGTAGCGCACATCAAACGATTTTGATCAATGTACAGTTAATGGAAGAAAGATTAATGGAAGATCAATGCACATAATAAATATCAACTTAATGGAAGATCAATATACACACAAGATATCATAATCAATAATAAAAAATTCCATAATGACAGTAAAATAAGTACGGTGATGTAGCTCAATGCAAGCTACTTTTCTCGATATAGCTTATGTTGATTGACAGAACAATAAATACGGGCGATGTAGCTCAATGCAAGCTACTTTTATTTCTCTAAATATAAACTTCAATTCGAGAGAGAGAGAAAAAAACTGACTTCGAAATGAGATTTGTTTTTCAAATCACCAAACTGTAGAGAAAGATGAAGAGATATCCAAGGATAGAGATCGAGGGAAAGAGTGAGTCAGAGAGAAAGATTAAATATAGGATGCATTGAGTTTGTCAGATCTATCTATATATATAAGATACCAAAACAAAAGGGGGAAATAAGAGATGTTTTGAGTTTTTCAGATCTATCTCGAAAGACAAAATATTTTGAGGTGCACAAAGTTTGGTGCTAAAACATTGAATCGGGATGGAGTGATCAAAACACATGACAATCCTAAAATATAACAAACGATAAATACTACGAAAATAGATAAGTTAGCGCGTACTAATTTGAACAAGTGAGTATTTCAACATGTACTAAATTGAATAACACGTGTCTGATACATTTTAACGCGTGGATGAAACAACAAAAAATAGGGACATGTTTTAATTGAACTAATAACAACCAATGCATTAATAATGATTTGGATAAATAATAATAAAAGAAAGAATAAATGACAAGCAAAGCATAGGTAAATGGCAATAAAAGTAGTATGTAGTTTCTAGAAGAACAAATGACAATGCAAGATTAAAACAACAGTCAAAGTCTAATAAGCTTCAATGACAAAATATGACCATTTTGATACAAACGTCAAAAGAAAATGCCAAGAAACACCTAATTCTCCAGTTCCCAATAACTTCAAAAACTTCATAATAGGATTGTAGAAGAAACTTAAGTAAAACTCTCCACATGGCCAAAAGACAGCAAATCAGATGCAATCGTGCACTGACTTTAGTCACCGTCAATCCTAGAAAAAACATCCATGTCTCCCGAGTCCCGAGCGAAGGAGACACACAAACTTTCCTCCCCCATTAACCATCTTCTCATCATCCTCATCTATACATGCAACTTTTAATGGAACAGTTTCAATCCTAAATCTCTATTTCTTGAACCACTAGTAATACAAATTGGAATTTGATAGATTACAAAACCCAATTCTCCACCCTCTTCTTTTGCGCCCTCACCTCCCATTTGTCTTCACCATTGCTTTCCCCAAGTATTATTTGATGTTGATCCTCTTGAGGTTTCAATCGCCTATTGCCCACAACTTCATCACTAATTATTCTCCCAACTCCAATTTCCCCCATATGCAAACGACTGTTAAACAAAGCCCATTACTCAAAATAAGGATTTGAGAAGTTTTAGTAATAAAAAACCTAAACCATGCATCATTTACTTGTAAAACAAGCATTTCTAGAGAAATCGGTTGAACAATTTGAAGGAAAACCCATTAGCGATAAAAATTTGCAAAGATAAAAAAAGAAATCGAAGAAAGTGAAAAGAACGAATCACTATGGAGTACTAGAGAGAGAATGATGTAAGAAATGAAGAATTTAGGGGAGTATTAGAGTGAGAGAGAGGGAGAGTTTTGATGTGATTGCCGACAAATATGTAGAGAGTCAGGCTGGTTTTGGTTGTAAATAAGTGGTTATAGTAGGGGATAAAAAATGTAGTTCACGATTGAAAATATTCATTAAGGGATTATTGTTGAGTTGGACTCCATTTGGGTATAATGGTATTATAACTCTTTTTATTTTTATTTTTGGTAATTTCTAAAAATATTATTCAAACTCAACAATAACTCCAAAAATAATGGGTTCTAGCGCATGCACAATTGCTCGTAATAAATAAGAGTCTGGATCCTCTTCACCATGGTGGAGATAATCCTTCTCTACACATTTTGTATTTTACATGACACGTATCATATGCCAACTCTAATTTTAACACCTCCCTACCGTTAGTTTAGTGCATTAAATCTTACAAAAATAACCCTAAGCTTTCCATCTCTCTACACCCATCATCTCTCTTTCTCAAAACCTGCGGAAAAAAAACTTTTCTTAAAACCTGCAAAAAAAAAAAACTCTTTATAATTATTTGAAAGATGAATTAATGTTTATCTCAAGTACCTACTGAAGTTATCCCACAAGGAAAAATTCTTCATACAGTATTTGCACACTTGTATACTTGATCTTCTTTATTTTTTAAAATCTAGCTTTATTTAATTACCTCAAATTTTCTTTCATCCAATTAATGAAATCTAATGATGATCAAAGATACCAATAGGAAACCATGAGATACCCAAATCAAAAAATAACAAAAACTTAGAAAAAACACATACATTTTCTCTCATTTAAACTGATTAGACAAGAATCCAGTTTTGATTTTGAACTCGCATTGAGCAAACTAAAAACAGGTTCACAAACAAAGAAGTGAAGAAAATTACTCAATTTCACCCATTTTCTCTCACTTTCTTTTGATAGTTGAGATTTACAGAAAGCATTTTTAACAAAGGAAAGAGAAAAACATTTTAAAGTTATGACTCCTGTTTCTAAGAGGGTACTTTTGTCCGGTCAGAGTAAAAAAATTGATTTTCACATTTAGTTATCACTAAAACTAGTACTACCTGTGGCTCACCACGGCAATAACGTCGAGGCGCCTTCGGCGCTACCCATTACCGAGTCACAACAACAACATCGACACACCTTCGGCGCCATTTATATTGTTGAGCATGCGTTTTCAGTACTACAACCATACAAAGGTAAGTAGTGTTATGAAATCCTGAATGAAGAATCTAATATATATACCCCTATACCATTTCATTCTCTCTTCTAAACTCTCAACCCTCCTCTAATCTTCCATATATGCTTACACCTACTTTGTACGATCATCACACATTTCACTGAGCCTTTTTTCCTCATTAACGCAGAAATTAAACCAATTTCTTCTTCATCATTCTTATATTTCTACATTGTCACGTCAACATACAATAATCTCACCTACAAACCCACATTTCGTTAATGATCCTCTAAATTGGATTTTGTGCTAACTCCAATAATCTAACTTCCTGCCTATCTTCCTAAATTCACACAAAGATTACTAAAAACTCAAGAACATCACAAAACTAAAAGATCCATTAATCATTAAACAAACAAACAAACAACAAAAACTACCTGAATTCGAGTTGTAATCACTCCCTCGTTCTAACCCTTGTGAGATCTTCCTCACCGTTACAAACGATCCTCCTTGATCATCCATATCAACTCCCTGACATAATTGTTTCCCCAGATCTTAAGAAACACCAAATCAAAATTTATTACACAAATTACAATCCAACAAATAGATAGAATGAGGAGTTTTAGGGTATCTTTGATGAAATCGTTCGTGAAGACCAAAGAATATGTACAGGGTCGAAATTAATGTGGAAATGCATATTAAGATAACTCTTCTTTTAACTTACTCTTCTCTAATCTTCCTTGGAATGTCATGTCCTAAAAGGCAATCACAATTTCACTAATCTAGCTTATCTGCTTCCCGAACTCTTTATATACCTTTACCTCCAGATATGAAACAATCTCAGTTAAAAGGGTCTCCTATGTTCAGTTATTGTACAACTGTTAACAGGCGTATTTAACTGCTGAAGAGCTCTCCTACGTATAGTTATTACATAATGTATATGGTTACCAATTGTATTAGTTGGTATCCTCTTGATTTCAGTAGATGAACTACTCGCAAGTTTGTGTTAATGTTACTTTAGGTTGATTCGTTTTCTTATTTGGAACAAATCAGTAATCAATGTTCTTAACCATGTCACGAAGGTTGTATCTTATTTTAGATATATATGATATTCTTGATCAACATGTTTTACCATGTCATGCTTTTAATGTTCAAATTTTGTTCATGGATGGTTATTTGAATCTTCGTGATAAAACAGTGACTAGTTTTAGATCTTAAATTTTGCCAATAGTGTGGACGCTATAAACTTGGAGTCGTTGCTCTCTGAGGAAACTCTCAGGTTAGCCTTCCTTAAGTTAAATTTATTTTTCTCCCATGAAGAAATACTTGATCACGCTTAGACATGCTCTAATTAGTAATCAAATTTATAGCCATGTTCATACTATATAGCACCATAAAAAGAATTAATTTAATTGTATACTTATACTTAAACAAACTAAGCATTTGATTCTAGTTGAGTCACGCGATCAAGTAAATTGTTCATTGATATAAAGAAGGCGTCCTGAAACTTATGAAACTCTGAATTTGGATCACCATAAACCAACCTTGGTAAGAGTTCGTAAGCGATGTATCTTCTCATATCATCTTTCTCCATCATAGAAACCTTCATCAGCCTCTCCACAACATCCACCTTCATTCCCTCACATCTTCTTTATCTATAAACTTGAAATACAGTTTGTGGTCCTCCGGTAAGTACCATGGGTATTGGTAGTAAGCCGTGAATGGGTCGAAAAGCACAGGAAAGCAACCCGATATAAGAGAGTCGAATACTGATTTCCTTGTCGTACTATCCCCTGGGGATTGCAAGCAAAACTCTGATTTTATGAATAATTTGATAACTGTTTCTGGTTCATTGTAACCATGGGAAATACAGTCAAGATATCGGCAATTCCCATTATTTCTCGACGTACATTGTTTGATCAATATAGACTGTATGTCATCCGGTGCACCAGGCCTAGCCGCCCCTGCAAAGATAATGAGGCTCTTACAACTTGACCCAATAATCTTTGTTTGCCATTCCATAATGTCCCCATCCGTCCGGGGATGGAAATGTGTCGGATAAGGAACTCTGATGTCATTAATATGCCACGGTTGTCAGGTTTTGTATTTGATCAAGCTTTAAAAAACTTGTACCCCATTGAAGATTTTAGCAAAACCCCTTGGTAATATCTTCCAAACAAACCAAATAGTTCAAAATCATGAAAACATTCAAAAAAATCATGGAAGGTAAACAAACATCAAATAGGTGATGGTTATAAATTACTTACAAGCTTTTTCTCGAAATCCCTAATCATGTTGCTGTAAAACGAAGCATTTGGGTCCCCTCTATTTCTCTCCATCTTGATAGAAGCGCAATCAAAACATCAAGTAAAGAGAGGGAAAATGAATCTAGACAATCAAACCTGAATCATGATAACCCAAATGCATACAATCATTTGTAGACCATTGCAATCTAAGGCTGTGGAGATGCACATAGTTAAAATCGATTGTTTTCTAAAACCAATTGTTGTTGAGATTGACGATGAAACCCTTGATAAACTCTTGCACTCTCGAATAAAGAATTTTCACCAAGGAAACCCTAAAATTTTAGATCTGAATCGGTGATTGAAACATTTGATAACTGAGATCAAAACTCAAATAAGACCTTGATTTCGAAAATGAGGATCGTGCAGCTCTGAATCAAGTTGTTGGGAGAGATGGAGAGTTGTTGGAGAGAGAGAGACGGCTTTGAGAGAGAGAGGCGTGAGAGAAGAAAGAGAGTCGGGCTTAGGGGTTGTGAGATACAGATGCACTAAGACTAAAGTACCATTTTCATGTGTTTTGTCTAATGTACCCTTGTTATACCCAGTTTTAAATAGATCTGATTCGTTCATCTCGCTCATTTACCCAATCTCAATAAAAGGGCAAAAAATCTTGGCCCCTCTTTATCTTTGAGACAATGGAAAATTTGTCTATACAAAAAACAACATTATGTAATGTAATACTAGTACTACCCGTGACCAAGTCAAGATGCATATGACGACGCGCCTTCGATGAATATAATTGATACATAACGACGTGCCTTCGGCACTATGAATATAACTGATACATCGCGACGCGCCTTCGGCACTATGAATATAACTGATACATGTTCTTTGCTTCTATAAGGGATTATATGTATGGTATGGAGTTGATTAGAAAATTCATGTATTTAGATGATAATTATACCCAAAAAATACTTTCTAATATTTGATATGGTTTATGCTTGAATTACAAAAGGGAATAAAAATTATGGCAAACCAGATGATTGTTATATTTACATCAATAGAAAAGTAACTCGAAAATGAACTATTCAAGTTTATACAAAAATACATAAATCTTAAGTAATATGCTTTGATATCTGATTCTTTCATTTCTCATATTGCTGAATGTTGTCATCTGCTCAAAATACCATCGTAGTTTAGTTATATCCCTTGTATATATGTATGTCTATATATTTTACATATTAAACTCCTATACATACTTCGACATTTATATGCCTCCCCAGTGATTCTCGTACTTCATGTTGCGTGGAAATCCTGTAGAATGGTTAAACGTGGGATATCAATATTTATTATTTATTCAAACATATATGCCCGTGCGTGACCAAGTCACGGCAACAACGTCGATGCACCTCTGGTGCAATTCATATGATCGAGCGCGTACCTTCGGCATTACAACGATACAAAGCTAGGATTCAAGCACCTAATAATTTCTAAAATATATATTAGTTGTAGGGAAAGTACCTCAATGCTCCTTTGGTGCTATCTATATATCTGATATTCTACAACATTACTTAAAGTTTTTGATCATATTTCAAATGCACTCCCATACATCCTTTGAGTTGTCTTGTAGGCCTTTGGGCTTTGTACCCTTCGGGGCTTGTGTGGCCTTCGGGCTTTGTACCTCTTCGGAGACTTGTGGGTGCTTTCGGGCTTTGGAAGCCCTTCGGGGATTGGTTACTCTGCGGTTAAGATCCCTTAAAAATTGGCTTGCCTTTAGGCTTTGGAAGCCCTTCGGGACTTGGTTACTGGTTACGGATCCCTAAAATTGGCTTACCTTCCAAAAAAAAAATATGGCACCCCTAACTCCGTAAAGTCTTCAAAAGATTTTCAACTTAGCCAAAACACGTCTATGACATAGGTATCCGTGTATTGTAGGAGGTAATTGGTTTATTTCTTAATTTTCTTATCTGTTAGTGGCATTAATGTGTATATTTTTTATTGAATCGATTGATCAATTGAATGAAATCTTCACATCAAATGTTGTTTTTGGTAAACCATTAATATTAGAACTTTGAACCTACAAATACTACAATAATGATTGTTTTACACTCATCAATAGATCTTGCCTTATTTCACATACTAACTTCACAACAATGTACAAAAATACATGCCTTAAATAATATTGCTGAAACTCGTCATCTACTTGAAATACTTAGTCGTGGTGTGATCATGTCCTTTGTATATATACTTGTGTATATATTTTACGTACTGAACACTTGCACATACTTTGTGGTTGATCTTTTTTCCACTGAACACTTGCACGTTTGTCTTACGGCAGTGATACACAAAATATGCATCAGTGTTCATCGTTATAGTCTCCATGTATGCCCTAGTTTGGCTTTTGGTGTGTTTTCCATTTTCCATTTCAGGGTGTATGGGGAATTTGGTGTGTCAGAAGGATAACTTGATGCTTAAGTCATCACAGTCAAAAAATGGCCTTAGGTACTTGCAAAAGCAAAAGATCTGGTCCTAAAATAATTTTAGTTCCAAGGCAAACATGGCCTTGTGTACATCAACAACAACAAAATAATTGTCAAAAATCAAGTAATGTCTTAGGCAAACATGCCCCTGTGTATACATGAACCACTATTTTTTTTTAAATAACTAATTAATGTCTTCAGAAAATAAAGCCCTTAGTAGCTATCAACCAAAATATTTTCTCAAAAAGTTAATTAATGTTCAAGGCAAACAAGGCCTTGAGTACCTATTAATTAAACATGGCAAATAAGGAAAGCATGGCCCTGAATATCATCAATATTTTTTCAAAAACCTCTCGAGCAAACAGGGTCTGTGTACCTATCAACAACCAAAATATTTTCTCATAAATATATTTAACTAGTAATACCCGTGGCTTGCCATGGAAAAAACGTCGCCCGTGACCAAATCACAATGAATACGTCCATGTGTATTCGACACTACCAACTTCCCTCAATTTTTTGTGTATCTTAGTCATCGTGAAATCACAGTTATTTATCTATATTAAGAACTAAGTTTCTTATCATGCTAAAAATACATTATCAGTCATACGCAATTGTTTCATTCATGCGCCTTTGACAGCTTCAACTAATACATCATACCATCCATAACAATCCATAACAATAAGAATTCGGAAGGGAAACTAAATGAATATATCATAGTGGAAACAAAAAATATTTCGTGCTGCATATAAGGTGGTGACCAAAAGATTAGTAAGGATGAATTTGTCAACGGACTCGCAAAGTGGCTTCATGTATTAGTTGGCCATTAACCAAAATTTACCTAAACATATATAACCATTGCTATAAATATGAGAATGCGAAGGAGCTAGATATATCGATAGACTCGTCCAACCTCCTTGTTTGATTACGTAGGGAACTGTTAGGATTCCTACCCTACAAAGAACATTAATCCCTAACGAAAAACATAGTCATTAGTTTCAAATGTTTGGCCGAACTTAATGATTAGAAAATGTATTATATGAGAATATCAATGCCTACTGAAAATAGTTTGTTTCGATTATATGGAAGGAAGTAAATGCAATATTTTGTATTGGTACATAAATACTTCAATCACTTGAAGAAAAAACTAACAGGGAAGGATAGAAAGATACACATCTACCTTATAAACATAAGAAAGAACATTGCAACAATATTAGATATCAGAATGATCTTTGAGTTCTTCAAAGTTTGGGGGTTTGCTATTAAGGACTGCTTGCACATAAGAACATTATTAGGTTGGTGGCGGCAGGTCAAGATAAGAGAACCCTTGGGATGGATGACGCCTTGGCGTTGGTGGAGAGAAGTTCATCTTTTTCCAAACTTAGTGTAGGAATTAATGGTTTAATTAATAAAGAATCAACATCCATGACTTTCCACCCAACTGGAAACCCAAAAGTGTGGTTAAAATTATCATAGGATCATAACAAAAGGGGGGTGATACATAAAATTCGTACTTACAGCAACAACAGAGTCTCTTGCAGCAATCGCAAGGATATCTCTTTTTGAAGATGATTCTTATAGCTCTTTTTGAAGAAGATTCGCAGCAATCTTACTCAAAGCCTGAAAATGGAACACCAATTTGGGGAATTATAAGCAAAATTGGGGATGAAATTGTAAAAATTAGGCACAATTAGAAAGAGAGATAACAAGAATGGGGATGAAATTATAAAAATTAGGGCACAATTAGAGAGAGAGAGAGAGAGAGTAAGAGAGAGAGAGATGAACCTTGCGAGCATGGGCGGAAGAAGTGGTCATGGTTGAGTCGGGGAGAGAGAGATCAGAAGAAAGAGTCCGCTTTGGGAGATATAAATTGGGAAAGATGAAGAGTCGGGCTTAGTTAAGAGCATTCTGTGTTTTGTCGAAACTACCCTTAGGTAATGAGAGTAAAAGTAATTTAGGCCGCCCATCTCTCTCCTTCCCACAAATCCCATCCCTTCTCTATCCTTGAGACAATGGTGAATATGTCTATATGAAAAACACCGTTGCCTAATGTATAATAGATATTCTCGCCAAACACCCAATAGGACCCTGAGTATACATAAGAACAAATGAATTTTCAAAAACTAATTGATGTCAAATGATCAGACATGAAGTCCCCTAACATTAATAAAACAAAATAAAGTATTAAAAAGGAAACTGATGGAAATAGGCCCTGAGAACTCGTGAATAATAAAATATTTTCTCAAAAACCTCTTAGGCAAACACGACCTTAAGTACCAAGCCAAACAGGGTTTATGAAAACATGGCCTGGATTTTCAAAATAAAGAACTACTGAGCCAATCAGGGTTTAGTAATTGACCCACCCTTCATCCTTGATTTTATATTTGTCCCTCCATGAACTCAATTCAGACAACAACTTCACGAACTTCATACCATATTTCTTCTTCCACCAATAAATAATATGAAAAAACAAAAACAAAAAAAAACTAATACCGCTACACCATTTTTGATGACATCGTATATCAATGATGCCTATAGAGATACTTGAAAAACTTTAGCCTAATTAAAGCTTAAAGAGAGAGAAAGAGAAAGAAAGCTTACTGTTGTTTGTAATTGTATGTGGAGTTGAACTCGGGTGAAGAGAATCAATCTTTCTCTAGTAAATTAGTACTTGCTAATAAAAAAAATCCATTAACTTCTTCACTTATAGTTAAGATGAGAAGGAGAAAGAGAGAATTCCATTTCTACATAGTGGTTGCAGATGTGAAGGTAAAAGATACCGTAAGGGTATGAGAATGAGGGACATTTGAACTTAAAGAGAAGTGGCTTTGTTTGTGGGGACACATGGCAGTAAAGTATGAAGGTTTTGCCACATGTTTAAAACTAAGTTAACCCTCAACTACCGTTGTAACCTACTATTGTATTGAATTGACATAATTGCCCCTAGAAAAGTAAAAACAATTCTACACTATTGATTTTATTATTTTGCATCGAGAGACGCAACAATTAGCGTTTGTCTTGATACAAGTACCCTAGAATTTAATCTATATTACATTACACAATGGTGTTTTTCAAATAGACAAGTTTGCCATTGTCTCAAATTCAAATAGACAAGTTTGTCATTGTCTCAAAGATAAAGAGGGGCTGAGATTTGTGGGAAAGAACGAGATTGACGGACGATATATGTTCAACTCTTTGGCTTAGGGGTAGTTTCGACATAACACATAAAAGGGTATTAAGTCTTACTCTTCATCACTTTATCTCTCCCGACTCTAAAATTTATCTCTCCCATTAGCACCTCCCAAGTACCTCTCTCTCTTTCTCTCTCTCTCTCTCTCTCTCTCTCTCTTTCTCTCTCTTTTTTTTTTTCTCTCTCTCTCTGCTTCAAGCAGCGGCTTCGAAAGGGTAAGGGAGTAGGATGTTGGTGAGGGATGATAATGTTTTGGTACATAGGGTTTTGATTTAGAGTTGATTCATGTTCGATTTCACGGGATTTATGGTACAGATCAAGGGTTTCATTTGGTGATATCGGTTTTAAATGTTTTGGGGTTACTTAATTAGGTATTTTTTTACTCTATTGTTGTCGATTGTTTTTGTGGTTCATGTTGGCTGTCATGGCTTAATTTCGAGTTGATTAAAGCAATTGGGGATCTTCCTGGGTTTTCATCACTGTTTATGGTTTTGAATTGAGGATCTTCGTGGGTTGGGTATGATTCGTGCGATTCACAGTTCGGCCGATTTTAGTAATAACAATTTCAAGCGTCTTCATTTTTTTCCATGCTTAACAATGAAACTGCAGGCTTGCCTACTCCAAAACAACCTGCCTTTTCATCAGAAAGAAATGTGAACTTGAAGATTACTCAATAGACGATCTGAGCATCTCCATCGTTGAAAGTCGATAACAGTCTGGACTTTTAGAGATTGGCTTAGGATATACAAGGTACTTCTAATAACCACTGGATAACTTCTTAACAGGGTGATGTATTGCTCCAAGTAATAACTTTGTTCGATTGCGATACATAAATCTTTGTTTATGATGATTCTTTTGCTCATATGATCCAATTCTTTTGAACCCATGTTGATAGTACATCTTAGCCAATAAGAATCCTTTCAAACTATATATCTTGATTTTGGCTCCAAATAGCACACACGGGGAATGTTATTGTACTTGATATGTAAAAGCGATTTCTCCTTCTCAAGGTCTATAAGAAGTACTTGAAGAAGTATTGCCTTATTCGGAACCATAGTTATTGATCTAAATGTCTCCTGGTACATAGCAGACAACAACTCATTGCCTTAGGTTTGGACATCATAAACATGATTTGAGATTTTAGTGACAGGAGAATGGTTGCATATGCCCTCTCCACTTCATGTCGCATTGTCAAGACTCCACCCAACCAAAAATGAATGTCCTTATGGAAAAAAATTGCATATCGAATTTGAGCAATTCAAACCATGGCATGGCGATACCTACAATTACAAATAGCTCAGGCAAGAAAATGCAGATAACATGTATGATCAAGGTCAAGAGAGAGCTGGACAGAAGAAGAACCCGATAAATTTCCCAAATATGTAAGTAAATTTCAATATCTAATTTTAACTTAGAGTTTATTGTGTTTACTGAATGGAAATTGAGTTTTGGAGATTAATGTGAAAGGAATGCCAAACATGGGGTTGTATAACCAATCAAGTTTGTTATTTCTGCTTTTCTTCCTTTTCATGCTACTGTTGTAGAAATAGAAGGTTGAGTCCTTCACTCTTTCTATCCGATTGTTGCTTTAATCTTATATACAGACGATGGGTTTCGTTTGACCTACCCTGGCTACGAATTTCTCACTATTAAGGCATTGGTTCTACTTTTCTTTCACTAACTCTTCAATCCTTAAGGTTGAAAGTCTGAATTCATCTCGCCTCTAAAGTTATGTTTAACAATTTGTTATTTCTTTCCTTTGGTTTGAAACTAGTTGCTTCTTTTGATCTATTTTTTCTCCTTCATTAATTGCTCAATTGGTCTGAAATTGGAGTTTAGTTTCTACATATGTGATTGAGGAAGCATGACAACTATTTGAAGTAGCTTCTACAGACTTACAAAATCAATAAATCTTTTGATTTTGTACAAAATTGGCTGGTTTGAAAAACTCGATTTGGATCTTAAGGTCTAAGGGTTGGACTTATGTTTGTTTGATATTGATAGTGGGGATTTATCTTTTACTCTTAATTTTAGCTTAACTTGGGTTATTTTGGGTGGTATGTATCGCTTAATTATTCATTATTGTAGCTTGAATTTGCATTACTTTAGGTAGTTTGAGTGTTTAAATTTGCTTAAGAAATTATGGTTTCTACTTGAATATTTTTTGGCTGGATTTTGAGTAAGATTTTAATTATTCTATACGCTATTATTTCTTCTTTGAAAGAGCCTCGACTAACAATATTAACCTTTTAGAGAAACAGATTCCCTGTGAATCCTTTATTTCTTTTGCTAGGCGAATATATTTTTTAAGCTACTTCATCCTGTAAAGTGATTGAAAAAGTAGGAGGAAGACAAAGATTAATCAACATGAGCACAAAATCAATTTGAATACACATTTGTGGCTATAACAGGATATTAGTGCGACAATGCTACAACAGAACATAATATTTTCTATGATATGAACACATCATAACATAAATTAGAATAGTTGCATATCTGTATTTTCCCAGATGTTTAGCAGACTTAGTTTCAGATGCTCTTTCGCCATTGAGGATTATATGACAACTTTTGCAATCTTTTAGTAACATTTTCTCTTTTATTTTTTGCAGGGTCAGAACAAATAGTGAGTACACTCCCTGGTCTATTTTCATTAACTTGAAGTTTTCATGCGAGAAGCATCCCCCTTGCATTTAGTTAGTAAATTTCTAAATTTTATTCGTCTTAGTCCTTAAAATTTTGACCATGACTACATTAGTTTCCACAAAATTCAATCATCATGATGAAATGTATACTCTATTGTTATTGTTTCCACTAAGTTAAGTTATAAACTCAAACTTTTTATCTCTGTATAAGCAAACATCATTCAGCCGGATGATATCCTGCTCTAAAAATTATGATCCAGGAAGACAATGTGAGATAATGCAAAACATATCTCAGAGGGACCACCACTGTAGTAATTTTTTCTTCTTCTTCTTATGCTTCCAAGGATCTGATCTACTACATTTATGCTTGCATGATTCTACTATTGCTTAAAGATTAAATAATGAAATTGCAGGTGAGAAAAGAACGACGAAGGTGATTGTGCCTGATTAGTAGAAATGGGAGGTGAAGTTTAAAAAAAAAACTAAGACAAGCTCCTCTCCAAAAGAAACAGGTTTGTTCAACTCCAATCTTCAATTTACATTTAGACATTTGGATTTTTTGTCATTATTATTTACGATATAGATTTTATTTTATTTTTTCATGTTTAGTTATATTTTTTTATGTAATTTATTTGTCTTGATTTCTGCAGATTTTATGGAGAACTCTAAAATCGCGTGTCAAGATCTTATGAAGATAAAACTCAGTCGAATGTTACAAAAGATAGAGCATTATTTTTAATTACATTTCCAAAAGACATGTAAAGATTCAAATTTGTGATAAAATCAAATTACAAGCAAGTTGTGAATTTTTATGAAGTGGAAAAGATTTTATCTGTCATTTGTTTTAATTTAATATCAACACATTTGAAATTAAAGTTGTATTTTTCATTTTTCATATGGCATTTTATTGTTGTACTTTAATTTATGATTTACTCTCAATTGTATCATTATCTATTTGTAATTGGTTTTTAAGTTACAGGTTTTTCCAGTTTAAGCATTTCCAAGTTCAATCTCAAATCGTGGGGAAAAAATATTTTCAGGGCGCTCTCTCTATCAACACGAAATTATCTCTGGCGAACTCATAATTGTTGGTAATGTTTTAAGTTATCTTTGTGATTCAATTGTTGTCGAGAAAATTTTCAAATTTAATCTCATGATTTTTTAAGTATAATATGTGATTAAGTAACCCGAAAGAAAAAAAGAAAGATAATTCCAACTCGATTTTAGTGCATTTAGGGTTTTGGGTTTGAATATGGGAAAATGTTTGTGGTTATTTTGGCAATTTTTCATGTCACGACCCTCTACCATAATTGAAACGCCAAAAGTTTGGTACTTGAGTATTAGCGTCTTCGGCGCGTTAATGGAGAATTATGTAGCGCTGAAGGCACGTCTGGGGATCATGGCGAGCCACGGGTAGTACTAGTATAGATTATATCACTAAAATTAGAGTTCAAAATTGAAGAGGTCATGTAAAATTCAAAATTTGTAGAGATGGATTCTTAATAAATAAATAAAAAATAGCCGGACCGATAGAAGTCCGCGAGATACGCACTTCAAACTTCAAACTCCTCTCTTGTAAACGAAAGCGAAGACAGCCCACTGGGAGATCGAAATCCACCAAATTGAAGGTCAAATCTTCTTCAATTGCTTAATTACTTCATAGGGCTTTATTTTCTCTGCAAAATCAATCTAGGGGTTCTTTCACAATTCGCATTTCATTTAGATATTAGGGTTTCCCAACTAATTTCTTCTTGAATTTTTAGGATTTAACTAAGTCTAAATTTGAATCATTTTGTTCTGAAGGTATCACTTTTGGGAGTGAAGTTGCAATGGCTTCTTCTGAAGACAGTGAGGATGCAGCTATTACTTCACCCACGTAAATATCTCGCATTTTCACTTATTTGGTTTGCCCTAAGTCTGGAATATATATGTTTAAATTTTTATTTGTTGTTTACATTATGATGTAATGAAGTTGTCTAAAATTAGGCATTGTGGATTTATTCAGTTAGACTTATTTAATGCACTTCGTAGTGAGCAACCATGACTGCGTTTATTATTGGGGGAAATTTATTTTCAGAGTTTCAGGACACCCACACAGTCTATAAGTTTCTCTTGTCAAACACCATATCTTATTTAAGTATATAGCGCACGCCTGCGTATTGTATTATCGCCCAATTGTCAAATTAATGGGTGGAAGTATGTTTGATAGTGCGTGCCCTCATTGGACGCATGCATGTGTTGGTATTTTGTTAAGTAGGTTTCTGTTGGCATCTCTGTATTTCTAGGTTTGTAGGTATTTCTAAGGCTTTTACCTTAAGGGCTTATTGCGAATCCATGAATTGCATTTGCTAATTTTTTTTGTAGGCCAACAAACATATACAAGGATCCTGATGATGGGCGTCAACGTTTTCTGCTGGAGTTGGAATTTGTTCAGTGTCTAGCTAACCCAACTTACATTCACTGTACGTAACTCTACTAATAAACTTCATCTTTATGAAATAAGATCACTAAGAAGAAACACTACGACAACCTTGAACATTTACTTATTCTTGATAAATAGTTCATAAATTAAAATTGATATCCGACCAACATGGTCTAAAACAAGAAAATGTTACAAAGATTAAAAAGTTGATAAAACAACAGGATTCAAGTAACCACAGCAGCTGAGATGGTCAGAGATATTTTTGAACATGTGAACAGAAAATGCCATGAATTCACTGACAGTGTATCTATTTAGAGGACCTTAGATATGCCTTTACGTCCACAAAGTACATTGCACCATCACCAAAATATTTAAACCAACGTCGTGAACTCCTTGAACGATCTGACATTATCGTCACTGAAGGATCTTACATCCCCCATTTTTTCTCCATATACCAACTTAGTGCCAGTATCAGAGTTCTGTGGACGCAATGGACATATCCTCTGACATAACATCAGTAAGATGATTTCTTTACCACATTCTCTGACATCACCTTACCCCGAGAGAGAAGCATACCGGCAAAGCCATTTGAGGGAAATATCTTTATCATGCAGAGCTTGACAGGTGATTAGGCTCCTTGTCATATCGGTTTCCCACTAGCTTCCGTTGAACATATTGGATGTCTGGGTCTTTTTGAAGAGTGATTATGTGTCTCAAGATTACTCTTTGACCGTTGAGTCAAAGAATGCTTTTGTAGTCTTGGTCTAAAAGATTCTTGGGTCTGTGGCATACCTTAGGCCGAATACCGATCTAGAGTACTTACAAGATTGTTATAAAGGCTATACCAGTACATCAAGTGTGGTCATCCACTAGGAAATTTTAGTGGAGAAATTTTTTATTCAGGGTGGATAAATCTAAGATTGTCAATGCGTATTGCGATGCGCATGCGACCATGGCTAGCAATATGCAACATGAATATTGCGATCGGAATGCGACATGTTGCGATACATTAGGTGAAATACTACATATAATGACGCATGCACCTACTAAATGTATAATTATTTATCGTATATGGATTTCTTTATTTCGTATTTAAGAGATTTAAATGATATTAATTGGGTTTGGGTGTTAAGTTTTATTGAAACTTAACATATTCGAGTTATAAAGTTTTTTGTATGAGTGAGTTTTGATTTTTATTTATTTACCTCATATGAGTTATAATACTCTACGTACATTTCGTAAAGTTTTGAGGTTTAAAAAATCTCTTACTCGACGGTTTAGTTTAATATCTCGCAGACCTTTGCAACATAATTTGTAACATCATGTGTTGCGACGAGTTGTGAGGTGTTGCTACATGTTACGATAAATTGCGTCACAATTGCGTTACTGTGCATCTCAGGTACTGCGAGGTATGTTGCGTTGTGCTCAAGTGTAGCAATAGTCGCATCAACAACAATTGCGCTCGCAACACTCGCATCAGACTACCTTGGATAAATCTACATGGGGTTCAGTACTAATTTTATCCGTCTAGGATAGTGGTGGTCAGATGTGAAATCAATACGGTAAGGTCTACAAGCACAACAATTTTGAGCTTTTGGCACTGAATGGGACCAAAGCTCATTTCAAGAAATGAATATTTTTCTCCAAAGTTTTGTTTCCATTGTCGCCGGGTGATCAAAAAGTCTCTATAACCGATTAAGGCTTAGGCTGAGAGAGACTCAAGTTGTTCTTTTGTCATCGCAGAGCAACAATACTTGTTGAAAACTGGAGAGGTTGACCTAGTGAGTTGACGGGCTTCAGCTTTCAGGGCATGCATGGGTGATTTTGTACTTTTACACCTTCAATTTGGTGACACACTCGTCTTTAATGCTTGTACATTGAGTTCCTTAGGAGTCCTATATTTCCATATTGTTTTGGGTCTTCTTGTCAACTGCAAGAAGAGTAAACTCTTGGGTTCTGGGTGTCCAACAACATTAACCTTCTAAATCCAACAGCTTTTTATTGGTTTTGTATTTTCTCAGCGGTATATCTTAGCTTACATTGGGGGGTTATGCACTTCAATGGCGTTTAGGACTCCAAATTGATTACTAAAGCTTGCTCTTTGGAAAGAAAGATTCTTTTCTAAGGAGATAAAAGGTGATGCAAATTAGAATAGCATCATGGCTTAATTTCCTCTCCAGGTGCCGAGTCCTAGTCAGAGTCCCATCACTCATCACTCAGAGTCTTAGGCTGGCATCTTAATGACAAGGGTCACCATGTGAGCTGCAATGACAAGGCTCAAGGGGGTCTCCGCTTCCAGTAATGAATGTATCAGTTTCGTTTGTAAGACTTTACGAGGAAAGTTTCTTTGGAGCCTTTGCAAGGAAAGAGTGTTTGTGGTGTAGAATTGTTGGTACGTATTGGAGTGAGGAAACTAGAGGCATTGAGCTCCCATACAGTTGCAAAGCGTGGAAAATTTTCTCACGTCCCAAGACCAGCTTTAGCTCTAGATATGAAATTAGAGATGTGTAGCCAAAACAATAAGGTCTGAAACAGTATTTGAGTGTAAACTTATTGTTTCATGACAAAAACCAATTCCTGTACTTTTACGATTAAAATGTACGTCCGTCGATCCTTGTTTGCTTTTGAATGAGAAAGAGATATACTGGAACTTAGTTATCAAGAGCAACCTCGGTGATTTGGAGGTAAAGTGCATTTCTTCAAGGTTTGATAACTGTGGTATTAGTCTGTTGCATGCTAAATATAGCTAGTTATAGGTAAATATCTTGGATCCAGATCTAGGGACAACTTTTATTGAAAGTTAAATCAACACCTCTTGATAGGCATTGAATTTAAATAAAATCAACAACTACTTTACCTGCTGATGTGGATGAGACATATCTTTTTTATATTCAGCCCAACTAACAACTCAAGCGTACCCACACATTTGCTTTGACCACGTTTGGCCCCATATATTTGAATTTGAATTTTAAAATTAAACGTCGTTCCAGGATTTCATCACAGTACACACCACCACCTATTTAAATATATACAACCGACCATTCACAACAACCGACTCCCTCTCTTCTAATATTTTATTCTCTTTTTGTTTTTCTTCTCAATCTTTTTGGAGAGCTCTGCCTCGCTCACATGCCTCTTATCCTTCTAGAAAATGGAACGTCGGTGGTGATCTTCAACATCCCCTCTCAACACCGACTCTTTCGTACTTACTCTGACTAGGATCAAAACTTGTTGAGCTTCGGCACTGGTAACCCTTTCGTGAAAATGTCAGCGATTTGATCTTATTGATACTAATACTAGTATTACTTCACCACCTAAGCTAGTTACAAATTCGGTATTTCAAGCGAGGACGAAGTATATCGAGGTACATCACCACTGTCATCTGTGTAAAGTGTTAAGTGGTGAAGTTGAGCTAGTGCCCGTATCAACACAAGATCAAGTCATTCACATCTTCACGAAAGGGTTACCACTGCCAAAGTTCAACAAGTTTTGACTCCTAGTTGGAGTATGTACGAAAGAGTCGGTGTTGAGGGGGGATGTTGAAGATCACTACCGACCTTTCATCTGCTAGAAGGATAAGAGACATGTGAAAGAGGCGGTGAGGGCCTCTCCAAAAAGATTGAGATGAAGCAAGAGAGAAGATAAAATATAATAGGTGTCTATGGTTGAAAATCGGTGTGAATAGTCGGTTATATACAACTATAAGTAGGTTGTGGTGTAATATGCAATCATCTCATCTTTTCATGTAATATAAGTTTTGAGTTCTTCTTTAGTGTTTTTGTGTGAAGTTAACCTTCGTGTATGCACATTCGTTTGGTGTCAAGTGGAATAACTGGCAGCATATCGGTACTTTGAGATCTTCTCAACACGACGAAAAAACAACTCGCTACTCCCTGATTAACATCAAATGTCTCACGCACTGAGCTCAAATAAACCTTGCGATCCTTTTCCCTGTTAACTCGGACCAACAAAACTACTTGCGTTCTGATGCCTCTTGTATGAAACGATGCCACTTGTATGAAGCCGGTCTCAAAGTAAACGAAATTCGAAATCTAGAGATGTATCAAGAGGTGTTGGTTTAGTTGTCACTAAATGCTGTCCCTGGATCCGACCTTCTATATCAATAATTCTACACCTATTAAAAAACAAATATTGCTATTGGTACCTTACCTTTGCTATCCCCCTTTTTTATATTTAATGCAGATTTAGCCCAGAATCGCTATTTCGAGGATGAAGCTTTCATTGGCTACTTGAAATATCTTCAATATTGGCAACAGCCGGAGTACATTAAGTTTATTATGTGAGCTAATTTTGAAGACGCATGTTCGGGAGTTCATAATCTTTCTTACTATTTTGTTTGTCCTATGTCACTATGCATATTAATTTAACTTGTATTTACCTTTTCAAATGTGGTATGACTCATATTTTTTGGCCGTCTGGTTTCAGGTATCCGCACTGTTTATATTTTCTTGAACTTCTCCAAAATGCAAACTTCCGCAATGCAATGGCTCACCCAGGAAACAAGGTTATATTCTTACCAGTAGCTTTTAATTCTAGCAAGTACATAGCACGATAACTCATGTCATCTATTTGTCCAAATGTACGTGTTTCTAATTTAATTGAGGCTTAAACCAGCAATAACTCCGGGTGTCTCACGATGATGAACGTGCTCTAGAGGTGTACCTCTGCATACATGTAACACAATACACTTGTGGTTTGAGTATTCTAATATGCTTACCTCTTTTTAATGGGAAACGAGGCATGAACCGGCTATAACTTTTTAGCTGTCACGTAAAATGCAAGGGTAGACGTGCTTCACAAGTGTTTGTGGCTTATACTTAATAAACTGTAATTTTCTTGTGAAGTGTCCATAGACATGGGCGCACAGTGCATCATTTGATTGACTCGTACATTAAAGGTCACAGTCTAGTTAATGGAAGTCCTAGATCAGTGCTTTTGAAAATTCTTAAATGCATTGTTTCCCAACTAGAAAGTCTGCATACTTGTAATGATCGAGCAACAAAATGTTTGCAGAAGATCCTTCCTTTGGTGAAAAGCACATGCAAAAAATAAAATAAAAAACAATCTGATCAGTAATTCCTTGCCATAAATTTATGTGCTCAAAAGAGCGGTAAACGTTTAGAAATTATCCTAAGAGAATATTTAACCCGTCACTCAGTGGAGTCACACACAAACGATTGACGTGATTAATGGAAAGTAATAACATCGATCTAGGAACCCCGATTCTTTCAACATTCTAAAAAACCACAGCAAACTCACTGTCCATATGCCATAGATATTGAAATATGTTTTTGATCTAGCAACCACAGGTTTCTTGTTTCTTTTTTTAATAAACTAGATTATCAGCAAACAGGCAATATTTGGGGGTGGAACAGTGATTAGTCATTGAACCTGCACAATTGGACATCTTTATAGGCATCAAAATGCAGATGGCCATGATAACCAAGTAATTACCTATTGCCAGGTGAACACTTAAGGCAACAGAGAACTGGTGAACTATCTCTGGATGTGGTCTTCAGGTTCTTGTATAAACTGACGAATAACACTGTCTACATCTGATGTGTGGAAGTCTACCCACTAGTCTCTTATGTCGATGTGAACAAGATAATTTTATTAACATCGATTAGCCAATGTTTTCCGTGGTGAACGTCAACAAGTTTGTGCTCAATGTTATATTTTTTTTATTAGCGGTTTGAAAAACAGATGTACAATTTGAGATGAAAACCCCTTTCTTGGATATAGATACCTGCCCATCGTCTGCATATGCCGTGTTCTACTCACATGAATCCAAATATGGACTTCAAGATCATGAACAACAGTAATATCAAAGGGCAAATTAGCTTTTAGACCCTAAATCATGGCCACTTATTGCGCTAACTCCCATTGTGTGGCATTTAGAGCTTTTAGACCCTGAAATAGGCCGCAAGTATAATAAATGAATCAAGAGAGGCTTCTTGTTTGTAGAGGGTGTCAATGACTTTCTTACTTTGTCTGTTGTATACCTATAGAACTTTTCAATGTGCAACCGTGCACTATCAGAAACAGGACAGGACATGCATAGTTAATATAATCAAATACATCGCTTGAAAAAGGTTGGGGATCGTAGAAATAGTTAAAAGTATCGTAATGGATTATTACCAAGCTCCCCCCTTGCGGAAAGGCACAATTAGTACGCTAAAGTGAAATAGAGAATAAATTACCTCAATGAAAACAACACGTCCGCATGTAGTGGGCTGATAACAACGATACCGCTTGAGCTCAACAGTATCTACGAAAATATGTTGCCTAACCTTAGTAACATCTCGTCCTTTTGATGATGATCGTGGACATAACACTCGCTCACTCACAAACACTCTTTGAGGGACATCAAGTAGATGTGAATGATGATTTAGTGTAATAGATGTGGTTGGAAATTACCTCTAGAAGGTATATGATGTAAACTATAGCGGAAGCACACTCTAAAACAATTAAAATTAAACTTAAACTTACTTTTACTTAATCTTTCTCTCAATTGCATAAAATAATGGTCAAAAACTTAAGGTTTATGAGTTTTGCCTCAAACTCTGTATCACCCTCTAAGGCAAGACATTTTCTCTCTCAAACTCACTATAAAGAAAATACTAGCTTAGGCTCTTTTTTATAGAAGAGACCTAACACAAATAAAAATCCTAATACTAATTTAATTAGGAAATCAATCATATTATTTAAGTAATTAAAGTAAATAGTAATAACTAAATAAGAAGGTACGCACACGACGTAAAAAACGTCCTATGTGTGGTCGTGGGTAGGACCACGTGGCTCATCAAGGCATCAACTCTCCCCGTCTTTGAAAATTTTGTCCACGAATTTTGAAGGTAGAAAGCCTCGTAACGTCAGCACCTACCTTCGTGACGCTAGCCGAATGCGATGCGTCAACAAGCAAAAGGGACGGGTCAACGTCCGGGCCCCACACGTCAGCAAAGACTGTAGCAGTTTCGTGGAAAAAGCTTGTTGCCAACACCCATCACCAGGCACCACGTGGAAGATTTGCAACCACAAGCAGCTACAAGCGTGTCACCTGACCTGCACGTGCCCAAAACAAATAGATCAAATGATTTGAGTCCAAGAACCAGCCTGGTCCAGGCCGTAAACCAAAGTGAAAACAACCCAGCCAAGCCGGCTCAACCGGGCCCAACCTAATTAGTTTCACCCGGGCTCCATTGCCATTTAACTCGAGCCCAAGGCCTACCACAACAGCACTAGCAACCACCGACACTACCCTTCCAACCGCCACCCTTCCGGTTACAGCACCGACGTTAAGTGTAGTGTCTAAGACTGTTGAGTTAGCTACTAGGATAATGACTCACTCAGTTCAGTGTCTAGGACTGTTGAGATAAACAAGAACAGGTGACAGATGAACAATGTTTGTGGCAAGGGATAGCTCGCTTGAGGGACCAAAGAGTAGGGAGTTCAATAATTTTTTATCAGATTATGAGGACAATGGAAATGAAGTGTAAAAATTGGAGGCCCTTTCAGCTGTTGATGTTCTGGTTATGAGTATTGAGTGAGTATAGAGAAAGAAAAGTGGATGGAGATGCTCTCTGTTAGAATTTATTGATTAAAAATAAAATTTGGGTCTCCGGATTACTATAAAGATTGTCAGGACTTTTATTCCTTACCGCGTCTGGAGAAAATTCATCAGACAAGAACTTAGATGCAGAGTTGATGGGTTAATGAAGACTTCCAGTCATAGGTGTTTGTGTCTGAGTGGGGTTGTGAAGATAGGAAAACTATCTCTATGGAGATGGATGTTCTTAATGAACCAGACTGAAATGGTGATTACAAGATGCTTTAGCTTGACGTTGAGGAGAATCGACAATGAATATCTGTAAGAAATTAGGCTGATATTGTTTTTAACTTTTTGTATAGGAAAGGAGTACAGTGACAAGAGTAGCAGAGATCAACTAAAGCGTTATTGAGGAATTCTTCGGGCTAAAAAACATTGTTGGACAGCTGTAAGCTCGATAGATTTATTTGGGGATATGATGACTATTTGGGATGTAGAGGTAGTAAAGATATTTGAGGATCTGCTATTTGGATACCTTGTGCGATGGGAAGCACTTTGTGCTTTAATCTATGATGATTCTATGTCCTTATTTTCTTCTTCTCTGAGCTTTTTATTTGCCTTCAGTCTTGCTCTTTCTACCTTTCAAAACTTGAAATATAAGGTGAGGAGCAACGAGAACCACTGGGAATAGGTTGATTTACAAAATTATTCGTTACAAGATCTCCTCGTGTTATTCTTTGTCCCAGTAGTTATCTGCTCGAAAATGAAAGCAGCTGCAACTTTTGTTCACAGCATCACGCACATTCATTTACATATGTATCCACATCGTAAAATGTTACTAAATACTTTTGGGCTCCCGTAGTTGGTATAGTTAGTCTACAAAGTTTGTATCTTAAAGCTTAGTTAAAATTGTGGTTGTTAGGAGCTGGCTCACAGGCAACAATTCTTCTTCTGGAAGAACTATAGAAACAACCGGCTGAAGCACATCGTACCACGGCCTCCTCCTGAACCTGTTGCTGCAGTCCCAACTTCAATTCCACCTTTGACATTAGTGCCAAATGCAAATAATGCCGTTCCCACTGCACCTGTCCTTTCTCCAATGCAGTTTTCCATGCCACCTGGATCTGCTCCACCAAAGAACGACTTGAGAAATATTGGCAGCGATCGGAGAAAGAGGAAGTGAGTTATACATCTTTTTTATCTTTCTCATATTTATACATTTTTTAAGTGGAGTATGTGATTTATAAATTGTTAATCCTTGCAGAAAAGAAGGGTAAATCTCCAAGAAAAGATGAGTCCGCCATCCTTGAAGAGGAGATATCTGTTGTACGTTCTTCAATCCAGTTTAGCGGGTTGTACGGGTTAACAATACTTTTTAGTGTCAATCACTAAACTAAGTTTCCGAATTGTGGTTCACATATTGAAAGTGAAAGGGATCAGGTTTGTTCTTATTTAAATTATATGTACTTAGAGCATCTCCAACAGAGAAGGTATGCTATTCCGGTTTTGAATACTAGTATCCGGAATAGCATACCACTTTGCTCCAACAGATTTCTTTTCAAATTCAGCATTTTATTAAAATTGAGACCCACAATATTATTTTATGTGAGAAGATTTTTATTAAAAATTAGGACCCACAATGTTCATTTATTAGAGAGAGAAAAGAAATAAAAAGAAGAAATATTCGTAGGGGGCCCACAAAAGTAGTATGCACATACCACTCTCCAAGTTCCCGATTTGCACACTTTGGAGGGGTATGGGGGTGAGTATGCTGAACACCATACTCTTGTTGGAAAGAGTTTTTGCAAAAGTATGTGAAAAGTGTAACAGCATACCATGCTGTTGGAGATGCTCTTAGCATATATTTTGATTAAGTTAGTTTTGAGCAGTTGTTCCTTTAGATAGACATGGGTTGTCCTTTCTTTTTTTTGCCTTCGGGTTGTTTCTACTTTCATTGAAGTTGTTTACACTCCTTATAGTGAGCCCCTATGATCTCATTGCAATACTAGTTAGTCCAAGTTTGAATCATAAATCTAAGTACAGGTTAATTAAATCCTTCCATTTTCCCGAATCCCTCTATAATGTGCAATGTGCAATGTGCAATGTGCGGGTACTAAATAAATCCGTGTCCTGGTTCTTGTTCTTGTTCTTGTTCATGACTCTGACGATGCAGATGCTTCGGTTTATATTGTTTCTACTTCGATTTATACCAACCAGGAATTTGGATTATTTTTTAAATAAATAATTTTTTTTTATCATGGGGTCTTGCCTAACCCTAGCTTACTTTGCCAAAAAACAAAAAAAATGCCTTTCTGTCTTTGCATTATATAATCAAGAAGAGAGGGAAGAAGAATTGACGGTCTGGCCAGTCTGCTGGTAGCCTGAATACCTCTAGTGGAAAAGAAAAAAAAAATCATCAGAGAGGGAGAATATGAATCAAAATACTGATATATCCTTGGACTTTTAATAAATCTATTTTTCACTGTTCTGTACCCGTGGTACATCCCTTCTTCAGAGAACCATATCTTGAATGAATGAAATTCTATCTCTATCTTACGTTTATGTCTCTATCCGAGGTCGAGAGGGAACGAAGTCACCTTCCATCTACTAGGAGAGACTTCTAACTATTTAATCAAACAAGCAGTCTAAAAACCGCATCTTTTTTTCCCACCTAATACACATGTTAATATCATGACTCATAGACCCGGTGACGTGTTTGCTGCTTGAGGGTAGACTCGTCAAAATATTTGACTCCACTTCACTTCACTCCACTCCACGTCAGTATCGTTACCTAATAATATTAAACTAGTACTACCTGTGGCTCGCCACGACGATTACGTCGACGCGCCTTCGGCGCTAAAGAACTTAGCGTCGACGTAACATCATTGTTGTAGGCACCCTATTTGACAGGGTATTATCATTTGAAGGTGTTGATCGTATTACCATTCTGCCGACAATAAAAATATGTGGTGATACCTTATAATTTATGTGAAAGAGATTATTGGAAAGAGAAATTTCAACACCTTCAAATGCCCCATAATGTATAAGCCTATAATCACAAACTACAAATTTCTGCCACAACTGTATATTCGTGTATAAGAATTAATCTTGGAATACGCTAGTTAAACCATTGTCAGTCTAATTACTTTGGCAGCAAACATTATGATCGTGTTTATTCATTCTTCACAGACTAAAATGAGATTACATTATCTACTTAAACTCAAGACTTCAGCAACAGGTTGGTTTCCGAATACAGTAAGGGAAACTCCTTGAAAGAGCCAGCCAAAGAAAACAATAAAAATAATTGTGGGCTGATTTCGGTGACTTTGGCCTCCGCAAGATCCATGTGTAAATCAATAAAACTTGATACAAATATGTAGTAAGCTTTGATAAAATCTTAATTGATGAATATTTCTCATAAGATATCATGGTTTACATTGACAAAAAGATAAAAAAAATAATCCTAGCCTATAAACAGCCTTTACAATAATCAAACGTACTCTTCCATAAATAATCTTCAGCTAAAAAAATGAGTAAATATTTCGATATCACTTGCTCTCCTATTGAAGCATATATTCTCTCTTCATTTCTTCCAAGACTGAGTCATTTGTGCTGCCAAGGACAACATGGAGACGTAAGATGTAAGCCATTATTATACACATGGATTATAGATTACTAGGATTTCACTCCGCCTACTACGCAAAATTTCATTTCAAAACCGTGTCACTCTAGACATATATGCATTACAAAAGCAGATTTGCTGAGGTTTTATTTTTATCAACTTATATCCATCTAAAATATTAATTCCTTCATTCTGATAATTTGTGCATGTTCAAAAACATTGATAAAATAGTGCACCTAGTAAGCAGAATATAGGAAAAAGATACAAAAAGACACTAAATACATCTTGCAAGTTGTAACATATTTTAAAGGGTAATGTTCAATATATTAGAGGACTAAAAAAAGGAAGAAGAAAAAAAAAATTGAATTGGAAGATGGAACATACATGAGCTTCATTCTATGACCTGACGATGTCATGTAGATCACCCTGATTATACAGTTCCTCCAAAGATCTTAACCATTAGGCAATCTTCCAATCGATGATTTGAAGCACTGACCACTGGGTCAAACCTACAAAGAAACCACAGCCTTAAGATGATTCTGTAGTATAAAATCTTACAATAAACGAAACCTCTTCTAAGAAATGAAAGCACACTTATCTTCTGCCTTGTCATCATAAAATTTCATTGAGATACTTACTGTGACCTGTGGGTATGTTATATGAAATAGAATTCTCTTACATGTATCTTGGTGACACTCTACAATATACATTTGCCTATTGTATTTTGAGCAACAAAAAATAAATCTTATCGTTAGATACTAAAATCTCAAAAATATCAATTTAACCAAATAATCATTGCTAGGAAGTGTTAGAAGACATCTTCGAGAACCAAGGCTTGTTTATCCTCAACTTTCTAGCCGAGGTCCACCTTAATATGAAGTCTAAATTGCACATAACAACATCTATCTTTATATGTTTCTTTTTCATTTCCTGAAAGATATACACTAAACTCGTACTTCCATTGTCGTGATTTCCCTTATGCCAACTTATAATCGCTAACCATGTCAAACTAAACTCCCAACCATAGGACATACTCTTAAGTTATATGCAAGTTGCAGCTTCAGCTTCTATACTTACTTAAAATTACTCCCAAATCAAACTAAACTCGTACTTTCCCTGTCGTGATTTCCCTTATGCCAACTTATAATTACTACATACATTACATACCTCTAGTGTTTGATGGAATTTGGAGATATCGTCAGGATCCATTCCTGGAGGACAATTGATGTAGAAATACGGCTGAAACCCATGAACATTACAGCAAACACTATGCCCTATCAAACATCAAAACCCCAACTTTCCTCAATCCCACTTCATAAAAACTAATTCAAACAAAACAAAACTCAAATCGAAAAAATCAAACCTTTTTTCGTAACACCGAAGACTGCATCTGCTAAGACTTTCTTGCCAGCGGTTAGCATGTACAGCATAAACTTGTCCATCCTTCTAGAGAATTTTAGGGCAACCCATCCGTCTGTTGAGAATGACTTGATTTCTCCAGCAATTCTCTGATGGTAAGGGAAGTAGATGAAAATCAAGAACAAAACACTTACTTGACAATAACAGTAAAGAAGTAAGAGTGAAGGTTATTTACAGTAGGAAAGAGGGAGCAATCAAAGGCCTCATTCTCACTTATGTCGCTAGCACCCTCAAGCAGGTTTTCATAGAAAACGTCTGGGTCGTGACCAACCCCTGTGACAACACCCATTCCTGTCACGACAACTCGCCTTTTTTTTTCTTTGATGCCACTTCCTTAAAAGGTTCAACAGCTACAGCCATCGCTTTTCCTGTAAATATAGTAATTCATTAACATCCATGTCTTACTAATAGGTAGATAAACGAAAACAACAGTCACATTGTATTACATCCACAAAATCCATCTATGTTAGAGCAAAACAACAACTTCATATGATTGACAACAATCAATACCCCATATAATGTTCAACTTCTTAAATATAATTTATGCATCTTAAGACATAACAGGTATATTGTTTACCAACATTGCAAGAAGTATCTTGTAATACCATTTCTCTCTCACAAAGCAGAAATATAGGATTGTCTAAGGATGAAACAATCCAAGAAAATATACCTAAACCACTTAAATGAAATATAATTACCAATCAAACCTATCATATGACAAATTACATAAATAGGAATATTGACATTATGCTGGTATCATTGTTGTTACCATTAAGGACTGCAATATTATTGTTATTGGTGCACACACTCGAAACTACTCTTGGTTGCTGCTGGAGTCAAATTTTGCAAATCACCTTGCATCGGTGGTTAGCGAAACAGCTCGCTAACCATGTCAAACTAAACTCCCAACTATAGGACATGCTCTTAAGTTATATGCAAGTTGCAACTTCAGCTTCTATACTTACTTAAAATTACTCCCAAATCAAACTAAACTCGAACTTCTATTGTCGTGATTTCCGTTATGCCAACTTATAATCGCTAACCACGTCAAACTAAACTCCCAACTATAGGACATGCTCTTAAGTTATATGCAAGTTGCAGCTTCAGCTTCTATACTTAATTAAAATTACTTCCAAATCAAACTAAACTCGTACTTCCCCTGTCGTGATTTCCCTTATGCCAACTTCACTACATACGGCCGAAACCCATGAGCATTACAGAAAACACTATGCCCTATCAAACATCAAAACCCCAACTTTCCTCAATCCCACTTCATAAAAACTAATTCAAACGAAAAAAAAACTCAAATCGACAAAATCAAACCTTTTTTTCGTAACACCGAAGATTCGGAGAATCGCAGCCGGAGGAGAAATCAAACTAAATTTAGAAGAAAAATGAGAAATTAAAGATAAATAAAAATATTAAGTAATTGATATATACCAATTTGCGCATCCACAACTCCATCAAATTTGGGAATTCAGAACCCATGTAGAACTTACAAAAGTGCAATGGGTCGAGCATGCAAAAGGAAATTAGTAACTTTAATCTAGCCATAGTTAACCAATGTACACCCATGTAGAACTGGCAAATGTACAATCGGCTGAGCATGCAAAAGGAAATTAGTAACTTTAATCTAAGCATAATTGGTTGGGCAAATCAAACCATAAGAAAGCCCTTGTTATCAATATGAAAATCGCGATAATTATCGAGCAAACATCAAACCAAAGTCTACCTATAGATATACATACCACATTAGCCTGAAACTATGTGAAATTGCTTCCTGTATATACTTGTTACTTATGTACAACCATGCTTGGATTCATATTCTTGACGAAATGAATAGCCATTGATATGTATCACAATATAAACCAAAAGGAAAATTAATACCAACCACATGTTTTCTTCAAGTCCTACAACTTCATCGTTGTGAAAGTTGTCATTCTACTTTCCTGAAATTCAGTAGAAAGAACACAACACGATGATTAATAAAAAGAAACAAACACAAATCCATCAAAAAATTAAAATGTGCACAAAAAAGATGATCACAATACATTTACAGAAATGGGAAAAACATCCCTGAGAATGAGGAGAACAAATAACAGAGCGCAAAATCTTCCATAAAATACCACCAAAAAGGATACAATCTGAGTAAAATGAGGAAAATTCACTACAACACACCTAATGATCAAAACACAACAATTCTAGAACCAATCAAATTCAGGAATAAAAATGGATGAAACCCTTGATTAGATTAGAGATGAATCCAATAATAGTTAATCACTAAATCAACATTAAATTGAACTAAGCAAACATCATTAGAACATATCAACGCAATTCCAGCAACCCATTCAAAATTTCAATAAGCCAAATAGGAACTGCAAATATCTGGAAATTCAAAAAAATCAACCACAGTAAATTAGATTCTATGATGTTGGGGTATCTTCTTCTTCTCTGTTTCTGATTTGGTTTTCCTGACATGGTAACCATCGCATAGTTGAAGATTGAGTAGAAAGAGAGAGAGAGAGGCAGTGAGCAAAAACATGTGTACAATCGAAACCCTAACTAAGCACAATGTTGAGAGAGAGAGAGAGAGAGAAAGTACCTTTAGAGAATACCATGCTTCACAGAGAGAGAGGCGTTGATGGGAGGGATGGTGAGTTGAAGAGATGAGAGAGGCAGGCCTTGGTCGAGAGATAGACGTGATGAGAAGAGAGTCGGGGAGAGAAGTGTTTTAGATAGTGTGTTATGTTTAGTCTAAATTACCCTTGAGTTTATTTAGTCTAACAAAGTATAAATAAATCTGTCTGTCGATTTTGCTCTTTCCAACAAATCTCAGCCACTCTTTATCTTTGAGACAATGGCGAATATGTTTATAGGAAAAATACCGTTGCCTAATGTATAATAGATAAAATCTTGCTGACGTGTTAAACCTGCGTGTTTCCCGCCATATTGAACTTGATATCCTGCTTTGGCTCTTTATTTAAGCATACTAACTCACTTTCTTTGGACCATTGATATGTATGTTGATGTCAGAAACTTGTAAATGTGTTAATCCGACGGTTGAAAAAGGAGGAAGAAACAAAGTGATTACTGTATTAATTGGTCCAGCGGGATAAGCATCGTCAATACGATAGCCTTTTCTTTGACTTTGCCCCTATTAAGAGCATCTAGTATAGGCTCTCTATAGTTAAAATAAAGTGAAGAAAATACTAAAAATTATGTTTTTAGCCTCCCCAATTGGGTAGTTATTTTAGGTTTTAATACTCTCTCTCCTCAACAATGAGCATAGAGAAAAAAAATTGGGTAGCCACCTAGGACAACTTTATTACGTGGAAAACTTTTTTTAAACTAAAATCAATAGTTAGAAACTGTTTGAAAAATTTAAACTACTTTTTTTAACCTTTTTTGTTTACATGTCATACTTTTCTTTTAACATAGAGTAGTTTTTGGGGAGTCTATTTTTTTGACTTTTTCAAATATTACTTTCCAACTCATCTTGTTAGCTATACTTTAGCTAGGCTACACCTGATGTTCTAACTACTCTTAATTACACATTTAACTTCGCTTTTGCTAATTATTACTTACCATAAATATAATTAATTATGGCATTCTTTGGAATTGGACGAAAAAGAAACATCTACATTAAGAGCATCTACTAAAGTGCCTCACTACTTTGGCTGAAAAAAGGGCAAATCCAAGTTAGTGAGGCTCTATTTCTTCTAACAATACCTGATTTAGATTTTAAATAGGCGCATAACACTTGGGCGCCTGTTTGTATTAATATGCAGACGCCTAACACTTGGGCGCCCAAGTTATTTATAAAAAAAATTAGGCGCCTGATAGACTGAAGCTTCAAGACAAATCTGTTGGTCCTCTCTTGTCAAATTTTGCCCAACAAAGCACTTCTTTTCTGGTATTTTTTTTTCTCTCTTTCTACACACACATTTATTTTAAATTTCCTTGGTGTAATTGAAGTAAATGTATCACATCCAACAATTTGTTACTTGTTAATTTAGGGTATTGACTTGATTTTGTGATTTTTTGGTGTATTTTAGGGTATTGTAAATTTTTCTTAATATTGTGATTTCTTGGTGGAATTTAGGGTATTAATTGAATTTGGCTTTCATAGTGTTGAAATCATCAATTTCCACTCCTCTTGCATCCCAAAGTTTTACTCCAATGTGTTGAAATTAGGGTATTGTATGGAAAATGACGCTGAAAGCGACGAACGCACTTTGGCGTTTGCTAAGAATTTGGCATTATGTTGTAATCATAAGAATTTGACACCCTCTGATTGATTTCAATACTTCCTATTGCCCTGAGTATTGTGGTGGTCTTTATATAAATTAGTATGTATTTATTAATGCAGGATTTGACGATGTCGCTAGAGGAGAAAGAATATGACGGAACCGGCGATGAGGATGGATCCGAGTTTGATTATAGCGAAGGTCATGTTTCCCAAATACGCTTTTTATCGGACAAAAAGCGGAAAATCGATTTTGAAGAAGTCATCAATGTCCACCACTTCCGTAAAATTATGAAGCGCATGACTTTCGGTAACTCACACAACCGGATGGAAATGGTCATTTGTCCACATCAGTTGTTACTACATCGATAAGTTGAAAGGTCCGGCAAGAAGTTGGTCAACCAAAAACCTCGGTAAAATAATGCAAACATGTATAATTATACATAACATGATCGTCGAGGAAGATTATAATAGGTACGGAGTAAGCTTATTGACTGAGCATTTTGTCCTAGACCCTCAACCAATTGACTTGAATCAAGAAGAAGTCCCTTTACAATGATACATTGCAAAGTACGATAAGATGACAAGTTCAGATAAGTATATGACACTTCGAAATGATCTCATTAGGTATTTGTGGAAGCATTAGGGAAACAACTAGCATTTTCAATTATTTATAATTTTTATGTAAACACAACTTTATTTTGATTCTATGTAATTTTAACTAAACATTTTATAAAATTTATTTTAAAATTTTATTTCAATTTCAATATAAATTCAAATAAAAAATAATTAAAAAACTAAACTTTCTCAAAAAGATTATATTATTTAAAATTACCAAACTTCTTAAACAAGGTTTTTAAACAAAATATACCAAACTTCTTAAACAAGGTTTTTAAACAAAGTACAACCAAACTTCTTAAACAAGAATCACTAAAATACTACCAAACTTCTAAAATAAGATTATTCAACTACAGCATCTTAGACATTATTATTAGCTTTAAATATTCTCGCCATAACCGCATTACGTTGTGCCTCCCAATAAATCCTTTAAGTGTCGTCCAAAGTTGACATTTCTATCGTCATCACCTTTTGATCGTTTTAGGCTTGAAATTGAGCTTCTAAATTCACCATGGCCTTTGTCCTCCTTTCTCTTAACTCCATTATATGGGGATCTCTCTCTTTCTTCTTCTTATCTCTCTCAGATATGTACTCTTCTTTCTTCTTATCTTTCTCAGCAACATACATTTTTTTTTCTCCATTCGGTCAAGGCGACTAATAAGAACATTTTGGCGTTCAATGAGAAAATTTTGCCTTTTTTCATTATTATCTTTTAGTTTAGCACTTTTGATGCCGTCAGGACGTTCTGTCTCCTCATCCGTGACAAGTACTGGAGAGTCAGTGTTGGAGCTAACGGGTGTGTCGGGTGTTACCGGAGAAGACATTCCAGAGCTAGAATTTGATGTTTGCTTCATTCGCACATTGCGAGCTAAAGTGTTCGGGTGTTGGTATTACAATATTTTTCAACATTGATGACAACCTAAAACTTTATAAGCTTCTTTATACAACTATTTGCCTTTGCCACATGTTTCATAAATCGTTTTGGTAGCATCGTCCTATAAAATAGATTAAAACAATATAAAAATATATAATTTTGGTAAAAAGAGTTTATAATTTATTAGTAATGACAAATGTTGAATTACTTACCAATTTTCCTTATTACATACCGCTTATGGGACCTTGCATCACATTTTTCAAACAAGTCCCATAAACCTTGCAAACACGATTCATATTCGACCAATGATTTTTTAAAGATGAAATTATACGTTCAACATGTTCACCATCCTGTTGACAAAAATCATGAAATGCATTCAAAACCGAGTCCCAAAAAAATCAAGTTGTTAGTTATTATTTTTGATTCTATCCTCTGAGACATGAACCCAAGCTTTTGCAAGATTTTTACTTTAAATACCCGTTCATTTCAACAGCTGAGACCCCCCCTTCCTCCATTGGTATTTTTCGTGGTCGAGCAAAGTTTGTCTTTGCCTTTTTGTCCATCAACAACCCCCGCGTCTTCGGATTGAGATAAGTCAACCGATTGAGTACCATGTGATTGAGATTGTGAGGGATTGGCAAATGAAGAAGGATGTTGGAATTGAGTGGGAATAGCGAATTGAGAGGGTTATCCCTAATTATTGGGTGCTATAAACGGATAAGAAGGTTGTACCCAATTGTTGGGTGAGTTAAAAGATTAAAAAGGTTGGGATTGAGATGATTGAGGTTGAGGGGAATGAGTGAATTACAACCAATTAGGTGGGATTTGTTGTTGTTGTCCAAAATTGTTAGGTTAATTCAAATTACTCTCGGTAGTAGAATCTCTCTTGTGTTGTATTCGAAGAACCCATCTAATAATTTGCATATATATATATATATAATTAATATTCATGAAAAACTTAAAACCCTAGATTATAAAAATCTAGAAAATTAAAAGGGATATGGTAAAATTAAATAAGAGCTTGCCTTGAGAGATCAACATTTAACAATTTTAAACCTTATTTGATCCCAATAGAGTGAATGAGAGTTGTGGTGCAATTGGGTATGGTTTTTGTTTAAGTGGTGAAGGGATGGAAATGGTTTTTGGAAAAGTGGTGAAAAGAGGGAAATAACTTAGTTTTGAAAGCTCCCACGAATTTAGTCAGTGAAACAAGCGCTTAAGAGTTGGGTGCCTAATTAAAATATATATATATATATGCGCCTAAGTATTAGGCGCCTATTTAAAAATATAACAGGTGCCCAATACTTGGGTGCCCAATCGCGACGTAAAAAAGTAAGGTTGAGTCTTAGATTCCAAGGCTTAGCCTTACTTTTGGATACTCAAATCCAAGGAAGTGAGCCACTGTTGGATGATGAAAATCCTAGGTGGCACCTTGGATTCCAAGGTAGTAAGGCACTTTAGGAGATGCTCTAAATCTATTCCTACATAACACAAATTATAAAACCAAAAAATAGAAAGAACTCTAGCATATGATCATAAGGTCCTGAATTATTGGTCAAGAGTGACACATGGTAAGCTAAAAGAGTGCATTTCTTAGCTATGGGGTAGTATAAGTGGAAAAAAATAAAACATATTTCTCAAGGTTTGTACTACATATGTGCTAGAGTTAGCTTGTATAGCCCAAGGGATTTTATGTCTTTTTACCTGTCTTTAGCCTTTTCCCTTTGTAAAGGTTATTGCCTTAACCCTAATTTTCTACACATATTCTAATTATTAGAGAGTGTTCTTCTCCTTTTATTATCATGGTATTAAGAGCTAGATTTTTTCTCGATCCGCATTAATCAATTGAGAGAGGGCTTGTGTTTGATTCTTCTTTCAATTGCGTTTGGATTTCGAATTTTAAAGTTTGGTACTTCAATTTCATGGATAATCTTGATGAGGGTTTGCTCTAGGGTATGCAAATTTCATCAATCGCTCTCGTTCTCTCCAATTCTGATCATGGTAAGCTTCTTACAGATATTTTTGCCTCGTTTCATCATCCAATTCTAGGGTTTGATATCATTGCCTTGTTTAATCACAAAAATTATAACTTTGGGTTTTCAGTTTTGGTCGTGTTTGTGAATGCTCGTGAGTGTTGATGAATTCTAACTTGGTAGATTGTGCTTGTTAGATATCAGTGTTCGTTGGGGGTTTGCAGATGGTAATTGGATTGTTGATTTGTTTTTGATGTTATGGGTTGAGTTGATGAACTTAGAGTTTCTGCAGGTGGTGCTTGGGCTTATACCTGGTGTTATTGTTTGTGCTTATTTTGGTGATAATTGTTAATTGCATTATTGGGGTTTGCAATTGGGATTGTGCTGCGATTGCATTGGGTTTGGCAGTTGGTTTGTGTGTATGCATTTTTGCTGCCCAATTTACTGTAGGTTTGTTGAAGCTTGGTGATTACGGATTATGGCGTTGGTGTGTGCTGTTAGTATTGGGTTTTTGCAGGTGGGATTCCAAGTTGTGTTTATGATTGTGATTGTTTGTTATGGTTACATATAGTAATTGGATTACTTTTTTGTGTTTTATTGTTTGATTTGGTATTATATATTTATGTAGCTTTGTGGGTTTGAATTCTTGTAGTTGAATTTGTATTTATTATTAATGATGACTAATGAAAAATCAGATTTCTAAGGGATTGGTTTAAAATTGACGGGACCTAATTATGGGTATTGGGCCGATATACCCATTTCATGATAGGTCGAGGGTTATGGGATTATGTTGATGAAACAACAACAAAGCCGTCAGATCCTGAAAAATTGACATATGCAGCTGATTTAAAAAAATGGCAAATGAATAACTCAAAGATCATTACGTGGATCAGCAATTCGATTAAAATCTTAATTGGTATTAAGTTAGCCAAATTCCAAACAGCGAAGGAGAGGTGGGATCACTTGAAGAAGTTATTTACTAAATCAAATTTCACTCGGCAATATCAGTTGGAAGTTGACGTTAGAGGGGTTCGACAAAATGATCGTAGTGTTCAAGAGTTTTATAATGTGATGACTGGTTTATGAGATCAGCTAGCCTTGACTGAGCCATCTGGACTTACTGCTTGCGCTGATTGGATTAAATATAAAGAACAACAATGATTAGTGCAGTTTTTAGCTGCATTACGTGGTGATTTTGAGTCTCTTTGGGGTTTAATTCTTCATTGAGATCCTCTTCCTAGTGTTAACTCTGTAATTAGTGAGCTTCTTGCAGCGGAGTATCGTTTGAAGACACAGATAGGAAAGGGGGCTCTTACTATACCTACTCAGTCAGTTTTAGCGGCTCGGGCAATGCATATGTCTCCGACTTCTTATCCACGACCTCGTGATGAATGTTCATTTTGTCATCAAAAAGGTTATTAGAAGAATCAGTTCCCAAAGAGGTCATTACAGTAATACCGAGGGTCAATACCGTTACCACCCTCACAATAGTATAAAGGTCATTCCCAGTCTCAGTCCTACGGAGGGGCACCTCCACAACAGTACTTTAGACCCCCATCACAAAATCCACAGTGCCCACCTGCACCTCTACCTCATCACGCTGATCCAACTCAGTCTGTAGCATTACCGTACAGTGATGCATCTTTTTATGATGTTGCAGCTCAGATAGAGCATTTTGTGCTTTAGCGTCCTGATATTATTCTATATGTTGGCTTTACCTCATCTGGTGTAACTTCAGACAATTGTCATACAACTTGGATTTTTGATTCTTGTGCCACACATCATATGATCCGTGATCGGTATCCTTTCAAGTCTTATACGTCCTTCATCCATTATTAGTGTTACTGCAGGTAATGGATTATCTATGTTCTTAGTTGGAGTTGGACAGGTCTCCACACCACACTTGTCCCTTATTGATGTTTATTTTCTTCCCCATCTCACTTTGAGTTTGATTTTTGTTAGTCAGTTGTGTCTTTCTGCTTTTTGCTTACTTTTCTGATTCTTATTATTTTGTGCATGATCGTCATACTCAAAGGCTGATTAGGACTGGTCGTAGAGATGGCGACCTGCACGTTTTAAAAATTTTTAGCCATCTACTAGAGCAGTTTCAGCTAGTTCTTCTATTGATTTTTCTTTTTTCGTTTAGGATCTAAGTCTGACATATTTCTACTATAGCAGTTTCAGCTAGTTCTTCTATTGATTTGTCTTTTTCCGTTTAGGATCTAAGTCTGGCATATTTTATTTATGGCATGCTAGATTAGGTCATGTGTCAGGATCTCGGTTGAAGTATTTAGTTGCGACTGGTATTTTAGGAAATGTTCATTGTTATGATATATCAGAGTGCTATAGTTGTAAACTCCTTATGAGCGTTTTTTCGGCAAACCTCCAGATTATTTGTCCTTGAGGGTTTTGGCTGTACATGTTTTGTTATGTACCACAATGTTGGCCATAGCAAGCTTTTTCGTCGATCTATTATGTGTATTTTTCTTGACTACAATGATACTCAGAAAGGTTATAGATGTTATGATCCCATTGGTCAAAAGTTATATGTCTCCCGCCAGGTAGTCTTTTTGAAGCGTATCCCTTTGTATTTGATTCTTGACGAATCACGAGAGATTCACGAATCAGAGTTGCTCTATGCTGATCATTTTCCTGTTAATAATAGTAGTTCTGATATATCTGATACGCTAGCTACACTGCCAATTCCTGAGCATGTCCCAATTACTCATATTTCTGTTGGACCAGTTCCTCGACGTTATCCGGTGCGTGATCATCGTCCAAATGATAAATTGGGTTTTTCCAACTCTTGTTATTCCACTGAGTTTATTTCTTTTTAGTAACTAGTCATGGTCATTCTGAGCCATCTCCTTACAAAGGGGCATGTGTTGATCCTCTTTGGCGTCAGACCATGGATGAGGAACTATCTGCTTTACACAAAATAGGGACATGGGATTTGATGTCGTTACTTTTAGGGAAGCATGTTGGTAATAGTCGTTAGATTTACAAAATAAAGACAAAATTTGATGGATCAGTTGAGCGATATAAGGCCCGCCTTGTTGCTCGTGGTTTCATGCAAGAGTTTGAGATTGATTATGAGGGACTTTTGCTCCCGTTGCAAAGATGACCATAGTTCGTCTCTTGATTGCTATTGCGTCTGCTCGACAATGGGAGTTATATCAGATTGATGTAAATAATACATTTTTGTATGGTGATTTGACCGAGGAAGTGTATATGACTCCTCCTCCATGAGTTTCTCATTCGTCTGGTGAAGTTAGAAAACTTCGTAAGGCTCTGTATGGTCTCAAACAAGCACCTCATACCTGGTTTGAAAAGTTTTCATCAGTTATTCATCAATACGGTTTTCGGAGTAGTAACCATGATTTCGCTTTGTTTGTGCATACAATAGTAGCAGGTAGTGTTTTTTTGTTATTATATGTTGTTGATATGATTTTGACTGGTGATGATAGTATTGGCATCTCCACTTTGAAACTTCAGCTACATATTGAGTTTGAGATGAAGGATTTAGGTTTTCTTCATTATTTTTTGGGCATTGAGGTAGCCTCGTCTCCTAAAGGCTACTTGTTGTCTTAATCCAAATATGTTGTAGATGTTATTGAGAGAGCACGACTTATTGATACTCGGACTAGTAACACTCCTCTAGAGCTTCATGTGCGTCTTACTCCTTATGATGGTGTATCTTTGGGAGATCCTACTTTGTATTGAGTCATTGTTGTTAGCCTTGTATATTTGACTATCAATTGGCCTGATATTACATATGTTGTTCATATTGTCAGTCAGTTTGTTTCGGCTCCTAGAACTGTATATTGGGCTTCTGTCATTCGAATTCTAGGGTACATTCGTGGAACTTTATTTCAGACCTTATTGATTCTG
This sequence comes from Kingdonia uniflora, assembly GCA_014058105.1. Taxonomy (NCBI): domain Eukaryota; kingdom Viridiplantae; phylum Streptophyta; class Magnoliopsida; order Ranunculales; family Circaeasteraceae; genus Kingdonia; species Kingdonia uniflora. Next base: position 3,138,453 of record JACGCM010002784.1, read on the forward strand.
TCATCCTCATCATTAGTTCTTCAAGCTTATTCTGATGCTGATTTGGCAGGGGATCCTACTGACCGTCGATCGACCACCGGCCTTTGCGTATTTTTAGGTGATTCTCTTATATCTTGGCGGAGTAAGAAGTAGGATGTTGTTTCTCGATCTTCTGCTGAGGCTGAGTACCGTGCTATGGCGGTGATTGTAGCTGAGATAGTTTGGCTCCACTGGATTCTGGCTGACTTAGGTGTTTTTCTCTCTTTTCCTACCCATATGTATTGTGACAACAAAAGTGCCATCCAGATTGCTCACAATTCAGCATTTCATGAGCGAACAAAGCACATTAAAATTGAGTATCACTTTACTCGCGATCATTTGCCGAAGGGGACCTTATCTTTACCTTACATTCAGTCTCAGTTAAATCTGGCTGATTTCTTCACGAAGTCTCAGACTGTGTAGCGCTTCCATTTTTTCCTTAGCAAACTCTCGATGTTACTTGCTATACCACCAAGAGTTTGACAGGGGGTGTTAGAGTTACCTTGTATAGCCCAATGACTTTTATGTCTTTTTACATGTCTTTACTGTTTTCCCTTTTGTAAAGGTTGTTGCCTTAACCCTAATTTTCTACACATATTCTAATTATTAGATAGTGTTTTTCTCCTTATATTATCAATATGATCACCCACACATTTACAGACATTGTGAGGGCCATATATGTGTAGTCATTTAAGTCCTTTTCTCCAGGGGTAGGTTGGCTTAGGGGCAGTCAAAAAATAGGAGAGGTTTTTGGGCTCGAATATAACACATTCCAGAATTATGGAAGAGCAGCACAATGTCTAGGCAGGAGGAACAATGTTTGTGAGGGACCAAAGAGTGGGGAGTAAAATAATTTCTTATCAGATGATGAGGACAATGGAAATAAAGTGTTTACTAGGGATGGAGATGTTCTCTTCTAGAACTTATGGATTACTATAAAAATTGTGGGGACTTTTATTCCTTCATATCTAAAGATAATGCATCAGACAAGGACCTTAGATGCAGAGTTATGGTTAATCAAGACTTTCAGTCATAGGTTGTTGTGTCGAGTAGGCTATCTATGGAGATGGATGCTCTTAATGATGAATCGGATTGAAATAGTAATTGCAAGATGTTTTAGCTTGACGCAGAGGAGAATAGACAACAAATATTTGTAGTAAATTAGGCCGGTATAAGTGTGAACTATTAGGAGTTGAGTCCAAGCCCAAGCTAGGAACACAACAGAGTTGGGGTGTCCTATACAGACTCCTAACAAACCCATAGGCCCATTAGGGTTATGGGGAGAGTTGGATTAGAATAGGGAAACCTTCTGGGTTGTCTATATATATATATCGTTGTACTATCTACAAAAAACACGGTTATGATAATTGATAGACGTAGAAATACGTAGGATTAATGCGCCTAAAAGTATTGCTTTGTTAATCCCGATTTATTAATTTCTAATGTTAGTAGCATTTTCTTATTTTCAAGTACTTATCACTATTGGAGCTAATAAGTAGAAAAAAAAACATCTAATAGAAGGTATAAAAAGTTGAAGCATCTCCAACAGTCTCTAAGGCACAAGGAAGATGCCTACATTCAATATACTCGTAGATTTTCTCCATGGAATAAAGATGATGAAGGACTCTACAAGGATTAACATGAGATAGGATTTATCATTATCTGATAGAGTTTTAGAATTGTAAATAAGTCTCTCCTATCACTTATTAATATGAGAGCAATTCTATGTATTTTACACATCTCAATCTCAGGAAGGAATAAAGCTTGCGTTTTTCAGTATCTTTCTATTTCTCTCTATTTTATTTTATGCGTTTAATTTAAGCTGTGAGCAACACCCTTAATGGAGAGCTAATCTCCTTAGGTTAGGCTAAGGATTGAGCCTCTGGTGAAGTGTGCTAAATTGATGTTAATAGTAGTTTAGATCTAGAATTAATCTTCAATTCTTTTATTTGAAGTTGCGAAGAGTTGATCTAGCCATGACAACTCTAAGTTACTATAGATATGAGAAAGATGTCGAATTATATTCGATTGTTTTCACGCTCAAAGGGAATTCTAGATCACCAGAGTTAATGTTCTTCACCTAGCCATGAAAAGGAGTTTATAAACCCTACATTCGATTGTCCATGAACAACGAAGTTCTTACTTAGGGTTTTAGCCACAAACCCTAGATCTTTGACCCGAATAGATCTAGTCATGGCTATTACGTGCGGATAGAAGCTACCGTTTTCATATTATTTAGTAAACTAAGTCAGAGGTGATCCAAAGCCTAGGTTCTTTTCCTTATAATCGTACCGAAAGTTAGTAATTTAGATTAATGTTTTAGATCAAAACCCTTTTATCAAAATTAGTTTAGATTTGATTATTAGTTAATTAAGAAATTATATTTTTAATACGTTTACTCCCCATGGATTCGATCCCTGCCTACCCATATTATATTACGATACCCGTAGTTTTGTGCGGGGTATTTAAAGACCAAGTTTTTCTCGCATCAAAATTGGCACCGTCGCCGGGGAGGCAACGGTCTATTAAATCATAGTTTTTTTTAATTTTAGCTAATTTATTTTCTTCTTTTTAGTTGTTAAGTTTGCCAATTTATTTATTTTATGTTTAGATTTCTGAGATTTCTTTTCGAATAAATTAGTCTCAAAATTTTCTTATTAGCGGTTTTAGAGATATTAATTTTGGAAGAAACATACTCAGTTTTCATCGAAATATGTGTTCCTGAATGTTTAACAGTTTTTGACCATCTACACTTCATAATTTAGGAATTTGTTTATGACATAAGTTCTAGATAATTCAAAACCCTTTCCGAATTGCTATAGATCATATTTTTATGTTTAGCCGTTAGAGAGTTACAACCTTTTGAAACAACAGTAAAAGTAGTCTCAGTAAAGGACACCGCTGTTCATTAATCGGTTATTTTGAGCGGTAGGGAAGATAAATTATAGAAAAATTTCTTCTTCAATGTTTTTTCTTTCTGAATTATATTTCCAAATTGGTATTATTTAATGTTCTCTCTCAACTTAGCTGAACGATATACGCATTTGAAAATCAGGACGTCATAGACTGCAATAAACTTGAAAATTGAATTTATAGTTTTGTTGTCGTAAGTTAACTAATTATTATTAATTTCTCTTATTTTGTAGGATAATAACAAAGTTGGTACTCAAAGATCGTGAGGAATTTACAACATCCATTGACAAACTTCTCTCTTAATCCTTCTTGTGCCCTCTAAGTGAAGGGAAATTTCCTTCTTTCGCCCCTTAGGTTGGTCTTCTCTTAAAACTTGACATATAAAAGGGGTTTATCACCGCTCTGCCCAGACATTAGGAAAGTAAGTCGTGTGGACTGTTCAAATACACGTTGCTCTTAAATTAAAAAATTTGTTGTGTTTGGATTGACCTGTTATCGTGTTTCAATTTTGGCTCCATGCTTAACATAGTAAATGTTTTTAACCGCTAGGGCTCTTTTACAGGATTTCATCACCCAAAGGAATCTCCAGTGAGTGGGACCTCCCACCTAGGGATACGGAGAAATTTGTATCACACGTTCCTAACTGTCCCAACCTTTAAATTTAATTAAAACTTAAAAAGCTATTAGTAAGATTTCCAAGGGATTTCATCACCTAAGGAATTAGGAGGTACCGGACCAGGGTACCAACACGGATTCATAGGAACCACTTCAGCCAAGCGCTGCGAGCCATCGGTTGTTAAGCGACGTCACCGTTCCGTGTGAGTCACGTACAATAAGGCGAGGCACACTGGCATGAGGACTGATGCTCAAACACTAAGACCGCTGTTAGCATAGTAAAGCTTTCGTGTTAGGAATCATACACTAGCCCGACCTACCCAGTTTGATTAGCATCTAGATTAGGATTAACTTAGTTAATTTAACTTTAAAAACCGTTGATGTGTTTATCTTAAATTGTGTGTTTAAATTCCCGTTGAATTTTAAAATTTTATTTAATTTCATTAGTAGTTGCCCAAGTAAGATCGGATTAGGCAACACATTGATATACCACCGATTCCTAAAATAGCTATTACGGCTAACCAAGTCCAATAGGAAGACCTCTAGGCCATAAACGACCTTGAAATTGAAAACGATTTTCTTCCTGAACCAATGGGTGACAAGTCACTAAGGGATCTTTTTGCTCCCGTTTCGAAAAACTCGCCAAAATATATTAAGTTGCCAGTAATTACGGCAACCTAGTTCGATATCAAGCCTACGATTTTGAACCTAATCCCTCCTTTTCATGGGCTCGATAACCAAGACCCATACTTGCATATCGATGAATTTGAGTCTATCTGCCAAACGTTTCGATGTAAGGACATATCAATGGAGTATATCTATTTACTCATTTTCCTATTCTCTTTAAAAGATATGGCAAAACGTTGGTTGAACTCTCTGCCATCCGAGTCAATTGACAAGTGGGACACCTTTAAACAGAAGTTTAAAATCAAGTTTTTCACCATGCAAAAAACTGACCTTTTAAAACGTGATATCTCTGATTTCCTTCAAGAAGGCGGAGAAAATTTTTACGAAGCATGGGAACGTTTTAAGGAAAAATTGTTAAGGTGCCCCCATCACAGTTTCGAGAAATGGAGACTAATCGAATTCTTTCTGCACGAGTTAACTCTTTCAACCCATGAATCAATCGAAGCCCGTAGCTCAGGAAAATTCTAAGATATGGATGAAACTGCTGCATATGCATTTCTTGATAAATACGCTGAGGCATCCCAGCAATGGAACTTTACTTCTCGTGATCGTAGGCCCATTAGAAAAGGAGGCATCCTTGAATTACCTGAAAGCCTCGAATTAAAAGTCCAACTGGACTCCCTTACACGTAAAGTCGAGGCTATGGCCGTAGGGAAAGTAGCGGCCCCTAAACCAGCTTCTATTCCTGGGGTCTGCAATTTATGCAATGATCCGACCCATTATGCACACACATGTCCACAACTCTATGAGTTAATTAATTCTAACCCGGACCACGTTAATGCTATCTTGGATAATTAAAGGAGACAACACCAAAATAGTTTTGGTAGATCTCCTTGGGAAAGTAACCCAACATTTTTTTGAAGAAGTCAACCACAAGGACAATCCAGTTATAATCCTCCACCATATCAGTAGAATCAAACATACCCAACCAAACAAGCCCACCCAGTTAGTTTAGAATCCACACTCCAACAGTTTATAACAGAGATTAGGGGGGTAACCCAACAAAATTCTAGAGAACTTTTATAAATGCGAGCCTTTACACAGAAGCTAGACACCCAAATATGACAAATAGCAAGCCAATTAAGTGAATGAGAAAATGGAAAATTCCCTAGTCAACCAATTGCTAACCCGAGGGGCGCCTTTGAGGTTCATACCCAACAGAGCTCACCTGAGAACATTGAAACTGCCCAAGTAGTTATGACCCTTCGGAATAAAAGAACTATAGAAACTCGACCAGACCCTATACCGCCAACTATGAGCAATTTAGTTCCCAAATCTCAGGAAAAAGCCCATGAAAATCTAGCATCTAGGCCACATCATGTTCCAACTCTATCGGACCTAGTAGACAAGCCTTATGTGCTTAGGGCCCCATTCCCTAACCGACTTGTTCCTGCCAAAAAGAACGAAGGCGTGAAAGATATTCTCGAGTTATTTAAATAAGTACGGATTAACATACCGCTCTTGGACGCTATCGATCAGGTTCTATCATATGCTAAATTCCTTAAGGAACTGTGTACAAAGAAATGTAGAACCATAGTTAGGAAGAATTCATTTAGTGTTGAACAGGTTAGCTTTATCCTACCATTTGAAATTCCGATCAAACAAAAGGACCTGGGCTGTCCCACCATTCCCTTAGTAATAGGAAAATACTACATCCAGCAGGCCCTCCTTGATCTTGGGGCTAGTATAAACCTTATTCCATTTTATGTTTATGAGAACCTCGATTTAGGCGAACTTAAGCCCACCAAGATACAACTTCAACTCGCTGATAGATCTATCAAAACAACTAGGGGTATTGTTGAGGATATGATAATTAAGGTGAACGAATTTTACTTTCTAGTAGATTTTATAGTCCTTGATACACCACCGATTTCGAATATCCATGGCCAAATCTCTATTATTTTAGGTCGACCTTTCCTAGCTACTTCCAATGCTATAATCAATTGTAGAAATGGAATAATGAATCTAATATTCGGTAACATGAACTTGGAACTAAACATTTTTAATGCCATGAGGCAATATCAGGATTCTGCTGAAGAGTGTAATATATTAGGTACCATTATTTTTGAACATTTTAGGGATGACCTTTTAGAAGATTGTCTGGAGGACAACATCGTTGGTATTCACGAGTCAATCCTAAAAGACATTTCAGTTGTTCTTGAAAATAATACTCCTGCATACACTTCTCCTCATCGGTATACTCCCAAATTCGAGTCACTCCCTATGTCTTCTTACCCCCCAATTTCTTCTATTGTGTTACCGCCAAAGCTTGATCTTAAAGTACTTACAGATAATCTAGGATATCGGTTCCTCGGGCCAAACAAAACTTTTCCCTTTATCATTTCATCTTCATTGGACTTAGATCAGGAAAATAAACTCCTTGCCGTACTAGACACCCACAAAAAAACAATTGGATGGTCAATAGCAGATATAAAAGGAAAAAGCCCATCAACAGTTATGCACAGGATACACTTAGAAGAAGGATCCAAAACATCTCGAGAACCACAATGACATGTGATCCCTCCAATGAAGGAGGTAGTAAACGCAGAAGTTTTGAAACTTCTTGATGCGGGTATTATTTATTCCATCTCCGATAGCTCTTGAATAAGCCCAGTCCAAGTGGTACCTAAGAAATCAGGTATTACTGTCGTAAAAAATGCAAACAATGAACAAGTACCCACCTGCACTCAGACAGGATGGCAAGTTTGCATTGATTATCAAAAGCTAAACGCGTCCACTCGAAAAGACCATTTCCTATTACCATTCATGGATCAAATATTAGAATGTTTAGCTGGTCATTCATTTTACTGTTTCCTGGATGGTTATTCAGGATACAACCAAATTTTAGTAACCCCCGAAGACCAAGATAAAACTACTTTTACTTGCCCATTTGGAACTTTTGCCTATTGTCGCATGCCTTTTGGCCTATGCAATGCACCCACGACCTTTCAACGGTGTATGTTAAGGATTTTCTTAAATATGGTAGAAAAGTTTTTAGAGGTCTTCATGGATGACTTTTCCATTTATGGCTTCACATTTGATGAATGTCTTCTAAACTTAGAATTGGTCTTGATCCGGTGTAAAGAGAAAAACCTAATCCTAAATTAGGAAAAATGTCATTTTATGGTAAATCAAGGAATAATACTCGGCCATTTGATATCATCTAAGGGGATAGAAGTTGATAAAGAGAAAATTGATTTGATTTATTCTCTACCTCCTCCTAAAACAGTGAAGGACGTTCGCGGATTCCACGGGCACGCAGGTTTTTATCGACGATTCATTAGAGACTTTAGCAAAATCTTATGACCTTTATACAATTTACTTGCTAAGGACATCTATTTTGATTTTAACGATAAATGTTAGAAGTCTTTTGAAATACTTAAGCCCTCATTGACCACATCACTGATTATCCAGCCACCCGATTGGACCTTACCCTTCAAAATTATGTGTGACGCTTCAAATTATGTCGTCCGTGGGTGCGGTGTTAGGACAACGTTTTGAAAAAGCACCCCATGTCATTTATTATGCGAATAAAACACTGAATGATGCTCAAATTAATTATACGACGACTAAAAAAGAGTTGCTAGCCATCGTCTTCACGTTAGAAAAATTTTGATCATACATTTTAGGGTCAAAAGTCATTGTGTACTCTAACCATTCAGCCCTTCGATATCTTCTTCAGAAAAAGGATGCTAAACCACGTCTTATTCGTTAGATCCCTTTACTCCAAGAATTTGGCCTCGAAATATGTGATAAAAAGGGAGATAAAATGTTGTTGCCGACCATTTGTCACGTTTGATAGTTGACCACATTAGCGGAGACCTTCCTATTTCTGAGCATTTTCCCGATGAACAGTTAATAAATATTAATAGGGCACCCTAGTTTGCCGATATAGAAAATTACTTAGCTGCAAGGTACATACCACCAGATTTGAGCAAACAAGATAAAAGAGATTTAAAACAATCTCTAGACGACTTATTTGGGGGGATCCCTATTTATTTAAAGTTGGCGCCAATCTAGTGATTCGTCGTTGTGTCCATGAAAATTACAAACCCGTTGGCATGCCCCGTTTGAAGTCGTAAACATACACCAAAATGGTTGGACTGAAGTAAAAAATTATCATACTGGGAAAAATTTTAACGTCAATGGCCAACGTCTTAAAACTTATCTCGAGACAATCCCTTTAGAAAATTTCCCTGATATAGATCTTTGCGTGCCCAAATATAGGGAATTGCCCGTCCCCAAATAATTCCTTGACTTCACATAAGTTTGGGGGTACGGGAGTTTTGTCTGGCTGAAGACGATAAACTTAGCGCTTTCTGGGAGGCAACCCGCAACACATTCAGGTGAGAAATTTCAATTTTCTTTTCCATTTTTATTTTTTGTTCTCCAATATTAGGGGCAATATTTCATTTAAGTTTGGGGGTTGGAAAATCATTTTTTAAATATATTTTTTTGAAGAAAAGTAAAATAATGACACTCTTAGCAATTTATGATGTACTTTTGATAAATTTCCAACATTTAGACTGAATTTATTTTGGCATAAATATTGGGTGGGAAACCCGAATAAATCTAAAAAAAAACCAAGATCTTAAAAGTTTGCAAGTATACACTAAAATATTTTTACACTATCTTAAGTTAGATGAACTATATTTTAATTAGCGACTAACTCAAGTTAACGTGGTATATTTTGAAAACTTGCACTTTATTATAGTTTTGTAATTGATGCATTCGATAGGTTATTGGCCAGTTTTAGGGAAATCTAGTATTTATGTTAGGAATAATTTTCTCCAAGTGAGACAGCTGCCAAAGAATAAGTTCAATCCCGAAAGAAAAAAAGCTAAAGTTGCTCCTAAAACTTTCACGCTGCAAGGCTACTCGCATGATTAAGAGCTGAAAGAGGAAAAATTATCACCAATCTCGAGTATGACCATGAACTATGTAAAAGGAGCACGGGAAATGTTACTTATGAGAATCCTGAGTCTAGGTTACGAAGGGGTACCAAACCCCGGCAACCTTAGTCAACTGACGGGGATTGTCGACTGTAAACTCCTTGTTACGGAGGCTTCACTAAGAAATAATGTACTCAAAAAGGCTATAAAAATAAGTTACCAGGGAGTAAAATTGACTAAGGCACTTGTCAAACTGACCGTTGAATTTATTCCAGTAAGTACTCGACTACCATACACTGACTCAATGATTCTAGACAATATATTAAGCAATAAAACTATCTTCACAATACACTCAGATATATCTCTAGTAAAATACTTGAATTTCTTTCTAATCATGATGTAGTATCTCTAGTTTCGGATAAGTACAATATATTATATGGTATACTCAGGGAATAAAATGTTTTAAAGAATTTCCTGCTTGCATATTTTTGTCATAAATAAATTGACAGGAAATGAGTCTCTTGTTATTTAGAATTGCCATAATGTCATTATTGACTTTTGCGGGTATAGTCATTGTAAACCTTCACGAGACAATACTCGTCCACCAGGGACACCTGGGGGTTTAACGGCTTGTTGCATAAGCTAAATGCAATCGCGAGTCCTGCGAAAGTGATTTCCTTTCTTAGTTTAATTTTATTTCTTTACTTCACTCGGGACGAGCAAAATGGTAAGTTTGGGGGTATTTGATAGACGTAGAAATACGTAGGATTAATGTGCCTAAAAGTATCATTTTGTTAATCCTAATTTATTAATTTCTAATGTTAGTAGCATTTTCTTATTTTCAGGCACTTATCACTATTAGAGCTAATAAGTAGAAAAAAAAATCTAATAGAAGGTATAAAGAGTTGAAGTATCTCCAGCAGTCACTCAGGCACAAGGAAGATGTCTACATTCAATATACTTGTAAATTTTCTCTATGGAATAAAGATGATGAAGGATTCTACAAGGATTAACATGAGATAGGATTTATCTTTATCTGATAGAGTTTTAGAATTGTAAATAAGTCTCTCCTATCTCCAATAAATATGAGAACAATTCTATGTATTTTACACATCTCAATCCCAGGAAGGAATAAAGCTTACATTTTTCAGTATCTTTCTCTTTCTCTCTATTTTATTTTATGCGTTTAATTTAAGATGTGATCAACACCATTAATGGAGAGTTAATCTCCTTAGCTTAGGCTAAGGATTGAACCTCCGGTGAAGTGAGCTAAATTGATGTTAATGGTAGTTTAGATTTAGAATTAATCTTCAATTCTCTGATTTAAAGTTATGAAGAGTTGATCTAGCCATGACAACTCTAAGTTACTACAGATATGATGAAGATGTTGAATTAGCCATATTCGATTGTTTTCACTCTCAAAGGGAATTTTAGATCACTAGAGTTAATACTCTCCACCTAGCCATGGAAAAGAGTTTTAGCCACAAACCCTAGATATTAGACCCGAATAGACCTAGTCATGGCTATTACGTGCGGATAAAAGCTACCGTTTTCATATCGTTTAGTAAACTAAGTCGGAGGTAATCCAAAGCCTAGGTTCTTTTCCTTATAATCGTACCGAAAGTTAGTAATTTAGATTTATGTTTTAGATCAAAACCCTTTTATCAAAATTAGTTTAGATTTTTTTATTAGTTAATTAGGAATTATATTTTTAATACGTTTACTCCCCGTGGATTCGACCCCCGCTTACCCTTATTATATTACGACACCCGTAGTTTTGAGCGGGGTTTTTAAAGACCGAGTTTTTCTCGCATCAATAATCAATAAATCTCTTTCTCTATTTTTCTCTTGCTCATACTTTACTATTATTCTGCTCTAGATTGATCATATTCCAACACGTTTTCAGCATGCAAGCTCTAGGAACGAGAAAATCAGATCTTTCCGTCTAATCAGAGATTACACGGAAACCAAGCGATCAGGAGAAAAAGTATTTTACGATTTTTTATACCTATACTCAGATCTATAATATATCATAGATCAGCATGTTTCAAAATCCTATTTTTTCCCTATTTATTTCGAATTAAAAACTAGGGTTTTTAGTGTTTTTTACCCTTGATAAATAGCTATTTTCGAACCTATATATCTTTCACTGTGAAGATCATATGGGGCCGAGATTACTTCGGAAGGATAGCCTATTCCAAGATCTTTCCAACGATATATGGCACGTCTCTGGGAGATACCCCAATCGCAAGGAATCGCTCGTTGAAACTAGGCAGTTTCACGGCAAAAAACGGCATTTTTTTTGCCGCTGGCGTCATCAACTTTTTTTTAATTTTATTTTTATTCAAAAATATTTTTATTTATGATGTCAACCTTATCCATAGTGACGTCAACAGTGACACGTGTCGAGGACGCGTGACTCATTGACGTGGCATGAATCGCGCGTGGCACGTGTGGCATGCCGTGACGCGTGTGGTATGTGATCGTTACCGGAAGTGACATGTGGCAGTAGCCGGACTGTCACCGGAGACTGGCTACCGGCCGGTCGCCGAAACTTTGCCAGAATTTTGACCAGAAAAATCGTCGAAGGTTTCCCAGAATATTATCCCCGGTGACCAGAATATTCTTCCCAGTTATCGGAATATTTATTGACATCACCGGTTCAGTGTACGTGTGTGACACGTGTGCGTGTGTGATACGTGTGGTGCACGTATGGGGCACATATAACCGGGTCAGACCAGTTCAGACCATGTCAGACCAGTCCAGACCTTGACCCAGACCGAATCAGACCGGTCCGGAACCGGTCTGGACACTAAAACGGCTTCAAATAGCCCAATTTTTGGTCAAATTGAGCCCAATTCTTTTTGAAAAATTCCTATTGACTGGACCTACCCTGTGGGGGACCTATTTTGTTTTTTTTATACAAAATATTTTTTAATTTTTTTTAGGAATATGTGCCTCGTATAGAAGCATTGGCTTACTTATATGTGGTATAAGTACATGGAGTAATAATACCTATTTAAGTATCTTTACGATAACTAATAAGATATTACTGGTATGCCTCTAGGATACTAATTATCATGATTGGGGATCACAGATAATGCGAAACTAAGACTAATTTAGCATGCGACTGTGAGTCATATCTAAATCACAGTTCATTGTCAGGAATAATTAACTAGAGCTCAATTTGGAATTGACTTAGTCTTATTTCTAAAAACTTGGCGTCTGAGGAACCAATTTTTTGTATCTAGGTGCAATTAGATGTTACAAGCATAACATTTAGAGGTATATATGCATTAATAACACCCTATAATACCCTAGACTGTTAGTTCAAAGATAGGCCTAATCAACCTATCTTGTGAACCTAGCTGACTTCGGGATAAAACCACTTGTCAACTAAACATCTAATACCCTTCATATTTGTAGCAAATGGTTCATTTGGCTAGAATATACCTACCTTTATAGAACTTACGGGCTTAGAAAACCCTAGTTCTCAGAATAAGGACAACACACATTTTGTGGTTTTGAATAGCTGTCTTGGCTAAGACTCTATTAAAACACACTTTAAAGGTTAAGATCACCATTTTATGGGGTAAATTTAAGATTTAACGCTTCATAGGATATGAACAAGGTTCACCTATAAATAATGATTGAGAATCATTGACTTCAATTATATAAATTGCTTTTAGTAATGATTGGACTTCATGTACTTCCGAAGGATTTCATGAGGAACGCACACATCTGGTGATTTTGAATAGCAATATTGGCTAAGATTCTATTAAAACACACTTCTCAGATTATGATCGCCATTTTTACTTAGTTAAAATTTGGGATTTATTTATTAGAAAATAATTTCATGAGTTTTAGAATATGAACTGGGTTCAACTATAAGATGATTTGGCATCATTTATGTTTCTTTATTCTAAGTACTATGATTTGCCTTTAATGCAATTGATATTTTATCAAGATCATGTATTATCGATGTATGCGATACTCAATAATGTTGAATTTCAACCATTGCAGCTCACAGGAGCCAATTACCTCACTTGGTGCATTGGTGCTGACTTAATCTTAAAGTCACTTGGTCTGTAGAAGACCATCGTCATTGGCAACAAGAAAGATCCCATGGACAATGCATGGGCATTATTTATCCTCCGTCATCATATTCAGGATGACCTGTAGACTTAATACCTCAACAAAGTTGAGCCAGCTGACTTATGGACAAGCTTGCCGGGGCGTTATGGTACTCATAAGACCATTATGCTCCCAAAAGTGAAACACCAATAGAACACCCTTAGGTTCCAAGATTTTTGGACGGTAGCCGATTACAACTCAGCAGTCCCTAAAATTACTTCTACACTTGAGTTGTGTGAGAAGGTCACTGATGCTGAAATAATATAAAAGACTCTATCAACCTTTCATGCTAGTAATATTGCAATCCAGAGGCAATATCGGCGAGAGAACTTGAAGACTCATGAAGTCTTGATTCAGGCACTACTCTTCTCTGAGCAGAATAATGAACTTCTGATGAAGAATCATGCTATGCGGCCTTCTGGGAGTATGTCGTTGCCTGCGTCAAGCAATGTTTAGTTTCAGGGAAACAACTCTGCACGTTGGGGATGAAGATATTGAAGGGGCAGGAAAGGCTACCAGGGATACAGGATGGGTGGGAACCTGAAACCCCTTGGCCCTAGGAGCGGTAAAGGATTTAAGAAATCCTGGACACTAGGCAATGCGAAGAAGGAAAAGAAGATTGATCAGGGATCTACTTGCTTTAACTGTGGTAACACAAGACACTGGTCACGGGTATGCCATGTATCATAGGTGGCTGCAGATGACAGAGTCCGAACCCACCAGGAAGTTGTTGACACTAACTCCGCCCCTCTAGAGTGCCCAGCGTCAGACTTCTTCGACGACACTGATGTCGTCATGGATCAACATACGGAGTAATTCGTAACGATTTTCCAGTAGTCATGTGATATCACATTATAGAGAACACTATTAGTTTCTTTTCTAGATAGACTTGATTTACTATTTGTGCTCGTAACATACATGAGATTCTCAATTTGTTCTAAATTATGATTACTTGAATTTATTGCTTAGGAAGTAGTTAAATTCCATGTATGATAGTTGATCTACTACATACAACCTGCCTATAGCTCTCTCTAGTCATTGAACATGACCGATAATTGGATGAATGGCGGCATATGTCTCAGAGACATTTAGTACCACACACTCAATCCTTTTGAGCTATGCATATATTTCTTGTTTAACCTTGTGCATCAGGGATGGCACAAATATCATTGGCACAGCCAACATGATAGAATACACTAAGTGCGTCACGCAATTACTCTCTAACGGTACGATACAGGGTATCTAATCTACTTTATAAATTAGTAAAACCAGCCAGATTTTACTTAGTTTAGGGAAATACATGATAATGTTTATCACGTAGTGACTATCGAAGAAAATGACAGACTAGGTTCAGTGCATTCACTCTATGTCTAAAGGTTAGAACACGCCATTGGAACCATTTCCAATACACTCCTCCGGCTGGGATAACGAGGAGGATTATGGGAATTACATCTCAACTTTCTTTGAATGGAGAGACGATCCAGAGAGTGTATGTGTAACGATTACTTTTAAGGAATATCTTTTATGACCAAGGTGGAGTGGGATCTCCAGCCTTTGCTCCAACCGCATCTTGGAGACCCATGTGGACCATTCCATCCACAGTGGTACACTTAAATATTTATGGTCATTAAAAACACATCTAGGGGATGGTTCTAGGAATGCAACATTAGCACGACTTCTCACTTAGATCATTTGATCGCAGGCTCAATTCTTGGATTAGCCGATCAAAGTCGATCGATGCGACTTGACGGGGGCTTGAGAGTGTGACTAACAAGCTTTTGATGATTATTTTACCGCTAAATAGGATAGATGATTGAGCATCGTGAGTACCCCATACCATACCCAACTCAGGATTGGCGGAGAACCTAATCCAACAATTTTTGATAATTGCTAGACCACTGTTATTACGATCACAGCTTCCAGCTAGTGTGTGGGATATGCATTTTTGCTCCCGCAACACTGATTAGGGCTCGTCTCTTAGCAAATCATCAAAATATTTTTTCCCAAAAGTGACTAGTAACTGGGTCGGAACCCTGTGTCGCCCATCAACGAACATTGGATGTTCCGTACAAGTGCCAATCACACCAAAATGTAAGAAGATGGGACCCTCCACGTCGGCCTGGTATTATGTGAGTTATGATTCGAATTTATCACTGGATATTTGGACCCACTGGCGACGTATATCCTGCAGGGCAGATAATTGTCACTTTGATAAGACGATATTCCCAGCATTGGGGGGAGAAATGACAGTCAATGCTGAGGATATTTCTAAGAAATCTTGGAAAACACCATCGTTGTCTCATCTAGATCCCTATACATAAGTTAGGTGACAATAAGATTCAACGGATTTCAAACCTCCAATAGATCGTAAATGATTTGCTAGGCGCATTCATAGGCACTATTAAACTACCGTAAGTGTATGTTCCTACAAGTAATACACCTACACAGCAGAACGTTCCGGAGGAATTAGTACCGCAGCAGAATGTTCTGGGGAATTAGTACCGTAACCGAATCTAAGACTTACGCTTAGTGTGAAGCACCATTGGAAGAAAGTATTCTGAGCCGGGGAGCTGCAGAATAAGGGACATATATGACTAATGGTGTACCGCAGCAGAATGTTCTGGGGAATTAGTACCGTAACCGAATCTAAGACTTACGCTTAGTGTGAAGCACCATTGGAAGAAAGTATTCTGAGCCGGGGAGCTGCAGAATAAGGGACATATATGACTAATGGTGTAGTCATTTCATCAAGGATGGAACCACCCATTTACAATGTATTTATATTCGCTGCTGTACTCGCCATCAAGGATAAAGATTCAGAACCACTTATTGTAAACGACTGTGTATTGTTGTACATTAACAAAAATAGGTATCTGGAATCCAAGCGAAACTCAGCTTATGCATAATGCAAAATGATATCATTGAGCCTATTGGTTAAATGGGAATGGTACGGAAATACAATTAACTCGGATAAATAATATGGTCAAGGCAAGACTAGTTGCCCAGGAAATCTTTAAGAGATCTGGCATCGATTATAGTGTGACCTATTGCCCTGTTATGGATACTATAACGTTTCAGTACTTATCAGTCTATTAAGCTGTCAAGGATAAGCTAGACATGCGTCTGATAAAAATACCGCTTATCTATATGGGAAACTAGATACGAATATATACATGAAGCTACCTGGGAAGGTATAAGCTTCTGGAAGCAACTAAGCCCGACACACGAGGTGTGTACGTAATAAAACTGAAAAAGTTATTGTTAAGTTGAAGCAATGGGCCCATGTGACATAGTTAACTGAGAATTTGAAGGTCAAGGACTTTGCAAATATCCTTATATGTCCATGTATTCTTATACATAAATTAGCTTTAATATCATTATAACAGTGTACTAAATGATTTGGATATCATTAAACCTCTCTGGGGAGATCGCAAGAGCCGCCGAATACCTTGGGAAGGAATTCGACATATAAGTCCTTGGGAAATCAAGAGTGTCTCGAGTTGTAGATTGAACATCTTAATAGTGGTACTCATACACCAAGCAATATATATCGAAAAAGTTATCTAACACTTTGATATAGATGTAGGACACGGTGCTAAGTCGTTTATTGCGCGTCCAACACTTGGGTGTGGATAACGACATCTTTCACCATCTTAATGGGGGGGGTAGAAACTCCTAGGGTCGTGGTGCCATAGCAAGGAGGTGTTTTGCTATAGTTAGCTGGGTATACTAGACCCAATGACTTATTCGCAGTGAACTATTTAGCTTGCCATAGTTCTGTTCCTACCCAAAGGCACTGGATTGAGATCAAGCACATTCAGAGATATCTCATCGACACGAAAGACTGGGGTCTGTTCTATCCACAACTTGGCAAATGAGAAATTATAGGATACGCCGATGCAGGATATTTGTCAGATCCACATAAAGGCCGATCACAATTGGGTTATGTATTCTTGTATGGAGATACTGCGATTTCATGGAGGTCAGTAAAGCAGACGATGGTTACTATATCCCCGAACCACGCAGAGATTCATGCATTTTATGAAGCCGTCAGAGAATATTTTTGGTTGCATTCAATGATCAACCATATTAATGGGAGTTGTCGTCTGAATTCTATCCACGATAAACTGACGATACTTTATGAAGACAATGCAGCTTGTATCGTTCAAGTCAAAGGCGGATTTATTCAAGGTGACAAGATGAAGAATATTTTACCAAAGTTCTTCCACATACAAGAGTTGCAGAAGACGAATGAGATCAATGTTGTTCAAGTCCATTCAGAAGATAACCTGGCCGATCTATTCACTAAGGCTCTTACATATCCTACATTCAAGAGATTAGTTCATGGAATCGGTATGCGCAGTTTACAAGATTTATTATCTTAGGGAGATAAATCTCAGGGAGATCAACATCTGGGGGAGTAGTCCTAGCCTGATGTAGACACAAACGTGTTGTACTATTTTTCTTGATAGCGCAGTTTTCATCCTCTGAGGTTTTACTGGCTGAAGGTTTTGATGAGGCAACGTATACGCGTCCATAACCTATACATGGCATATGATTGCACTCTTTCCCTGCACAGCTTTTTTCCCATGGGGTTTTGCTAGGTAGAGGTTTTAATGAGGCAAGTCATCCTAGTATGAAACACCCCAAGGGGAAGTGTTAGGAGTTGAGTCCAAACCCAAGCTAGAAGCCCAACAGGGTTGGGGTATCATATACAAACTCCTAGCAAACCCATAGGCCCATTAGGGTTATGGGGAGAGTTAGAGTAGAATAGGGAATCCTTTTGGGTTGTCTATATAGATCACTGTACTATATACAAAGAATACGGTTATGATAATCAATAAATCTCTTTCTCTATATCTCTCTTGTTCATACTTTACTATTATTCTGCTCTAAATTGATCATATTCCAACATGAACATCTTATATTGGAAAGGAGTACAAAGACATTACATCAATATGCCTTTGGGCTTTGTCCCTTCGGGGCTTGTGGCCTTTGGGCTTTGTACCTCTTCGGAGGGCTGTGGTTTGCCTTCGGGCTTTGGAAGCCCTTCAGGGGGTTGTCATGGGCCTTTGGGCTTTGTACCATTCGGGGCTTGTGGCCTTCGAGCTTTGTACCTTTTCGGAGGCTTGTGGTTTACCTTTGGGCTTTGGAAATCCTTCAGGGTTTGGTTACTCTGTGGTTACGAATCCCTAAAAACCGACTTGCCTTCCAAAGAGAAAAAAAAAACATAATATCAATTGAAGTGTACATTGTTTTCGAATAATTTGTAAGAGATGCATTTGAACAATACCAAGTAGAAAGAGAGATCGAAGTAGCAATTAAAATCATAAGTAATTGGGTTTCATTTGAAGCAATTTGCCTTCAGGATGTTTATATTAGGAGTTGGGTCCAAGCCCAAGCTTAGAACCCAACAGGGTTGGGGTGTCCTATACTGACTCCTAACATGCCCATAGGCTCGATAGGGTTATGAGGAGAGTTTGAGTAGATTAGGTAACTTATGTTGTAGGGTTACCTATATATATCTCTGTATTATGCACAGATAACACATCGATGAATCAATAAATTTCTCTTTCTCTCTCACCTTTTGTTCATAAGTAATAGTATTATATTGCTCTAGATTTATCATCTTCCAACACGCTATCAGCACGCAAGCTTTAGGAACAAGGAGAACAAAAATTACCTTATAATAAGAATTTTCACGAAAACTAAGCGATAAGGAGAATAAGTATTTTACAATTTTTTGAATACATATATTCAGATCTATGCTATATGATAGATTATCATGATTCAAAAACTTATTTTTCCCTATTTTTTTCAGATTAAAAATTAGGGTTTTTGGTAATTTTTACCCTTGATAAAGTGTTGTATTCAATCTTATATATCTTTCTTTGTGGACATCGGATAGAAGTGATACTACTTTGGTTGGATAGCCTACTCCGAGATCTTTCCAACGGTATATGGAACGTCTCTGGGAAATGTCTCAATCACCAGGAATAGTACCTTGACTCTAGGCAGTTTCACGACCAAAAACGACATTTTTTGGTCGATGACGTCCGTAAGATATTCAATTTTTTTTTAATTTTTTAATTATATGATATGACGTCATCATTATCTACTGTGACGTCAGCAGTGACACGTGCTGAGGACACGCGGCATGCTGATGTGGCATGACACGTGTGGCATGCTGATACTTACATGGCATGTGGAAGTTGCCAAAGACCGGCCGTCAGAAGTTTGCCGGACAGTTAACGAAATATTCCCCGGCGGTCACCGGAACAGTGATGTGGCAGACACGTGTACGTGTGTGACATGTCTGGTACGTGTGCGTGGCACTTGTACATCCGTACATGTGACGCGTGTGACCGTGCGTACGTTGCATGTAGCAGACTGGTTTAAACCAGTTAACCCAGTCCAGGCCTTGACCCAGACCGAGTCAGACCGGTCCAGAACTAGTCCAGACACTAAAACGGCTATAAATTGCCCAATTTTTGTCAAATTGAACCCAATTTTTTTTTAAAATTTCTACTGACTGGATCTACCCCCTGGGGGACTCATTTAAAAAAATTATGAAATAATTTTTTTTGGGAAGAGGTGCCTCGTATAGGAACATTGGCTCACTTATATGTGAGCTAAGTAAATGGTGTAATAGCTATTTAAGTATCTTAGGATAGCTAATAAAATATTATTGATATGCCTCTAGGATACTAATTATCATGATCTGGGATCACAGATAATACGAAATTAAGACTAATTTAGTATACGACTGTGAGTCATATCTAAATCACAGTTAATTGTCGAGGACAAATAACTAAAGCTCAATTGGGAATTAATTTACTCTTATTTCAAAAAACTTGGTGTCTGAGGAACCAATTTTTCGTATCTAGGTATAATTAGATGTTATATAATAACATTTAAAAGTATATAAACATTAATAATAACCTATAGTACCTTAAAATGTTAGTTTAAAGACATGTATAATCAACCTATCTTCTGAACCCAGCTGACTTTGGGATAGGACCATTTGTCAGCTAAACATCTAATACCCCTCATATTCATAGCAAATAAGGTCATTTGGCTAGAATATATCTACCTTTATAGAACTTGAGGGCTTAGAACACCCTAGTTCTCAGAATAGGGATAACACATATCTAGTGGTTTTGAATAGTAATCTTGGCTAAAATTTTATTAAAACACACATCTAAGATTAAGATCGTCATTTTTACAGGGTAAAATTTGGGATTTAATTATTAGAAAAGAATTTTATGAGTTTTAGAATATGAACAGGGTTTAACTATAACATGATTGGGAATCAATTATTTATCTTTATTCTAAGTATTATGATCTGTCTTTAATGCAATTAATATGTTTATCAAGTACTACTACTGGTATTGATCTACATGTATAATAGATGTTGGTAACACTCAGAACATTGAGTACTTCCCTTATTGTAATTTCTATTTTAGGTACCAATAAACTTGACCTGTAAGGATACTAAAATCCATCTGTTATTACAGAATATGGAAATGACTATTATTAAGAATAATGAGTCTCTAAATAACAAAGTAGGAGCTTTGTTTGGCACCCTCGCCTCCATATTCAGGAAGGCCTGATAATGGATTAACTTATACTATAATCGTATTATACGACTGCGGCAGAATTTTTATTCGACAGTACAACTCCACTATTATCTCACATGGAGAAATAGTTGAGGTAAATAGAGATATTGGGAATATTCTATTGTAATTTCTACGCTTCAAATATTGTGCTTCCTAGACAACATTTGATAGGTTATTGTGCACGCAGACCTAATTCGTATTTTCCTCATTTATGAGCAAAACAATAAGCTACTGGTTACGAACCTCAAGCTTATGCCTATCTACTAAAAGTAAGCATGTGACAAGGTCACACAATATTGGGTCTAGTGACAGGGGAAGTTGCAGACAGGGTCACAACCGTAGATTAACGAGTGGTGGTAATAGAGGCAGGATTCAATTCTAGCCATCAGTAACCTGAGGCAAGGGAAACAAGAAGTTCACTAATAGACCAAAATAGAATAGGAAGAATTCTAACATGGATACAAGATAGTCAGGTACGGGATTGCATGATACCCCAGGTGATCCAAAAAGATCGGTCCTAGACTTATTACGTGATCGCAGCTAGCACAGACCACGCTACAGCAGAGTTTACAACTTTAGATTCCTCCCATGATACCAATGTAACATTGGATCATGTTCTAAGAATGAACAATAGTAAATTCTCAATAGATGAATGATATCACCTAGAGATCATTGCCAAGTAGTAACTTTACTTGTTGAAGTAGTAGTTTTGCTTTATTAGTTTTATCATTGACTGAGTTGGGAACTCTTCAGTGTTTAGTTTAATAGAATGCCCATGACATGCACTAGTTTGGTATCCCATCTATGTGAGATTGTTCTTTGATTTTATTTTGTAAATTTATTGCTTGGGAAGTAGTTAAATTTCATGTATGATAGTTGATCTACTATATACAACCCGCCTATGAATCTATCTGCTCATTGAGCATGACCGATAATCAGAAAAGTGACGATACATGTCTAAGAGACATTAGTACCACACACTCGATCCTTTTGAGATATGCATATATTTCTTGTCTAACCTTGTACATCAGGGACGGCACGAATATCATTGGCACGATCAGCATGATAAAATACACTAAGTGTGTTGCGCTATTACTCTCTAACGGTACGATACATGGTATTTGGTCTAGTTGATAAACTAGTAAATCCAGCTGAATTTTACTTAGTTTAGGGAGATACATGATAATGTTTATCACGTAATAACTATCAGAGAAAATGACAGACAAGATTTTGTGCATTTACTCCATGTCTAAAGGTTAGAACACGCTATTAGAACGGTTTCCAATACATTCCTCAGGGCTCGGATAGTGAGGAGAATTATCGAGATTACATCTCAACTTTCCTCAAATGGAGAAAAGATCCAGAGAGTGTACGTATGACGATTGCTTTCGAGGAAAGTCTAGTATTTTATCATATTATGACCAAGGTGGAGTGGGATCTCCAACCTTTACTCCAAATGCATCTATGGAGATACATGTAGACCGTTCCATCCACATAGTGGCCTACTTGAATATTTATGGTCATAATAGACGCATCTAGGAGATGGTCTTATGTTTGCCTATCATAAAATCTTGGAATGCAATGTTAGCACAACTTTTCACTTAGATCATTCGATCGCAGGCTCAGTTTTTGGATTAACCGATCAAAGTCGATCGATGTGACTTGACGGATGCTTGGGAGTTGAACTCACAAGTTTTTGATGATTATTTTACCGCTAAAAGGGATAGATGATTGAGCATCGTGAGTACCCCATACCATACCCATCTCGGGATTGGCGGAGAACCTAATCAAGCGATTTAAGATAATTGCTAGGCCACTGTTATTACGATCACAGCTTCTGGCTTGTGTGTGAGATATACATTTTTGTTCCTATAATACTGATTAGGGTTCGTCTCTTAGAAAATCATCAAATTATTTTTTCCCAAAAGTGACTAGTAACTGGGTCAGAACCTGGTGTCGCCCATCGACAAACATTTGGATATTTCGTACATGTGCCAATCACACCAAAATGTATGAATATGGGACCCTCAACGTCGGCCTGGTATTATGTAGGTTATGATTCACATTTATCACTGGATATTTGGACCCACTAGCGACGTATATCTTGCAGGACAGATAATTCCCACTTTGATGAGGTGATATTCCTAGCATTGGGGGGAGATATAACAGTCAATGCTGAGGATATTTCTATGAGGTCTTAGAAAATACCATCGTTGTCTCATTTAGATCCCTATATATAAGTTAGGTGACAATAAGGTTCAACGGATTACAAACTTCCAATAGATCGTAAATAATTTGCTAGACGCATTCATAGGCACTATTGAAGTACCGTAAGTGTATGTACCTGTAAGTAATACACCTACATAGCACAATGTTCTGGGGGAGCTAGTACCGTAGTAGAACGTTCCAGGGAAATTAGTACCGCACATGAATCTGAGGCTCGTACTTTTGTGCGGAGCACTATTGAAAGAAAGTATTATGAGCCAGGGAGCTACAAAATAAGGGACAAATTTGACTAATGGTGTAGTCAGTTCATCGAGGATGAAACCACCAATTGACAATGTATTTATTTTTGTTACTATGTTTATCATCAAGGATAAGGATTCATAACCACTTATTGTAAACGACTGTGTGTTGTTGTACATTAACAAAAGTAGGTATCTGGAATTCAAGCAGAGCTTAGCTTGCGCATAATGCGAAGTGATACCATTGACCCTGCCGGTTATAAATGGGAATGGTACAGAAACATGATTAACTTGGAGAAATAATATGGTCAAGGCAAAACTAGTTACCCAGGAAATCTTTAAGAGATCTGACATCGATTGTAGTGTGACCTATTACCCAGTTATGGACGCTATAACGTTTCAGTACTTATCAGTATGTTAACTTGCCGAGGACAAGCTAGACATGCATCTGATGTAAATAACGCATATTTATATGGGAAACTAGATATAGATATATACATAAAGCAACCTGGGAAGGTATAAGCTTCTGAAAGCAACTAAGCCTGACACACGAGGTGTGTACGTAATAAAACTG
The DNA here is from genome assembly GCA_014058105.1 of Kingdonia uniflora. Classification (NCBI taxonomy): domain Eukaryota; kingdom Viridiplantae; phylum Streptophyta; class Magnoliopsida; order Ranunculales; family Circaeasteraceae; genus Kingdonia; species Kingdonia uniflora. Next base: position 3,162,370 of record JACGCM010002784.1, read on the forward strand.
GAAAAGTTATTGTTGACTTAAAGCAATGGGCCCATGTGACATAGTAGGTGTTGACTGAGTATTTAAAGGTCAAGGACTTTGCAAATATCCTTATCTGTCCATGCGTTCTTATACATAAATTAGCTTCAGTATCATCATAACAGTATACTAAATGATTTGAATATCATTAGACCTCCGGAGGAGATCGCGAGAATCGTCGAATACCTTGGGAAGGAATTCGAAATACAAGACCTTGGGAAATAAAGAGTGTCTCAATTTACAGATCGGACATCTTGATAGTGACACTCGTACACCAAGCAATATATATCGAAAGAGTTATCTAACACTTCAATATGGATGTAGCATACGGTGCTAAGTCATTTATTGCACATCCAACACTTGTGTGGACAACGACATCTTCCACCATCCGAATGGAGGGAGAAACTCCTAAGGTTATGATACCATAACTAGGAGGTGTTTTTTTATAGTTAGCTGGGTATATACTAGACCCAATGACTCATTCGCAGTGAACTGTTTGGCTTGCCATAGTTGGGTTCCTACCCAAAGGTACTAGAATGAGATTAAGCACATTCTGAGATATCTCATCGACATGAAAGACTGGGATATGTTCTATCCACAACTTGGCAAACGTGACATTATAGGATATGCCGATGCAGGATATTTGTCAGATCTGCATAAAGGTCGATCACAATTGGGTTATGTGTTCTTATAAGGAGATCCTACAATTTCACGGAGATCAGTGAAGCAGACAATGGTTATTACATTCTCGAACCATGTGGAGATTCTTGTACTATATGAAGCCGGCAGATAATGCTTCTGGTTGCGGTTTATGATTAACCACATCAACGGGAGTTGTAGTCTGAATTCTATCCAAGATAAACCGACGATACTTTATGAAGATAACGCAGCTTGTATCGTCCAAGTCAATGGTGGATTTATTAAAGGTGACAAAACGAAGCATATTTCACCAAAGTTCTTCCACATACATGAGTTGCAGAAGATGAATGAGATCAACGTTATTCAAGTCCATTTAGAAGATAACCTGGCTGATCTATTTACAAAGGTTCTTGCATATCCTACGTTCAAGAGATTGGTTCATGAAATCGGCATGCGAAGTTTACAAGATTTATTATCTCAGGGAGAAATTTTAGGGAAATCGACGGTAGGGGGAGTAGTCCTATCCTGACGTGGACACATGCGTGTTGTACTATTTTTCCTAATAGCGCAATTTTTATCCTAGGAGGTTTTGCTGGCTGAAGGTTTGATGAGGCAATGTATATGCATTCACAACCCATACAAGGCATATGATTGTACTCTTTCCCTGCACAACTTTTTGCCCAAGGGGGTTTTTCTAGGCAGAGGTTTTAATGAGGCAAGTCGTTCTAGTATGGAACACCCCAAAGGGGAGTGTTAAGAGTTGGGTCCAAGCCCAAGCTAGGAACCCAACAGGGTTGGGGTATCTTATACGGACTCCTAACATGCCCATAGGCCCGATAGGGTTATGGGGAGAGTTTGAGTAGATTAGGTAATTTATGTTGTACGGTTACCTATATATATCTCTGTATTATGTACAAAAAACACAATTATGACGAATCAATAAATCTCTCTTTCTCTCTCTCCTTTTGTTCATAAGCTATAGTATTATATTGCTCGAGATTTATCATCTTCCAACAATTTCTACTTTTATTGAAGTTGTTTGTAGGCCTTGCCATGGGGGTATGTGACATGTGCGACTACACAGGGCCCAAAAGAAAAAGGGTCCAAAATAAAAAAATTGCCTAAGGCTTAGAAGAAAAAAAAGATGAAGAAGAAAATACATGCTACATATAATTGACTTTAGCTTAGTTGGCTGATACTTATTGTACCTTGTAAGGGGCTAAGGTTCAAGCCCTTAATTATAACAACAAAAATTTGTAGGCCCCATTTTAATTTTTGCACAGGGCCGGCTCTCGTTGCTTTAACTCCTTATTGTAGCGCCCCAGTTTATTTTATTTTTATGTTATATAACTTTGTTCTAGTTAGCTGTTGTAGTTTAGTAAGTTACATAATGGAGTATGTTATCATAGCTCTTATATTTTTCCCCAAACCCATTCAAACTAACACCACCATCTTTACCAAAATTTCTCTGAGTATCCTCCACCAAATCCCTTCTCTTTAGAACCTCAACTCCTCTCTAATGTAGCCATTCCTCAGCTGTATCCTACTAGCAACCTAGAGTATTAGAGAGAGGAGAGACCATCTTTATAAATTCGACATTGTTTTGGGAAGTTGTTAATTTCATTGGAACTTTGAGGAAAGATTCCTTCTTTTCTAAACCCTAGATTCTTCGATAAGGCAAGTTGTCACGCCCCAAAATCCAATAATCGGTAAGCTTGACCAATTATTAGATTCGAAGCTGTACAGGTCGGTGAATCTATAGATTTGCTCTACAAACAAATAATCCATAGATAAGATCAGGCTCAGTCATTCACTTTAAGAAATAATCATCAGAGTAAAGAAATAAAATAACAACGCGGAAGAAAATGATATATATACATATCAGACTGAAAATAGTGAATAAAATCTTGAATAAAGTACAGCTACACATGCTGAGATCGCATACAAGAAGTCTAAACTAAAATAGATCAGCAGCGGCAATTGCTCCAAACACAGCTGAAGCTCTTAGTAACTCAAGCTACTCAACCTCTGAAAGGGGGGAACAATGCGAGAGTGAGAAAAACCACGGCTCACTGAAACCCAACAAAGTTAAATAACATACTAGTAAACAGGTGCAGATGAAGAGGATGAAGTGAATAAGATAAAATAAGTTTAAAGTAAATGAATAGAAAAATAAGTGATCATGATCCAGGTAATAGAGTAATAAGAACAAAAGAATAGAATATATAAGTAACCAGAGTTAGGATAAAGAATTTAAGAGAAGAGGGGAATTGTGACATGTGGAAATAATGCAATGATATGCTAATGATATGATGAACTGGGATAATCCCACAATTATCCCTAATGCTGAATGATGCAATGATGAACTAAGGTCCTAATGTTGAATGATTGGATGTTTTAAAACGTGTTACAATCCTATTATAATATTGGTTGATCAACCGCTAGCATATTTGAATTAAAGAGATTTGTTAAGGGGATTCAATGGGTACGATTTTTGTCAAGCTCGACCAAGCTAGTGGATACTCACTTGATAAAAGTGTTCCAGGCTTTTCAACCCACGGAGCCAACGTCCGAACTATATTTCATTCCAAGGAATTTCAACCTCACGGAGGATAAGTCTAGTACCAGATTCATACTGTCTTATACCTTCCCACACTCCCGGATGGGTATATAAGGTATGATAGTATTCATAGCCAGTTCTTCACCTACTATTTTAACCTGATGTAGGACTCCTGCGATCCTATCGGAGGTCAACCGATGTAGAGCTGTATTATGTATCCGATCTCATTAAGTTAAAAGATTTTTACATGATTATAAGATCCAACAGATCCCAAGGATCACAAATATAACAGTCGTAAACCTGACATCACACATTGGACGACCACCTGTAGAAAGAGCGTGGCAAACCATCCTAACAACAGAAAAGAGTAGCGACTCAGTTGCACTATCTAAGCCTAGATGAAACAATAACCTAACCGTCACCACAGTTAACTAACATCTGTCTCTAGAAGACTGAAACCAACAATAAGAACACAACTATGAGAATACCACACTAACAACTTCTAGCTAAGCCCAAAGTCCAATGCAAACTATATACCAAGTTGCAGAATAACTAACATATAGGTTAACAACTTATTCAAAGAAATAAAATATGTGACAATAACTAAATCACATACATCTCTCTACACATAGTACTACTCTAATTAACATCTATTAACTAGTAGAGGAATTTAGAAATGAAGGGGAAACTCGCCTGATAATAATCTCGAGTTCTGACGAAACTAAAACCGGAATTCCAAACCCCAGAATCAGCGATACAGCTAATGGAACACAGGACAAGCTACAATAGACAATCACAACAACATTTAAACAAACAAAACCAGGAAACCTATCAATAAGCCAAACCCTAGAAATCAACCCAAGGCCTAATCGAAAGAAAAGAACGGAAAGGAATAGGGAATTACTCACCAAGGATAAGGGCGATAATCACTGCGAAGAATCGGCGAGCGAGGGAACAGATTGAATTAGAATATGGGAAAAAGTATTGATTTGGGAAAGAGAGAATGAGAAAAATGAGAGAGAAAAGAATAAAATAAAAAATACACCCAAATAGAATAAAACAACCGCAAATTCGTTCGAACGAAGATGAAAGTCGTTCGAACGAAGAAGGATATCAAGATAAAAAGTCTAGGGAAGTACCTCAGTCGTTCGAACGAAAATATTCCTGCGAATGGACAAGGAAGTCGTTCGAACGACTTGGAGATTTTGGGCCAAGTTCCAGGAGATGAGTCAACTCGTTCGAACGAAGATGAATCTCGTTCGAACGACTACTGGAAAATCCCAAAATTCACCCAGAATCACACGCACACCCAAACACAGAACAACGGACACACAAGCACCACAACAACACCATCAACAACAACAACACTAACCCAACCAAGGGTCCCCAAACACAAAACACAACCACCTCCTCCCAAAAACCACCGAATCACCGAAAACACCAAAAATGAATCTAACTCCAAACCTGCCCAAAAGGAATCAAACGGATGCATAAGGGATAGAAGGAATATGCGGAATGAATGCAGATGCTAAAAAGGATAGGAATATGTAGAAAAGAAAAAATATAAATATATACTAATAAATAAATAAAATAAAATATATGGGTCACTACAGAAGTACCATTATCACCGTACACTTAACATTGAATGATTGTTATGATTCTGGATGTAAATTTAGTATAGTTAATTGTATATGCCGTATTAGTTGTTATCGCTGATTTCATATACTCTCTTGCGATTTTAGGTCAACATCGATAGTTTGAATTTGTCCATGTTTGGAAAGTGGTTATATGTGTATAAAATAAATGTTCATGTTTTGGGATACTAGTTGTATTGGTACAGTAGGTTCTATAAGTGTATACAAATTAGGAAGGAGCTTTCTAGCGCTTGTGACATTTGAAATTGGGATATCAGTAGCATAACTGGTTATTATGAGGGGTTAAATACTTCATCTTCTATGTATAACTACTATTGTATGTTTTATAACAGTTAACTACCATGCCTATTATTTGCAAGTAATGCACTACCTCGTTTTGTATATATTATTTAAGGATCATGAATTACATATCTAGGCAGACTTTATATATTCCCTCTACCTAATATATATAGGTATATATATATATATATATGCCCCTAGTAGTAAATACTAGGACTTTGTAAATACATATTGGCTTTGTGATATTATTAGTCAAGGAATGCAACAATTAAAAGAGGGTCTTGTAGTATGTGGCTTATGGGTGAGTATTGTGGTTGTTAGTTCTTTTAACGTAAGGATCACTGAGAGACCCGATGTACTTTTAGTATATTAAGGTAAGTGTATAGATGTTTACCGATTAATAAAGATATTCGGTTAGTGGCTTAACTTAGCTACTATTATAGGACTTCACTGATATAACATTTATTAACTTAAGGTAGAAAGATCATTAATAGGCAAAGTATAATATTATCGATAAAGTTCCCACTCCTATATATGAGGGTAGAAAGGTCGTTGAGCTTAAGATCGCCAATCATATGATATAGTCTTATTGCCTATAGAGCAGGGACAGATAGGTCATTTTGATTGAGTGTCGGTCTTTTAAATCATTCATGCATAAGATAACTTAGAGTCATGTGCATAGTAGGGATATGTTGTTAGGGTCCTTGGATTCGAGTCCCTAAACAAAATATGTGGTAACTGTTTATCAGTGTCCCGGGTTGCAAGTCCCTAGATTATTTCCCTGTTACTTCTCGGCTGCATACTACGCGAGCATCCCGTGGGCTTAGATCCCTGAAAGTGAAAATAAATCAAGCTTTAGACTTGTAGGTTAAAAATCCTTGACCACCTTGATCCAGTGATTTCCCCGCTAATTCCTGGTTCACTAAAAAGGAATCCGCCAATCCCTAACTCGACAATAAGGGATATGCTTCTGTTGAGGACAGAAAGGTGCGAGAGTGTGGTCTCACTAAATTAAAGGTGACCCTGTGTATATCGTCTATTAGTTATCCCCCACATCTAATAATACACTATAACTACTTTATAATACCGGTTGGCGCCGACGCTTAAAAACAACATTAATAATTAAACCTCATTTCCTCAAAGCATTGCATCATTTGCACATATATATATATAATATTATATCATACTAGTATTTATGTATTATATTGGTCTGTCATGTTCAGTGACCGGTAATGATTGTGCTTGCTTGACGGCCCTGTGCGCTATATTTTTCACAGGAGGTCGAGCACAGTAGGATTTGGCTCAGTGAGGCTTGGCGGATCATTTTCAGGATTCTTTGGAGTTCTTTGGATTGCTGAGCTGTCGTAGGGTATTTATGATATTGTCATTTCATATTTCATTATCGTAGTCTTATTATCATTTTTAGAGTTGGTTGAGAATTTTATTCACTTTAATCTATTTATTCATTTAATTTATATTGAGTTATTTTCCACTGCGTTTCTTTGATAAGTAGATGTAGTTAATTTTTTAGAATTAGATTACATCTGTGGGGTTTCATCCGTGGGATGCGTGACTTGTTATGCCTTAGGATTTGCTTTATGATTTTTATCAGAAAGCGGATTTTGGGGTGTGACAAACTGGGCTCGATCTTAAAGGTGAGAGGACTGTAACACCCAGGCTGAGCAGGTATTGGAAATGCGCCTAGCCCATTAGCGGTGATAGTAGCACCAATGGTTTAGTCCCACATCGCTTAAGATCCTGCCAGGTGTATGGTCCTTAAGTTAATATTTCACTCTACATGTCACAGAGGCCTTTTCTTAGGAAGAAAAATCCCACACCGCTGGAGATCCGTAATGGTTAAGTGAGAGCAATATCGGTACTCGTAGAGTAGAGCAGTGACAAAATGGTATTCAGATCCATGGACGGCTCGATCTTAAAGGTGGGAGGACTGTAACACCCCGGCTGAGCGGGTATTGGAAATGTGCCTATCCCCATTAGCAGTGATGGTAACACCAATGGTCTAGTCCCACATCGCTTAAGATCCTACCAGGTGTATGGTCCTTAAGTTAATATTTCACTCTACATGTCACCGAGGCCTTTTCTTAGGAAGAAAAATTTTATACTGCAGGATATCTGCAGTGGTTAAGTGAAAACAATATCGGTGCTCATAGAGTGGGGTCATGACACTTATAGTGTGCCCCTCTATGATCTCATTTAATGTAATATTAGTTAGTCCAAGTTTGAAGCATAAATCTAGTAATGGTTTATGTAAATCCTTCAATTTCCTGGATCCCTCGATAATGTGCAGGTACTAAATTTGTGTTTTGGTCTTGGTCTTGGTCTTGGTTTTGGTTCTAGTTCATGACTCCGAGGCCAAACTTGAGGTAAATGATTTAGTTTCATCAGATAATATGTTTCTACTTCGATATATGCCAATATGAATCTAGATTATTTCATAAATAAATGAAATCCTTTCTGTCTCCTACATTATATAATCAAGAAGAGAGGCAAAAGAGGGAACAATATTCCGATATATCCTTAGACTTTTAATAAATCTATTTTTCACTGTTCGGTATCCGTGATACATCCCTTCTTCAAAGAACAATATCTTGAATGAATGAAATTCTATCGATCCTTACATTTATGTCTCTATCCGAGACCGAGAGGGGACGAAGTCACCTTCCATATACCAGGAGAGGCTTCTAACACTTTATTCAAATACTATACAAGTCCAAAAACCGTATCTCCCTCCCCCCCCTAATATCATGGTTACTATCTACTCTTGAGATAAATAGTTTTACATTGGACACATAGAGCCTCACAACTCAAAATATAACATCCTGGGACTATTCCTTTCATTGCCAATTGGTTTTGAGATGGAACCTCCAGTTCCGTCATCAATAACACATAGACGCGACGGCGCGGTTGCTGGATGAGGAGGATAGACTTGTCAAAAAAATTGAAAGGTTTCATTGTAGACAACTTATCAAGATGTATGTAATCCTCAAGCTTTTTTATGATGTATGTATGTAATCCTCGTAGGATTATATTTTAAATGAAAGAAATTCTTTCAGCTTGCTTACCCATTAACAAAAAAAGAAAAATGTCTCTTGTATTATATAATTAATCAAGTAGAGGAAAAGGAGGATCAAAATTTCGATATATCCTTAGACTCTTAAATTTTAATAAATCTATTTCAGTGTCCTTGATACAAACATCCCTTCGAAGAACCATATACGTATTTTGAATGAACGAATGAAATTTTATTTTGTCCTACGTTTTTGTCTCTATCGAGGTCGTCGAAACTCAAGTGGGCACGACAAAGTTGCCTTCGATCTTCTACTAGGAGACTTTTAACAATTTAATCAAATGCTTTTTAAGTCAAAAAACCATATTTTTTTCTCACCTAAACACACGTTAATATCATGCTTACTGTCTACGTCATCAATGACTCAAAGACGCGGAGACGCGGTTGACTTATCAAAATATCTGACTCCACTCCACGTCACTATCGTTACCGAATAATATTAATTAAAACCTTGTTGACGTGTTACACTTCCGTGTTTCCCGCCATATTTTAATTTGATATCCCGCTTCTGCTCTTTATTTAAGCATACTAGCTCACTTTCTTTGGACCGTTGATATGTATGTTGATGTCAGAAACCTAATCCAACGGTTTAAAAAGGAGGAAGAAATGCAGTGATTATTGTATTTATTGGTCCAGCTGGTTGTGCATGGTCAACATAGACAGGCCTTTTCTTTGACTTTGGCCCTATTAACTACTCTTAATTACAATTAAACTTTGATTTTCTTACTTTGCTAATTATCACTTACCTGGTTACCTCTGTGACATTATGTAATTTCGCTACGAATTTATTCATTTTTCATATATATGTAAAAATAGAAAAATTATGTGTGTTTCACAAATGATTCAATTCTTTTCATCTCCTCCTCCATAAGTAAAATTTGAGACAAAATTCTTGTCATTATGTTATAGCTTTGATTGTTTAACAAACACATATTATTAGGAGGAAACTGTAATTCAATAAAAAAAGAAAATGACAGTTTCTAGCTTTAGTTGAGTGTATGTAATTCCCTCAATGAAATGTACAATCATCATAAAAGCTTAAAACCAATATCACTAAACTTTTACAGTTGGCAAGATAGTGCAGAGTTGATCCCAAAATCAGGGATTAAAACTCTGACTAGATTTGTTAACAAGATGATCAACTCTGGCATTTGGCTAGTTCCAGGGATCAACTCTTACCGCTTATCTTTAGAAACTGCCTCAAATACCAAAAAAGTAAAAGAGAGGCCACTGAACGTCATTATATTGTTACCTAAAATATCATTTTCCATGGAAAATTACCAATGTTGTGTGTAATTGCACAATTAAGACTTCTCAATTCTCATACATTCTTAGAGAAAATAAATAATCTATCTCTGTCTGTTCTTACCTTCACCTGCCAACTCCTCCCTCTCTCCGATAAATACCCATCACGCCTTGTTCTTCAAACATTCATCTCCCATTGTTAACTCTCAAGCTCTCTCAACCCTTTGATCCTCTCTCTCTACCCTTCTCTGGGTATTTCTTCTTTCTTCATTTACTAATCTTTCTTCCCCATACAGACCTCATTACCATGAATGCTCTTGCTGCAACTAATCGCAACTTTCGTCACGCTTCTCGCATTCTCGGGCTTGATTCAAAGCTCGAGAAGAGTCTCTTGATCCCATTTAGGGAAATCAAGGTAAATGGGTCATCCTTTTGTGATTTGATCAATGGGTATTTTTAGTTTTGGTTGAATGTTTGTGTTTGATGTGTTGGTGTTTTGATTCTTTTGTTGTTATAGGTTGAATGTACAATTCCTAAGGATGATGGAACACTTGTTTCTTATGTTGGGTTTAGAGTTCAACATGATAATTCTCGCGGGCCGATGAAAGGCGGGATTAGATACCATCCTGAGGTAATTTTTAATTTGAGTTATCGGGTTTAATTTTTATTTTTATGATTTTTTAGTTTTGATTGACCATTTTATTCATCACATGAAAATAGCATATGGGTTGCCTAGTTTATACTGATGTGTTTGATAGAAGTTAGGATTCAAAGTTTTATCGACTTGTGAGTTGTGGCGTGATCCAATATTAGTTTATGATTTGCCCATGAACCCAGGATGTCTAAATGATTGTGCACGTAACGCGTATTATACAATTTTGAGTCTTGTTTCCCTACTATTAAGGATGAAAATGGGATGTTTACGTTGATTTTAGGGTAGTTTTGGGTATTGTTTACTTGGTCTTTAAGATTATTGCTTTTCTTAGTTTTCAATAAAGTATGTGTATTAAAATGAGATTGCTATCACAACACAGTGTTCTACTTTTACAATACTTGATTGTAGATTTATCGGGTTAGTATTCTTGAATTGGTTTCCTGTTTCTCCATTATTTTTGCTCTTGGATTATTCACGTAAAAAGTACACGTAAATAATCTTCAGATGTGAACGATTCCTTTGTATATGACATTCTATAGATACAAGGACTACTTTAGTTAAGTATAATTCCAGTGATCATACTGTTGACATCGTTGTAGTAATCAAGATTATATTTCATTTACTTCCTCTTTTGTGGAGGTCTTATTTTTCCCTAATGTATCCTGTATTTTACGCCATTTTTGTATGATAGATTGCCTAATTTTAATCTGTTAACAACCAATTTCGACATATGATTCTGTTTTTTTACTACCGTCAACTGATTATGGTCTCTCACCCAATCTCATCGGGTGATATAAGGAGGTTGTTTGGACCTTGCCTGTCATTATAAAGCATGATAAAAATTATGAGTTAATGAATTTCCTACTTGTATTCTGTAATGAAATGTCTGTTCATTGCTGTTACAAGGTTGACCCTGATGAGGTAAATGCTTTGGCCCAATTAATGACATGGAAGACTGCGGTAGCAGATATTCCTTACGGCGGAGCTAAGGGTGGGATTGGGTGCTCTCCCAGGGATTTGAGTAAAAGCGAGTTGGAACGTCTTACACGTGTCTTCACTCAGAAGATCCACGATCTCATTGGTATTCACACCGATGTCCCCGCCCCTGATATGGGAACCAATTCACAGGTATATATTGATAAATGTTCGATAAACTGTATTTGTATTATATTTTCCATTTTTCATAAATCTAATTGTATTTCCCAGTTGCTAATCATTTCCTCCTTGCATAAATGAGTATCTTATAAGTTCCGAGTCATATGTTTTGGAGATTTACCGGAGACTGGGTTCCGCTGTTTTCTTTCGTGTCCTATTATGTTCTCCTTTTTGCTTATTACAATAATTTCATGCTGTGCATATTAATGAATAAAAGGTTTAAATAAATATCAACTATCTCAATCTTTGCAGACGATGGCATGGATTTTAGATGAGTACTCAAAGTTTCACGGTCATTCGCCTGCAGTTGTTACGGGGAAGCCTATAGTAAGTAAAGACCAAGACTCATGACAGTTAGATTATGAGCAATGATCTTTGCAGTTTAGATAACTAAAATTTAAAACCTTTTGTTTCAAACTGTAGGACCTTGGTGGGTCACTGGGTAGGGAAGCAGCGACTGGACGTGGTGTCGTATTTGCAACGGAGGCTTTATTAGCTGAGCACGGACAATCCATTGCAGGTTTAAAATTTGTTATCCAGGTATATGACACTAACAGTATATATTTCAAGTTCAAACATTATACCGTCAATCATAATGCTGTTAAGCAAATTTTTTCTTTCTTTCTTTCTTTCAGGGCTTTGGTAATGTGGGTTCTTGGGCGGCAAAACTGATTCATGAGAGAGGTGGTAAAGTCGTTGCAGTGAGTGATATCACTGGTGCAATTAAGAATCCAAATGGGATTGATATCTCAGCTTTGCTTACACACAAAGAAAACACTGGAAGTTTAAAGGATTTCCATGGTGGGGATGCCATGGACGCAAATGAGTTGCTCGTGCATGACTGTGATGTTCTTATTCCATGTGCTTTAGGCGGAGTTCTCAACAAGTTCGTCTCTGACAACCTTATTTTACTGTTACCATTTCGTAGTATAATATCGTGCAAACATATTTGATAATTACAACTGTCTAGGAGATTTGGAAAAGGTCAATTCATTTTTCAGATTGCTATAAAAATCATCTCTAGATAGATCTAATTGGAAAAAAAATCCACAGATGTTCTCCGGTAACAGGCAACTTTTTCTCTGAAGCAACTTTACTTTATTACTTGTAATTCCTTTTTTAGTATTCTGTATATATTCTATCAGGCAACTGTTGTTTACCGACAGTAGTGTGTATTAATTTATAGGAGATAATTGTGCTGCATCTATGTTGGAAAGCAACATACCTATTCATAATTTGGTTGTTTGCCATTTTCAGAGATCTGCTAACTATGGTTGGATATATCGAATTGCTAATTATGATACACAACACATAATTGTCATATATGTTGTTCTCCCAAACATAGATGTTCTGGTTCATAATCTATCATTATCGTCACAACTCACTTCTATGTGAAATCGTGAGACAAATACTAAATGTTTTGATTTTATTATTTCTTTTCAGGGATAATGCTGCTGATGTAAGGGCTAAGTACATTATAGAAGCTGCAAATCATCCTACGGATCCTGAAGCCGATGAGGTAATATGGTCCTGGTTTTTCAACTTATAATACAAAACTGCGGTTCTTAATATTGTAAGATTCTTAAATTTAAGATGCCTCTGCTGCAGATTTTATCCAAGAAAGGAATTATTATACTTCCTGACATTTATGCAAATGCTGGGGGTGTTACTGTGAGCTATTTCGAGTGGGTTCAGGTCATTAAAGTACTCTGCCTCTGCACCTCTTCTTTCTTCGTCTAGTAACTCCTTGGTGTCGAAGCCTCACAACTTGTTGGTTTGCCTTTTTCGTTAAAATGAAACATCTTCTTAAAGTTCTTTCAAAAGGGAAAAGTGTGGCTGCAACTTTTTTCAATTAATATCATAAGAATTCTTACATTTACTACATAAAACCTTTTTCCAATATGAACTTCTACAGAAAATTGCAACAAAAAGCCGTCGTACTGTCAAACAGATTTGGTAAAGCAAAACACTGTTTTCTTTGACAAGTTATATTTATTGTGCAACCACACAGGTTATACGAATTAGATAATTTTCCCCAAGATAAGTAGTAAAAATAAGTCAAAGGTTCCAGCTTGTGAAAATGTTATTACTTCCATTGTTTAACATTGTGGGTTCTAAGTATGTATTCCCATGTTCGGTAAGAGCAAAAGTAAACCACAGTAGAAGTCCCATTTATTTATGTTGAATTTAACTTGTGCAGAACATACAAGGTTTCATGTGGGATGAGGAGAAGGTGAACACTCAGCTTCAGAGGTATATGACGAGAGCTTTTACTAATATCAAGGCGATGTGCCAATCTCACGACTGCAACCTTCGTATGGGTGCCTTCACATTGGGGGTGAACCGAGTGGCACGTGCGACCCTCTTAAGAGGCTGGGAAGCATAAGAAGACTCCCAACTCCATCTTTTTTCATGTTATAGTTGAAGAGCAATGCAAATCCGATTCTTCCTATTATTGTTGTTATCAGTTTTACTATTCCAAAGTTACATTTTTAGCTCAGTCGTATGAGATTTAGAATGATGTATTCATGGGGAATTTCACACTGTGTACAATTGAAGCTGAAAGGGATGCCCTAAGAACAAATGATCAAGTTGAAAATTTAATAGTTTTGAATTGGAGTATTTCTTTGTTAGTTTTCCAGAAAATTGGTACTTTATTGCTGTATATGATTTGTTGAAAAACGAATAATGTTTGGTATTCTATGATATCTATGATTTGCAACATCAGTTATCTTTTAAGCGCAAAAATAAAGGGATATCCATGATAGATTAGCTTTGCTTTGTTAAGTGGAAACAAAGCATAGACATACAGTAGCCCATGTCCTCTCTGACAGCAATAGAAGGATAAGCTTCTTTGTATGAAAGCAGCATGGGTTTCTTTCCTCCAGTTTTATCTCCTTATTCTGATAGAGGCAGAAGATTGTAGAAAGCATTAAGTTCCAACTTATCTAAGGATAACATTTAATGGCCTCCGTTGCCATTTCTGTTTCCCTGCAAAGAGGTTGCTCTTCACATCATGTAACTATCAAGAAACAATGTTCTACGGTGAGACCTTGATGCTCGTCCGTGGGTGTCAAACAGGAAAATCATGGTGTTGCAATGGGAGATGTTCAGGAAAAGAGAACGATCAGCTTAAAATAACAAGAACAACAGGTTGATGTTCACAGCGATTCGACTGTTCGTATTAAGGTTACGAATGAAACTATGCATGGGATGGATGTAAAAAAATCTGCTGCTCCAATGTTCGAAGACCAGAGATGGAAAAATGGGACTTGGGATCTGAATATGTTTGTTAAATGCCGAAAGATGGATTGGGATAGTGTCATTGTTGCAGGTAAAACCTCTTTTTGTACCAGGATGTAATCTCCTTTTATTTTCCCCGAAATAAATGAGATAATACATGTTTATCTTTGAAAGAATCCGTTAAAACTAAAAATAAATATTTCCTCCATTTTCATGCCCAATCAAACGACAGAAGCGGGTTTCCCCTTTCCTCCCACCATTTCCACCGAAAACTTAATTCATTTCCTCTGTCTTGTGTTGTAGAAGCTACAAGGAGAAAGTTCTTAGAAATATACCCAGAGACAGCAACAAACACAACACCAGTGACCTTCAGGAGCTCCATAATACCTTGGTGGGCATGGATTATGAGATCTCATCTCCCAGAGGCAGAGTTGCTCAATGGTAATATTCAAAATACTTTATTTCTTAGCAATTTATCCCCAAAAAATTCTTATTATTCATTTTTCTTTTGACAGGCCGGGTGGCAATGATAGGATTTTTCACGGCATATTTTGTCGATGTTTTAACGGGTCTGGACATGGTAGGCCAAACAGGGAATTTCTTCTGTAAGGCAGGACTCTTCGTGACGGTGATTGGAGTAATCTTATTGAGGAAAACTGAAGATGCTAATAAGTGGCAAAAGCTTGTCGAAGAGGCAACATTCTACGATAAACAATGGCAGGCTACATGGCCAGATCAAAGCTCTACTGATGTTTCTTCAAAACAACCAAAATGAGATAACCAAATGAATGAGAAATTTCACAATACAATTAATAAGAATTGAGTTTTATGCATTCTACTATGAGTTCCATAAATAGCTATTCGTACATATAAAGTTTTATGTTTCTAATGTTGCTATGATTTGAAGTAGTTCATGGCATACTTTATTAGGAGAAATTAGGTTTTTTTTAATCCGTAAACCAGGGTGATCAGGGGTCTTCGTCTCAGGTCCTTTGCTACCTAAAGCTTTTAAACACCACTCTAACCCGAACCCAGCCGTGCAAGAAATTAATGGAAACTTGTAACAGGATACTGAAGAATCAAAAAGAGTCACAATTTATTTTAGCATGAAACGATAATAATATGAGCTAAGAAAACTATAAAGAGTAATCCTAGATTATCTTAACTGATATATCTAGACGTAATCCAAGGTCATCATTTGTCACCATTTTTCTGTACTCTTTCTTACAGTATACCAAGAAAACCACGTGTTCCATTCAAATTTTGGTAAAACCAGACAAGTGCTCTCGCCTACATTTTTGTCTTGGAAAATCTTAGTAGTCACATACACATACCCTTTGTTATTGCCGCCATGGATCCCATGACCTTAACTTTTGGGTTAGTTCACGAATCTTTAACTTTTCAGTTGTCCAGTGTCATCGGAAACTACTATGCCTCTTAACTCATTTAATAACGTCAACAAAATGTGCTTAATAGTATATTGTAGCAAATCTTATGAAAAACCTACTATGCCTCTTAACTCATCGGAAACTACTATGCCTCTGGGTAGCCAGTTCCTTCCTCTTTTAACAAGCCAAAACCTTTTGGCTATGTTGACGGCTCCACCGTTTGCTCTTCTCCCACAAAAGTGGACAACGAGGGCAAGATAATTGTGAATCCAGAGTACCAAATCTGGAAACGTATGGATCAATTTGTTTTAAGTTTGATCTATTCCTCACTCACTGAGGAAGCCATGAGCGAGGTCTTGGGTTTAATCTCGTCATTTGATGTTTGGAGCACTTTAGAGGAAAGTTTCTCTCATAAGTCGAAGGCCAGAGAAATACAGTTGACGGATGAACTTCAGCTAATGAAGAAGGAGTCGAAATCAGTTGCTGATTTCCCTCGAAAGTTCAAAAACTCTTGTGATCAACTCACTGCAATAGGTTGTCCAGTCCATGACACCTACAAAGTGCATTGGTTCTAAGGGGATTGGGACCAGATTATTCATCATTTTCTACCTCAATGATATCTCATTGGGACCAGATTATTCATCATTTTCTATCTCAATGATATCTCAGACTCCACTTCTATCCTTCAAGGAAATTATTCCTAAAGTCATGACTTATTTATCAAGTCAGTTGCGCCTCAATCGTGATACGATACAACCTTTACGGCCCAATGCGGGGGGTTCTTATAGCCGTGGTGGCCGGTATAACAACCGTGGACGCTTTGGACGTGCATCAGGGAGAGGTAATTTTCCGAATAATAAATCTTCTAATCCTCGGCAACAATACGGTCGTGGTGGCCCTGTGCACGCTTCATCTAATCGTTCGGTATCCTTCACAAATCCAACTAAGTCGTCGCTTGGATCATTAGCTGCTTGAAATGTTTGTCACAATTGTCGCAAAGGAGGACACACTGCCCATGAATGCATCCGTTGGAGCCATGCCTCGCAAGCCGCAAATCTTGTTGAAGCGTTCTCGTCATTTCGAGTTAGCGACCCCAATGATCCAGAGTGGTATCTAGATTGCGGTACAACCATTCACATGACAAACGATGGAGGTAATCTATTTCATATATCCCTGTATCTTGGATCTGACAAGGTAATCGTTGGGAAAGGACCTCTATCCCAATTACCCACACTTTCGATTCCGACTTTGTCAAGTTCAATTTCATTGAAAGATACCTTGCTTCCTTCATCAATTAAGAAAAATTTAAATTTTGTTAGCAAGGTTACATCTGATAATAATTGCTCAATAACCTTTAACCCTTCTGATTTTAGTATACAGGAAATCAAGACGGGGAAGGTATTGGGAACCGGGGTAGATGTCGGGGAGGCCTATATGTTCTTGATCGTGGAACACAATCATTTAGGTCACTCTTCTCTTAGAGCTATTGAGTTTTTAATAAAAATGGTCTCATTCACTTAGTTGGGTCAAAACATGAGTTCCGTGATCGAGTATGTTCTAGTTGTCAACTTGGAAAGAGCCACACGCTCTCCTTTTCTGTTAATGAAAAACAGAGTTCTTTGCCACTTAATCTGGTTCATTGTGATTTATGGGGGCCATCTCCAATTTCATCTACATCTGGTTTTCGATACTATGTGATCTTTATTGACGATTACTCCCTATTTACATGGTTTTATCCCTTAAAAAGTAAATCAAATTTTTTTGATACATTTATCCACTTCTAAAAATTGGTCGAAAATCAATTTTCTTGTTCAATTAAATCATTCCAATATGATGGAAGAACTGAATTCTCTAACTCTAAATTCACCAATTATCTTGCCATGTTTGGTAAAGTACCTCTTACTCCATCCTACAAACTTTCGGTTGTTTATGTTATCCATATCTTCGAGATTATGCAATAAATAAACTTTCACCTAAAAGTGCGCTTTATATTTTTATCAGATAGATTCATAATGATTTTTGTTGTTTAAATCGTGCTACCAATCGTGTCTTTATCTCACGTCATGTGATTTTCGACTAATCTAACTTCCCTTTTGCAAGCACTTTGCCATCTTCTCCTTCTTTACTCTATAATTTGGTGACTTACTTTAATCCCCACAGTCAACCACCAACCTCATCACTTCCTCCATATAGAAATCCCTCATCTCCATGTCCATGTGCATAATCAAAGCCAAGTTCTAACACGCAGTCATTTTCTTCTTGTTCTTCTTGTGCCTTGGATGAGGCTTTACAGTACTTGCCAAAACTCGGTTCAGTTGCGTCTATTGCTCAGTCTATCCCCATATCACCTCAGTCGACCATGAAACCCCTTTGTCTTCGATTCCAAATCCTATTATCGATTCACTACTAATTACATCTTTATCGCACATTCCACTTTTGACTAATAATTGACCGTCTGTCTCATCCCATTCAATGGTGACCCCGAGGAATAAATGGAATTTTCAAGCCAAAGACATTTCAGGCTACAACGACCTATCCGATCTCTAACCATTACCCGCAATCACCACTCTTCGCTTCATTAGTTATTTTGAAAGAGCCCCGCGGTTTAAATCAACCTTGAAACATCCAAAGTGGATCTGTAGGGACCTGTCCCTCGAGCTGGGATAACATCAAACTAGTACCATGACAGACTCATACAACATACATTCTGTCAATAATGGCACCTGGACCACGAACTAAAGAAGAACGTGGCTTGTGCACTCCAAGTAAAATAGAATAAGTCAAGGACAGTTATCTCACACAAACTGGTAGTTACAGAAATAACCACCACTCTACCCCCATTTAAGGAGAACGTGTTGACACACGAAAACGAATTGATAATAAGGTCTATAAAAACAAAAGGATGAGAAACAAAGGATAAAGCACCAAGTTTTTTTTGCTCAAAAGATCGTAAATTGTAATCAAGATAACTAAATCTCAAAACAATAAAGTCAGTTTTCACTAAATCCTCAAGACCGATGTCGTGTTTTTCACCTATTCAGAGGTTTCCACGCTAAACACCTGTGTCAGTTTATATTGTTTATTATTAATTGTGCCGCAGGTACATTTGATGTAAGATGCCATTCGAGCTACGAAATTAGGCTTACATTTGGCACCATCTGTGGAAAAGAAGACATTTCCATGAAATCCTAAGATAGATAGCTACTCCAAGAACAACATTTCATCATGGTGAACCCCAAACAATTAGCTTTGGTGGCTCAGCATAAAATTTCAATAAAACCTAATCTATTAGCAGAATTACGAGCGAACATCAACGTTGAAACCGAGAAGCGGAATGAACTCGAATGTCAGTTGGTGCATGACCGAGAGCTTCACGAACAAGAACTCGAAGAGGGAGCACAAAGTTCGACAAATGAAGTTTAAATGACATAAATAATAGATGACAACATTGCAGACTACCTTAAAAGCTTTGCAAGATAATCAGCAGGATCAAGCTCCCAGGGAACGTGAGGTCATACCCGCAAACTCAAGATTTTAGCATAAAATAGGCTAGGACCACGAGGCACTGCTAGCAAAGGAGCTTCCAAAAACCATCGTAGTAATCCTCAGGTACCAGAGGCTTTAATTTATCTGCTAGCAAAGGAGCTTCCAAAATTAGTATAGAACGTGGCAACTCAAAATAATAAGAATAAGAGCCATGACCTCCATCTAGGGTGCCAGTTCATGAACGTTTGAGTGAAGGAAGCGGCAATCATACTCCGCGACCTACACGAAAGACAACTCGAACACCCCGGCAATACGTCATACACAGGAACACATGGTTCAACAAATCAAAGAATTGATAGAAGCTCAAGCTCTTTCCAGTAAGGAGGATTTTGGCAAATTGTAAGGTAGTCCAATTGCTAAAGAGTTATTTGACACAGAAGTTCCAACAAGATTCTACACTCCAAAAATATGCAAGTACAAAGGCACATATCCTGGTGAGCATGTAAAACAGTTCTGAGATTCTTTGGGGTTGTATTTGAACTTTAACCATATTCTCTATCAACTGCTTGCTACAAGTCTTCAGGGGGAACTACTCCGCTGGTTCTATTCTCTACCCATGAATTTCGTCCTTACATTTGACCATCTACAGAAGATCTTCGTCAAGACCTATGCTCATAACAAAGACAATGAAGAGAATTTGTACACTCTTATCAGTCTCAAACAAGCCCAAGGGGAGAAGCTCGAATTGTTTTCAAAGAAGTTTCTCGAACTTGCTAGGAAAGTTGATAAGAAAATAGTTGTATCAACGTTCACCAATGTACTCACTCTTATCAGTCTTAAACAAGCCCAAGGGGAGAAGCTCGAATTGTTTTCAAAGAAGTTTCTCGAACTTGCTAGGAAAGTTGATAATCACGATAAGAAAATAGCTGTATCAACGTTCACAAATGTACTACAACTCAATTGTAAGGACAAATAACACATTTTCTTGAACACACCTTTCACTTTGGAAGACATGATTGAGAAGGTCAATGGATATATCAATCTGGAGAGGATGATGTCCGAAAGGCATAAATATACTAAAAACGTCCTAGCTACGAAGGCTCCACTCATAGATAGAAACTGTGAATGCAACAATGTTGCCCAAGGTGATAAGAAACAAGTTAAAACAGATACACGAAAATCACGAAAAGCAAATTTATTATCAAAGCATGTCCTTCCAAAACTAAATATCAAGATTTCAGCAATCTACCATATACTGGAAAAAAAATCTTCCGTGTAGCTCTGCCTTTAGAGTAGATAAAAAACAAAGCATATTGTATGCACCACAAGGTAACTCATCATGAAACTAACCACTACTATCCCGTACAAAGATTGCTGAAATACATTTTCAAGAACGGAAGAATGTACGAATACATTATTGATCTGGAAGGATATAAAAATGGAAGCTATAAAAAATAGGTCGAAGTAATTCAAGTCGAAGAGTAATCAAAGGAAAAACACTTGTACCACCTCTACCTCAACCACATGATCGAGATTCACCAGATCAACAATTCAACCAGATTCAAAAGAAAGAGGTTAATAGAGTGCTACGATCTTACGGTACAGGAGAAGGAAGTTAAGCTCCTACCCAAATCAAACCTTCAGCGAACTAGAATTTCATTCAAAGATTGTGACATACATCATACCAAGTTGCTAAAAATAAAGAATTTTGTAATGCATACCATGATGATAGATACGGGTAGCAACACCAAAATCCTTTTTTAAAGCACAATCAAGCAAATGGGGTTAGCCTACAAAGTTATACCAAGTGATATCGATATCAGTGGCTTCAATGGATTTAAAGAAGAACGAGTAGGAAAAATCATCCTATCGATCACAACTATACAAACAACACTCGATGTCACATTCTATGTTATCAATGCAAAGTCCTAATTTTTGGGTATAATGGGACGTTACTGGTTACACAACATTCAAGCAATACCTTCCACATACCATCAAACGCTTTGTTTTCAATACAATGATGGAATCTATGAAATAAAAAGAAGTTAAAGGCTTGCCAGAGCTTACAAAAACACAGTATCTACTATTCTTGATACATCCAAGATATTTTCTTCATAGCAATTACAGAACGCTGATCACGCTGAAGATCAGCTTTCAATAATTGAGCCTACAGAGTACATTGAGATCGATGGGCATAACAGGGGAACATACATTGGTACCAGGCTTATTCAACAAGAGAAAGAAGCTCTCATACATTTTCTTTAAAACAAAGAGAGACGTATTCACTTGGACTTTCCATGAAATGCCTGGAGTTGATCCAACAATGGCCTGTTATAAATTAAGTATCAGAGATAAAGTTACAGCAATTACATAGAAGTAGAGAAGGCTCTCACCTCATCTCTGAGATGAGGTCAAAAATGAAATTAATAAGTTAATCAATGTCAATTTCATTCTAGAAGCCAAATACCCAGACTGGATATCAAATATAGTAGAAGTTTTAAAGAAGAATGGAAAAGTAACAGTTTGTGTAGATTTCACGGATCTCAACAAACACACACCGAATGATAGTTTCCATCTTCCCATAATCAACCAAATTCTAGATTATATAGCAAGACACAAACTTCTATCTATGATAGACGCGACCTCAGGGTACAACCAGATACCTCTATTAGATGATGACAAAGAGAATACCACCTTTATCACTGAAAGAGGCCTCTATTGCTACAAAGTCATGCCATTCGGCCTCAAAAATGCTAGAACAACCTATCAAAGGCTAGTAACAAACATGTTCATGGTACACTTGGGAAAAATTGTCGAAGTATACATTGATGATATGCTTTACAAAAGCCTAAATAATGAGGATCATATTGCACATTTTGATATAGTTTTCAATATATTACAGTCATACGGAATGAAATTCAATCTAGATAAATGTCAATTCATAGTATACTCTAGTTAATTTCTTGGATACCTTATTAGTCAGAAGGGAATCAAAGCTGATCCCAATCAGATTTGAGCTTTGATCTCGATACCATCTCCAAAAATAATGAGGGATGTACAAAAGCTCATTGGAAAGATTGTAGCTATCAATAAATTCGTCTCCAAGTCATCAGATCGATATTGATAGTTATTTATGCTACTTCGTGGATCCACCAGAAGAGGCAAAGGATGATAGAATGAGGAGATTGATTAGACAAAAGAATGTAAAATAACTTTCCAAGAACTTAAATGGTATCTGGTGAAATCCCCTGTGATGAACACTCCAATTAAAAATAAAGAATTGTTAATCTATCTTACAGTTATAGAAAACTCTCTAAGCTCGGTCCTCATACGGCTCAAAGAAAAAATTGAGAAGCTAACATATTTTATCAATAAAACCCTTACGCCGGCAGAAGCAAGATATTCTAAAATAGAGTGACTCCTCCTAATAATTTTTTATACTTTGTAGTGGCGAGTTTTCCAGAAGGAGAATCTTCACCAATACTTATTTGTAAGGAGAATGCAATAAAGACTAGATAAACAAGATTTTACGTAGAAAACTCAATAAAAGCTGAGAAAAAGTACGACCTCAAGGAGGATTTTGATGTAAAATCCAGTTTATTGCTAGTTATTACTAATTTTGGAGTGATAGTAGGGTTAAGAAGTAACGATGGTAAAGTTACAGATTACGGGGTGGTGAATAATCTATTTTCTGCCTGTATTTATAGTAGATACATGCAGCTTACAAAAAGAAAGAAACAGCCTCATATTCCGGGGGGAGGGGGCGAACTTCGCGGATCTCTAGTAGCTCTTTATTGACCAAGTTCAACAACTACTTTTAGTAGGTCGAGAACTTGGGGTATCTTCTCGAATGCTATCTATTTTTGATTATGTATGACAACTTCGACTACACTGTGCTGGCTTAATCTTGCCGAATATGGGGAATATGCTAATACAATTTCCCCATTCTCGATATAAGTACTTGTGGTTGTGTGGAGAAGAAATTGGAAGCTGAAGAGGTTTTCCGAATATCTTATGAATCATCTGCTTGTCATTTTTGAGGTTAAGTAATTAATGCGGTACAATGAACCTGGCAGATTGAAGTTGGGTATAAATAGACAGTATAAGGAGGGTGTTATGGTGGTGGTTTGTAAGGATGCCGCCCCATGTGTGACATAATATGTCGCCGGAGGATGAAGATGGGGAGGAATTGAGGTAAAGTTATTTCCCAAACTAGCCCTTTGTAATGTTTCCTTTGATCATGTCACGATTTGGAGGGTGGGGGAAGGTATTGTCAGAGAATGTTTGTATCTATTGGAACCATTTGGTTTATGATGCAGTGCTAAAGGTATTGGATTGTGTCATTTTGGGGGAGAAGGGATTATTGTTTGTGTTGAAGATAAGAATTTGAAGGTTGGATGGCGTCTAGGGATCTTGTCGAATGTAGGAGCTTTCTTGTAATTTTTTGATGCTGTTTCCTGAGGCAGCTTTTAGAAGTTCAGTAACTTGAGATTCATTGAGTTTCTTAGGATATCTTTACTTCGGTGCCAGAGATAATTCCAGATTCTGGTAAAAAAATGCAATAATGTCAGATCCTGGTAAAAAGAAGCATAATGTAATTAGTACATCAAGTCAAATGTAAAGATAACAGTGGATTGGATGTAATGTAATCGAACGATAATTTTTATCAAACATAATATGTAATAGTTGGTTTAATAAATAAATGTAATTGCCTTCGACTTCTTCGTGCGTCATTTTGTGTTTGTCGACTATGCATTGTTAATTGTTGTCGATGTAAAATGTGAGTAAGGTGATTTCTGGAGTGTCTAAACCACTCAAAGTAGAATAGATTGACTGGGTCCAGGAACAGTTTTTGAGGTTAATTGATTTGACTGTGGGAAATGTATAGTTCTGAGGTGAATTAAATTTTGGTCGTTGACTTGACTGTGGGGGACTATAAGTATCCCCTGTTGTTTGAATGAGAGTCATTTTGGTTTGAAGAAATGGTAAAGATGAGATCGCAAGTGCGTAATGAGGTACATAGTCGTGTGCAAGCAAAGTATTGAGAAATATATGGTAAGTATATCGGACTTCTGTGGAATGCCAATGTTTACTTGGAGGATCCTGTAGAACCTAATTATGATGGTATGGGCGAGGCAGAGGCCAAGGACGCTGAGGAAGATTTTATATTTCATTGCCAATTGCAATATTGGACTCCTCCTGAGGGTGTTAGTTTTATGCGAATCCACGCGAAGAAGTTGGTGAAGAGAGAAGATGAAGCTGCATCTAGGGGTTTGTAATGTGATGATTTTGGAAAAATACATGTAATGGCCGAATTGCTGCTAATATTAAAATGAAAATTGAATTTGATGTGATAAGAAATTGTCAATGTTTTGTTGTGTTTCTTGTCGAATGAATTTTAAGTTGGAAAATGTTGAAATGTAAGAATGACTTAGTAATGTAATTGTATGTCGATTAAAATTTGAATTGGGGATTTTGATGAATGTGTGCCCAAATTATAAGGGTATGTAGATTAAATTACAATGGGGAGGGGGGGGGGGGGGGAGGGAGATGAGGGTAATCAATTATGGCCAGGTGTGCTCCTTTGGGTAAAATTTGGGTGTATAGAGAAAATGATGTGCAGTATCTTTGCGATAAAATTGGGTGTGTATTGTTGAGTATGAACGTTTCAGAAGAAATTGTTCAAGATATGGAAGGGTTAGAACAAGAATGTAGGGGTTTGTTGATGTTGAGAAGGCGAAGGGTTAGGGACGTCGAGAAAAGACGTGCGAGGCATTAAGTTTGAGCAGCAAAATGGTCGCGAAGTAGTGCGATGAATAGTCACATGGGGTCTATAAATAACTCGGGTATGGGCGACTGTTCATATTTTACAAACTTGAAAGAAAATTTGTCCAGTGCGAATTTATAGTTCTCGTCACTTGGATCATTGCCATTGCCAATAATTGGAAAGGAGGAGATTACCGTGTTGATCGAAAGAACAAATCGTACTAAAAAGAGGGATACAAAGGTATCAAGGTTATGAGGTTAGTATCTGTTATGATATAATTTGCATTTTTCTTGATTGTTGTTGTATTATGGTAGATGTAGACATATATAGGGTAATTTAGAATAAAGCTGTGTATTGTGAGGAGGATTTGTTTTAGATAAAACGGGGTTAGGGTTTGTGACAAAGGTTGGTTAACGACTGTGAACGGTGTGTTTTGGAGGGTAATGGTATTGCAATGGTTAATAAAGGGGATTGTAGGGGATGGTGGGGCATAATTGGTGGGGAATAGTGGAGAGAGCAGTTTGTTTTGCGGTAAAGACGACGTGGGTGTAGGTGATTAGTTGGGTTCATGGTGAGGGTGTTGGGATTTCATGTCAAAATAGGTTAGATATGGCCAAATTTTTCGATAGTAAAGGCGATATCCATTTTTTGAATGAGAGTGGTTTTGGTGGGAAACGGTTCATGTTTCTTCGAGATCTCTTGCGATTCCTGAAAGTGAAGAAACAGACATTAAATAAATAAGTACTCGATGTTTATAATTATAATAAATAAAAAGTTATCAAGAACTGAACGTATTACAGTAATCAATTTATATGACTAGGAAAAGTCATTTAAGTGTATTGAGAACTTCATGTAGTAAATTGAACTGTAATAATGATAGTAGCAGACAGTAAATTGTGAATGATGTGTTGGAGAGTAATCTCGACAACTATATGAAAATGAATATATGATCTTATGAACATATATATGTATCAGATATGATAGATACTAAATGTGCAAAAAATATAGAATCTGATTTACAGGTTCCTTAAAATGGCTGAACCAATTTAAAATAATGAGAAAGATATATACGACAGCCTTGAAGACGTAGTGCCCCTGATGATTGATGTAAGGACCTATGTACAATAGTTGGGAGGTAAATATAGGGTAGGGTCGAGTAGTGTAGACATAGCTATCGTGGAACAGTTTAGGGTGTTACCTAGGGTTGCCAAACTATCTGATCAAGAGGCTACTGAGATAGATGTTGATCACGAGCACCAAGCTAGTGATCGAGAAGGTAGTGAGGCCGGGGAAGAAGATGTGGAGGAGGGTGAGGAGGCATGTTATGGAGAGGGTCCAGAGATCAAAGAAATACTAAGTTTTAAGAAGAAGTACGGTATTCCTAGGGATATAAGGTTAGAGGAGTATCAGTATGAAATGATTGACCAGGAAATACCTTTGAATGGGATTCTGGTATATCGGGGACAAATTAAGAAGAGGTTGAAACTTCCACTTTGAGCTGACAAAAAAAATTTCATAAACTTTTTTGATGTATCACTTGGTCAGTATTCTATGACATGGTGTCAACAGGAAGGCGATACAGTAATGAACGTTTAATTATCTTGGGGAACTACGAGTTTGACAAGAAGGGCCCTGGGGAGCCCTTAAAGAGAAAGACTTTTCACTTAGATTTGTGGTTAGATAATTTTAATTGTCGATGTTCTAAGTGTTGAATGTGATGTTAATTCTAACTGTCTTTGTGTGTTTGCAGCTTTGAAAGAGGTCAACAAGAATTTAGAAGTGAAGGATGAGCTGTATAGGATCAGGAAAAATTTCTTTGGTAGGATCGATAATCTGGTCATCGACCAAGATCGTGTGAGCACCTTATTTCAAGAGGCTGGTTTAAAGAGGTCGAGGGCTAAAGGTGCTGAAGTATCTATTATCGACGAAAAGATGTCGGCGAAGACCAAGAGGGCTGCATCGGCTATCTTGCCACTGGAAAATCCTTCCTTGGTTGGGTATAATACCGATATAAAGATAGATGCCATGTTTGGAGAATCTCTGGGAAAGAACAAGAAGAAATGGGTGGCGAGCTCTGTTATTCCCCCGCTACTTCCTCACAAGAGGACTAATCGTCAGTTGACAACGGAGAAGGTGCATGGTACCGTTAAACCAGTTACTGTGGTAGATGGGCATTCTTCACGAGGTACGGAGAGTGTGCTCTCAAAGAAGAGAGGTAGTGGTGACGTCGAAGACAAAATACATCAAAGAGTCTGAGGCTGAAGTTTAGAAGACCATGGATTCATATACGTCTGGGACAGATGAGCTAAAGATTGAGCTGGAGGATTGTTTGGTTGGCATTGAGATTTTAAATACGTTTCTCAGCGAGGGTCAACAAAACATGTCGATGGTGAGAAATTTTACTGCTTTGCTCCACTTAAAAAAAATGGCAGGTCATTCGAATACTTAATATATGACTTTGTTGCGGATCAAGAAGTTGGTGACTATCGCCATAAACTATATTGTTGGCAGTGGTGATTTGGCAAATCAACTTGTAGCGTATAAAAATATAGAGAAATATTTAATCGAGGAGAAGGAAGGGTTAAATGCAACATTGAATACTTACAAGCTGGAGACAAAAAATATGAGGGATGCTACGCTTTGCGAAGTGAAGAAAGTATTGGAGAAAGAAAAAATGGAGGCTTTGGTGCTGCAAAAAGCAAACATTGAAAATGATATCAGGGAGTAAGTTTTCGATGTACAGAAGGCAATGGAGCTAGAGCAGGGCAGGCTTCTCAACGAGGTTAGGGCTTAGATGAATGCAGAAAATTTGGAGAAATGTAAAGAAGTGAGGGCACATTTTGCTGTGCAGTACAAGGAGTTGGAGGTTAGGAAAAATTTCTTCAAGGGGTTGGTAAAATCTGGTGGGGTTGTCTTTGATGATTCAAGTTTAGAAGAGGAAGTGCCCAAGACACCCGAAGTTTGTGGTGGGACGGAAGTCATCGATGATGTAATGATGGAAGATGATACTGCGCGCCCCGTGGAGTTAGAAGATGTATAGGTACTTGAAGGTTTTCTGAATGTGAATGAAGTTGTAGGGGCCTAACTTCGCAAGGAGGGGAAGTCGACTCTTACACCACGGGGTTTATCTTCTATCAAAGGGGTTCAAGCATATGATCAATAATATGACTAAGCTATTGGCAATATACTTGCATGGAGGCCTATAATTGGACACTCTACGACCTCTGATGAGGATTTTTAAGAGTATTGATATTACTGTCGAGTAGTCGAAGGTGCAAGTACGGGGTGATTTACAGAGAGATCGAAGGTAAACTGCAAGGGTTCTGGGGAGAGATTTCATACCCTCTTCGTGGTTCCCCTTCCCTCCTATTTATAGAATATATGTAGGGCCGAGTCACCATTGGAGGTCATATTACAAGTGTACCCTCCGGGTATCAGGCGGGTATCCCGGAGTCGGTGTAGATGCTTAAAATGTCAGGTCTGGTACTGTGCTCTGACACTGTAGCTATTGTTGGTTTTATTATTGCGGCTGTAGGGACCAGCAACGCCGCCGTTCTTGTCTAGTGAGCTGGCTGTCTGACGTGTCTGTCTTCGACCACGTATGAATATGGTCAAAGTATTTCTGATGCTGATGTGGAGTTCGTGTGCTGACGGATCTATCTTCATCTTCAAGGCTTGTTCATAGTCGAGGCTCCATCTTCGAGGCTTCATCATCTTGTAACCTTGGAAGGCTTGTTTATGGATTGAAAGAGCTTCGAGTTATTCATGTAGGCTTTGATGTAGCCTTCGAGTGTTCGACTGGAGCTAGAAGGCTGGGAGTAAGCTTCTACATTTATCCCCTTTCAGCAAGGGTCTCGTAAATAGGTGTAGAGGCATTTGCTGAGGAAAACTGTTAGTTGTTGGAAGTCAATCGGTTGACTGAGGCATATTTGATTTCTGAGGAAGGTAATAAAGGAGGATAATTACGAAGTTGTGGTGATTACAGAGAAATAAATGCTGTTAATAAAGCTATAAATAGGGCTTTTGAGGGGTACCACTGTATACTCTTCATCTTCATTTTCTTTCTCTGTTTTCCACAAAAAAAAAATGGATATCACTCCCAATACACGCTATCAGAGAAGGATGAGTTCCTTGTCCCCAAACAAGGAAAACGCTATCGGAGATGGATGAGTTTCCTGTCCCCAAACAAGTTAAACCTTTTCAACTTCCCAAAAACAACAGTTTCATCAGCATGCTCATCCAACACCTATTTCTGAGCTTTTACAGTCGCCACATCCGCAGTTTCGATCCCTCGATCCCTCTATACCTCCTCCTATAACTCTTTCAATACATACACCGAACTTCAAGATTTCAGAGTCAATTACTCATTCCAGGTCGAATATTAACCATTGCCTTCGATACCTACATATCATGTCGAAGCACAATTCCCCTCGAAGATAACTTTTTCTATTAATTACTCTTCGAAGTTGGATGTTCGATTCCGCGCCTACAATCTATTTGTCTACCATATTTTCCAGATACAAAATTACACAGTTTCAGTGAAATGTTGTTCTCATTCCATTACATTGATTACAACAAAGAGAAGACAAAGGAAGAAGAGGAAAATCTACATAAACAATAGCAGGAACAAAAACCTTCAAACACAGTAATACAAAAAATAACATAACCTATCACCACCGCCACCCTTCCACCACCTTACGAAGAACCCGCCCTATTTTTTCAGATGGGCCAGATCCTCCTGTCAAGCTCTGCCCCTCCACTAACTGATCTTCTTCCTGAACAAGACGTTCGACTAAACCCGACAGGAAGAGGTAACGTTCTTCAGCAGTTGTGAACCTCCACCACAACAATCCCCACAACTACACATAGGAGTTCCTGTCGGGTTTAGTCGAACGTCTTGCTCAGGCAGAAGATCAGTTGGTGGAGAGAGAGGGCTCGACAGGAGGATCTGGCCCATTTAAAAATAGGGCGGGTTCTTCATAAGGTGGTGGAAGGGTGGTGGTGGTGGTGATAGGTTTTGTTATTTTTTGTATTACTGTGTTTGAAGGTTTTTGTTTTTGTTATTGCTTATGTAGATTTTCCTCTTCTTCATTTGTCTTCTCTTTGTTGTAATCAATGTAATGGAATGAGAACAACATTTCACTGAAACTGTGTAATTTTGTATCTGGAAAATATGGTAGGCGAATAAATTGTAGGCGTGGAATCAAACATCCAACTTCGAAGGGTAATTAAAAGAAAAAACTATCTTCGAGGGGAAAAGTGCTTTGACATGATAGGTATTGAAGACAATGGTTAATATTCGACCTGGAATGAGTAATTGACTCTGAAATCTCAAAGTTCAGTGTATATATTGAAAGAGTTGTAGGAGGAGGCATAGAGGGATCAAGGGATCGAAACTGCTGATGTGGCGACTGTAAAACCTCAAAAATAGGTATTGGTTGAGCATGCTGATGAAACAGTTGAGTCTGGGAAGTTGAAAAGGTTTTAACTGCTGAGATTCTGGGGAAAACGTTTGAAGACCGTGATAAATGTGGTTCTGATTTAGGAGGGTTTAAATGTACCTACTTTCAAGTATAAGTAGGGTGCTTTTAGGAGAATTTCACACATCTGTTCCTTTTTCTTTAAGCAAAATGTCTGCGTATTCTTCCCAAAGCAACAAAAATGCTCCTAATACCAATTTCCAAAATCTGGTGGCGGCAATGGTCCTTCGTATATGCGAGAAGACACTCAAACTGAAGTAGAGGTGTTTTGGCGATCGAGGCCTGGATTGGGCTATGCCGAAATTTTTTGTAGTGGATTCTGGGGAACCTATTAGTGGGATACCCTAGGCGTACTGGTGGGGGGTGCTACAAATGATGGGCCCGCTTTCCATCGACCGGTTGGCCTTCCTGTAGTCTTTGAAGAACTATCCCGTCTGTAAATAGGGGCTACTTTATTATGGTAAAATAGGATGGTAGGAGTGTTTGTTGTTTCTTTTGATTGTTGATTATTTTCTTATGTATTTCGGTGTACGGGCATCTGCTTGAATGAACTTGACAATTTATGAGATGGCTGTCGAAGTGAGATACTGAACTATCTTTGTGTAATTAGGATAAATATAATACTTAAAGGTAATTTAGGCGCGAAAGCAGTTTGCTCGAGACACGTATTATTGGCATGCATTGAATTCAAATATCAGGTTATCTGAGGACGAATTTTTGAGAGGTGATGTAGACGAAGGTCGATTAGCTTTGATTGGCAAAACTGACAGTCCAAATAGCTGGCATGTCAGAAACTATACGGAGCCTATGGCAGAATGTCCTGCAGGCATCATGATGGTTCCTTGGATTGCAGAAAAAAGGTTGGTTTGATGTAAGGAGATGATTTGACAGTTTTGAGTGGGGATCAAAAGGTTTAAGTTGTTTTATGTATATAAAATTATGTAAATGTGTGCGTGAGATGCGCACGTGGGGTAATGGAGGGTAAATTCGACAAAACACATCGTAGCCGAAAAGTAAGGGTAGCGGGTTAGTGGTAATGATAGCGGTTTTGGAAATCGAGGCAGTTTTTGGTATTCTGAGGAGGTATATATAGTGTAAGGGCATTGTTACTATTTCTGGTTACCCACTTATAGAAAAACTAGGGAGTGAGTGAAAGGAAAACATAGGCCATTATTCCATAGAGTTTGATAGTTACTGTGGAATTGTCTGACTTGCTGAAAGGAAGGATAAATACTTTGCCCAAACAGGTATGTCCTTCTTACTTCTGTCTTGTTGCTTCGTCTTCTATTTTTGTATGTTAAGTACATAGTAGTGTAGAGTCTTCTAGGGTTCATAGTTGTGATGATATGACCGAGGACCGAGGGAAAACATGTATATATGGGTAAAGTCTTTTGGGGTTCTGAAGGTATTGACGGTATAACAGGGATTATGGTCGAACATTTGACTATGATGGTCTGAGTTGGAGAGGGTAAGTAAAAATAGGTTATTGACATGGAATAGTCGAATATATTGATCTAATTGCGTGCCTCTTCTTCTGTAAGATAAGATGTGTACCCGTCGATCTTCGTGACTGAGGCTAATAGACGAGGAGATTGAAGAAAATAAGGCTAGTGTGTCTGGTCATGCTTCGATGGGTGAGGGTAGCGACGTAGAAGAGTTAGATATTGTGAAAGATGCCTCATTAGCAATGGTGTTTCCTAAATTTGGGGCATCAAGTAATAAATGTCGTAAGACACTAGTGAACGAGGAAAGTGATGAGGGAGAGATGGAGGGAGGAGAAAGTGGGAGACGTGAAGGTAGTGTTGAGCCCTCGATTGATGAAAGGGGAGAGGGGGATCAAAGTTATCATAGTAAGGAATCGACTGATTTGGATGAGGCTATTGGTTCTGTCTCGGCTAGAGAGAAGCAGAGACTAGATCAATTTGTGGCTAAATTTAAGTTGTCGAAGGTAGGGGTGATATTATATGCTACGGGGTCAGGGTACAACTTCCAGTTGAAACCTCGAGAGGGTATTATGGCGTATAGAGGCCAAATTCGGTTAGGAATGCAGCTACCCCTTCGAAGGCTGGTAAAGGAGGTGCTGAACTTTTGGGAAGTGGCCCCGTACCAGATGAATGGAAACTTTTATGAAATGATGAAGGTAATTGAGGGGAGGGGCTTAATTAAGTGGTATGATATTGTCTCGTTCTACTCCAAGAAAGAAAACCAGATGGGCAGCACCTATCACATCCAGTATCACACGGATAAGCCCTGGTTGTTTGATCTGTACTCGACGGGTTGAGGGTAGGATAAAGATTTGGTTATAGTACGGGGTAACTATGATAATGTCGAAGGAGAGGATCCTTATAAGTTACAACATAAGGTCTATAATCCAAGTAAGTTGTCTGTCGAATATTTTTTTGACGTATTGATCGAATAGACTGATAATCGTGTTTCTGTTTGTTATGTAGGTTCTAATACCCAGACTTGGGAAAATCCGAGGGATTATATTGATGCGTTAATCGACACGGTTGAGGAGTGGGCGAACTTTGTGTTTAAGGGGCTTGGTATTAAGAGGAAAAGGTAGAAGAAGGCAGATTCCCTGCTTCGAAATGTACCCATTACACCGAAGCCATCAAGGAAGAAAGGTGTCGAAGGAATGGAGAAAGTAAAATTGTCGAGGAAGGTAAATTATGTGCCGAAAAGGCAACAGGCGTCGAGCAGGCAGCGTCAGTGCCCGATGTAGTTTGTAATATTTCAAGGCAGGCGTTGAAGTAGGCGTTAATGCAGGTTTACAAAGGGAAAGGGAAGGCCTTTCCCGAATCTCCAAAGGTACAGCAGCCAAAGGGACCTCAGTGGAAGAGGCGTAGAGCGCTGGGGGAGGATGATGCAGAGGAAATGGACGAAGAACTAATCACATCCGAACGGTAGTAGCAGGCTCGTGCTAAGGCTGCTTTGATGGTGGAACTCTATGGCACTGATCTAGATGAAGCTTCGTGGAGGATGTAGAAGAGTATGTATCATGTCACTGTTTATTTTTTGTGAAATTCTAAAATTTTTGTTTGTATACCATACTTTGAGAGATACTGATGGCTTGAATATTATAGTTGATAGATGCTTGGGTGCAGGCTTTCAACAAGGCGTAGAAGGTAGCAATAAGGCAATTAAAGTAGGCGGTTGACAAATTAGAGCTTATACGAGGGACTGAAGCATCGTTGCTTTCAGAAATTGGCATTTTGAGGCAAGATCTGGCGACTATCAAGGATGAATATGGAGGAGACTTGAAGCTTAGCGTTATACTCATACGCGGGTGTTAGAAGCGAAACTGGCTGAGAAGGATAGGGTTATTACAGAATAGAAGGAGACCTTCCAAGGGAAGTTTGACAATGAATGTGAAACTAATGTCAGGCTCAAGGAGTTCATCGAAGAGTTGGGGTATGATCCTGAAACTTTACAACGCTTGCCCATAACCAGTGATTCTGTTATTAACGATGTTCTTCAGACAGAGGGGGCCAAAATAGGTATTACTGGTGTGGGTGTAAGAGTATGAGATGGCCCAGAGACTCCTATGGTAGACATAGTTGCTGCTGCTACTATGATCGGAGGGGTCGTGGGTGCTGCTGGTTCGAACCCTTCAACTGAAGGCTTTGAGGTTGTTGGCGAAGATAACACTGTGGGAGGAGTTGGTGTATCCACTCCGATATGAGGTATTGTACTGAGCGTGTTAAACTTTTTTTTTCCTGATCTTTCTGTTGTGTTGTAATATTTAAACAATATTGAGCTTGCTCCGCACTTGGGTTGTAAACTTTTGATTGATTCGACTTGCTGATGGATGCTGAACTTGAATTTGTTTGTTGATTTGTATTGAACCTGATTCTCTGATATATGTTCTACCAAAATTTATTGTGTGTCATTGAGTTATTGATATTCTTGTATACTTGTATTTGTATATGTTGTAAGTGTAGTATGCTTGTGGAATTATCAAATCCTTGAAAAGCTTTGAGATGGTTCTCGAGTGTCAGTTGGGAGATGGATTTGGTACTTGGGCCGTACCGAGAAACTTATTGGACTATGAAAGTCAGATCTTGATCGAAGTAGAATGTGTTCGCCCCCAATGTATTCTCGAGGGTCCGGTCTCTCGACCGTTCGCGCCCCTCAAGTTTGCTCGAATATTGGAGGCTTGAAAAATTCCAAGGTCGCCCCCAAGTATCAGTCGAGTTGAAGGGTTGACATGATACTTAGAGTGAAGTAAGAAATTTACTTGACTTCGAAGGCCTGAGCCTGATCGAAGTAGAATGTGTTCGTCCCCAATACATTCTTGAGGGTCTGGTCTCTCGACCGTTCGTGCCCCTCGAGTTTGCTCGAATATTGGAGACTTGAAAAATTCTAAGGTCGCCCCCAAGTATCAGTCGGGTCGAAGGGCTTACATGATTCTTAGGGTGGATCAAGAAATTTGTTGGACTTTGAAGGCTTGAGCCTGATCGAAGTAGAATTTGTTTGCCCCCAATACATTCCCGAGGGTCTAGTCTCTCGACCATTCGTGCCCCTCGAGTTTGCTCGAATATTATAGACTTGAAAAATTCTAAGGTTACCCCCAAGCATTAGTCGGGTCGAAGGGTTAACATGATACTTAGGGTGAACCAAGAAATTTATTGGACTTTGAAGGCCTGAGCCTGATCGAAGTAGAATGTGTTTGCCCCCAATACATTCTCGAGGGTCCGGTCTCTCGACCATTCATGCCCCTCGAGTTTGCTTGAATATTGGAGACTTGAAAATTTTCAAGGTCGCCTCCAAATATTAGTCGGGTCGAAGGGTTGACATGATACTTTGTGCGAACCAAGAAATTCACTGGACTTTGAAGGCCTGAGCCTGATCGAAGTAGAATTTTTTCGCCCCCAATGCATTCCCTTGACCATTCGTCCCCCTCGAGTTTGCCTGAATATTGGAGACTTGAAAAATTTCAAGGTCGCCCCCAAGTATCAGTCGAGTCAAAGGGTTGACGTGATACTTAGGGTAAACCAAGAAATTTACTGGAAAACAGGAGACAAAGTTATGAGGAAAAGATGTTCATTGATTTATAGTGTATTTACATCAATGGAACAAGGTGAAGGTTGTGGTCTGCTATATGACACTAACTACATTGTATTCCATGAATTTGGAAGAGGCTCTTCGTCTTTTGTCATCAAGTAATATGAACCCTTGTCGATTTTATCATAAATGACATAAGGTCTTTCCCAGGATTCGGCCAGCTTGCCGGCATTTTGAGGCTTCGAGGACTGTGTGACACGTCGAAGTACAAGATCTCCAATGTTAAAATTCATGGAGTTCATATAGGATTAAAGAAGCTTTTTTTTGAGGAATACATCGAAGGAGGACGCCATTTGGTGATTTGCGATGTAACTCGCATTTGAGGATGGTGTATCTGCTCTAATTTTTTAATAATGGCCATTTAGCTTTGGGATTATCTGAGAGGATAATATTGTTGAAGTAATCGAGGAATGGTGTTTGCTAGTCATCTGGATCAAGACTCTCACCCCCAGTATTGATGGCATTGACTTCCATCTGGTCGATACTTTAGCGTTCGAGTACTTCGATATGGAAAGTTCGAGATTCGGACTGGCCTAACATAGCTGCTATCTAGGCGAGGGCATCTACACGTCTGCTTTTTCCTTAGGGGTAGTGAGTGATAGAATATTTTTTAGGGAAACGGTCCATGCGATGTCGGACGAGAGCAACATATTTAGCCATGCGACCGTTGGCTTAATTTTTACTTGTTTATTGTCTCTGAGCGAGTTGGGAATCTGTGAAAACTGCAAGTTTAGGGATGCCGAGGTCGAGGCCATGGATCAAGGCTTCATACTCATCCTCGTTGTTGGAGCATTTGGAGTTTAACTTAACTGCCTTTTCAATTCGATCATTGGTGGGTGTGACTAGTACTATACCGACCCCTGAACCGTTAGGTCCTGCAGATGTACCTGTAAAGATATGCCAACCTATATTAGGGTTCGTCGGATCTGTTAGCCCGGGCTGGTCTTCTGGTAGGCCGTCTTCATCTTCATCCCAGCTGGCATCTTCGACCGGGAAGTCAGTAACTGCTTATCCTTTTTGGGATACTTGCTTCTCGAATTTGATATCCTGTTCTCCAAGATAAACAGACCACTATTATGCTAGTCTAGATTTTTCTTTCTTGCTAAGCACTTCTCGAAGGGGATAACATGTTATAACACGGATAGGGTGAGCTTGAAAATATGGTGTGAGTTTGCGGGAAGTATAAACGAGGGTGAAGAGCAAATGCTCAAGTTTCGTGTATCGAGATTCTGTAGGTGTCAAAGTTTTGTCGATAAAATATACAGATTTCTCGATGTTTGATTTGAGTCGAATAAGGACTGAACTGATAGAGTTATCGGTGACCACGAGGTATAAGGAGAGTGCTTCGCCTTCGATAGGGGTGCTGATGATGGGTGGCTGACCAAGGTATATTTTAAGTTTGAGGAAGGCCTGTTTACAGTCGGGTGTCCAGTTGATCTCTAGGTTGTTTTTCTTTTTAGCCTTGTGGATGCCTTGGTCGCGTAAGAGAGAAAAGGGCCAACTGCAGTGGTCTAAAGATTTGGAAATAAAACAGTTGAGGGCCGCTATTTTACCAGCCACTTTTTGGACATCTTTTTTGGTTCGGGGGTAAGGCATATCGATGAGGGCTCGGATATGGGCTGGGTCGATCTAGATACCTCATTTGCTGATATGATGGCCTACAAATTTTGCCAGATGAAACACCGAACTGGCATTTGTCTGTGTTTAGTTTCATGTTGCAGGTTCGAAGTATCGAAAAGACTTCGGTTAAATCCTGGATATGGGTTTGTTTTTGGAGGCTCTTGCATAACATGTCGTCGATGTAAACTTCGACCGACTTGTTAAGCAAGGTTTAAACATAGTTGTGATGAGGCGTTGGTAGGTGACCCTCCATTTTTAAGGCCGAAGGGCATGACGTTAAAACAGTAAAGGCCTTGTTCAATGATATAAAAAGTTTTAAGTTGATCTTTGGGGAGGAGGGGTATCTGTTTATAACCCGAAGCCATGTCCATCATAGACAGACGTTCATGTCCCGTAGTAGCATCTAGGACTACTGAAATGATCAGGAGGGGGAAGCTATCCTTCGGTGTGTGTTTGTTGAGATCGGTGAAGTCGACGCAGATTCTGATCTTGTCGTTCTTTTTAGGAACTGCCACAATATTGGATATCCAATCAACATACTTGACATCTCTTAAGAAACCTGCGGCTATGAGCTTATCGAGTTCGAGGTTTACAGCTTCTCGAAGTCTTGGTGCCAGTGTACGTTTCTTCTGTTTTACTGCTGTAGAGTGGGGGATAAGGTCAAGGCGGTGAGATGCTAAACTGTGGTCGACACCAGACATCTCCTGGAATGATCACGCAAAGACATCTTTGTTTGCTCGAAGGAAGTCTGTAAGTTCGAGGTACTCTGCCTCGTCTAGAAAGGTTCCAATGAACGTACCTCGACCAGGACCGTCGAGTTCGATATAAACAGTGGGTTTGATGGGTGAGATGGCGGGTATCAAAGGTATGGAGACAGAAGGAGATAGTGATTTCTATGGGAGTCTGACGAGTTTCTAGGTCTGATCAATCTCTGGATTCTCACATGCACGGGCGAGGTGTTGAGAGCCTTTTAAATTCAATATACCACGGGGGGTAGTAAAACGAAGGGTCTGATGATAGGTCAAAGGTATGGCACGCATGGCATGGAGCTAGTCGCGCCCGAGGATACCAAGGTATTCAAACTTCTTGTTGATGACAAGAAAGCTAGTTTGAAGTATAACTGGGCCTGTAGTAACAGGAAGGCTAATTTGACCAACAACATCTTTGGTGGCCCAATTAAAACCTTGATGAGGTTTATTTTGCTTATGGCTTGGACGGTCTGAAGGAAAAGTACATCGGCTGTACTTCTTGTTTCGATAAGCATGGTGTGGAGAACGAGGTGTTCGACCTTAATCATGATGACTAAAGGGTCAGAATGGGGAAAACAAACATGCGAGGTGTTTTAGTCGATGAAAGAGATACCTTTGGGTCGTGGACAATGACTTGATTATGGAAGGAGGGCGGGCAACTTCTCTTGGTAAGTAAGTTTACTGCATTCTTCGACACGCTTGCGCTTGCTCTTGGATTGGCCGCTGTCGATATTGTTTACTTCGATGAAATGAACTTAGTAGATATGAACTTCGTCTGGGTCGGCAGCAGCTGGTTGAGGTTTCAGGTATGACTCATCAAGGTAACTAGGGCGGTCAACGACATACTGATGCAGATGACCCGCCTTGAGGATTATCTCAAGGGAACGTTGTAGGGTGAAGCATTTGTTGTATGATGGCAATTGCACTTATTATTGGTGCAGTAAGGTTTGCCTTATTTTACTTCAATGGGGAAAGGGGTACGCCATATGGGGTGTGCCTGGATCTGTGGTAGAAGGGTGCTAAGAGGGGCAATAAGTCTGGGTAAGACCAGCTTTGGCCATTTTTTACGACCTTCTACAATGTTATCAGTGTAGGGACATTTACGGCTCTTAGTCTCCTGTGAAACAGGAGCGATCAGGGGGTATAGGAGTAGAGGGTGGTCCTTGTCAAGGTTTATTTGGGTTGCTAGTCGGATGCTGCCCCTGTTTATTTGATTCGCGGAGGCACTCAAGGTCGATATAGCCATTGAATTTTGAGAGCATATCCTCAAGGGTTTGTGGTTTATAGAGAACCAGGTACTCTTTGACACGGCTATTATCTGGCAAAGCGTTTGAACATGCGAGTATGACATTTGCGTAATCGAGGTTTTCAACATTGCGTGACTCGTCGAGGAACTTCTTGGTGAAGGCCTCAAGGGTTTCATTGGGGAATTTTCTAAAATTGAAGAGGGCATCGACTCTAACCTCGTGGTCCGTGTTAAAGGAAACTGGGTTATAAAGAGGCTGGATAATTTCTCGAAGCTTCGAATTGAGCCATTAGGAAGGTTATGATACCAACAAAGATGGCCATTTTTGAGGCTGGTGGGGAAAAGTTGACACATCAGGTGGTCAGCCGTAGAGTAAAGGCTTTGAGCATTTTGAAATTTTAGATTGTGGGATTGAGGATTGGTGTTGCGATATTTACTAATTTTTGGGTCTTAGAAATTTGGAGGCACCTCGATAGCGAGGTGCTTGGGACAGAGGGGGTTATTCAACCGACTCCATGAGTTTGCTGTTGGGCACCCACTGATGTGGATGACAGGGTAGATTTTGTAGTCTAAGTCCTGCTGTGCACCATAGGCAGGATAAGGGGGGATCGACGGGTTCGAGGCCGATAAGGCCGAGTGTTTGGCATGTGTTCAGTGTTGCGCTCCCCGAGACGTTCTCGAGCAGGGCAGCGTTTGGGGTGTCTGGAGGAGCAAAGGGTAAAGTCAGAGGAATCCTTCATGGGATGGATGCCAAGGTAGATGGAGCCAGTAGGGGTGACAGTAGGGACAGCGCCCTCGGCACCAAGATGGACCGAGGGTACTTGGAGATGCTGTAGGGGCCCAATCGGTATCGAGCAGAGAAGCGTGATGGGGCAGGTGCTCGGGATGGTGGAGGGGCGTCTAGAGGTTCTAGTCATTGCAGCTCACGGACTGTGTTGCACAAATCGTCGATAACACGATATTGCCTGTCAGTATTTTCCAAACGGCGTTGCCGCTCGGCCTCAAACTCTAGCCGATGCTCTTCGCGTTTCTCACACAATTGCGTTTGGTGACGATCTTCAGCCTGCGTGAACTGCAGGGTATGAAGGGCTATTTGGGCAACCACTCCGTCAGCGGAGTTGCCAGCATTGATGGAAGTGGAGCAAAGGGTGGGGCCATTTGGAAGTAGTTGGCATGAATTGGAAAAATAAAGTACAACATAGGGGGAGATTGGTTGGGTGGGGAAGCATAGACGACGCCAAATATAGGGGCCTAACTTTACAAAGAGGGGATATCGGCTCTTGCACCATGGGGTTTATCTTCTATCAAAGGGGTTCAAGCATATGATAAATAATATGACTAAGCTATTGGCAATATACTTGTATGAAGGCCTAGAATGGGACACTCCACGACCTCTGATGAGGATTTTTAAGAGTATTGATATTACTGTCGTGTAGTCAAAGGTTCGAGCATAAGGTGATTTATAGAGAGATCGAATGTAAACTGCAAGGGTTCTGGGGAGAGATTTTGTAACCTCTCCTTGGTTCCCTTTCCCTCCTATTTATAGAATATAGGTAGGACTAAGTCACCATGGGAGGTCACATTATAAGTGTACCCTCCGGGTATCAGGCGGGTATCCTGGAGTTGGTGTTAACGCTAGAAATATTGGGTCTGGCACTGTGCTCTGACACTGTAGTTATTGTTAGTTCTGTCG
The DNA here is from genome assembly GCA_014058105.1 of Kingdonia uniflora. NCBI lineage: Eukaryota > Viridiplantae > Streptophyta > Magnoliopsida > Ranunculales > Circaeasteraceae > Kingdonia > Kingdonia uniflora. The sequence goes on from JACGCM010002784.1 coordinate 3,203,403, forward strand.
CTGTAGCTGTAAGGACCAACAACTCCGCCGTTTCTGCCTGGTGAGCTGACTGTCTGACATATCTGCCTTTGACCACGTATGAATATGGTCAAAGTATTTCTGATGCTGATATGGAGTTCGTGTACTGATGGACCTGCCTTCATCTTCAAGGCTTGTTCATAGTCGAGACTTCGTCTTTGGGGATTCATCTTCTTGCAACCTTGGAAGGCTTGTTTACTGATTGAATTGGCTTCAAGGTATTCATGTAGGCTTCATTGTAGCCTTCGAGTGTTCGACTGGAGCTAGAAGGCTGTGAGTAGGCTACTACAAAAGTAAAATCTCCCCCTGTAGTATAAAACATTTGTGTATACAGTACTATATGTGTGGAAGGATGTGAACATGGTCGTCGGGACCAATACATTTTAATCTTTTGTTGAATGATGTGTTTTTTTATCGAATTGAAAAGTTTTTTATATTTGGAAATATGTGTTAAGTAATGATTGTCGGAAAGAGTGATTCTGTATAGTATTAATGTAGGTGGTAGCAGATTTGAAATGATAGCGAAGTTAAGTATCCTGTCTTGTGGACAGTGCTCGCATAGATGGAATGAACGTCTGGATGCGTACTTAGAAAGTATGGATCGAGATCAATTTATAGTCGGAATGATGATTGATTGTCTGATGTATACTTGTTAAGTATGGATCAAGATCAATTCAAAATAGTTAAGATGATGAATTGCTTGATGTATACTTGTTAAGTATTGATCGAGATCAACTCAAAATAGTAAAGATGATTGATTGCTTGATGCATACTTGTTTAAGTATGGATTGAAATCAACTCAAAATAGTAAAGATAATTGATTATCCGATGTATACTAGTTAAGTATGGATCAAGATCAATTCAAAGTAGTAAAGATGATGGATTGTTTGATGCATACTTGTTAAGTATGGATCTAGATAAACTAAAAATAGTAAAGATGATTGATTGTCTGATGCATACTTGTTAAGTATAAACCGAGATCAACTCAACATAGTAAAAATGATTAATTGTCTAATGCATACTTGTTAAGTACAAACTGAGATCAACTCAAAGTAGTAAAGATGACTGATTATTTGATGCATACTTGCTAAGTATGGATCGAGATCAATTCAAGGTAGTAAAGATGACTGATTGTCTGATGCATACTTGCTAAGTATGGATCGACATCAACTCAAAATAGTAAAGATGATTGATTGTCTGATGCATACTTGTTAAGTATGGATCGAGATCAACTCAAAATAGTAAAGATGATTGATTGCTTGATACATACTTGTTAAGTATTGATCGAGATCAATTCAAAGTAGTAAAAATGACTGATTGCATGATGTATACTTCTGAAGTATGGATCGAGATCAATCCAAAAAAGTAAAGATGATTGATTGTCTAATACGGACTTGATAAGTCGGGATCGAGATCAAATCAAAAGTAAACAGTAAATTGATAGTAAAGATTGTTTATTTCAATTGATAAAATGGTTACAATGGCCATCTATAAAATAGTTTGAGTTGGGCAGTATTCCATAGGTATTCGAGCTAGATTTCATCTTCAGTCATCAACCAGTAAGTTCCACTATCTGTTTTATCGCTGACAATGTATGGCCCCTCCAAGTTTTCTGATAACTTTCCTGAATTCCTAGGTCGAGTGGGATCTTAAATCCGTCGAAGGACCAGTTCTCCAATACCAAATAACCTCTTGAAAAACTTTTTTGTTGTAAGCTTTCTTTAATGTGTCATGGTATCATCCTAGGTTTCAAATGCCTTTTTCTCGGGTCTCTTCGATCCAGTCGAGGTTGTAGAAGAGACTGATTTCATTGTCTTCATCTGGGATCTTTCTTCGGTTACTTGGTAGATCGAGGTCTAAAGGTATGACTGTTTCAGTACCGAAGGCCATCACGAATGGTGTGCAGCCTGTTGCAACTTGAGGAGTGGTTTGGCAGGCCCAAAGAACATTGAGTTGTTCATCAGCCCATCTGCCTTTTTTATCATCGTGACGCTTGTATAAACCTGATTTAATGCTTTTATTAATGGCATCGGCTTGTCCGTTGCCTTGAGGATAGTATGGTGTGGATGTTGATAGCTGGATTTTGTATTTATGGTAGAAAGCAAGTACTTTAGCGCTGATAAATTGCTTGCCGTTATCTGAGCGCATCATTTGTTGGCAGCCAAACCTGGTGATTATGTGCTACCAAAGGAACTTGATGACGTCATTCTCATCAGTATGGCATAAGAGAACTGCTTTAACCCATTTTGTGAAGTAATCAATGATGACTAGGACGAATCTTCGGTTTCCCGATGCTGGATGGAAAGGTCCAATGATGTTGATTCCCCAGCGTTTGAATGGCCAGAGGATATTGCTAATATGCAAGTCGAGGGCTGGACTTTTGATGTCTTTAGTGTGGTTTGGCATATGTAGCATTTACACACAAATTCTTCACAATCTTATCACATTTTTGGCCAGTATAGGCCTTGCATGAAGGCGCGCTGGGCTAACAATCTTCCTGAAATGTGTGCGCCACAGATACCTTTGTGAAGTTCTCTGATTTTGATCTAAGCACGTTTGTTAGAAATGTATTCGATAAGTGGTCCTCCTCCGGTGATACAGTATAGGACTTTTCCTAGAACCTTGAATCTTGGGCATTTGGCCAAAAGTGAACGGGCTTCTTCTTTGTTATCTGGGAGAATATTGGAGTTGAGGTAGGCATAAAATGGTTTTCTCCAGTTTGCAGGGTCGTCGTCTTCAGTAATGGTAATTTGGAGTGTTGATAGTATATCGAGACTAGAATGCTTGATTATTTTAATTTCTAAAGATCTTTTTTTACTGTCTCTCAGCATGGCAGCGATATAAGCTAAAGCGTTGGCATGCCAGTTTTCTTGTCGAGGTAGGTAAAAGATTGTTGCGTGTTTGAAAATTTTCATCTTTTCCTCGACTAGAGCTGCGTAATCAGCCATTTTTCCCGTTATGCGGAATGTTTTGTTGTAATGATTTACCATGAGTAAAAAATCAACGTAGACTGCCAATTCTTCAGCTCTGAGTGCGAGATAGAGATCGTGTAAGATTCCTTCATAATCGGTCTCATTATTTATGGCATAGAAGATTAGTTAGATAGCTTTCTCAATGCGATGGTTGGAGGGCGTAACGAGGATAATGTCAATCCCTGATCCTTGTGGTCCAGCTGATCCGTCTGTATAAAGTCGCCATCCCGAGCTTTTGGACCATACGTCCAGTTCTGCTACTGTGTCATCTGTAAGGATTTCTTTGAGCTCTTCCCAATCGGGGTCTTTGACAGAAAAGTTGGCCAAAAAGTCAACGACTACTTTCCCTTGACTGATATCTGGGCTTTGAAAGAGATGTTCTATTCGCCAAGGAAAAGAGACCATTACTGGATTCTTCAAGATTTTTCTTTTTTGGAGAGTACCAGTTTGAGGGGATACTTGGTGATGATTTTGATGGGATGAGCTTGAAAGTAAGGACAAAGCTTTTGAGAACTGTAGACCAAGGAGAGTAGCTATTTTTCTGTCATTGTGTATCTTTTTTCAGTAGGCATAAGTGTTTTGCTGATGAAGTAGATCAGTTTTTTGACTCCTCTATCTTCTCGAATAAGGATAGAACTAATTGAGTCTTCAGTTATGGATAAGTACATTGCCAGTGTTTCACGATGAACTGGAGTACTCATTATAGAAGAATGCCCCAAGTATTGTTTAAGATCTTGGAAGGCTAACTAACAGTCCGGAGTCCAAATGATCTCCTTGTGTTGTTTCTTTGAAAGTGGAATGGGATCGCCACGGAGAATGAGGTAAAGAAGTTTGCATCGATCAGATGACTTTGAGATGAATCTGTGAAGAGTAGCTATTTTGCCTTCAAATTTTTGGACATTTATTTTTGTTCGCAAGACGGCATCGCGATGAGCGCCTTGATTTGCGTAGGATCAATTTCGATTCCCCTTTTGCTGACTAGGTGTCCCAAGAATTTACATAATGCGACTCCAAATTAGCATTTTTCTGGGTTTAGTTTCATATACTATTTGCAAAGGATAACGAAGAATGTTTGGAGGTTGCTGAAGTAATCTTCATGTTTTAAGCTTTTGTAGATCATATCGTCGATGTAGACTTCCATGATTGTTCCGAGATGATCTTTGAACATTTTAGTCACAAGTCTTTGGTAAGTAGCTCCTGCATTTTTAACCCAAAAGGCATTACTGTGTAACAGTAGAGACCTCTTTTGGAAATGAAGGTCATTTTTTCTTGATCGTCTTTGGTGAGTAGAACTTGATTATAGCCGGAGGCCGCATCCATCATAGAAAGAAGTTCGTGCCCTGCGACGGAGTCGAGAAGTTGCAGAATTAATGGTAGTGGGAAGCTGTGCTTGGGTGTAAACTTGTTGGGCTCTGTGAAGTCAACATAAACCCTAATTTTTCTATTTTTCTTTGGTACTACGACGATGTTAGAAACCCACTTGGGTTACTTAGCATCTTGAATAAATCCTACCCGAAGGAGTTTACCGATTTCTTCGTTTACTGCATCACGGAGGCGGGGAGCTAGGTTCCTATCATTTTTGAATGACAGCTCTGCCATTTGGAAGGAGGTTAAGTCGATGGCACGCGACTGATGGATCGATGCTAGGGATTTCTTGGAAAGTCCAGGCAAAGATGTCGACGTTTTTCTTAAGCAGCAGGATCATGGCTTTCTTTTTGTCATTGGATAGTTTGGAGCCGATGAAGGTGTGACGACCTGGACCATCGAGTTCAATGGATTCGACTATCTCGGTGTCATGCTGCTCGAATGTGGGGGATGACTCTTGCTGTAGTTGCTATGCTTTGTAAAGTTTTGTTGTATGAGGGTTGGTTGTTGTATTTTTGTACATATGTGCAACTGCTTGGCTACCTTTGATTTTGTAGATTCTGTGATATGTTGGAAAATACAATGCTAGATGATAAGTAGAAGGTACTACTTTGATCAAATGCAACCAACTACGTTCCGAAATACCCAAATATTTGGATTTTGCATCGATGACAAGGAATTTTACGAATGTTGTTTCTGATCCTGCATGAACTGGTTGAGTGATATCTCCTGTGGCTGATTCTTTCAAACCGCTGAAGCCAGTAATTACTATTGTTGAAGCTCTCTTATAGTCTATGAGGCTAGGACCTCAATCTCTCTTCGGTACAAAATGTCCGTTGCTGTTCCTATCGACGAGATGCATATGTAGGTAGTCTTGGCCTACTTTGAGCATAATAACGAGAGGGTTATCATGAGGGTACCTCACGTGGCTGGTGTCACAGTTCTTAAAGGTAATAGGGTAAGGACGCTTCGATGTGCTTGAGTTTGGGAGAAGTTTTATTGATTTGTCTGAGGGGGTTATTTTACAACAGGATGTAATCCGATTGTCTTATTTTTTTTCTTCCCTTTTTCAATTACATTCATATACAAGTGTCGAGCTTGCCCTTGAACCTGATTTTGCTCAACGTCTTTGTTTTTTGATTCATCTTTGAGAAATTTCTGGATGTCGATGACATAATTGTGAAGCCTTCCAGCTAATAGGATACGATGAAAGATTCATATAAGAGAGTAGCAGGTGTCAGTTTCGTGGCTATGCACATTGTGATATTGACATAGAGGTTTGGTAGGGATATCTATAATGGCTTATTGTATGCGATAACACTCGTCTCCCTTTATTGTTAGCAAGATAGCGGAGAAAGTTATTGTCATTGGTAGCAGAATTGGGACTGGTCTGTCGCGTCTACCGTCCCTTCTACTGCATTTCTGCTATTGTCTGTGTTTCTACTGCGTTGCTTGGGTGCTTCAGTAGTTGTCGATCTCTGGGATGGGGTCGAAGTTGTTTCTCGAGAATGGATGGCAGATTAGCTATTCATCTTATCTTTCTTTGACCGTTCTAATTCGATGTAATTATTAACTACATCAATCATTTATGTGACTATTCTTAGTATGTGCAGAGTAAGCTCTTCTCGAACTTTAGAGTCGATGTGCAGGGCGGAGTTGAATGTTGGAATGACGATCTTGGGGTTTTAGTTTCCAATTTTCCTTATTTCCTGTAAGAAATGTTTATAAAAATTTGCCAATGTCTCTTTAGCACCCTATTCAAAGTAGAATAAGGAATCAACAGTAATTTCCCACTCTTTAGCATGAACATAATTTGCTTCAAAAAGATACTGTAATTGGCTGAATGTGGCGATGGAGGTTTCTTGGATGGTATGGAACCACCAGAGTGGTTCTTCCTTTAGGCTCATGTTGAATAGCTTACACAGCATGTGGTTGAGTTTGGAATATAACCCAACTGCGGCTTTGAAGTGTCGAACATGGGTAAGTGGGTCAGTCAGGCCTGCATTTTGAATAAACTTTGACATATAGAACTTTTTTGGGATGGGCATAACTTCGAGATGAGGGAAGATGGGGATTGTCTCAATTCTGTCAAGCGCGGATTTTCAGCCTGGGATGTCAGAGTTTATGGCCTGGATCCTATTGTTGAGGTCGTCCAAGGAGACAAACTGTTGCGGGGGAAATGGTAAGGCTGCGATCTGAGGAACAAAATCTCCCAGTCCTTCTGGTCCCAATCGATCCTTGATTTGTCTTCTTTCGGGTGGGGGAGTTTGATGACGCTTACATTAGGTTCCTTGAGTTGTCAATGCGGAGGATGTTAAACCAAAATGTTAAGAAGCCGTATTTAGATTTCTGGATCTGGATCAAAAAATTTGTAACTCGTCTTCTCTAGGTTTATCATCGCGTTGAATTTCTCTTGATCTATGCTAGCTTCGGGCGAGTGGAGGGGTCGTTTGGCGGCCAGTAAGTTGATCTTGTGTTCTCCTTAGTCTTTCCATTTCTTTCTGATGTGTTTGACGATCTAAAGCTTTCCTTTGTTCGTCCCTCTTTGTTTGAAGAGCTTGAGTGTGGACACATTGATCTTCCAGTCTTTAGGTTTTTTCTACAGCCATTTATTTCAAAAGCTCGAGTACCACACCGTGCAAGTCGACCACTCCCATTGGGATTAGTTTCCTGGTCTGTTACGGTGCTGGAATGGCTTTTCAGTTTCATGTTTGTCATCGGATGGTTTTTAGATTAGCGGTGGTAAAGAAAAGTGTGGTATTTCCCACAGACGGTGCCAATTGTAGTGACGAGTTTTCCAGAAGGAGAATCTTCGCCAATACTTATTCGTAAGGAGAATGCAATAAAGACTAGATAAACAAAATTTTACATGGTAAACTCAGTAAAAGCTGAGAAAAAGCATGACCTCGAGGAGGATTTTGATGTAAATCTAGTATATTGCTAGTTATTACAAATTTTGGAGTGATAGTAGGGTTAAGAAGTAACGATGGTAATGTTGCGGATTGCAGGGTGGTGAATAATTTATTTTCTACCTATATTTATAGTAGGTACAAGCAGTTTACAAAAAGAAAGAAACAATTTCCTATTCCGGGGGAGGGGGCAAACTTCGCAGATCACTAACAACTATTTCTTTACCAAGTTCAATGGCTACTTTTAGTAGGTCGAGGACTTGGGGTATCTTCTTGAATGCTATATGTTTTTGATTATGTATGATTGCTTCGACTGTACTGTGCTGGCTTAATCTTGTCCAATATGGGGAATATGCTACTACATACTTCACAAAAGCTCAAACACTATTTTTAAGCTCATTCAGTCAAAGTCATGGCCAACTATCCCCTTGGAGAATTTCTATATAAAAAGGTAAAATCACGAAGAGTACAACAGTGGTCAGTCAGTTTGGGGGAGCATGAGATCAAATTTGGATAGAGAACCTCAGGAAAAGGGCAAGCAATGGCTGACTTTTTAGTCGACTTCCCAATTAAAGATCTAGACTAGAAATAACACGAACCTAATCTAATAGAAGAAGACAGCGTCGACCCACCTTCTAAACCTTTCGAGGAACGAGCTGAATGGATTACACAAAAAGGATGGAGGCTCCTTACAGATGGATTGGCAGGACCCGCTGGGTCAGGGATAAGAGTCGTGCTGATAACACCTTTCAATGACAGAATTGAGAAGTCCAATAATTAAATTTTAAATTCACAAACAATGTAACGGAATACGAAACATTGATTCATGGCTTGGATATGGCCTTAGAAATTAGCATTCCTAAACTATTAGTATATATACTGTCTCATTGTTGATACTACATCACTACTCTAAATAATACAGGAAGAACAACAAGATGGTCGACTATGCGGTACTCATCGCTACAGAATGAGCAGATTCGATAAAGCTACGCTTGATTACTTACTTCGAGGGGAGAATCGCCATGCCGATTCGTTAGCTTACTTAGCTGAGATATTAGGTGCAGAGGCAAGATACTTACAGATCAAAGTAATATCAACCCCCAACATTAATCGTACTTCGATATGTGCAATCAATACTAGGGGCGATAAAGTGGAGGAAGACGATTGGATGAAGCCTTTCCTTAAATATAACGGCCCCAAAAATTAATGTGATGGGCCACTTCCGAAAGATTCAATGAAACGTAGACAGCTAATTAAAAGCTCTAAATGGTACATGTGTAGAACGCAATCTATATCGAAGATCGGTGACCGAACCCTATCTCAAGTGCATCTCAAAACATGATGTTAATAGAATCTTAAAGGATTTACATGAAAAAACTTGTGGCTCCCATGCCGCTGGACGATTCCTTGCAAATTGAGTAATTGCACAAAGAGTGTTCTGGCCAGGAATGAGAAAACAAGTAGAGGAATACTTAAGAAAATGCAACGCATATCAGTGACATGGTAACAAAATGCAAGCTAATGTACTCGAACTTCACGCAAGTAAAGTATTTTTGCCCTTCAAATGGTAGGCACTTGATCTCGTTGGAGAATTTCCAAACATACTGGGTAACCATAAATTTTTACTCGTGTCAATAGATTATTTTACGAAGTGGGTGAAAATAGTCCCCCTTTGTCGAACTCGAGAAGAAGAAGTCATCTCGTTTATTTGGGAGCATATTATCACAAGATTTGGCTGCCCCCACCTAATTCAGATCGATAATGGGCCACAGTTCGTTAAAGAAAAAGTAGTGGCATTCCTAAACAAATACAATGTTATTCATTCACCATCAAATCGATACTACCCCCAAGGAAATGGACAAGCAGAAAGCATAAACAAAACCATAGTGGATGGACTCAAGAAGAGACTCTAATCGGAAAAGAAGGGTAATTGGATAAGGGAACTACCTCATGCTTTGTGGGCCTACCGCATAATACCAAGATAGTCAATAGGATGTTCCCCATTCCTACTTGCTTATAGAACCGAGGCCATAATCCCAATAGAATATCACTATCTCCTCAAAGATAACGAGCTCACTGATGAAGAAAATGAGTTTGAATTAGCATAAAATATGAACTTGATTGATGAAATACGAGCTTAAGTTGTTGCCAACTTATATCGATATTGTAGGGGCTTAATCTCGTAGAAGGGAGGCCAAACTCTTACACTAGGGAGATTAGGCTCGACTAGAGATCTTTACAAGTATCAAGGATAACAAATAGTAAACTATACTATGCAAACATACTTGCGTAGAGTTTCTAAATTGGTATTCTCCACGACCTCTACTGAGGATTTAAAAGAGACAGTGTATATATAGATTGGATTATAGATTTCGAGTTAAGGGGGATGCCAATATTAAGCTTCTTTGGTGCTCGAAGCTTCTCCCAAACTTTTGTCAAGGGTTTTGGGTCAAGTTTTTCTAACCCCCTCATGGTGGTCCTCTTCTCCTATTTATTGGATATAGAAAAGGACTAGTCACCACAAAAGGGTTAAGTTTCATGTATATCCTCTTTAGCAGCTGTCCTATACGAAAGTCAGTTATGCCATAGTTGTCTGCTGGGTTGTCTGTTGAGTTGTCTGTCTTCGGCCATATACTGATATGGGTAAAGCTTTATTAGATTCGAATGTAGGTTTTCTATGGGTTTTGGTTGATGTATGAGCCCCTTGGGCTTTGAGATACACGGTAGGCTTCGACGTTATCTTTGAGTATTCGGCTTGCCTTGGTTGATTTGCGAGCACACTAGGCTTTGAGTCATTCGGTAGGCTTCGCTGTAGCCTTCGAGTGTTCAGCTAGTACATGATTGCTTGCCTACATATGATAATATTAGAAAGAAGGGCATTGTAGTTGTGTCTATGCGCTATTTTTGCAAGGATGCTGAAGACTCTACAAATCATCTTATTTGGGAATGTAACTCTACTAAGACACTTTGGAGTTGGATTTCTCAGCTCTTCAAAATCCAGATTACCAAATGGAATCTTCACAGTTTTCTAAAGGCAGCTGTAAGTTGAGTCTATACTAGAAGGATCTCTAGCTTGGAGCTATCTGGGGAGGTTCAAACTTATCTGGCAAACAAGGTATGATTGTCTACATGATCAGGTTATTATGCATATTGAAAAACAAAAAACAAAATGGTCGTCTCAAATTCAAGAAACTGCATTCATGTCTAAGGCTGTTATGGATAACAAGCAGGATTGACTGAGCATTATCCATTAAGTCTTAGAGTTCCTTGCCATCCTAGAAAGGACATGATTGTTAGATCCTACTTTTGGGTTTTGCCTGAGGAGGGTGATGTTAAGATTAACACGGATGGGGCTTCTGAGGGAATCCCAGGTAAGGGAGGTGCTAGTTTCATCATCAGAAACAGTCGTGGGGTTGTACTCAGAACAATGGCTATTGGGCTTGGCACTGTGACAAACTACATGGCAGAATGTACTGCTTTGGTTATGGGGTTGGCTATTACTGCCTCTAATGGATGGGAAATAACATGGCTGGAATCAGACTCTTTAGCGACGGTCACTACTCTCAACAATGATATGATCCCTTGGATTCTTAAAATGCTTGGAAGAAAGCAAAGAAAAAGATGATTAAAATCACAATCATTAGAACATGGGGGGAAGCAAAATTTAGCTATGACAAACTTGCAAAAAGAGGCACTATGCTACCTGAAGGCACAATGGAATCAAATCTTGGGAAGCTCCAATATCTGCATAAGATAGAGGTTCCCATGTACGAATATTTTAGATTTTATTAATGTGGGAGTGTGGGTTTGATTGCATTCACCCACCCCTTTTGTAATTTTATAACATCTTGTTTGGATTTGCCGTATAAAATTTCTTCTTATTAAGAAAAAAAAAAGTGTTCAGCTAGTCTTGGAAGGCTGCGAGTAGGCTACTACATTTGCCCTTTCTTAGCTGGGGCCTCAAAAATTATTATAGATGACGCGTGCTGAGAAAACTGTTATGCATGGGGAGTTGTACGGCGGACTGGTATGAATTTGCCCATTTTTGATTGTATTAATGATGATTATGCTGATTAAGGGATCATTAATACCCTCTTAATCAAGCTATAAAAGGGGTGGTTAAGGGGTAGGTTTGATTAACTCTTTTCATCTTCTTCATTAAACCAGAACGGCTTAACTTATTGACAGGAATGAAGACTTGCTATCAGTAACGGTTAGAGGAGAAGGAGGTATTGGTAGAGGCCAAGTACATCTAGCTGACGCGGAGGTTCTTTAGGAGGAGGGTCATGGGGGCCCCACTGTCTGACCTCGTTCATATGCATCGGGAAGACGTGATCGGCATCGAACGGGAACAAGCAGAGGCATTCACATTTTGGTGGGAAATGTTCCAGCACTGCCTCCTAACAGTGGCTGAGCATTCGGCTGCATTGAGGGCGCTGACACGGTAGTTGGTAGAAGCAAAGGAAGGTGGTAGTGGTGGGTCATGGTATTGGGAGAACTGCCCGGTCCATAAATAATGCAGTGGGGTGCTTCTTCCCCTTATTGTAATTTTAATGGCTGCTATTGTTGATTGCTTTGTTTACTTATTTTCCTTTGTAGTTTTGAATATGAAATGTGCGTGTAGTTTTCCCCTTCTTTGTAAAGATGACAAGTTACGACTATATTTATTGTTCAAAGTTAAATAAGTAAGCGAAGGGTCATTGGGTGGATAAAATAATCACACTTGGGTTGGTTCAAGAAATGGGTAAATAGGCTCGATTGTTCGGATACAAAAATTGGGCGCGATGGATGCGAAAATAAAAATGGGAACGATTGTTCTAATGTGAAAAAATTAAATAGGCTTGATGGCTCGCATAAAATAAAGTATGTTTAATGGATCGCAAGAATAAGATAAGCTCAATTAATGAAAAAATAGAAATGGGCCCGACCTTTATTTATGGTGTTTTCAAAGTATGTTGACATATGCATTGATTTGCTTTGCCTGGCATGGTCTAACAACTATAATTGTAGAGCTGACAGGTGGGACAGCATGCGTCTTAAGCAATGTGCTAAATCGACAGTAATCATTTCAAGTGGATAAGAGGATGGTTGTTTTCTGTGTGGCAGGCTGGGGTGATTCCATGTGTGAAGGATAAATACAATGTGTGCTTGTGCAACAGAGGTTTTGCCTTCGAGATATTGGGATAAGTAGTGTCGATGATAGAGAGAAATGGGCATCGAGTTTTTGTGTATGGTTATTACTGGTTGTTTGAGGATAGTCAAATAGGTAGAAATTAAGATTGAAGCGTGTGAGTATGCGGCTGCCAAACACGCATATAGGCTGGGAAAGTTTTATAAAAAGTAATTGCTGAGAATTGTGGAGGGAAGTAGGTGAGGTGAGAGAGTGGGGTAGTGGGGTAATGATGACAATTTCTTATGAAACCTATGTGGGGTATTTAAGAGAGAGAGAGAAAAAAAAATGAAAAAAAGAAAAGAAAAAGAGAGAAAGTAGGGACAAGAAAGAAAATAGAGAGACGAAAAATCAACATTGCCACTATTGCAATTCTAAAAAGGGAAAATACTGTTGATTGTGAAGCTTGGGATGCGATTGTTGTTGTGGATTTGAACCTTGGGGATCTCTCATTACGGTTGACTTGAGTTTTCAAACTCCATAGGTCTGTTGGTGTTTTTTTTTTGTTTCTTTTTGCTCTTATAATATGTGTAAAGCTTGGTGTGTGCCATTAATTGCGGGTATGTGGGGAGCGGGTAGGGATTGGTATTGACATGGTAAGATCCTTCGAAGTTTGACTTTGAGGTGATGTTCGGGGGGTAGAATAGGAGCTGGGTCAACTGTATCTGAGTATTCGAGTCTGGATTTTAATGTGTTCGATGATCAAGAATGCATTAGTCATCAATAGTGTGTGAAATCGAAGGTTTTAACTTAAACATCTCGAGTTAAATTGTTCCTTCTTCTTCTATAAGGTATAATGCATACCCGTGAAGCTTTGAAGATGAGGCTAATAGACGAGGTGGATGATTTATTGAATGAACCGAGCCTTTCTGGTCAAGGGGAGGATAGGGATAGTGTCATTGAGGAGTTGCACATCACAACCAATGTTCTTATCACAGTAATGGAACCTGGTGTTTATTTAGTTAAGCAAAGTTTGAGAAGGGCTCGGGTAGTCGGGTAGAGTGATGAGGAGGAGGAAGAGGAGGAGGAAGAAGAGGAGGAGGAAGAGGTGGTAGCCGGCCAGTCGGGGATGAAAGATAGGACAAAGGGAGAGAAGATGAGGAAGAAAGAGGGTGAAAGTGAGGAGAGTAATGAGGAAACAAAAGATGATTACCCCATTTTTGGAGAAGTCCCGTCGCATTAACGAGCAAGGCTGGGTTGATTCTTGGTGAAGCACAATCTTGTTGGGAAGGGGATTTACCTGATTCCATATGGGCCAAACTATACTTTTGAGGATGTACCCCGCGAAGGGATAATGGATTTTAGGGGGTAGATTTGGTTGGGCATGCGGCTACCCCTTCAACGCCTGGTAAATAAGGTGCTAAACTTGTGGGATGTGGTGCCATGCCAGGTGAATAGAAATTTCTATGAGATGATGATGGTCATCGAGGGTTTGAACAGTGAGTTGTTGGGTGAAGGTAGGCCTGTTGTAGAATGGCAAGATATCGTGGCATTCTTGTCGAGAAAAATGAATCCCAAGGTGGGGACGTACCACATATAGTACTATCCTAATAAACCCTGGCTGTTCATCCTTTACTCATCCGGTCGTGGGTGGGGTAAGGATTTGGTTCTGGTGAATGGTCATTTCGAGTATGCCTGTGGGGAGGAAGATCTTGCCTTAACCCATAGGGTGTTTAATGCTAGTAAGTGCTTGTTCGAGTACTTATGAATGCTTTATGCTTCGATCGTGTTTTGATTATGAACGTGTGTATGTTGCAGGTCCTATAAGTAGAGTGCCGGATAACACTTGGCATTATCTTGATGACCTGATCAACGAGTACAACGCGCGAATAAACAAAGTCTTTCGAAGGCTGAAGGTATCGCGGAAGAGGAGGGAGAAGACTGATACGCTGCTTAAAGTGCCTTCAAGTTTGACAGGTCCTTCAAAGAAGAAGAAAAGGACTGCTGCTCCCGAAGCTGATGGCGACATGGATTACAACACTTTGGCACGGCCGAAGACAAATTTTATGCCTAGGTCACGACGTGGGACTGTGAGTATAGGGGCTTCACTTAAGAAAAGAAGGTCGAGTCCGACCCCCCAGAGGTGGATCGAGTAGATTAGAATGGGAGGGTAAGGTGGTGGGAGAAAGTTTAGATTCTCAAGCAACCGGGATTTGCAAGAGGACACATAAATAGATGGAGGAGGTTCCCATTGAGTCTGAAGATGGTGACTTTATGTACCGAGCCGATGGTGACTTTATGTGCGACGAATTTTGTGAGGTAGGGCATCGGGTAGAGATGGTGTTACGGCAGGTAACTCTCGATGCATACCCAAAAGGAAAGCTTTGTTTGATATTGTTATTGACTGCTCGAAATGTCTTGTATTCTTTGTTATGTAGATGCAGGCTTGGCTACATTCATTTAGGAGGCCAAGAAGGGGCCTAGTATATGGCTGAAGGAGTCAACAGAGGGGGAGGTATAGTAGCCTACTCACAGCCTTCCAAGAGTAATCAAATACTATAAGACTAACCTAACACTCAAAGGCATCATCGAAGCTTACCACAAGAGTCGAAGCCGAAGGCAATCATGCAGCATACATAACATAATGCAAGTATCAAGAGGACTTTGACCATATCGGTGCATGGTTGAAGGCAGACAAACCTGATAGCCAGCTCACCATACAAAGACAGTGGAACAAGCTGCCATATAGCTATTGCGTTAAAACCGACCTCACATACAGGATAGCTTTCCCAAAAGGGTATACATGTAATATGACCTCACAGGGTAACTCATCATTTTCTCTCTCTTATAGATAGGAGAGGAGAAAAATTATGAGGGGGTTAGAAAAACTCAGCCTAAACCTCCCCCAATATTAATAACCTCCGAGTACGTTAAAGTGCTACTCGATTCAAACTGTAACCTTATCTATATGTACAATCCCCCATTCAAAACCTCGCTAGAGGTCGTGGAGAATACTAATTCATGGACTCCACGTAAGTATGTTAGTACAGTGATTCCTCTTATTTCTGTCATATATATTTGTTAAACTATCTAGTCGAAGCTAAACCCCCACGGTGTAAGAGTGTAAACTCCCCTCTACGAGATCACCCCCTACAGGAAGAGCTTTCAAAGGTGACGATTATGTTCTTGAACGCCCGAGTGACTGAATTAGAGTGCCAGATGTTTTAGGCCCGAGCTGACGCGACAAAGGTGGATCTGGTCGTGGTTTAACGATGTGATGCGAAGGTGGCAGAGCTGGAAGAGAAGCTGAAAGAGAGCCATGCTCAGTTTCAGGCAGACTTCGACCATGAATACCATGTGATATCATCCTTGAAGCAATTCATAGACGAGTTGGGCTATAATTCGTAAATATTCGAGCTCTACCCTTCGAAAGTGCTTCTTAGCCTGGGTGCCGAAGGTGACATCAGCGGCAGAGGTGGGAGGGAATACTGTGGTTGGAGATGTATCAAATGCAGAACATGAGGCTATTGCGTCTTATGCTGGTAAGAACCCACTTGGTGCTGCAGCTACTACCTAGGAAGAGCAAAGTAATCGTTCTATTTTAGGAGTTGTTAAAGTATGTTGTTTGGTTTTGTACTTGGTCATATTTCGGTTAAGCTTCTTTTATAAGCTAGAAATTTGTTCTTTGAACTTGTTTCTGGTATTGTAACCGAATACTCTTTGATTATGGTTGTTTATTTAAAATGGAGTGATTAAAAAGTAACTGACACATTGAACTGGTTGAGTGATTGAGAGAAGAATTGGAAACTACGAGGTCACTCCCGAGTATCAGTCAAGTCGAAGGGTTGACTTGAGACTTAGGTTTGGCAGACTGAAGGGCATTAAGCTTCGAGGTCATTCTCAGGTATTTATATCCGCGGGTTTGATCCTAAACAAAACTAGACGTGGTCAGCTTTGAGGTCGCCCTCAAATTTTCACCCTTTCGACTCTTCATGCCATTTGGGTTTTCCCAAATCAAGAATATTGAGGAACTTCGAGGTCGCCCCCAAGTATCAGTCGGTCGAAGGGTTGACTTGATACTTAGGGTTGACCAAGTTAAGAAGTTCATTGAGGTTTGAGGTCACCCCCGGTATTTTATATTTGGGGGTTTGATCCTAAACGAAACCAGACGTGGTCGGCTCCGATATCGCCCCTAAGTGTTTAGCCATTCAACTATTCATACCACTTGGGTTTGCCCAAATCAGGAATTTTGAGGAACTTCGAGGTCGCCCCAAAGTATCAGTCGGGTCGAGGGGTTGACTTAATACTTAGGTTTAACCAACTCAAGAAGTTTATTGAGGTGTTATTCAGTGGATAGATAGAGGATATACAAGTTATAAACAAAGAATTTTATTAATTCAAGATGCTTCGGTTACA
The DNA here is from genome assembly GCA_014058105.1 of Kingdonia uniflora. Classification (NCBI taxonomy): domain Eukaryota; kingdom Viridiplantae; phylum Streptophyta; class Magnoliopsida; order Ranunculales; family Circaeasteraceae; genus Kingdonia; species Kingdonia uniflora. The sequence goes on from JACGCM010002784.1 coordinate 3,220,193, forward strand.
AATATGGTAGGTGTCTAGGTTCTCTGTCTGTTGTAGGAGACTAACAACATTGTGTTCCAGGGATTGGGTAGGGTTTGTTTAGCTTCGGTCATGAGGTAGTAAGATCTTTTGTCTATCTTATCATAAATGACGTACGGTCCTTCCCAAGACTCGGCTAGTTTGCCAACATTTTAAGGTTTTGAGGAGGGTATGGTCCTTCGGAGGACCAAATCGCCAATTGCAAAGTTTTGAGGTTGAACCCTTTTGTTGTATGATTTCTCTAGAAAGAGTTAATAGCGCCCAAGATTATCTAAGGCTCAGTCTCGAGTTTTGTCGATCCATAATATGTTACAAGTGATTTCAAACTCATTGTCTGCATCTGGGAGATCGGGCTTGCAGGTCGGGACCTCAAACAGAGTTGGTAAGACTGCTTCAGTACTGTAGGCCAATAGAAAAGAAGTATAACCTATCGCTTCTCTTGGTGTTGTTTGATAGGACCAAAGTACGTGCTGTTACTCTTGAACCCATCTACCCTTCTTATCGTCGATACATTTTTTAAGACCATCGGCTATGGTTTTATTGATGACTTCAACCTGGCCATTACCTTACAGGTAATAAGGCGTGGAGGGTGAGAGGATGACATTATATTTTTTATGGAATGTTCGGATCTTATTGTCTATAAACTGTGGTCCGTTATAGCATTGGATCACGTGGGGACAACAAAAATGTGTAATAATGTTCTCCCCAAGGAATTTAATGACTTCTTCTTCTTTGGTTTAGCATAGTGGTATAGCTTCGACCCATTTCGTAAAGTAGTCCGTGGCCACGAGGATGTGTTATCTTTTACCTGGAGCTCTTGGGAAGGGGCCCACTAGGTTAATGGCCCATCATTTAAAAGGCCAAGAAATGCGGCTATAGTGGAGATCTTATGAAGGGCTTTTGATGTCATGGGTGTAACGTTGGTAGTTGTCACAATATTTTGTGTATTCTTCAGCGTGTTTCTTCATATTCGGCCAAAATAGGTCATGTGTTATCGTGCGGAGCACCATAGATCTGCCGGCGGTATGGGATCCGCAATTTCCTACGTGAAACTCTAAAATGATGGTGGCAGCTTCTTGTTGAAATATGCATTTGAGGTATACTCTGTTTGGTGATTTTCGGTGTAAAACGCCTATGAGAATGGTATTCCTTTGATAATTTTCCAATAATGAACGTTTTGCCTAGGGGTCTACAGGGAATGTGAAACTATTAAAATACGCGAGGAAGGGGGTACGCTAGTCATTGGAATTGAAACTCTGGCCCCCAGTATTTATGGTATTAACTTCCATCTGGTCTATACTTGGGCGTTCGAGTACTTTGATACTGATCTTTCGGGGTTCAGACTGGCCTAACATTGCTGTAATATAGGCAAGAACGTCGGCGTGTCTGTTCTGGCCTCTGGGGAAATGTGTGATCAAAAATTTCTTAAGGAAACGATCCATGAATTGGCAAACAAGTGTTGTATACTCCATCATTCGACCATTCGCCTAGTTTTCACCAGTGTAATGTCTTTGGATAAGTTGTGAGTCAGTAAAAACATCAAGTTTTGGAACGCCCAGCTCGAGGGCCATGTTGAGGTTGTGGATCAAGACTTCATATTTGGCTTCGTTATTGGTACATTCGAAGTTGAGCTTGATGGATTTATTAAGTCGATCATTATACGGTGTGACCAATATGATTCCTATTCCAGAACAATCCGGGCATACTGACCCATCGGTGAATAGTCACCATCCTGTATTGGGATTCAAGGGGATATTTTGTTCGGGTTGGTCTTCGGGGAGTTCGTTTTCATGCTTCTCCCACTCTGTATCTTCGACTGGGAAGTAGGCTAAAAAGTCGGCAACGGCTTGGCCTTTCTGAGATGTATGTTTCTCAAAAGTTATGTCATGCTCCCCGAGGTAGACGGACCATTATTTTACCCGGCTAGATTTTCCTTTTTTGGCAAAGATTTTACGAACGGGGTAACTCGTGATCACCCGTATGCAATATGCTTGGAAGTACGGTTTTAACTTTTTGGAAGTGTAGACGAGTGCAAGGAAAATTCTTTCAAGTTTGGCGCATCTGGTTTCGGTTGGGGTTAATATTTTACTGATGAAGTATACTGGTTTTTCGGTGCCTTCATCTGCTCGAATAAGAACTAAACTGATAGACTCATCGTTAACTGCGAGATAGAGAGAAAGTACTTCGCCTTCGACTGGGGTACTTATTACTGGTTGTTGGCCGAGGTAAGTCTTGAGCTCATGGAAAGCTTGCTCGCATTCGGGTGTCCAATTGATGTTTGGGCTTTTCTTCTTGGTTTCGTGGGCACCTTGATCGCGTAGGAGGGGAATTTTAAATCAGTTAAGGGCAGCCATTTTTCTTGTAACTTTTTCTACGTCTTTCTTTGTTCCAGAAGAGGGTATATTGATGAGGGCTCAAATTTGGGTAGGGTCAATTTTAATTCCTCATTTGCTAATGAGGCAGCGGAGGAATTTTCTAGACGATACACCGAACTGGCATTTGTCAGGGTTTATTTTCATTTGATATGATCGAAGGATTCAATAAACTTTGGTCAGGTCTTGTATATGGGTATTTTGTGGAGGCTTTTGCATAGCATGTCGTCGATATAGACTTAGACTAACTTGCCAAGTAAATATTTAAACATAGTGGTAACGAGGCGCTGGTAAGTTACGCCCGTATTATTTAGCCCGTAGGGCATGATATTAAAATAGTATAGCCCTTGTAAGGTAATGAAGGAAGTTTTAATTTGATCTTCATAGAGGAGGGGTACCTGATTGTAGCTCGAGGCAACATCCATCATGGAAAGGCATTCATGGCCAGCTGTTGCATCAAAGAGGAAGAAAATTATGGGGAGGGGAAAATTATCCTTCGGGGTGTGCTTGTTAAGATTAGTGAAGTCGACGCAAATTCAGATCTTGCCGTTCTTCTTGGGTACGACCACAATGTTTTAGATCCATTCTGCATACTTGACTTCCCGAATGAAACTTGCGGCTAAAAGCTTGTCGACTTTGAGGTTAACTACTTCCTGAATCCTTGTGGCTAGTATGCATTTCTTTTGTTTAACTGCTGTGGACTTCAGTATTAGGTCAAGTCATGGCAAGCGAGGACAGGGTCAACGCCGGGCATCTTACAAAAAGTCTAGGCGAAGATGTCTTTGCTGGATCGTAAAAATATAAAAATCTGGTATTTTTCTTCTTTTGTCAAAGAACCTCCAATGAATGTTACTCGACCGGGGCCATCGAGTTTGATATAGATTGTGAGTTCAAAAGTGGGTGGCTCGACGGATGCAATCGAAGGTGTGGTGAGGGAGAGTTGTCGTAATTGCTATGGTTTTACCAACTTGCAAATAAGATCACTCTGTGGGTGCTCGCAAGATCAAGCCAATCTTTGGGACCCCTTCATGTTCCAGGTGCCACTTGGGGTGGTGAATAACAAAACTTGGTGGTAGATCAAAGGGATTGCCTTCATGGCGTGGAGCCAGTCGTGGCCCAAAAGACTGATGTATTCTAATTTTTTATCGATGACTATGAAGCTGGCTTGTAGCACCATCGGGCCTGTAGAGCCATTGAAGCCCTTTAATTTGACATTAGTCAGGGTGATCTGCTCGGCCGTTTGCATGGCTTTGACAATTTAAAGAAATAGTACATCAGCTATACTCCCAGTATCGACAAACATTGTGTGGAGGACGATGTGTTCGATCTTGATCAGGATTTTCAAAGAATCAGAGTGTTGGAAATGAACATGGGGTCGTGGGTGCTTACTTGTTTCAGATAAAAGGACTTGGAGTTTTTGATGGTAGGTGAGCTTACAACAATCTTCGCTCTATTTTCTTTTACTTCGAGTATGACCACTATTGATATTGCTGACTTCGATCATATCCGCTTGGAAGATATGTACCTCGTTTGGTCATGTAGGCGGGGCTGCCTGAGGTTTGGTATACGAACTGTCAAGGTAACTGGGGAGGTCAAAGATGTATTGGTGAAGCTGCCCTGCTTTGCGTATCATCTTCAGCGAACGTTGTAAGGTATAACAATTATTTGTGAGGTGACAATTACACTTATGATTTTGGCAATAAGGTTTGTCCTTCTTGACTTCAATCGGATAAGGGGTTTGCCAGATAGGGTTGGCTTACATGATGGGTTTGAGAGTGCTGAGAGAGACATTGAGTTTGGGGAGGACCGATATTGGTCACTTTTTATGAGGTCGATCAAACTGATCGTCGGGAATGTCGTGCTTACGGTTTGCAATTTCGGTATAGACGGGTGTGACCATGGTAGTACTCGGCTGTCTTGGTCTGTTATGATTAGGGGTTTGGGGTTGTCCTTGGTGGCTGTTTTCGTGGAGACGCTCGAGGTTGATGTTGCTGTTGGCCTTTGATAATATCTCTTCGAGAGTTTGAGGCTTCTGGAGGACGATATACTCTTTGATCCGGCTGTGGTCAAGAAGAACGTTTGAATAGGCGAGAACGGCGTTTGCACAATTGAGATTCTTGACTTTGCGAGATTCATCTAGAGATCGTTTTGTAAAAGTTTCGAGTATCTCAGCCAAGGTCTTGCAAAAGTTGAAAAGGGCATCTACCCTGAATTCGCGGTCTTTATGGAAGATGTAATGCGATATGAATGAATTAGATAGTTCTTCAAAGTTGTAAATGGACCCATTAGGTAGGCCGTGGTACCACTTGAGGGAGTTGTCTGTGAGGCTTATAGGGAACATCTGATAGAGGATGTGATCGACTGACGAGTAGAGGCTTAAAGACTTTTGGAACTCGAGGAGATGGGATTGAGGGTCAGTGTTCTGGTATTTACAAATTTTGGGAGTGTAAGAGTTTAGGGGTACGTCGATGGTGAGAAGTTTCAGGCAGATGGGATTATTAAGTTGGCACCACGAGTTAGGAGTGGGGCTGGAACTGATGCGGATGACAGCTTTCATTTGTTGGTCAAGTTCCTATTGGGTGAGATAGGTTGCCTGAGGGGGATATCGATATGGTTGTGGGTGGTAGGGCCACAGGTCTGGGGTATGTTCAGCACTCCATTCGCCTAGGCATTCCCGGAAGGGGTGTCAACTAGAATGATGGGACGTTCGGAGTGTTGAATCGGTTGAATCTTCCAAATAGGGATGTCGAGGTGGATCGAACCTTTGGGTAGAGGAATGAGGGCACCTTCGGCATCATGGTAAACCGATGAGGCCTCAGTCTGGGGTAGGGACCTAAAAGCGGACGGGTAGATATGCACAAAGGTATCGAGACTTGGGATTGAGCAGGGGCCTCCTGATTGTGTGTCTGCTGGAGTCCCCGAACTGAGTGGTATAACTTGTTAAGGGCTCGATGTTGTCTATCAGTTTCTTCAATATGGCGCTGTTGTTCAGTTTCTTGTTTCCGGTGTCGATCTTTGTACTTGAGGCAAAGTTGGCTTCTGTGACGCTCTTTTGCCTGAGCAAACTGCTGACTTATTAAGGCCAATTGAGCGGTGATGCCATCAGCGAGGGTATCGACTATTGCTGATGTAGAATGGAAGGCGGGGGCATTAGAGGTAGGTAGAGTGAGAAAGAGAGTATAACACAGATGGCGCCAAATGTAGGGGTTTAATCTTGTAGAAGAGCGACCCAGCTTTTACCACTAAGGATATTAGGCTCGACTAGGGATCTTCACAAGTATCAAGGATAACAAATAGGAAGATATACTATGCAAACATACTTGCGTAGAGTTCCTAAATTGGTATTCTTCATGACCTCTAGTAAGGATTTGAAAGAGACTGTGTATATATAGATTGGATTACAGATTTTGAGTTAAGAGGGACACCAATATCAAGCTAATTCTCTGGTACTTGAAGGTTCTCCCAAATTCTTGTCAGGGGTTTTGGGCTAAGTTTCTCTAATTCCCTCATGGTGGCCTTCAAATCCTATTTATAGGAGATAGGTAAAGGCAAGTTACCATAAAAGGGTTAAGTTACATGTATATCGTCTTTGGCAGTTGTCCCGTAAGGAAGTTGGTTATGTCATAGTTGTCTGTCGGCTTGTTTGCCTTCCACCATATACTGATATAGGCGAAGCTTTATTGGATTCGAATGTAGGTTTTCTCTGGGTTTTGATTGATGTATAAGTTCCCTGGTCTTTGAGCTACACGGTAGGCTTCGACATTGTCTTCGAGTATTCGGCTTGCCTTGGCTTATTTATGAGCACACTAGGCTTCAAGTCTTTCGGTAGGCTTCGATGTAGCCTTTGAGTTTTCGGTTATTCTTGGAAGGCTGGGAGTAGGCTACTACAAATATCATCATATACTAGCCAATTTATACAACAGAAGGGTTCAGAGTCGCGGGTTCGAAATCAGCGACTTAGTACTCTGAGAAATCCCTAAAAACAAAAAAGAGTTACACAGTGGGAAGCTCGCAGAGAACTGGGAAGGTCCATTTCTAGTAGTGGGACAAACTAGTCTTGAATCCTATTACCTCATGACAAAAGACGACATTAGGATACCAAGCCCCTGGAACACTTGGAGGTTGAAGAAATACTATTGCTAACTCCCCTACATTTACTATTGTTCTTTACATTCAAAAAGTGAGACTCAAATCTCCAACAGTATGTACATTATTTTCTCATCAATGTAAATTTTTTAAGTTTTTTCCAACATAACTGCTTTTATCTACATACATATATACATATACATGACTACTCAATCTCGAATGGCTAAAATAAAAGGTCAAACTAGCTTTGACATATTCGAACTCTACCATTACAGAAATACAAATACTTCAAATTTTCTTTACATTGGGAACTCTGGGTTTTGAACTAAACGAACTCTCCCCAATAGAAATACAAATATTTCAAAGTTTCTTTACATCAGGAACTCTGGGTTTTGAACTAGACGAACTCCTCTCAACATAAATATAAACACTTCAAAGTTTCTTTACATCGGGAACTCTGGGTTTTAAGCTAGACGAACTCCCCCCAACTTCCGAAGCTCGAGCTAACAAATATTCTTCTGCTCTCACAAAAACTATCTCTCTATCTAGTTCTACCCGTTCATTCGTAATGGGGCCAATATTGGTTTCCATATGATTCAAACAGTTACTACGATCTATATCAACCTTACAGATACAACCCTTAAGCATCAAACAATCATGTAGTACATCCCTTTCCTCCTCGATCATCTTCACTTTCCCCCACAAAATATGCCATTACTGCCGTTATCTCCCTCGTGTGCACCTCCCCCGCAGCAACTTTATCTCTGCTCAGTACAACTAATTCTGCAAAGTTCCTACGTATAAGCTGATAATGTTTGCCCATCTTCTCGTAGTAAATTTTATCTCGCTCCAAGCGTCCCTCCAAATCCGCTATGAAGCCATTCAAATTCTTCAACGTCTCCACAAATTTACCCATTTTGACCTAGTTTTTCACTTTATTTTAAGTTGACTTCTATACTTCACTTTGTGACAACTGCAATTCCGCCTTCCTTTTTCTTTATAACTTCATTCAAATTCTTTTCACTAATTCGAGCATTATTCAAAAGTTCTTCACTATCTCTAAGTCTCTCATTCGACTTCCTTATGGCAGCTCGAACAAAAATCAAATCCGACTCTAAACTTTTAATGCGATATTGAGCACATATAACCTCATTATGTTTCTTATTCAATCTCTCCACCAACTCATTCCAACTACCCCTAGTAGTTAATAGGTCTGCCTCCAATTTTTGTACTCGTCCAACAAGCTTATTTATATAACTCTGCGAACTCGTAATATTATCATCCATTATCTTTAAAAGGCTGTTCAACTTCTCAACATTATCTTCAACACTCGCCAGCTCATTTTGCTTTCCCTTCATCTGCTCGGTAAGGTCCCTCACCATAATTTGTGACTGGGTCAATTTGAGCACCATTTTCATGTTTAGCTCTGCCGTATTTTCCAACGCCGGACGTGTATTGGTCAATTCGAGCGTGAGGTTCTCATTACTTCTGATACAAGTTTTTAACTGATTTTTCACAGTCTTAAGCTCGACCTGCATAACAGTTCGATCTATCATTACAATATATCCAATATATCCAATATATACCTCTTACAAAAAAAAAAAAAACTGTTCACACACAACAATTTACATAAATGTCAATTCCAAAACTTACAGTCTCAGGTCATAACACGAGTTGATACTTCTTAGCTTTCAAGCTATGTTGGTTTCTCGCTCTGGTGGCCAAATGCCCTACGATCTCGAGATTTGGATAAATATGTCGATCTTCTAACATTTTAAGGTACCCTGTTTTAACCCTTTTTCACTATCTATTTTAGCTTCTAGAAAGAGGGTCAACTTTATTAGGTCTTTGGTTGCTTCTGGCATATATTTCCAAATACCGCCGGGAACAAAGGTCGAATTTTAATGTACCTACTCCTCTCTTTCCTAACTACCAAATTCTTTTCAATTTTATCTTTAGCCCATCCTAAGCGAGTAATATACACATTTTCCCAATGCTCTTCACTTAGTTCTCTATATTTTCTAACCTGCGCCTCAGTACGACCAGTCATAAGAGCTGCTGCATATGAAGCGTTTTTCTCCTTAATAAGCTCTTTCTTTAAAACTTTAATTGTGACGCGCAGTTCCTTAAGCTCCTACACATAGCAGTTCTTCATGTCAAAACAATATATACTTTTTTTTTTAAAATATTATTAAAAGGTGACAATACAAGAGTTTTTCCTTCCACAAAAATTAGAATTTTCTAAGCATCTCACAGGTGTCTTAGACTACCTTCTCCTGTCCCTCCACTCGGTTTTTACCATGAATGGTAGGGGAGACATTTTCTAGCCTTGACACAATTCCTCAAGGTGTAGTCTTCCCTGCTTCAGCATCCACTTCTCCATATTGCCCTATGACATCCACAGATCGTCCCTCCATAATAACCAATACATCAGCATAAGCGTAGCCATTGTTCTAGAGCCGTTGGGTCAGAATCTCCCGGGCCGCAACCACCTCATTGATATGTTGAGTGGAATCAATCCCAACCTTGCCCACTATTCCCTGGAACGAAGTTTTTAAATTCGCAATCTCCTCGATCGATTGTGCCTTCGACTCCGCCAACTTAGCTCAATTAATTTCTACCTCTTTCTCGAGCTCTGCAATTCCCTCCTCAAGCTCTATCTTCCGACCCCGCGCCAACTTATTCTCATCCTTGAAATTGAGGCAGAGACCACTCAGAACACGCGAAACCTATGCAGGACATTGCAAACATCAAGTTCAAGAATTTCAAATAAGTAACAACAACTAGAAGATCACGACTTACCCGATACAGCTCGAGACAACAAAGACTTTATAACGTCAACATCCTCCGAAGCAACAGCCCTGAACTTGTTTTCCAGAATGAGCAAATCATCCTCAATGCTTGATACCACAAAATCATCCTTCAGCTCGTACGCAACAGGAGGAGGTGGGGGATTATCATCCAATTTTCTCTTTTTTGAGCCAATCTCAACCTCAGTACCATCTACGTTCCCAGAGGTCAGAATAGAAATTTTACCGTTTCTCTTTTCTGAGTTAGCCCCTGCAGCCCGCAACTTTGCGGCTAGTGGTAGGCCTTTAACAAACGTGGGTACTGCTAGACCAATGCTCACTGGTGTATCCTACCCAACCGGAGCCACCCTAGAATAATAGCTAACATCTATCATTTTCCTTCTTAGCCTAAGATTTCTGAACCTTAAGAGATTTGTTGTTGACTCTCTTAGTCCTGCTTATCTCCAGCTTTTCCAATATAGCTTTAAGCTCGACTCCCTCTCGAGCTACTATATCAATAAATGATTCTTCTTTCTTAACAGAAGAACGAGGATCTGCATACAACACAATATATTATCAAACACAGAGTACCATAAACATATACTGTTCGAAGTTAGGAAGATCTAATTACATTTTTTAAATGATTTATGTGTAAGGGCCAGGGTGTCCTCATCAGCTCACTGGAGACACTCGCCCCTCACCCACAATAAATTATCATTCCACACCTTTCCAGCAAAATTTAAGTCGAAAAATTGGGGCCGAGTATAGATAGAAGAGAAGTAAGCACCCCCAGTAGCGCCGAAGTATTTTACATTATAATACTTCAACACATCTAGCGAAGTTAATCTTCTCTGTTTCCCCTCACTAGCCTACTTATTTAAGATCTCATATACACATATCACCTCGTATATGCTACCATTCAACTGGGCAGGGCAGGCGTCGATCCCTTTCATGATACCTTTACTAAAGTTGCTTAAAGGCACCACTAACCAATAGTTGAACTGGGATAGATAACATAAAAGACCCTTCCCCAGATCATCTGACTCAACCCTATTGAAGTATTCAATGGAAAAAAGACTCTGGAATCTACCTACAAGCTTTCTAAAACTTTAAATCAGGCAGCAAGAAAAAAATACATATTCCCCTTCCCATTAAAACACTCCCTAAACAATCTCCCACCATACTCCATAACGCCTCCCCATATATCCTTAACACTACTTTTAGATTTACAAAACTCCCTCATAACATCAGAACCTACAGGATAGCGATGAAGGTTACTAGGAAAATCAGGAAACTCGACCTGATCCTCCTCATCACCACCACTCTCTAAATTTCCCTCTTCTTCCTCAACTGACAAAACTACAGTATCATTCGATCTAATACTTCTATTCTCGACCTCAATGGAGGTTGCACCCTTAAATCCTATATTCTCCTCAGCAATCGAGCGACCTGAGGTCGAAGGATCCATCTCGAACAAAGAAGTTGACACAGAAGGAAATCTATTTATTAATTCTTTCGCACGCATCTACGCCTACATAGGGGGCAAGGTATTTTAATTAATTTATATATATTTTCCTGATTCTTGTGGTTCCAATAAACCAATAAAAGACATAAATGTAGGTATTTAAAATTAATTGGATATATGTCTACAATACTTATCAGTATACCAAGTAAAATAACACATTTCAATACCCATTTTTTCCTTATATAGTAAATGGCAAGACTTTCCAAATATAAACAGTTTTCAAAGTTCAAATCCCAAATAAGGGAAACCATCTAAAAACTCATATCAAAGTAATTTTCATAAAACCATCAGGAAATCAAAAGCAAACACAACTAACCCTCAATGGTAGACGATGAATCCAGTACAAAACACGCCTCCTCCTTCACAGTGATCTTTGGTAACACAGAATCTTGGTCCTCAACAAAGAAAACAACGTCTTCCTTCTGCAAACGATGGAAAATCTCTGGATTTTCCCCACTCAAAACTCTACAATCACGAGTTTTTATTCTCTCTCAAGAGTTTCGTTTTTCTATTTTCTGTAAACGTTTGGAAGAATGGAGAGAGGGATATTTATATTAATTTTTTTTAATCGCTAGCAGTTCTTGAAACTCATGTAAGCCGCCCGGTTTTCCAGCCGAAGTATCTTTTCCACTGCTTTTGTCAGTCTAATCATGTCTTTTGGGAAGAGACAATCTTTCATCATTATTACCACGCCTAGCATTAAATACACACATATATATCCCCCTCTTCTCAGAGCTCTCCACATCCCTCATAATAAAAATTATTGCACATGCACTCGACCTACCAATTCCAATTCTTTTTTTCGAGCTACTGCTATCAGAAATCTCCATAGCACAACCCAACTTATTTATACTCTCTTTGGTGACACTGCCAAAGCAAACAACATTTCAAAATTCAATTATTCAATAAATTCCACATTTAATTAGGAAACAAATACGCCAAATCAAAACAGAAAATATTATTTCCTTAAAAACAACTTTACATTCATTTGACCTCACCACTAGCAAACGATAGCAAATACTATTTTGATGGAGGACGATATCTGATCACATCACCACCAGCAAACATCTGGACGACAACTTTAAGAACAGTCAAGATAGCCTGCTCCACAAGAAGACGAAGACCATCCCTGCGCCGCTACCCCGTTATCACCATGTTGTAGAACATACCATATGGTAATAGTCCTCATCAGCCTCCTCTACTTCCTCCTACGTCATACCTTGGTAAGTAGGATAGATAGGGATGGGAGTAAGAATGTCAAGGGACTGGGTCCCAAAGTTACGAAATTGGAGCACCTGTACTTTTGCAATAACTCTAGCTTCATATACTTGACATCTAGTGGTCACAATTGTCAGTTACAGAAGAAGTTCAGGCGAAGGGTACTTAAAGAAGATTTACAAGACATGAGTACTTGGAGACGAATAGCCGTCACTAGAACAACAACAGTACTTATAACAAGGATTACATTCAATGTTCAAGAGGATTTCCAATGAATGTATCATTAAAAGAAATAGTCTCTGAGAAACCCAACAACCAACTACAGTAGTCGCATTATTACAATAGTTCAATCTCCAATAGTGCCTTACAATTCCAAGATAGTGAATTCCGCATCAGCAAATCCATCATTACATTTGTCAGACCAAACCTATTTGCATGCCAAATAACAAAATCGATTGGAACTTCTCAACTCAAGACACCAGTGCCTTCAGTTGAGAGGGGGTGATTATATGGACTTGTCCCTCGAGCTGGGATAACATCGAACTAGTACCATGATAGACTCACGTAACATACATCCTGTCAACAATGACACCTGGACCACGAACTAAAGGAGAACGTGGCTCAAACACTCTAAGTAAAACAAAATGAGTCAAGGACACCTGTCTCACACGAACTGGCAGTTACAGAAATACCCGCCACTCTACCCCCATTATACGAAAATGAACTGATAATAAGGTCTATAAAAAGGATGAGAAACAGAGGAGAAAGCACCAAGTTTTTTTGGCTTAAAAGATCGCAAATTGTAATCAAAATAACTCAATCTCAAAGCAATAAAGTCAGTTTTCACTAAATCCTCAAGACCGAGGTCGCGGTTTTTATCTATTCACAAGTTTCCACGCTAAACACCTGTGTCAATTTATATTGTTTATTATTAATTATGTCGCAGGTACATTCGGTATAAGAGGCCATTCGAGCTACGAAATTAGGCCCTTATAGGATCCATGCCATGAATGACAAAATTCGCGCTTTACATCAAAACCATACCTGGACATTCGTCCCTCGACCTTGTAATGCTAATGTGGTTGGATGTCGTTGGGTATTTGAAACTTAGTTGTTACCCGATGGATCCGTTGAGCGCCACAAGGCGCGTCTCGTTGTAAAAGGTTATAATAAACTTCACGGTCTAGACTTCGACGAAACCTTTATTCCGTTTGTGAAACTAGCTACTATCCGTCTCGTTCTCCCGATAACTATTGTTGCACATTGGGAAATTTGCCAGTTAGATATAAAAAATGCATTCTTGCATGGCCTCCTACGTGAACAAGTGTACATGGACCAACCACCAGGTTATACTGACGTACAACATCCCGTCTATGTTTGCTTCTTACATAAAGCCACTAGTGCACCCCCGTGCCTACGACACGAACCACTTTTGCACCGAGCCGACTCTTCTTTACTTACTTATACTTAGTGAGAGAGATAGTGTCGACCCCAGAGCATACGACATGTCCACAACCCCAGCCTCAGATCCGCCTCGGACGTAAAGAATGCATTCTTGCACGGCCTCCTACGTAAACAAGTGAACATGGAGCAACCAAGTTATACTGACGCACAATATCCCGACTATGTTTGCTTCTTACATAAAGCCATTTATGGGCTTAAATAAGCTCCCCGAGCATGGCATAAACGGTTTAGCTCTTTCCTTCTCCGAGTTGGTTTCTTGTGCAGTCAAGCTGATTCATCCCTATTTATTTATCATCATCGGGATGATACAATTTTCCTTCTCGTTTACGTTGATGATATTGTGTTAACTGGCAGCAATTCAAAGTTGCTCTCTTAATTTGTTGCGCGTTAAGCCGTGAATTCGCCACGAAGGACTTAGGCCCAATGCATTATTTTTTGGGTATTGAGGTTCATCGTACTTCAACTGGTCTATTTCTCACTCAGACCAAGTATCCTAATGACCTTCTTCAATGAGCTTCGATGAGCGACTCCAAACCTATTGCTACTCCTATGATCGTTAGACAACATTTGTCCGTTGAGGGTAAGAAATTTTCTGATGTTACTTTATACCGGTTTATCGTCAGTGCATTACAATATCTTGTTATTACTTGTCCAGACCTAGCATTTAGTGTGAATTCAATGTGTCAATACATGCCACCATCGGAAACATTTTTGTGCTGTCAAGCGCATTCTTCGGTATGTCAAAGGAACGTTGGATTATGGCCTCAACATTTATTCTCTCAAAGCCCTCCTCATCTTTTGGCATACTCTGATGTCGATTGGGGTGGATGTTCAGACACTGGACGATCAACTTCTGGATATGCTGTTTTCCTTTGGGGAAAATCTTATTTCATGAAGTGCAAAAAAGCAGCCAACCGTTACTCAATTTAGTGCGGAAATTGAATACAGCTCATTGGCCACTACTGCAGCAGAAATGACATGGCTTTCTCCTTCAAGAACTTGGTATCAATTTTTGCACCCGGCAATATCCTTTGTGACAACAATAGTGCTATAGCAATGTCAATTAATCTAGTTCATCATTCTCACACCAAACACATTCATTTGGACTATCACTTCAGTCCTTCGTGAAAATGTTTGCGATGGTGTCCTAAGAGTATTCTTCATACCATCTAATCTTCAGGTCGCTGACATATTCACCAAAAGCTTGCCTCGGTCATTGTTTGCCTTTCTTTGATCCAAGCTCACCGTGTGTCGGCACACTCCAAGTTTCGCTTGAGGAGGAATGATAAGAACAACATACCATCAGATAAGGTTGACTAGCAAACTAGAAGGATAGTCTTAGATTGTATAAGGGTTTAGATTGTGTAATTTGTTACAATAGCTATCTTTAAAATGTAACAGCTGCATCCATATATATTCAACCTTTTCTAGGGTTGTGTTATTGGACACACCTAGTTTCAGATCTCTGAAATCTGTTTACTACTCAAAATAGCAGCAAAATAAAAAATTATTTTGGATAACTTCTTTTCAACAATGAGAATTTTTGCAGAAACTCTACTTAAATACAAAAATGGCTACTGAACCTTCCATGAATAATTAACATACAGTTTATAGGAAATACAACGGAGGACTCTGTAACCAAATCGGCATTCTCCTCTATATAAAAAGCTACAGTGAATAATTGCACAACAGAAAATAAGCAGGAAAAGTTGAGGGATGAACAAACTCACGGTTTAAACACCGACTAACTAGTCTTTCTTAGTGTCATCCTTCCATGTTGCTTGCCACTGCTTGTCGTAGAAGGTTGTTTCCTCCAAAAGCTTCTTTACAGTGTCCACGTCTTCGCTCTTTCGGATCACAAGTACTCCAACTACTGCTACAAATAATAAAGTTTTGCAGAAGAAGTTCCCCATCTGGTCTACAAGTCCTACTCCAGTTAAGCTATCTACCAGATAAGCCATGAAAAATCCTACCATTGCAGCACGACCTGTATATTTGGTAGCAGCCATGAAAAGAAATAATTAATAGAATGAAGTCGTTATGCCAAAGCTATTTGCTTGAAAAAACAACAATTAAAGTGGGAGTAGAACGAACCATTAAGTAGTTCAGCCTCGGGAAGATGGAACCTCTTGACCCATGACCACCAAGGTATAATGGAGGTATCAAAGACTACGGGGTCGTCGTTATTAGATGACTCTGGGTTATCCTCGAGCCACTTTCTCCTTCTAACCTCTGAAAAGGAGGAGCAACGAAGAAGCAAAGAAGTTATCGCGTAGTAATGAGAGGTCTCGGTCAGAAAGACAAAAATATGATCATGATGCAAAATAAAATGAGTTAAACATAACCATAAATATTTATCAAATTGTACATTTAAAAATATTGCTAATTTTAACTTCTGGTAAGCTTGAACCCTTGTTTGGCAGTTGGCACTTACGTTACATGAATATTCATGATCCTTTTAACTTATCATCAGTTAAGAAGAACACCAATTCATCAGGCTAACATACATGTCTGATATGATAGGAACCCCAAAGGGTGCAAAGCCCAGGCAACCAAGCCCTAAAGACTATCGAGTGACGAGAATACGTGTATATTTCTGAACATGTATGATAGGAACCAATTAAGTCATTCCCAATCATGCATACAAATACCTGGGTATACATTTCTAAATTTCAGAGCATCCCCATATAGTAGTTGGAACATTAGTTATTAGTATACACCCATATATTTTGTATGCAAAATAACACTCTTTTAAGGAAATGTGACCTTCCAGATTTTGAAGTCCCTGATAAACTGATAGAAAACATTCCAATATAGTAATATATACGTATTATACAACTCCGATATGCTATCATACCCCTTTTAACAACTTTCATTCAAATTATACTATTTTTAATATACTTTTCCTATATACAATACTAGCTTCAGTTGGCTAGAGAAAACGTCATAAGGGAAGGGGGGCGCTACCATCTGGACACTTGGTAAGGGGCCAGATGAAGCGTCTCTACTGTTCTATGGTGGAAACCATACTTGACTAACATCAACTAAGACTACTCTTTCGTAGGTTGAGTTACTTTAACAAGTTTTCTGTAACGAGTTTGTATAATTGTATACAGCTCCATCCGTTCATGTAAACATATCTCGCCTTGTACCTCATTTGTCATAACTAACATCACCCACTAGGTATCTATTTTGATGTTAGTAATAATTCCATTTTCTACCCAACTAAAACATTTTAAGTATGAATTTCCATAAACAAATGTTGTATATTAACAGTAGATAACATCACTACATAGCTAAATTAAATTGGCAAGACCCCAGATGTAATTACTATCTCAATCTCAACTAGAGAAATACTAACTAACAAATCCTAAAGAAACAAACCCCACAGTAAAACTTGACATAACAAGAACAAATATTGATATCACTCTCACCTGCATCAATAACAGCATCCCAATCAGTCTTTCCATCTTTCCCAAACTGCTTCAAATCCCAAGTCCCAGCAACCCATTTCGGGTTCTCATACTTCGGCACCGTCACCGACACAACAGCTGCAACCCCATTTGACCCAAGAGACTTCTCCTCCTCTACAACAACAGCAGCAGAAGAAGAACCGACTACTGCTTCACCATTGCTGCTTGCTTTGGGTGTTATTGATGATGATAGATAGAGGGTTTTGTTAGAGATGGTTAGAGGAGGAAGATAAGGTTTGAGAGAGAAATGGGGTTTGGGAGAAGAGAGAGTTGAGAGAGTTGGGAGATGAGATGGAGGAGGAGAAAACAATGCCATGAAGTTTTGGTGGTGTGTGTGAAATCAAAGCATAGTTTTTGAGTTTGATTGAGAGTTATTAAGAGCCTCAGAAATGGAGTATATTGATTGATGACGAGAATTGAGAGTGAAGTTCGGATGGATGGATTATTTGAAGGGGTAAAGGGGTCAGGTGACACAAGAATAGACACTAGTCTGCAACTAAGAGTATCTCTTGCAGTTTGAGTGTGGACTCTGGCAGGGGGCCCACAAAAAACCCAACCCACATCCGGCCTCTCTCAACAGCCAGTTGCAGTTGGTGATGAGTATTTTTTTATTTGGAAGAGTTTTAAACACCGCGCAGTATTTCTTTTATTGTTGCTTGCAATGTTAACCCAAAATTAAACTCAACTCGAGTTATAACAGTATTTCCTCCCTCTCTCTCTCTCTCTCAAATCGAAGGTATACCTGAAAATTTTCTTAATTTCTTTTAAAACACAATGCATATGCCAGAGGAAGACCCACACCCTAGTACATTACCTGGGTTTAGAGAAATAAGAGATCCAGAGCGAGCCGTAATTCGGTCGAGGTCTGGAAGGAAGAAAAAGATAGTATAATTTGAAGATGTCCAACAACCTATACCAAACCCACCCCAAGAAAACTACCCGCAGAGGTTTATTACCTAGCTTTCATACGGCGTCACTCATATCTATTACACTGGCAAGGAACTCACGGTAAGTTTTAATGTAATTGTGAATTTGTTATTTCAATAAATCAAGTGCTTGACAAAATACTCCAATGAACAGAATCGGGATTCGATGTGTGTGCACGATACATTTACTACGGTGATCAAAGTATGAAAGGATATTTCCACAATTCCACCTGTAAGGGATACCGTGGTGAATATATTCGGGCAGTTTATGGATATAGGCTTGGGCAATTCTGATAATCGTACTATAACAAATACGGTTTTTACGTCATTAAAAAAATGACGTAAAATGGATTTAGCGTCATTTGTACAAATGATGTCGAAGGCGATGACGTGGAAATGTAGTGATTAACAACGCCATTAAATAAGTGACGGGGAAAGCTAGGTACTAACGTCATTAATTAAGTGACGTATAAGGGGTTTTAAAAAATGACGTTATTGATACCCAATTCCGGTGGCAGGCGGGCTAGTATATTCTATTGACGTAACTAAATAACGTTATTAAAAAATGATGTAGTTGAAATCTTTTAACGTCATATTTAAAGTAACCTGGTAGCATTTTTATATATCAATAATGACATTTTTAAAATGACGTCAATACCTCAAAAAATACAAAAAAATAATATAAAAAATTAAATAATGGCAATGCACTATCCTGTCCTCCTCTCTACAAAACCTCCACCATATTCTACATAAAGGTAAAATATTTGGCTAAATTATATTACTTTATTTCAATACAATGTGTTCGAACTTAATCACTTCATTATTTGAATTACATAGCTAAATCACTGGTAAACTTAACCAATGTACACAAAAACTAATAAAACAATCATAGAGAAGGGTTTTTTGGATGTTTCACTGCCAGAATGCTTATAGCCTTTGAGTGTCTTTGTGTGTTTCTACTAATCTGGATCAATTTATAAACTTGTCAAAGCATACAAATTAAATATTAGCCCTTGCATAAAATAACTTAACAAATAGTATACTCACACCTTGATAGTAAGGTATGAGGAAGGTGGATATTCTCGATCACAGATAATCGAGGATTATACCGTGAACCACTTGGATATGCACAAGCTAACAATGAAGTCCTAGCATTAAGTGAAGCAATAATTCCCGCCTTTGCTATTAAAACAGTATGTTGCTCCATCACCTATTGAAGAGTTGAAGTAAAATTAGAATAACCACATCACTGCGAGAAGCTTCCTTAGAGCTTGAGGAACTGAACTAAAGGAAAATAAAGAAAACTCACCTCATGTAACATACTTCTTGCATTGTCCGACATCTTGTCAAACTCGTCAATGCAACATATCCCCCTATCACTAAGATCTAAGGCCTCACTCTCTAAGGCCTGAAGACGTAAAAATCCTTGGTCTAAGTTCACATAATTGTACGCAATGAATTAAATACTGAGCAATATTTAATAGCTATACCGTTTCACCCAAATTTGGGTCTTTTGTCACATAAGCAGTCAAACCTACAACAGAACTCCCTCTTCCACTAGTATAAATTCCACATGGTGCGAGCTTGTGTAGTATAAGTTCTAGGACCCCTCCTCCACTATCTTCGTGTAGCATACTGAATGACTGAGAGAGCTAATTATCAACTGATCTTATATTGGTCGAGATCAACAATGTTAACAATTGCTGGTCAATACAAGAAGGTAGTTCAAGTGTAGCTAAGTAATCATGATACTGTAGGTTTTAAGTTTTTAATTGGTTTGTAATGAAATGGATGTATAACAACATACCTCCAAGGAACATCTCCCACCAGCATCCAGTTTCCTTTTTTGTCTTCCTAAGTAAGAACAAAATCAGGTGATCCATCTAACAGTTTGGATGGCTTTGTTACTTCAACCCCAAGATCTGTATATTTGCATGAACCTAAACCAAAAAACCAGATGCTACTATCAGACATGAAGCTAGATAAAATCAACAATTAACTAGAACACTGGGATAATTAGTTTTTACATAGCATCAGCAAACAAGTTATGTGAAGATTTTTTTTAAACAGTGTTAAAATCACTACATGATTCATATTACATATTTGCAGACAATTGACATGTATGTATGTAAATTGATACTTTCAATACAATAAAGATAATGTACAATATCCCAACGATAAATTGAAGCTTTCAATACAATAAAGGTTATGTACAATATCTCAGCAATATATTATGATACATGCAAATGTCCAGGGGAAAATATTTTACAAATAGGAACATATCACGCTATATATTGGTGTATACGGGTCAATGTCATGATATTATGATAAAGCATAGATATGCATCTGCATCTGCATTAGTTATAGTTTCCGAGATATATAAGAGAAATAAACAAAACAATGACTAAAATATGTTAGGAAATATTGACGTCTATGTTTTGATAGATATATAGTAATCAATATGGAGCTCAGGGACCTTGGGACTCATATATACATAGTCAGCCTCTCGATACCAATATTTCAGTCATTAACCGGGTTAGCTCATCAAACAGACTAACCCTTCTAATCAACATAATCTTTTAATTATGCAATTAAATTCCACATTTATAGATAAAATGATGCTAAAATGTAAACTCACGGATGGTATTAATGGCAGTTGTCGGACCATGGAACATATCCTCCAATGTTTGAGCAAGAGTCTTATAGGTAGAATGCACACTTAGATCCACTTTCACCCCAATTGGTATCCTATCCATATTTACGTTTACAAAAACAAGGAGCCAATTGGAAATTATTTAATAATTAACATTCTAATGTTCCCTTACCTCAACTCTATCACCAGGTTTTCTGGTGTCAACAAGTTTGCCATGCATTAATAAAATCATTGTGTGTGGGGTCCCACCATCAGGTATTTCATCAGGTGTTTCCTGAAGCCTTACTCTCTGTGTACCTACAAAAAAGGGGAAAGAACATAAGAGAAAATATATAACAACTTAGGTAGAGAAATGGATGATGGACACATAAAATGACCACTATTCCCCTATGACTTAATGTTTATTATTCTTAATTTTATTATTAAACATGATTTATAAAACTAATTTTTATATTTCAGGTCACATGGAGCTCATTTACCAAATATGTACAAATACCGGGATGTATAGCTCAAAGGATGAACTGTTGAAGAAGGATGTAGAGTTGTCAAACACAAGGGTCCCACATGGGGAGGTTGCAATTTTGGAGGATAACTCTTGGAGGTTACAAATTTATGTACATTCATGGCATAGGTTATAAATCTAATATTAAATGTAAGAACCCTCTCCTTCATCTATAAAAGGAGAGGTGGTGAGCTCATAAGATCATCTAATTTTGAGAGAATCATTCTTGTAGAGTGCAAGAGAGCATTATTAGAGTAAGTTGGTGCAAGTCTTGTAAGCATTTGGAGCATTTCATTTTGTAAGTCAATAAAATTCCTCTTTTTGTTGTTAGTTTATGTTCATTTCATTCTCATATCATTTAGGTTTTATAGTTGTTATAATGGCCGGCTAAGTCCTCACTAGGGGTGAGGATGAATCTGCCATAAGCGTATGATATCATGAAGTAGAATGTATTTTTCTCAAACACAATATGAGTATATTATCACAAATCCCAAAACTATATTGTTAGAGACATCCATTATCATCCTATGATCTCTTTAAGTAGAGATATAAGAAGAGTTTATTGATTCTCAAATGATATAGTAAAATTGTATTCATATTGTATTTTTCTAAGGTATGATCCTAATTAATTTTTCATAGTTAACATAACTTTCATAGAATGTGTTTTTAGTACATACTTAGTTCATACAATATATTCTACTTGAGTTATAATTAATCATGAGATTACATCGACAAAAGGTCGAAGTTTGTTATTTCAATTAAGTGGAGAATTTAATATACGATACTATGTTGATATTGTATGTAAATTGTGGTAAAATCCGAAGCCCCTAGACCTTTATTCTTGATTAAAACCATATCATTGATTTTTACGGTTTTACAACCTTAGATTACTAAAACACAAGACTAAAACTAATTTCTAGTTCCGTTCGAAAGTGAACGACACTTTAATTTTTACCCATACTAAACACCGGATTTTGACCGTTATCAATGGACTGTAATAAAGATGAGGCAGCCAGGGCTAAAGATATCTCAAAGAAGAAATTCGCTGCAAAATACATTTTAGGTGTGAAGAAATTTTCTTTAAAGCCTCAAAAGTTGTATCCACGGCTTGATGGACTTCACTAGATGTTGGCAACTTTAGATGTGTATCTCTCGGCAGAAAAGAAAATTGGCAGAAAATCAGACTAGTATAGAATCCTTGGTGTGAGTCCAGATACTAACGATGATACATTAAGAAAACATTATAGAAAGATGGCTCTCATACTTTACCCTGACAAAATTAAATCAATAGGAGCAGATGGAGCATTTAAGATCCTTTCAGAGGCCTGGTATTTGTTGTCGGATAAAACTAGAAGAACAGCTTATGACTATAGAAGGAAATTAGATACCTCAATTCAACAAAGGGTTCTGACAGATAGTAGGGGTTCATCTGCTGCCCCACAAGGTCCAAATGCTCCATTTCCAGCTCCCGCTTATATCCTTTCACCTGCCTATTCATGTTGTTCTCCTCGTCTAATTGTTATATTTAACAATTAGAGTATCCATAGCAGACTGGCTAGGAGATTATACTGTGCATGTGTTAATCAGCCATAGGTCGGCCTCCTCAAGATTATCACTTAATGTATATCAAAATTCTGAAAGTTGACCAGCCATGTATTCATTATCACTCTGATTGTGAGAGTATCCAAAGGTCTTCATGTAAATGGTTTGAGTTTTAGGGATATCAGATGAGGGAGTAGTGATGAGGTGGTTATCTCGCTTGAGTTTCTTCTTATTTTTGAGTCGTTTAGGGTTTAGTCCGATTGACATTAGAAGTAATCAAAACCCTTGTAGAGCTCCTCCACCTAATAACATGTCCTCTATCTAAAAAGAATTTAAGTAACTGAAGATGGGGAAAAAAAAAGATTCAAATTTGTCAAACTAGGACATACAACTTCCATTCAATTCATATGAGCTTGAGAAAATAATTATGCTCCATCGAAATCGAGTCTTACCTAGACGTATCTTGGTAAAACCGATCTGCTCTTATGAGAGCAATACTCGTATGCAGTTAAAAAAGCTACGTCAGGCTACCAAATGAAGTGGGGTGGGCTGCTCCCTGAGAAACTGTAACTAGGACTTATATTAATACGAAGATCACAAAACTACCATTGAATCATATAATAGTTAATATGGTATCTTATTTAAGCTTTTTTGCATTTAAATACACTGCCAATCCATAAATTTGCATTCAAACCCTAACTGCCTGACTGATCCCCAATTCATTGGGACACGATCATAACACCCTAAGAAATGTCAGCAACATTGACAAAACCCTCAAACAATTCACACTAGGAATAAATCTAAATCCTAAACTACTCGCATTCAATGAAGATAAAGGAAAACATTTTACTCTATCCTAACTAATCGATAAAAATAACAATCCAACACACAATTCAACAAACCAACAAACCTTACCGACATAACTCAAACCCCTAGCTTTCTGATTACTCCCACCCTCTGCGATAAACCTCGCCGCCACATTCCCAAGACATCTCCGCCAATATCATCACCGCAGTGCCACAATACTGAATCGCCAGAAACTGCAATAAAAACACAGTTGTCAAAAAATGGACTTAATCATCAAAAGACGATGCTGGGGTTTACTAATTATACCTAATGAGAAGAGGGGTCGTCTCAAAATCTTATCTTTTGAACTAGTAGAATAGAAGGATGAGATGAGAGAGAAAGAAAAAGTTAGAAGAAATGAGGAGAACAGGTTTGCCTCTAAGCAACAACAAAATATTACCAATTCAGGGTGAATTACTGAACATTATTCGATCCAATTGGCGGGAAAAAATTAGGGTTACTTCATTACTTGCAATTACGATTCTCCAATAGGAGAATTTCAAAAGACCTCAAGTTCTCAAAACTCAAAGATTGTGGGAGATGGGGATTAAAGGGAGTTGAGATTAAGTAATGGAGAATTACCAGGTATGTAGAAGAAAAAAGTTTCATCATTTTTGTCGACTGAGTCTTCGAGAGTGGAGAAATCGATCCACTTAGGGACATTGATGTGCTCATCGATGTCGTCTTCGATGTTTGCCGGCTCTATTTTTTTAACCAAAGAGAGAGGTAAGGAATTTTAAAGAGATAATTGTAACCACAGATTTGGGAGAAGAGATTTTACTTCAACTAGTTGAAGATTTATGATAAAATTAGGGTTCTTAGAGACGGAGAGAGAGAATAGAGGATTTTTTTTGAAGGGTTTTAAAAACTCTTTTCCATCGTAAAAATGTAAGTTATTTAAAATTAATCAACGTCAATTGAAGCAAAAATGACATAAATACCATCACATATATTTTCACGTCACTAGCAAAAATGACGTTAAAGGGATATCAGACGGAAATGAAGTCACTATTTGGAAAATGATATTGTAGCCTACCCAAATACGTCAACTAACAGGGAGGAAACAAAATATTGTACTTATTATGTTATTTTTCATAGAAATGACGTTATTTAAGTGATATAAAA
Source organism: Kingdonia uniflora (assembly GCA_014058105.1). Taxonomy (NCBI): domain Eukaryota; kingdom Viridiplantae; phylum Streptophyta; class Magnoliopsida; order Ranunculales; family Circaeasteraceae; genus Kingdonia; species Kingdonia uniflora. Next base: position 3,244,732 of record JACGCM010002784.1, read on the forward strand.
GCCTATATTTGGTGTAGTGTCGACTAATTCAGGCACTTACAAAGCGTTGGTTTCCGACCATACACACGTGTCTGTTCCCGTGTACGGAGATAGGGGGTCACTCCTCTCGATTTCCAGATGCTGATATTATTATCAATCGGGCAATATCCGACACAGGTGCCGATGACGACACATGGAGTATTTTATCCAATGCGAGGCAATTGCTCCCCAATATTGATTCTAGCCATATAAAGAATGGGAACGTCAACATTTCACATTTGAGGACGTACTTGACCACCGCACCTGATCGGGAGGATAATATTACTATTGCTCGTGCTTTTATCCTCTTCATGATGGGACATTTGTGGTTCCAAACGGCCAACAACATCGTTCCACTTGGATATCTCGCGGTCGTGGCCGATTTGGATGAGGCTACCCAATATGACTGGGGTTCTGCTATTCTTGCTTTCCTGTACCATGCTTTTGATACTGTAGTCACGACTGGGGGTGCCATCACTGGATTTGCCCAACTTCTGACGGTACACTAACACTTTTTCCTTACAAGTTACAAATCAAATATCTTCCAATAAACATCTTAAATATAATTTTTAATTATTTTTTATGTTGTTCCGAAATACAGTATTAGTTCTGCGAGAATTATGGGGTTGGTCACCTTATTGTCAAGGAAGATGTTAAGTTCTCGGCCTATTCACGCCTCAGAGCATAGGAGAAGGGGAATAGGAAGAAAACAAATAACCAGGCAGGCAATTTTTTATGCTAGGCAAATACCATATTGCCACCGGACTATTGAGACGATCACCTGGCGACCTTGGTTGGAATCTGCGGTGTCTGAGTTAGATGATGTACGGAGAGCGTCACTCCTGTCCAGTTCGAGGATGCCACTTCAAGTCCTAAATGGAAACTGCGAGTATTACTTGGGGGATAGATGTTGGAGGCAGTTGACTAGCACTGCGGGAATTCCTTTGGATCCTCCTCTTAGCATGTCACCATATCTTAGTCCAGCAGAATTACAGGTGATGAGACATGTCGGCTTCATTGACTGTGAGCAGTTTGTGATAGGGGAAGAAAGAGAGAATTACACTTCATACTGGGCTAACCAAACTGCAGAATTAGGCCCCTTGTTGATAGATTCTAAGAGGATGGGAAATATATATCTGTTCGGACCCTCTGCACTCATGGTTGGTATTACACCCGTGGTGGTGACATCAGCGTCGGTTCATAGCTTGTCCCAGGACTTCAGTTTGCCTGGCAGACCTGAGGGGCCAGACCTGGGGTAACACATAGAGTGGACAGGGAAGAGTAAGATGCTCCCCATCCACCGCTTGAGGGACCCACCAGAGATGTCTGCTTCTTAAGGCGTTGAGGAGTTGTAGCACCTGGCTCATGATATGCAGCAACTTTGCCTAACAGAGTCTGTACAGGGAACATAGAGGATCCAGGAGTTGACTGATGAAAATGCTACTCTGAGGAGGCACTTGAACAATGTAGACGACCAACTATATGCGTATGTAAGTAATTTATTTATGTATTTATTTATTTTCCTTTTTAATGTCATATTTATTTTGTCAAAATATTTATAAATTTACTTTGTCATGTTCAGGACCTACATCTGAGGAGGGGGCGTAATGTATGGGTGGTGCCACTACCACCTGGAGGTCGCGCGAGGACAAGGTAGCGTGGATCTGGTCTGCTCACTAGGGGAGGCAGTACTAGCTGTAGGAGGCAGGGTAGTGAAGATGATTTTAACCCGTCTCAGTAGATATAGGTATTTTTGATGTTTATGTAGATGTAATCATTTATTGTAAACATCTGTGTTGAACAAATTCTATTGTTAATTTTGGGGTTGTTTCCCTATATCAGTACTTGTACGACCTGATGTCACATTTCTTTACATAAATCAATATTAATCAATTTATTTTGAGTCTTGAATTTAAATACAAATGCAATTACAATTCTTGAAATAGTAGTTCTACGCATGAAATATAACTTAAAACAGATACAATTAAATTTAATTCATCGTTCACGTCTGATGTAAGTAATAAACTCAGACCATTCATTAAGAGGGAGAGGATCCTGTCCATAGTTTTCTAGCCGATAATTTGTAGAAGGATCAGGCGGGACGTAGTTTCGGTAAAAAATATCGTATAGAGTCTCGAACATGAAAAGCTGGTTGTATTTATCATACCATTCATCTCTGGCTTCGCGGAGAATATAGGCTAGTGGAGCACCTCTGACCCGTATATCAACACTCATCCGTATCTTATTAAACTCATCACACTTAGCCTTAATAGCATTCTACTTGTTGTATAAATATCTAAGAGGGTATCAAAGTTCTGTGTGTATCCTGAATCGGGCATGAATTTTATTCCATAACTGATTGAAGTTGAGTTATCGGAGAGGTAGATTATCAGCAAAATACTGCCATAACACGGCCAGGGCACAATCTTCATTCCAGCCAAATACCACCGAAGAATCCTATGTTAGAACGGAAAAACTTGGCATTGTTGAGTTTAAGCAGAGGAGTGTTATTAGAGCATGTCCAGCCAACATATATATAAAGCAAAAAGTAGTCGTTGTGATCTAGAATAAGTAGCCCATTGTGAAGGACCCACCAGAGGAAGTAGCCGTTGTTGTTTGTGTCTTGAATTCAAAAATGAGTTTTTTCAATGTCTATTCGAGCAGACCCCTTTTAATTCTAACAAATTTTCCACCTGAGTAGTTTTATTCGAATAGACCCAAAATCTGTTCGAACAAATTTTAGCCTGAGTTTTTTATTCGATCAGACCTTATGTCTTTTCACTGCCAAATCCCTGATTTTCAAGACCCATATCTCTTTCTTCCCCCTTTTATACTTCTCTCTTCAATTGGAAACTTGTTCCCCATCTGGTATTATACCCTTCTCTCAACTCTACAGCCTCAAATGTCTTCTTTATCACTCGATTCATCTATTGGTGATCCTCTACGTGTATCATTGTCGTCCTCTGACGATCTTATCTTTGATTGTGTGGTGGTAATTTGCATTCTGCACCAAACTGCAACAAACCTAGTAGTACATGATGCAACTTCGAGTCACGGCGGGAGTGTCATGGGCCGTAAGAATTGGAGAAAGAAATGAGATCACCCATTGGGGCATTACAGTATTATACAGGACTACTTCAAGCCGAATTGCACATATGAGCCATGGGAATTTCAACAACATTTTCGTATGAGTAGAGACATGCTTATGCGTATATTCAATGCAGTCATTGCACATGATCATTACTTTGTCTAAAAATCCTGTAACGCTGGTACTATGGGGTTATCACCATACCAAAAGGTAGTCACAACACTATGTTTTCTAAGCTGCGGTGTTGCGGCAGGTCGATTTGACGAGTATATCCGAATAAGAGAAAACACAACCATGTTATGTGTAGAAAGGTTATGTGTTGTGGTTATATAAATTTTTGTTGAGGAATATCTTTGAGCACCGAACGCGGCCGACGTCGAAAGGTTAAAAGCGATCGGAGAGTCACGGGGATTTCTTGGCATGTTAGGAAGCATTGATTGCATGTATTGGATATGGAAAAATTATCCCATAGCTTGGCACGATTAATTTACTGGTCATTACCCCTAGGCGACACTGATTCTTGAAGCGGTAGCTTCATACGAACTTTGGATTTGGCATGCTTTATTTGAGTTATCAGGGTCTAACAATGATATCAATGTCCTGCAACAATAGCATCTTTTCACCAACCTGGCCGATGGTATCGCCTCACCTTGCAATTATACAATTGCCAGAAAAGCTTATGATATGGGGTATTGCCTAGCGGATGGCATATACCCCAAATGGGGAACACTCGTCCAAGCCATATCCAATCCGGTTACAGCAAAACAATTTTTTTTTTCTCAACAATAAGAAAATTACCGAAAAGATGTAGAATGGGCGTTTGGGATTTTACAATCTCGGTTTAATATTGAAAAAAATCTGGTTAAATTGTGTAATCCGAGGTTTTGAACAATGTCATGAAGGCATGCGTGATAATGCACAATATGATTGTTAAAAAGGAACGAGGTTCAATCCCATTACACTTAAACTACAATCCGGTCGATCTCTCAACCATCGAAGGCGAATGATTCAATATTATATGCGAACGCAGAACAATAAAATCTTTTATATCAAAAATGAGCCGTATTTGAAGTCGAGAATTGTACTTTGATCTAAAGGATAATCTAATCGAGCATTTGTGGGTCGTGAAGGGAAATCTTCAAACCTAGTACTCTATTTCTTATATTATCTGAGTGTTCTTCATATACTTTAATGCTTCTTGTCGTACAAGTTTATTAAACATGTTATTGATATTGCATTAATCTTGTATTTATTTTAACGTAATATTATCGGAAATAAACATTTCAAAAACAAGATTGCATTCTTCAATAGAAAAGTACATTATTCAAACGATTACAATATTGGAAGGGAAACTTATACATTCTTGGAAAGAAAACTTCTATATACAGTAAAATTAAATTACATTTCATCACTACTTCAAGTACCTGGTCCGCCCCTCTTGGCCAGACGTTCCATGACCTCAGCTTACCTTTGCAAATAGTATTGCAATACAGATCCAGAAAGATTACTCAGGTCTTTATCCAAGATTTTATGATCTTCCTTTGCTTGTTCCAAATCCAATTTGGCTTGCCATTGTTAATTTGCTTTCGCTCTTCTTATTTCATTTTCTTCTTTTGCTTGTCTCTTATCCAACCGTAGTTTATCTAGCATTGTTTGGATGCCGCTACCAGATGCAACAATACTACCTAATGCCTTTTATATTACAAGGTTCTTTCTAAAGAGTGTTTGGTCGATGGGCCTGCTTCCACCCTCATACAACGAACCATCTAATTCATAATTTGGGCCCACAGATTGAGGTGTAGGTGGGCTGTCGGGGTCCTCCGATAGATTATTTGATCCGACCGAGTTTCCCGGAGAAGAATTGTCCGATGTTCTCCTGGCTACATCTCTTGGTACATTCCCCGCATGGTTAAACCCATCATCCCTTAAGTTGGCCCATCGCAGTTTTCATGCCAAAATTTTATGCGCTTCACGGTGTTTGAAGTCATTGCCGCTACTCAAGCTTTGATAGATATTGTGTGCATCATTTTCCTACAATTCACAAAATTACCAAATGCAAATAAATAACGTGAATATCCGCGAAAAATAAACAAAATTGAGTTAAAGGAAATTAAAACGTACCCTATCTTCATATGTTTTCCTGCTGCTATTCCTAAATCATTCTTCAGCAACTATTCCCTTGTACACCACACATTATGCATTAAGGGTATACCACTAAGATTTGGTTGACCCACTTGATTGTCATGTGGGGCACTCGGGGTCACTGTTAAAAGCAATGTTGACCTTTTGATAGAAAGTAAAACCCTTTGTGCAGCCTACTATCTGGACAAAAGCTGTTACCCACGCCCTTCTGAGACACATAAAGCCTGCTTTCATCCAATGCAGTTTAGCATCATCTGTTTCATCAAAAAACTCAGCATCTTCTGGCACTTGTACGCTTTGTCTTTGTTTTGTGGGTGCTCTTTCCTTTTTTCCTATTCCTTTTTCTTTCTGGGGTGCCGCTTCAACAGGTATTAATGCATTTGCATCACTTTGACTGTGCTGAGTAGATTCACCATGGAATAGGTAGTTCTAAAAGTACTTTGGAGGTTGAAAACCTTGAGGCTGAGTGAACAGATAGGGTTGATAGTACGGGCTAAACACATGAGGTTGTGGTTGAGAGAATATAAATAGATTTTGATATTTTTCATAATTGGGATCCCTTTGCGACATGGTAAACGGTGGTGGGGTCTATGATTGGAATTGAGGTTGGAATTGCGATTGGTTGTGGTAGAGGTATGGAGTGAATTGCAATGATGGGTATTGAGCGAATGGTATTGAAGGTGGGTTATGGGAGGATGGGATCGACGGTGTCGAGTTATTACTACTGGTGTCGGAGTTCACCATTTAGGGGGAGCGTAGAGGTTCTCCTCTATGCTCTGCAATTGGTTTTGGGGGAGACGAAGTAGCCAGGGAGTGATGAGGGGAAATAATTGAGTTTGGAGGAGTTTTGATTACCACGCGGTGTTCCTTTTATCGTAAGGAAAATCCAGGCAGTTAAAGAAATACTGCACGGTAATCCAAACATAGCCAAACTCCTTTTTTTGAGTTTGAGCTCCTCACACTCAGTTTGGTTCTGACATGTCCAACTTAGCCAACCCACACCCATTTTTTCACTGCTGGAGGCTAAAAGTGTGAGTTTGGGTTTGCAAACCTAACCCAATCTCCCACCCTGTTAGATATTCCCTAAGAGCATCTCCAGCAGTTGGGTGTAGGTTGGGTATACCTGGCCCACAGGTTAGACCTAAAATCATATACTCTAAGTCTTCCAGCAGTTGGTGCTGATGTGGCAGGTTTTTATTTAATGAAAATATTTTTTTAGTCCGCGGCGGACTTCTTTACTTCATGCAGACTTCTTTACTCCATCACAATTATTCATCTCCTCTCTCACCAATAAAAAAATATTTAATCTATGCGGTATAATTTAGTCAGCGTGGTGTTTTAAACTCCTTACACCCATTTTTTTGAGTGTGAGCTCCCAACACCCGCTTGGGTTCTGACACCGCCAACTCAGTAACTCAAACCTAATTTTTTGACTGCTAGATGGAAAAAAGTGTAGGTTTTTAGTATAGGTTGACAAAAAAACCCTACCCACATTCAAAATCTTAACTGCTGGAGATACTCTTACTGGATGATGAAATGAACTCTCTATTTAATCGTATTCATCTCCCTCTATGGATATTAAATAACTACTCTTAACAAAGTAAACATAATTTGTCCCCCACTTTTTTGATTAGGTTGGCATCAAATGTTTCCCTCATATTATAAAAGCAATTATTTAAAGCATTATATATCATCATATATTAATTTAAATAGTACTATCGAGCCATTGATGGTTAAGTCGACGCGCTACATAATTGTCTTGAAACTCATGTATCGAAGTGACGACCAAATCCAAATGTACTATAGTCACAAATATTGGAAAAAAAAGGGAGCGGATTCGTGAACACTCAATAGATGAGTAGCTCTTCTAATTGGAAGTTACTATTTAGTAAATGAGGTAGAAAAACTATTATGAGGTGTAAATGAGTTGGCAATTCTCTCTCTTTTCACAACCAACTTTAATTTAAAAAAAAACCATTCTCTCTCTCCATACTAAAATTGTTCATATCTGACTCTCTCCTTTCACTCAAGAACGAGCTTAGATATCGCTCTCTTAAGAAATTAAAAACATTTTCAGGGTTTTGATGTGAGATTTGTCCCTCTCTTTCTCCCTCACCGAAGAACAAATTCTTGATTTGTAGGGTTTATGGTTTCGAAGATGGTGTGGAATATATAATTGACAATAATTGTAATGGATTTGTAACGGATTATAAGTTGGTTGTTATAAATTGAATTCTTATTATAGTGAACTATGAGTTATTTAATTCATATTTGTGTTTGATTTACAACCATATCAAGTTGAACAACATGGTTTAGGTATCACATTGTGATAAAAGTATGACAATATGTGTTTCGTTAAGTTTCTTTTTATTGTCAAGTAATCCATATATTGCCAATAAACACATAAATTAGTGTTAAAAACATACTTCTTGATTGTCGGATTATCCATGTAATTGACAATGTCCATTCTCCTATATTGTTGATTAACAATGAGATCGACAATCCACTACAATGTCAAATTGTCAATACATGTGTTTTTGTCGATTGTTTACCTCAAGGGATTGTCGAGTCTCTAATCCATCGACGATCTATACATTATATTGGGGACATATTGTCGTAATCGACAATACTAAAGTAAATTTGTCGACATTTTAACCTAATTCATTACCCATTTGGGTTGTTTTCTCTCTAACAGATGTTTATCTCTGAGACATTATTGCTTTAGGCCCCAAACCATCATGTGAACCCTTAAGGGTATGTGTGTTCACACGTGCTTCTTTATTATTACATATATTTTTTGATGTAATATCTGGTTGATTGCAAAGACAAAAGAAAATTTTATTTACAACACAACTAAACATATCAAACAACCACAAATTCATGATAGAGAAAAAGGGGTCAATAATTCAGGAACAATGGGAACAATCCTCATGTGGTTACTCATCAAACAAATTGATAGTTTCTTAATGCACTGCTTGACAATTAAAATGACGATCAATACTATCAATCGATAACTATTTAGTAAAGAAATTTTAATCACCCGTTAACTCGACAAAACCTGGCACATTATATTGTCGAAAAATCAGTTTTTCGATAATTTAATAGGCGAATAATGTTATAATTCCTCTATTTAACTTCATATATTTACCGTCACTGATCTTCATCTTCAAATTTGATTTGGCAACTAAAATTAAAGAGAGAGTTCAATACCAGCACTCGGTCTTTGATGAGAGAGATAAAAGAGCACAAAGAGAGATCTACGTCTCGATTAAGGGTAAAAATAGCCAAAAAATCAACCAATTCGGACTAAAAATCGTTGGTTGTTGAGTTAGATCTAACGTTACTAAGAGGGAATAGGTTTCTTCTAGAGAAATAGATAGAGTATAGGTTTCAAATGGGGGCCACGGTCTTTTTGGGAGAAGATTTTTCTTCTTTAATTACAAAGACAGTGAGAAAATGGAATGAGAGAGAAGGCAGCTTGAGCAGAGTTTTTCTCTACTGATATAGAGAGAGAGATCAAAACTAGTATTCATGATTTTTGCCATTGTTGCATAGAGAAGGATAGATACGGATTTGAATCTTAAGAGAGAAGGTTTGGTTTGAAATTCAAATTGGAGGGATGAGAGAGGGAGAGAGACAAATTTGGACCAGATCACGTGAAAGGGAGAAAAGTAATCTCTAATGACACTTCATAGAGAGACACACCATGAGAGATAGGCATATCATTTCCACCTCATTTTATATATAGGAACTCACAATTATAAGAGCCACTCATCAAATAGAGACGAGTGAATCCTATTGAGTGAGACTTGTGTGTCCCATTTTCTAGTGTCCATGAATCCAATTCCTTAAAAATAAAGCAAGTAATCTTACATGAAGTAATGAAACATAGTATAATTAATTTAACAAAATAAGTATCTTTTATTAGGCAATTTTGTAAATTTTTAGAAAGAGGAGTTGCTTACTAACGGTCATATCTCCAACCATCACTCAGTCTTCATCTCTTCTCTCTCATCTCTACAACAACCCCCCAAATTGAAACCCTATAAATCCGAATCACAATTCCTCAACAATTTTGGAATTAACCTAATCTAAACAGACCCTAACCTGCAAAGACAACTACTTTACTACAATTTCTACATTGAGAGATCCAAAAGCTTCAAATCAAAGGCGATTAGAGTCTAGCGTACTCCTCATTTGAAAATATTCGATATCGAGTTGTATCGGTCAAAAAATCTTTAGAGGCGAGATGAATTTACTTTAACCTTAGACCTCAATTCCAAAGGTATGCGGAGAAATGATTTTAAAGGATATGATTATAAAGATAGTGAGAGATATTAGGGATAGGATTGCTGATATATTGATAGAGATTGGAAGGGGTGAATCCACCTAAAACTCGAGAGAGAGAGAGAGAGAGAGAGAGAGAGGTTAGGGGAGAGATGTAAAAGTGGTAGAGAGTTAATGAGAGTGAGGAGAGAGGGAGAGACTGAATAAGAGTCACAAAATTTTGTCAATCAAAATAGCAGTTGACAAAATTACCCCCAAGGAAATAAGAGAGAAAAAACTTACTTGGACTCCATCTGAGCCTATCTTTGTCTCTTTTATAAACCTCCTCTCTTGTAGGCAAACTTGTCCCTTGTAAAAAATACCCTTCTTAGATGCAATATAGACTAGTACTTCCTGTGGCTCTCCACGGTAAAAATGTCAACGCGCCTTCGGCGTACATAATTACCTATTAACGTTCAAACCCAGCTAAGGTACCCTTCAGACCATCAGTCATCGCCACCATACCCACATAGAAATGCCCTGCCAGATAATATTTAAGAGTGGTTTTCATGGTTATTGCAGTAAGATTAGGGATTACCCACAACCTCATTTACCCCATTGAAACTATCAAAATCAAGCCAAAATTTTTGACAGTAACTCTTTTATCTATATTTAAACGCTCAATTGCAAAAACTAAATCAAACTTCAAACCCTTTGATTTAATAAAATTAAGGATTCAAAAGAGATCACAACAACGATCCAGGATGGAGTTGATTTTAGCCTCTGGATCACAGAAAAAAATTGAGATCGAAGATCGCGTACAAAACCTAGATAGAGCTAGCTAGAGAGAGAGAGAGAGAGAGAGAGAGAGAGAGAGAGAGAGCTTAATATCGAAGCTTCGATTTTTGATTTAACTAACTCTTATGACAATAACGATTATACCCCTTAAGGTGTTATAGAATCAAATAATACCTTATTATCTTAACTACTCATCTTAGATCATATCCTTTGATATTTTTATATTATTAATCTCGAGGTAGTAAATCCCATCTTAACCCCTCTTTATCGCAAGATAAACATCTCTCTTATAGGCAAACTTAGCCTTAACCAAAAACACCATTCTTGAATGCAATATAGACTAGGTTATGAGTATGTGCAACTGACGAATGCTGAAGTTCATAATGCCAATAATCCAAAAATGAAGAATACCATAAGTAGTTAAGTCTCCTTCAACTATAATGAACAATCAAGTAAAATGGCAAAGAAAAAGTTTGTCATAGTGCCAAAAATCATGGAGAAAGACTTTATTCAATCTAAGCACTCATCAATGTTAAATAATCTACTTGATAAGGATGACGTTGTGAGGTCTAGAAATAAATTGTCCATATCTTTTCTATGGAGAAGTTGAATTGCATCTACAAAAGTGGATCCAGCTATTGTCTCAATAGTTGTTGAAGAAGACCCAACAACATCGGTCATTCAAGAACACCAACCGACACCGATCATTGAAGAACCGACATTCTATTATGAATGCAACATATGCGACAAACACCCAACGATGCCAAACACCATGATATACCATGGCTGCAGTCGCCGCGCATAAGCTTACTTACTCTACCAAAAAAATCTCAGCCTTAAGTTCTTCACCAGAGAGCAGGATTGAGCGATCCACCAATACTTAAATTTATCGATATGTAAATATGGGTCTTGATTATCGAATCTGTGAAAAGGTGGAATTAGGTTTAAAATTGATGGTTTGATATGGAATTGGGTTGCAGTAATTGCTGGCAACTTAATGTCTTTTCGCGAGTTTTTCGAAACGGGAGCAAAAGTCCCCCTAAGTAACTTGTCACCCATTTGTTTAAGTTCAGGAAGAATTTTTTTTTAAGTTTCAAGATTGTTTTTGGCCTGAAACTCTTCTTGTTAAACTTGGTTAACCGCATTATTTATTTTAGTATTCGGTGGAATACGAATATCTTTTCTAATCCTATCGTACTTGAACATGCACTAATAAAATGAAATAGAATTATAAATCCAACAAAAATTTAAATATACGATTTAAGATAAACACAACAACAATTTTTAAAGTTAATTTAAACTAAGTCAATCCTAATCTAGATGTTAATCAAAATGGGTAGGTCGGGCTGGTGTGTGATTCCTAACATGAAAACTTTACTATGCTATCAACGGTCTTTGTATTTGAGCATCAGTTCTCACGTCCAGTTTTGAGCGAATAGAGAGAGAAAAACAAGGAAAATATCCTTTAAAAGCAACCTGCATTTCTCTTTTGCAACTAAATGTTTAAAACAACCAACAAAAATTCCATAATTTTTGGGGTTTCTTTTGAAGGTTGAAATTGATAACATTATTTAGTTATTTCCTAGGATAACCTAATATTAACAAACATTTATTATCGTAACACTAGTACTTTATTATTAATATTAATTGTAAAAGTAGTAGTGTGTTATTATATAAATTACTATTATTTAGAAATAAATTTTAACTTAATCTCGTAGAGGGGAGATTCTACTCTTACACCACATGATTAATACTCGACTGGGGTTCTAGCAAGCATTCTTAATAGAAATATAGAGATTTTAGTAGATACACTTGCGTGAAGTCCTAGAATAGGATTCCACCATGACCTCTAGTGAGGATTTTAAGATAAGATTATAAGTAAAGGACTCGGGTAGACTCAGTCTCCATTGTTAGATTGTGCTCGAAGATTGCCAGAGCTTCTCAAGGGTGTGTGGAGGGAAAATTTGAACTTCTCTATGGTAGTTCTCCTCTCCTATTTATAGAAGATAGGAAAGGTGATGCCACTATAGAGAATTTAAATTATAAATATATCCTTCTTGGATAGCTGCCATCCATTATCTTCTATAAGTATAGCTATCTTTCATTATATTGTATCTACATAGCTGTCTCTACTTTTCTTCTATCCGCATAACTGTCTTCCATTGTTATAATGTCAGGTAATCACGTCCATGTGGCTAGTTTGAGGTGGTTAAGCTTGATGGTAATTGAATTTGATAGGTTGTTAGAATTTATGATGTATGGAGGTTGGCTTCTAGATGACCGAGGCTTCGAGTTGAATGTCAGGTCGAAGGTACCGAGCTTCTATATTTGTCACATCTGGTACTCTAGTGTTTGGCTTTTAGTTAACATTAGCTTCAATTTGAATATCAGGCCGAAGGCATCTGGCAACTATACTTGTCACATCTTGTACTGTGGTATTTATCTTCTAGCTGGTCAAGGCTTCGAGCTGAATATCGCGTCAAAGGTATCGGGTGTCTATACTTTCACACCTGGTACTGTGACATTTGGCGTCTAGCTGATAGCGGCTCAAGGGTAGCGAGGAGGTTACTACATTCGCCCCCTCTCAGCTAAAGCCACGTGTGGATCAATCTCGAGTTAGTTGTGGGCCGACCTGTTAAGAGTCTTAGCACTTGAGGTGTCTTAGAAATTGTTATTAATTGCTGAGTAATTTTGGATAAGTAGTAGATTGTGGTGAGTCTGTAAGTTATGGTTATTGAAGAGAGGATGTTTTTATCGATGGTTTATCAATTAGAAAGATGTGGACTGAGAGAGAAAGTGTTGAAAGCCATGTTAGAAGCTTTGTGGTCGTCCTCAATTATGGCCGAAGTCAAAGATTTGAATGTGATTTTTGGGTTTGAGCAAGTAGAGAAGTTGTATTAGAGGCTTTGAGAAGTATCATTCTTGTCGAATGACTAATTTTGACATTTGGGTTTGGCTAAGTAGATAAGCTAGTCTTTTGAGAGGCTTGGGTAAATATCATTTTAGTCTAAGGACAAGCTATATTAGAGGGTTTGGGAAGTATCACTCTAGTCAAAGGCACTTGGGTTTGGCCAAGTAGGTAAAGAGGTTGTATTAGAGGCTTTGAGAGGGATCATTATAATTAAAGGACAGATTAGCACCTGAGTTTAGTAAGTAAATAAATAGTATTAGGGGCTTTGAGAGGTATTTAGTCAAATGACGAGTTGCATTAGAGGCTTCCAGAGGTATTACTCTAGTTGAAGGATTGATCATGATGCCAGGGTTTGGCAAAATAGGGAGGCTATATTAGAGGCTTCGAAAAGTATCATTCTAGTCGAAACTAAATTTTTGGTTTCAAGGTTACCCCCAAATGTTTAATTAGGTTGATTATTAATGACACTTGGGTTAGCCAAAATCATGAAACCTTCAGAAATTTTGAGATTGCCCCCAAGTATCATTCAGATCGAAGTACTGAGTTGATACTTTGATTTGCTTAAATAAAGATGATTATGAGGCTTTAAGGCCATCCCTAAGTATTCGAATACATGGGATTGAGTTTAAACAAAGCCAGTCATGATCAGTTCCGAGGTCTCCCCCTGGTATTTAATCTATTTGATTATTCATGACACTTGGTTTTGCCCAAATCGATGAACTTTGAATACTTAGAGGTCACCCTCAAATATCAGTCAGGTCGAAGGGTTGACGTGATACTTAAGTTTGCCCAAATCAAGAAGTTTATGTGGCTTTGAGGCCACCCCCAAGAATCCAAATACATGGGATTGAGCCTAAATAAAGTCAATCGTGGTTGACTCCAAGGTTGCCTCCAAGTATTTAATTTGATCGATTATTCATGACACTTGGGTTTGCCCAAATTAAGGAACTTTGTAAATCTTTGAGGTCGCCCCCAAGTATCAGCCAAGTCGAAGGGTTAACTTAATACTTAGGTTTGCCAGAATTAAGAAGTTCATGAGGCTTCGTGGCTGCCCCCAAGTATTCAAATACATGGGATTGAGCCTAAATAAAGCCAATCGTGGTCAGCTCTGTGGTCACCCCCAAGTGTTTAATCTGTTCGATTACTCATGGCACTTGAGTTTACCAAAATCAAGAAACTTTGAAAAACTTCAAGGTCGCTCCCATATATTATTCAGGTCAAAGTACTGACTTAATACTTAGGTTTGCCTAAATCAAGAAGTTATAGAAGCTTCATGGTCATCCCCAAGTATCCGAATACTTAGGTTTGGCCCTGAAAGAAACAATATGGATGGCTTATTGGTAGCCCCTAAGTATCATTTAAGTAGAAGGCTGATTTTAACATCTGGTTTGGCCAAGTTGAGAAGCCATATGGAAGTTGTATGAGAGGCTTAAATTATGTGTTCGAACTATGATCTGGTGATAAGTTTGAGTTATGTGCTTGAGCATTCTTGTTAAAAATGAATTGATAACTAGCTTGAGCATTCTTCTTGAAAATTAATTATTAACTGGCTCGAGCTTCTATCAAGAGATGATCGTGAATTATGTACTTGAGCATTCTTCTTGAAACTGATTTGATAACTGGCTCGAGCTTAAAGCGTGAGTTCTGTGCTCGAGAATTCTTCCAGAAACTGAATTGATAACTGGTTTGAGTTTCTTACGCGAGTTTTGTGCTAGAGAAATTTTCTTGAAAATGAATTAATGATTGTATCGAGCATTATTTTATAAAATATATTGATAGTAGGCTCGAGCTTCTAGCACGATTTATGTACCTGAGCATTCTTCTTCAAAATGAATTGATAATTGGCTCGAGCATTCTTCTTGAAATTAAATTAGTTGCTGGCTCAACAAGCATTCTTCTTAAAAATAAATTGGTAGCTAGCTCGAGCTTCTATATGTCGATAAGGTTGAGTTCTATGCTCGAGCATTCTTTATGAAAATGAATTGGTAATTGACTCGAGCCTTCTTCTTGAAAATAATTTGGTAACTGGCTCAACTTTCAAACTTGAGTTCTAAGATCGAGCATTCTTCTAGAAAAATAAATTGGTAACTTATTCGAGCATTCTTCTTGAAGTTGAATTGATAACTGGCTCATACTTCTAGCACAAGTTCTATGCTCGAGCATTCTTCATGAAAATGAATTGGTAACTAGCTCGAGCATTATTCTAGAAAATAAATTGGTAATTGGCTCAAGCATTTTTTTTTAAAATGATTTGGTAACTTTTTCGAGCTACTAGTGCGAGTTCTGTGCACGAGCATTCTTCTTTAAAAGTTAATTAATAACTAGCTTAAGCATTCTTCTTGATAAGGAATATGTAGCTGGCTTGAGCATTCTTCTTGAAAATAAATTGATAACTAGTTCAAACTTCTAGTACAAATTCTGTGCTCGAACATTCTTCTTGAGAAAATAAATTTGTAACTGGCTCGAGCATTCTTCTAGAAAATAAATTAGTAAATAGATCGAAAAAATAGTTTAGTAACTGGCTTGAGCTTCTAGCGTGAGTTCTGTGCTTGAGCATTCTTCTTAAAAATGAATTGGTAACTGGCTCGAGCGTCTTCATCAAAATGATTTGCTAAATTGCTCAAGCTTCTAGTACAATTTATGTACTCGAGCATTCTTCTTGAAAAGTAAACTGATAACTAGCTCGGGCATTCTTTTTGAGAAGGAATTGGAAATAGGCTCGAGCAGTCTTCTTGAAAACAAATTGATAATTAGCTCAAACTTCTAGTGCGAGTTCTAAGATTGAGCATTATTCTTGAGAAAATAAATTAGTAACTGGTTCAAGCAATCTTCTTTAAAATAAATTTGTAAATAGCCCGAACTTCTATCTGTCGATGAGTTTGAGTTACGTATTTGAGCATTCTTTCTAAAAAATTAATTGGTAACTGGCTCGAACATTCTTCTCGATAATGAATTTGTAACTGGCTCGAGATTCTATCTGGCGATGAGCGTGAGTTTTTTGCTCGAGCATTCGTCCTTGAAAATAAATTGGTAACAGGCTTGAGCAATGTTCTTGAAAATAGATTTGTAACTACCACGATGTTCTAGTGCGAGTTCTATGCTCGAGCATTCTTCTTGGAAAAGGAATTGGTAACTAGCTCGAGCTTCTAGTGCGAGTTATGTACTTGAGCATTCTTCTTGAAAAAATGAAATGGTAACTGGCTCGAGCATTTGTCTTGAAAATAAATTAGTAACTGGCCCGAGATTCTAGTGCGAGTTCTGTACTCGAGCATTCTTCTTGAAAAAATGAATTGGTAACTGGCTCGGGCATTCTTCTTAAAAATAAATTTGCAACAGGCTCGAGCTTCTAGCGCGATTTTTGTACTCGAGTATTCTTCTTGAAAAATGAATTGGTAACTGGCTCATATATTGTTATTGTAAATAAATTGATAACTGGCTCGAGCATTCTTCATGAAAATGAATTTGTAACTGGCTCGAGCTTTTATCTTGTAATGAGCGCGAGTTTTGTTCTCGAGAATTCTTCTTGAAAAAGGAATTAATAACTGCCTCAAGCATTCTTCTTATAAATGAATTTAGTAACTTGTTTGAGCTCGATCTTGGGCATGTATGTCTTCTACTTAAACGAAAGCCTCACATTTTTGTGCTAGATGGGAAGCCAAATCTTCTGGTTGGAGTCCCCAATCAAGGCTGAGGTAGAGTGCAGTGAGGGGACATTAAAAGGTTTTTTTGATGTTGGATTTTTCTGGTAGAGGGTTTTTTGGTATAGGGTTTTATCGCAATCGCGTGAGTATCATTTAGAAGGTTTTTGCTAGAATTAGATTTTCTAGTAGAGGCTTGTATCGAAAACGGCATGAGTATCGTTTAAAGGGTTTTCTGGAGTTGGATTTTTTTGGTAGAAGGCTTTTTAGGTAGAAGGTTTTATTGCAAACAGCGTAAGTGTCGTTTAGAAGGTTTTGCTAAAATGGACTTTTCTAGGAAACGGTTGTATTGGAGATGGCACCAAATGTAGGGGCCTAATCTTATAGAGGGGAGATTATACTCTTACACCGCAGATTAATACTCGACTAGGGTTCTAGCAAGTTTACTTAATAGAAAATTTAAGATTCTAGAAGACAAACTTGCGTGGAGTCCTAGAATGGGATTCCTTAATGACCTCTTGTGAGGATTTTAAGATAAGATTATATAAATGGATGAGATTATAAGTAAAGGACTCGAGTAGACTGAGTTTCCAAGATTATAGAATGTGCTCGAAGGTTGTCAAAGCTTCTCAAGGGTATGTGGGGAAAAATCTCAACTTCTCAATGGTAGCTCTCATCTCCTATATATAGAGGATAGGAAATTTGATGTCACTATAGATAATTTAAATTGCAAATGTATTCTTCTTGGATTGCTGCCATCCATTATCATATATTTGTATAGCTATCTTCCATTATATTCTATCTGTATAGCTATCTTCTATATGTATAACTATCTTCCATTGTTATGATGTGGTCAGTTCGAGGTGGTTAAGCTTGAAGGTAATTGAGTTTGATCAGTTGCCAAAATTTATGATGTATAGAGGTTGGCTTTTATATGATCGAGGCTTTGAGTTGAATATCACTACAAGAAAAAGTACTTTTAATAGCATTTTATAAAATATATGTCAATTGCTATCAAAAAATAACATTTATGGCACATTTTACATGAATGTTGTCATAAACTACTTTTCTTTAGAAAATCATGTTTACATTGGGGAACCACTTAACAAGTACTTTTAATAGCACTAGTGATTGCTATAATAGACAATTAAAAAAACTTGGGTGACTGACATTTCGCGCACAATACTCCCGCTCGGGATCAGTGAATAAGATTGCTAAAACAAACTCTTCCATATCTAAGTCATCCATGACTCTATCCAGACTCCTTATCTTAACTCTAGTCTTCTCCTCCCCCATTTCACCAAACCCATATTCAAGACCTTAACAAGTTCATATCTCCCATTTTCTAAAGCCTAATTAACCAAGGGTGTGTGTGTGTGTGGCGTGTATGTTATGGTGTTGTTTGGATTTTGATTTAATGCCTTTCTATACCAACTCCAACACCGATGAGGAGCAAATTCTGATTTATTATTGACTAATTTTTGTTAGGTTTCTATGTGTTGTGGTGTTATTTCGGTTTTGATCTTATGCCCTTCTACAACAACTCCGACTCTGATGATGAACAAATTCTGAGTTATTATCGACAAATTTTTGTTAGGGTTTCTTTGGTATAATATCCTTGATGGAGACCCATTGGCATTAGTGTTATTGGGTTGAGCAACTGTGTAGTCTAAGATACCGATGGAGACACATTGAAATAAAGTTATCGTTGCTGTTTTGGTACGACATCCTTCTCTCTGCCTCTCTCAATTTTTGATTTGATCTCTCACTATGTTTTGATTGATCTCTTTTCTCTATAGAATAGCAGTCTTCGATATAATGTTATAGTTGATTTTAAATTACTTGTGCTTATGCATGTATCACTTTCTGTCGAGGCAAAAATCACGAGGTAAATTTAACACCAATCCAATAAATCATTATTTATCAATCACTACTAGTGTTATACTTGTTGTTTCGTTTACTAAATAGTATATAAAGTAATGAAATTTGGCGGCACCAACAAGGTAAAAGTCTGAAACCCTCATTTATATTGAATGTATTGCAAATTTAGGGATGTAGCAGCATAAAATTAGGGATGCAGTAACGAGATCCATCAATTTAGACGGCTGAGTTCGGTAGCCTATAAGAGGAAACCCCTACCACTCCCCATGTATTGGTGTCTACTGTGAAAATTTCAGCCTTGGACACATATTTACCCAAATTGGTATCATCAAATGTAATGTGTTGATATTTTAGAACCTAAGCTATTGGGTAGACACACAAAAACCCAAACCGTAAAGCATTTGCTTGAGGGTTTTGCATAACGTTTGGTACGGTATAATGATATTGTTGTGTGTCAAACTGTGGGAAGCCATCTTCACATGCACTAGGAATATTCTTTTGAAGTTCCTCAGCCATCTGGTTAAATGTGGGATCTTTTTCTATTTGTTCGGCTAATTCTTTTATGCTTGGATCATTAAGAAACACTAGGTTTATGTATAATGGGTTGCCTCTTTGATCTCTCTTTTGTGCTTGTTATATTCTTGTTTTGTGTTTCCCCGAATTTTGTATTTTCATTCTTCAGTGAAATTTCTTTTTATTGAGCAAATAAATAAAGGTTTATGTGAAATAATTAGGCATAATCTTATACTAGTTAGATGGTGAATTACCGTAAATGATGAAGTCATTTAGTAATAATATTTGAGATTGTAAATCTTAAAGATGAATTGTGAATGTAGTACATGTTAATTTATGCAACATGATATGTTTATT
The DNA here is from genome assembly GCA_014058105.1 of Kingdonia uniflora. Classification (NCBI taxonomy): domain Eukaryota; kingdom Viridiplantae; phylum Streptophyta; class Magnoliopsida; order Ranunculales; family Circaeasteraceae; genus Kingdonia; species Kingdonia uniflora. The sequence continues at coordinate 3,264,344 of JACGCM010002784.1, forward strand.
CATGTCTACGTTAAGATAATCATGTCTTAAAGCTTGATAAGGACTTTTATTTGCTTGAGGTGTATAAAGCTTGCACTTGAATTAATTATGTTCGATTAAATAACTTGAGGATAGAAGGCCATCAATAGTATTACCTTCGAGCTATGGCAGAGAAAACGCAGCTTTAGACAAGCGCCATCTTAGACATAACAGATAATACAACACAACTGCTATTGAACAGCTACAACAACATCTAAAGAACGCTATTAAACAGTATTTGATAGCATTTGGAGAATGCCATGCCTTTATGGCTTTCGTAAAAATGTTATGCTTTTATGGCTTTCACAAAATGCTATGCTTTTATGGCCTTCGCAAAAATGCTATTATAAAAAGCATATCATTGCATATATAAGCATTTGAAATATACTATTATAGCATACGATAACATTTTTTGAATGTTGTTGTATCCTATTTTTCTTGTAGTGATATATTAGGGTAAAGGTATTGGGCATCTATACTTTTCACATTTAGTACGGTGTTGTTTGGCTTCTAGCTGGCCAATGCTTTGAGTTGAATATAAGGTCGAAGGTATCAAGCTCTATACTTGTCACATCTGGTACTATGGTGTTTGGCTTCTAGCTGGCTTAGACTTCGAGTTGATGATCAGGTCGAAGGTATCGGGTGTCTATACTTGTACATCTAGTATTGTGGTGTTTGGCTTCTAGTTGATAGCAACTTAAGGGTAGCGAGGAGGCTACTGCAGAAATAATTAGTAGTAGGTAAGTTAAAAAAAATGAGAGAGAAAAAGATAGACTTAAAAAACTAATAAAATATATCTTTAACTTAGTCTACTTTACTAAATTTGTGGTTAAATAATTTTCAAAATGTCATTCATGCATACTGATTGACATTCTTATACCCCACAAGGTCTCAATCCTCAATAATCTCAATCATGTTAGGATTAGTAGTACCACCCACATCTACTATAATCACAACCTTGTTATACCCAATTTCTTTAGCCAACCAGTCAATTTGTTTTACCTTATCAATATCTACATACCCAATACCAAGATGATTAATATTATTGCCAACCTGACCAGTACCTTTGAAATCAATCAAACTATTATTTGCTAACTCAACCAAGCAATTCAATTGGACCTTGTGACTTGAAGAAAGTATTGTTTGACTACATTAATTCTACGCAAGAGTGTATGCTCAAGATGGATCAAAAGTTTGACAACATACAAACATTACTAGGTCTTATAACAACCACTCTTTTAGCTGAAGAATTATCTCAATCACCCAATAGAGATACACTTGTTCTCCCAATACCCTTGAAAGATCAAGAAGAGTTGCCTAACACCACAAAATGGCAGCTAAATAGTACTATAACCCAAACAACATCACCCCAGCCTTTACCTTCACCCAAGGAGAAACAATCATTATCAAATATTCATATTGACTTACCATTCTCCGATAATGATATAACATGCCAAGAAGAGTATCTTAATTCCAATGTTCATGACAAAGGTACCAAATTGAATAATAAGGCTCCTATAATGGACACTATTCAATAGATAGCCACGAACAAGTTATCTTCATTCCCACATATCCTAAGGCCACTTTACATACCTGAAAGTCAGAAGGATAATCATTTTTCATTTGATCCAGACCATGATAAATTCAAACATTGTAACATCCTCCTACATCGCAAGATGCAAAGTGTATTCCTAATGATGACATTAGGGAAAGTTAAATATTAAATGGCCATAATGAGACTGAATTTAAAAGTCAAAAATATCTTGGGACCGTCAATGATCACCTTCAGCGTATCTGATACATGATGACCCAACCAAGTTCAGGCGCAATACTTGAGTCTCCAACGACTCTCGAGGACTACCAAGACTCAAAGGATGATTTAGAATATGATTCATGTCTATTAGAGAATGATATTAATGATGTCTTCTTAAATAAGGATACATACCAACTTACCAATGTCAGTATTCATCTAACCCTTCTTATCCAAGTACACAAAGATTGCCAGTAGGTTGAAAAGGTTATCATGACTGAGAATGAATGTTTTTCTAAACCTATAATGATTTCTCAGATGATGATGATGAGGATGAGAACATCTCAGATATTTTGATGTGTTCATCTCCTATCACAAAACAAAATGTTAACTCATCCACAACCTTGCCTTTATCACCATCGTTGCCTTTATTAGTATCTACCGTGAACTTCATATCCCTGATATCAGCTGAACTACACGAGGGTGCCATAACCATGATCATATTTGAGGAGTTATATGGAAAACCTTTTTCACTTAAGTTTAATTGGGAACCATCACCATGATTGATTTTGTTGAATTAGACGAGGATGATAATGGTTATAAAAAACTGGTTAATAAATGTGTGGATTATTTCCAAAATAGTTTATTCCCAAAAGGTGACATGTGACCTTGGGACCAATCATATGAAAAGCCCCTTAGAAGTCATAAAGTCAGCAGTGAAAGTCTTTATATAACGTACCTACATCATCCCAACGCATACATAGACTCATACTTTTTATCCCTTTAACGAAAACATATTTTTGAAAAATTATGATTTTAGAAATGTTTCACAAGTAGAACTATTAATGATAGCACAGTGGTTTTGTAGGTTTTCAAAGAAAATATTAACCCGGGAAATTTATCTTTTAAATTCAATTATATATTGGGGAAATATATTTTTCAAACAATTTCGTTTAATTCTCAAGAAAGATTATTCCCTGAGGCAATAAAATTATGCTTATAGGAAAATTACATTTTGTGTTATGACTAATTTTTAACGTAAAATCACCATATCATAGGAAATTTTTGTTAAGAAAATATTTTCTCTAAGAAATTGTTATCCAAATGACCCCATTTCTTATAGACTATATCCATATCAAAAAGTTTAGTTGGAGAGAATAACCATTTTGGTATTCTCTGGTTCTTAAAAGATAATTTGCAACTAGGATAGTTTCTTGCTCGATTGCAATATACTCCTTTGGCCATAATGGAAAAATTAAGTTTGGGAGTACATTGGTCTGGCTGAAGACGTTAAACTTAGCGCTTATTTGGAGGCAACCCACGTACTAGGGATTGCCTTTGGGTTCACTTGTACTTTTAGATTTTATTAGTTAATTTATATATTAGGGATATTTTCTCCGTGAGTTGAGGTCATCATTTGAAGCATACACCATGGTCTAGTACCATGGCGCACATAATTTAGGGTATAGGTGCACTCATAAAGCTTTTAGAAGATTAGGACATCGGTAAATATTAAGTATACCCCTCCACTAAATTTAAATTCAAGCACTAAGCATTCGAATTTCCCACTTAAATGATGGGAGGAATCTTAGGAACACACCCATGTGATTAAGTTCACATGAGAACATGGGGTTAAGAGTTAGTCTCCCACTACTCAACCAAAAGGTACCTTATTTACACAAATTCCACTCTCCCATTCAAAATTCTAAATTCAAGAGGTTTTCTCTATAAATATAAGGGGGGTGCACACCCATTCTACCTAAGCTCCAACTCTTCTCTCGCTCTCAAGACTTTCCCCGACCTCACCAACTTCCTACCAAAGCTCCTTAGTTTCGACAACGAGGAGACTTTCACAAGTCGTAACAACTCTACGCCCTTAAACATGTCATATAACATAGAACACAACAGCAACGAGACTAAAATGAGATCCCTATACCGCAACCAACTCATGGTGTATAAATGGTACGCAACAAACATCCACCCTTCCCTTCACCAAACTGACGCGTACTACAAACTCCAGATCCCCATCATTTTCACTGAAGAAGAACTCATCCACATCCAAGACCCCACCACTCATATGATATGGGGATCATGGCTAGAGGTTGTGCCGCTCTTAGAAAGCTTCTCAAAATGAACTAAAAATTCATTAAGAATATTGAGAAGCGCCAAAATGACACATTTTCTATCCCCACTCGCACGGAGATGCTTCTCCGAATCATGTCCCAACATAACGAGGCGGGACTTCTTCAAGCCCTACCATCGCGACATCACTGATCTATAAACTCACAAAGTGATTATTGAAGCCCTATATCTTGATTTTCCCTTCCTAGGATCGAGTCTAATATGTTTGCTTTTCTTTTCCAAAAAAAAAAATGTCAGATAAAAATCCAAGGTGTCCTGTGTCTATTTCTCGTTAGAAGCATGTCATGTAAACTTCTATTTTCAATGAATGAATTCTCATTTCCTATCTTTAAATGTGGTACATTAAAATTAGGCTACTCTTAACTAGAATATGGGTCAAGAAGTTACTTTCTCTCTCTAACAACGGTAAACTCTAAAAATGGCTTTTTTCAGCGATCAACCTTTTCAGGCTACTGAGATAAGAGGGTTAGGAATTGGCAAAAACTCAATACTACGATTTTGTAGATAATTGAATCCTTTTATTATCGAAATTGGGCTCAATTTATTTTGATAAAAATTGAGGGAGTTATTAGTTTAATCAACAAAAGTCCGGGAAAAATAAAAATTTATCATGGTTTAGGAAAAAGTCATACTTTCACATTAAATAGTTTTTCAAGTCCTTTATAAATTCAAGATCATGTTTTCCAATGTACGGTTTTTGAGTTATGACCCCAAGCATTTAGGGTACTGTTAGGTAAAAATTCATATTTTTTAGCATATCTCTTTGATAATATTCCACTGTTTGATCTCCATAGATAGTTGACTGCATATTCATTCCATCCCATGGATCTTGATGCTACTATCCCTGAGAGGTACTATTCCTCACTTATATTAGATAGGTAATGTGAGCCCATCTACGCCCAGTGTACTACCCAGAGAGGATGAAGTTCATTGCTTTATACTGAGACTTGTTTATTCGGTGGAAAGCTAATTGATCATTTTTATAAGAGCATCATTTTTATAAGAGCGTCATTTTCACATAATGATATCTATTTATGACTTTTAATTGGGTAGGTTATGCACCTATCACATTAGATTGAGTGTTCTTACGAACAGTCACCAGAGTAGCTCCAATTCTAGATTTTGTCTATCAGAGATGCACTTCTAGCCATGAGGACTATTTTAGTGATATTCCGTTCTATGAGATGACATCATGGGATGAGGGTAGACTTCTGATCTTGAGTTTTTTTTCCATCCAGTTGGCCATCCTCTATTGGTTTTATGGTAATATCCCAGCTTCAAATCTACTAATCATCATTAGAGTTAATGGATTAAAGTTTTTATGCATTCTACATCCGGATATCCCTGGTTATGGTCATATAGATAACATTGGAAGTAGCATTCATCAGTGTGCTATAAATGTTCATTCAACAATGGTAGATGGGAATGAAGTTATTTACCACCTACCAACTTTTGTGACTTCTATTATTATATTTATTGACCCATTAGCAGTTCGAGCTGAAGAAAAGATTCTATTAGAACCTTTGGACATCTCGCAGGAGTTGGATGAGTATATATAGAAGGTATGGATGGTTCATGAAGGAGATTTTCAGGCAACACCTTGTCATATTTTAGAGCATGACAGTCCGTTACGTGTCCTAAATGTAAATATCCATTATAATTACGATGAGGAGGAGCCTATAAAGGACCCCGAGGGGGAACATAAAGATGATTTTTATGAGGAGATACCAAAGGTAATTGATATATATGAGCCAATTGGCATGGGTACGCCAGATCACAACTATGAGTACTGATATGCATTTTATATTCTTAAATTCTGTCTTTCTTTTATTTTAGCATTATAGTGTCGTACCTATCCAGTACACACACACACACACATATATATATATCAATACAAATTTTTAGTTCAGTTTCCTGTTCATGGCATCTTATTAGCAATATATCTCAGACTGAAAATGTTTACTCTCACCTGTTCATTTTTATTTTACATATCATATATCTATTAACATTGATGACAATGTTTAAAGTAAGTTTGGGGGTGGGTAATCATTTTCATGTTTTCAGAGAAAATTTGTAAACTTAGTAATTAGTAAAGTAACGTTAATTAGTCTATGATTGCAAATAACTCAAAATATGCTTCTAGATTAAGTAGTTAGGAAAATAAAAAAACCCTTACAATTTTGACTACTTAAATTGTTTTTAGAATATTGTGCCAAATTGAAAAAAAAAAGTAAACTTAGGATACTAAAATGGATATTAATGATATTCTTATATTAAAGAGTTAGAAATTTCTTGAGAAAATGTACTTCACACTAGCAACATTATTTGCCCAAGGAAATTATTAAACAATACTTAATCAATTTAGAGAGAGTAACCAACTCATTACCTAAAATACTTGATTAACAGTTAGTACAGTATGATATAAAAAGAAAAAAAAGTAATCAAAGAAGAAAAACTATCAATGTATAAAGTCAATAAATAATGGTATGAACCTCAAGTCTTGGTCATGAAGGGACTCCAAATCTCGGAACCCAGAGCCAACTAGTATGGACTGCCGACCAATTAGATATAGGGGAATTGTTATAAAAATTGATAGGAAAAGTGTAAGTGTTATTAATCTAACTAATAAAAGAAGGTAAGTGAATGAAGAAAGTAAAATACTCTACTACTAAGAACTCTATAAGGAGGAAGTTAAACAGCTGAATAATAATCTTTTAACGGACAATATTAGAGCTATGACAACACACACTCAGAAATGTAACCCTTTTAAGAGACTTATTAGTAGTCATTATAGTATAGTTTGTTTTCCTCTCAGTTTTGTATAATTATTTAGGTAAACCCTCTTAAGTTGATAAATAAACTAAGCTCTTTTTAGGGAACTATCTATGATATATGTAAGGTTAACAAGAGTTGATAAGATAAAAAAATAATTAGTTCGAAGCACAGGAAATATTGAGTTGTACATTTTTACGGGAATTTTTATTGAAAACCCTCACGAGACTAAACTCGCCCACTAGGGACACCTAGGGGTTTAACGGTTTATTGCATACGCTAAAGGCAATTGCGAGACCTGCGAAAGTGGCATAAATTTCTTAGTTAATTTATTTTAACAAGGACGAGCGAAAAGACAAGTTATCGGTCTTTGATAAGTTCATTTTTGTGTAGATTTTAAGCCTCTTTTACAAAAAAAGTTAGCTGTCCTAAAACTCTATTTGTCTAATTATTGTCTAGTTACCTAATTTTTAGGTTCTCTACTCTACTAGAGTCAATTTGGTAATAAAATGGCCAAATCAGAGTTAAAATGATACTAGAACCACACTAAGGAATTTTAATAGTTCAGCAGATGAGTTTCAATAAGTATTAGGCTTGCTGGATTCTCTGAAAGTCAAAATCATCACTAAGACAAGGGATCAAGAGATTGGATCTAAAAGCATCATCTATATGGCAAGCGAATGCAAACCCAATAAGGGGGAGGGGGAGATTCTGGCCACCACCTATCACTAATCGCCGCCGGCCAAGGGTTTCCCAACGGCGATTGTTGGTTACCTGGCGTCGAATGATGTAATCTTTTGACACATATCCTTAGAAGGTCTAATAAGATGAAATCTTCATCGAACGCTAAAGCTTCACTACTAGAGATGATTGGGAGTAGTTAAGACATTTTAGAATTAACGTTTATCTGTTTAATACGCTGTTCTTCTTCTCCAAACCTACATTTAATTTCAGGGCTATTTTGGAGGGTAAGAACTGAGTTTACATCACTTTTTTCTCATATCTTAATTTTATGATTCATTTTGTCAATTAATATCTATTTATTGGTTTGATTTAATCATATAGGGCTAATCCTCTCTGACTAGATCTGAAGAGGAAGCTCTATAGGTCATGCAGCTAATAAGCCTGACCTAGAGGTTTTTGATTACTCTTTTGGGTTTCTCTTCAACTCCCATGAATTGGACAAGTTAGCTAGGGGTAGAGGACAACAATTCTAACCTGGATAGAAATCAATGTCCTGAATATGGAATACGTTTCCTACTCCAGTTAGTGACCTCTAAACCTAATGATTATTCTTGTTTTCAAAAAATGAGGAATAAGCCCTAGTCAGCAACCAAGGATTTGAGTTTAGATCTTGACAGATTTGCCTCATTGATTTGTTCTTTGCGAAGAGATCAAAAAAAAATTTTAAACCCCTCGAATTCGATTAAAAAAAAGAATTCAAGGAGAAAATCAAAAACCTATTAAGTTAAGCCATAATATGCTAGTATAAAGTAGATTCCAAATATCTAGTTAGCTATAATATTATAATTATAATACCAAGCTTGGCATAGATTTATGAAAAAACAAAACCCCATTTCCCTTAGATTTTAGCTTACCCTAGAATAACGTACCTCTCTGTAGATTGATACCCTACTTGCCATTTACTATATTAATTTGTTAAGCAGAATTTTTATTAGACTTACGAGGGTCTATCCCATGTCATTTAATTACCACTCTTGGTTTGAAGCAAATTTTGATTTTTCTCTAGGTGATTGCCCATTTCGCTATTCTACGAGCCTTGTCCTTCCTTACAAACACCTTCATCAATAGTTGAGTCATTATAACCTTAATTTTGTGTGCTTGGAAGTATGGTCATAGTTTTTGTGATATGTATACCTAGGTGAACGCTTACTTCTCTACTGTAGAATGCGACAGGTTTTCCCTCAAGAATATCTTACTTATGAAGTAATTGGTTTCTCGGTTTTAATTTTCACGTAGACGAAGACTACACTGATAGATTCCTCCGTGCTCTCCAAACACAATCCCAGGAGTTTGTTTTCATCCGGCGCACTGAGGAGCAGAGGAGTTGCCAAATATCTTAGCATATCTTGGAAGGTTATCTCGTATTCCTGGTTCCATTAGCATTTCATATTTTCCTTTGTAGTAGCCTACTCGTAGCCTTCTAGCACTAGTCAAATACACGAAGGCTACATCGAAGCCAACATTAATACCTCGAAGCTCAATCAATCCGTAAATAAACCTTCCAAGACTACACAAACTTTGACTATGAACAGGCCTCGAAGATGAAGGCAGATCCATCAGCATACGAATCCCACGTCAGCATCAGAAATACTTTAACCATAGTCGTACATGGTCGAAGGCAGACGTGTCAGATAAGCCAGCTTACCAGACAAGAACGACACCACTGCTGGTCCTAGCGACTACAGTGACAGAACCAACAATGACTACAGTGTCAGAGCACAGTGACAAAACCAACAACAGCTATAGTGCCGGAGCACAGTGCCAGACCCAACATTTACGGTGTCAACACCAACTCTGGGATACCCGCCTGATATTCGGAGGATACCCGGAGGATACACCTGTAATTTGACTTTCCTTGGTGACTCAACCCTTCCAATGTTCTATAAATAGGAAAGAAGGAGAACCAAGGAAGGGCTAGAAAATCTCTCCCCAGAACCCTTGCAGTTTACCTTCGATCTTTCTGTAAATTACCCAGTACTCAAACCTTCGACTACTCTGCTGCTGCTGGTTACCTTGACGGGTCATACCTCAAACCTTAACCTGCTACTGCCGGCCCAACCGAAGTTCACATCTACAAAGTTAATTTCATCGAAGTAAATAATATCGACAGCGGCCATTCCAAGAGCAAGCGCAAGCGTGTCAAAGAATGTTGTAAGCTTACTTACCAGGAGAAGCTGCCCGCCCTCCTGCCATAATCAAGTCATTATCCCCAACCCGAGGGCATCTCATTCATCGACTATGATACATCGCATGTTCGTTTTCCCCATTTTGACCCTTTAGTCATTATGATTAAGGTTGAACACCTCATCCTCCACACCATGCTCATCGATACTAGAAGTGCAGCCGATGTACTTTTCCTTCAAACCGTCCAAGCCATGAATAAAACAAACCTCATCACTGCCGCCAATGTCAAAATAAAAAGTTTAAATAGGGCTAGCGAAGTTTCCATTGGTTGAATTAGCCTTCCTGTTACTACTGGCCCAGTTACACTGCAAACCAGTTTTCTTGTAATCGATAAGAAATCTGAGTACCTCGGAATCCTTAGGCTCGACTGGCTCCATGCCATACGCGCAATACCTTCGACTTATCATCAGACCCTTAGTTTCAATACCCCCTGTGGAATATGGAACTTAAAAGGTTCTTAACGTCTCGCCCATTCGTATGAACATTCGGAGATCGATCAAACCCGGAAACTTGTCAAACTACCATAGCAATCACTATCTCCCTCTATCCCCATACCTTCAACATCTGCCATCTCACCCATCGAACCTGCTGTCTATATTGAACTTGACGGTTCTGGTTGAGACATTCATCAGAACCTTTCTAGATGAGGCTGAGCGCTTGAAAATTATAGACGTCCTTCGAACAAATAAAGATGTCCTCGTATGGATGTTTCAAGAGATGCCCGGTGTTGATCCCAGTTTAGCCTGTCTTCGCCTCGACCTCATCCCTCACTCTGCAGCAATAAAGTAGAAGAAACGTACCTTGGCACTAAGACTTTGAGAGGCTGTAAACCTTGAGGTCGACAAACTTATAGCCGTAGGTTTCATCAGAGAAGTCAAGTATGCTGATTGGATATCCAACATTGTTGCAGTTCCTAAAAAGAATGGCAAAATTAGAATCTGCGTCGACTTCACAGACCACAACAAATACACACCGAAGGACTGCTTTCCTCTCCCGATCATTTCAGTACTCCTAGATGCCACTGCTGGACATGAGTGCCTATCGATGATGGACGCGACTTTGGGTTACAATCAGGTACCCCTCCTCCCCAAGGATCAACTTAAAGCTTATTTTATCACTGATCAAGGCCTTTACTATTTTAATGTCATGCCCTTCGGCCTTAAAAATGCCAGTGCCACCTATCAATGCCTTCTTACAACCATGTTTAAACCATTGCTTGACAAGTCGGCCAAAGTTTATATCGACGACATGTTATGCAAGAGCCTCCAAAAATAGACCCACATCCAGGACCTAACCGAAGTATTTTTGATACTTCAAACTTACAACATGAAACTTAACCCAGAGAAATGCCAGCTCGGTGTTTCGTCTGGTAAATTTTTAGGCCACCTTATCAGCAAACGAGGCATCGAGATCGACCCTACCCATATCCGAGCCCTCATCGACTTGCCTTCGCATGGAACCAAAAAAGATGTCCAAAAAGTGACTGGTAAGATAGCAACCCTTAACCGTTTTATTTCCAAATCCTCAGACCACTGTGCTTGGCTCTTTTTTCTCTTACGCGACCATGGCGTCTACAAGGCTAAAAAGAAAAACAACCCTGGGATCAACTGGATACCCGACTGTGAACATGCCTTTCTCTAACTTAAAACATTCCTTGGTTCACCACCCATCATCAACACCTCTATCGAAGGCAAAACATTTTCCTTATGCCTCGGTGTCACTGACACGTCTAGCAGCCCAGTCCTCATTTAACTCGAATCTAACATTGAAAAACCTGTATATTTTTTCCAGAAAACTCTGACATCTGCAGAAACTCGATGCATGAAACTAGAGCATTTGCTCCATACCCTCGTCTACACTTCCCAAAAACTTAAACCATATTTTCAAGCTCACCCTATCCGTGTTATAACAAGTTACCCCCTTCGTGAATTTCTTAGCAAGAAGGAAAAATCCAGACGAGTATAACAGTGGTCCGTTTATCTGGGGAACACGATATCACATTTGAGAGGCAAATATCCCAAAAATGCCAAGCAGTCACCGATTTTCTTGCTGACTTCCCGGTCGAAGATGTCGACTGGGAGGAACACAAAGACGAACTACCAGAAGACTAGCCCGAACCAACAGACCTATGGAACCCTAACACAGGTTGGCGTCTCTTCATAAACGGACCCACTGGACCTATCGGTTTGGGGATCGGTATCGTCCCGGTCACACTAACCAATGATCGGATTGAAAAGATAGCTAAGTTAAACTTTGAATGCTCCAACAACGAGGCTGAGTATGAAGCCTTGATCTATGGCCTAGACCTCGCACTCGATCTCGGTGTTCCTAAACTTGTAGTCTTCGCAGATTCCCAACTCGTCCAGAGACAATACTCTGGTAAACATCATGCCAATGGTCGCATGGCCGAATATGCTGCTCTCGTCCGCCAGCGCATGGATCGTTTCCCTAAAAAATCTTCTATCGCTCATTATCCCAGAGGCGAAAATAGACATACAGATGCCCTCACCTACATAGCAGCTATGTTAGGCCAGTCCAAATCCCAAACTCTTCATATTTTAGTACACGAACGCCCAAGTATCGACCGGATGGAAGTCAATACCATCAATACTGGGGGCGAGAAACTCGATCCAGATGACTGTCGAATACCATTTCTTGACTACTTCAACAATGCTATCCTTCCAGACGATCCCAAAGCTAAAAGATCATTATTAGAAAACTACTGCAAATATACCAACCTCAAATACGAGCTACACCGGAAATCCCCAAATTGTGTCCTCCTTCGATGTATTTCTCAAAACAAAGCTTCTTCAATTCTATCCGAACTCCACGAAGGTACCTACGGTGCTCATACCGCCGGTCGATCTATAGCCCTTTAAGCCGTCTCCCAAGATTTATTCTGGCCCAATATGAAGAAACAAGTCAAAGAGTATGCCAAACACTGTGACAAATGCTAGCGCCATGCCCATGATATCCATAGCCTCACACAAGACCTCCACTTTAGCCAAGTCTTTTTGCAATTCAAACAATGGGCCATCGATCTTGTGGGTCCTTTTCCTAAAGCTTCGGGTAGCCAAGAAAATAACCTTATTGTAACAGATTATTTTACCAAATGGGCCGAAGCCGTACCATTATGTTGAACCAGAGAAGAGGTCATCAAATTTTTATGGGAAAACATCATCACATGTTTCGACTGCCCTCATATGATTTGATGTGACAATGGTCCACAGTTCGTTGGGAACAAAGTCAGAAATTTCCTCAAGAATTACATCGTAATCCTCTCACCCTCAGCACCTTACTACCCCCATGGGAATGGTCAGGTCGAAGCAATCAATAAAACCATAGTCGACAATCTAAAGAAGAGCGTCGATGTAAATAAAAGATGATGGGTTCAAGAATTACAACATGTTCTCTGGGCCTATCAAAAAATACCAAGAAAAGCAACGGGCTTCACCCCATTTCTTAAAACCTATGGTACTAAAACAACACTCCCTACTTAATTTGAAGTACCCACACGAGGTCCCACCTTCCCAGACGAAGATAATGTGTTTGATCTTGGCTGCAATATGCTATGGATCGACGAAACCAGAGACCGAGCCATCGCCAACCTTGGCCATTACCATCTATCCCTACAGAAATCATATAACAAGCGAGTTCAACCATAAAGTTTCTACATGGGAGATCTTGGACTTTAACGTGTTACACAGTCTTCGAAGCTTCAAAATGCCGGCAAGCTAGCCAAATCCTGGGATTGATCTTATGTCATTTACGATAAAACCGTCAAGGGTTCATATTACCTAATAACAGAAGACGAAGAACCTCTACCAAATCTATGGAATACAATGCAGTTAGTATCATACAACAGGCAACGACCTTCACCTTGTTCCACTGATGTAAATGCAGCATAATCAATAAACATATTTTCATCTGAACTTTGTTTCCTATTTTTTAGTGAATTTCTTGGTTTAACCAAAGTGTCAGGTCAACCCTTCGATCCGACTGGCACTTGGGGGTAACCTTGAAAATTTTCAAGTCTCCAATTTCGAGCAAACTCGGGGGCACGAATGGTCGACAGACCAGACCCTCGAGAATGCATTGGGGGTGACCAAGTTCAACTTCGATCAGGCTCAGGCCTTCGAAGTCCAGTAAATTTCTTGGTCCAACCTAAGTGCCATGTCAACCCTTCGACCTGACTGACACTTGGGGGTGACCTTAAAAATTTTCAAGCCTCCAATTATGAGCAAACTCGAGAGGCACGAATGGTCGACAGACCGGACCCTCAAGAATGTATTGGGGTCGACCACGTTCTACTTCGATCAGGCTCAGGCCTTTGAAGTCCAATGAATTTCTTGGTCTAACCTAAGTATCATGTCAACCCTTCGACCTGACTAAAACTTAGGGGTAACCTTAAAAAAATTTAACTCTACAATTTTAAGCAAAATCGGGGGGCATGAATGGTCGGTAGACCAGACGCTCGCGAATACATTGGGGGCGACCACATTCTACTTTGATCAGGCTCAGGCCTTTGAAGTCCAATGAATTTCTTGGTTTACCTTAAGTATCATGTCAACCCTTCGACCTGACTAATACTTGGGGGCGACCTTGAAATTTTTTATGTCCCCAATATTTAAGTAAACTCGAGGGGCACGAATGATCGAGAGACCGAACCCTCGAGAATGCATTAGTGGCAACCGCGTTCTACTTCGACAAAGGTTCAAGGAACCATCTCGAAGCTTTTTATGGTTTGATAATTCTACAAGCATTCTATACTTACAACACACGCAGATAGAAGTAGACAAGAATATTAGCAACTCTACTGCATACAAGAAGTTTCAGTACAACATATATCAGAAAGTCAACTTCGTCACTAATCAATTCAAATCAAGTTCAGAGCTTATATCAGGACACTGGCACAACAATTTAGTACAAATCGGGCCCAACACAAACCAGTTTCAGTACGACCTACATCAGTAATTCAAAACAATCACAAGTTTGATGATCAAATGCAAAGCAAGTTCAACATTGTTCACATATTACAACCAAACAAAAAAAAGAGCATAAAAAAATAACAGGATTCAAGTACAGCACCTCAAAGCGGAGCAGCTACATCATCCCCTCTTTTCGGTTCCTCAACGCCAACACCCCCAGTACCTTCAATAGAAGGGTTCGACCCTGCAGCACACACGACCCCTTCGGTCAAAGTATCAGCAGTAACTATGTCTACCACAGGAGTCTCCGCGCCATCTCCCATTCTTACTCCCACACCAGCAACGTCTACTTTTACCCCATCTGTCAGAACAACATCGTCAACAACAGGATCATTGGTTCAGGGCAAGCATTTTAAAGTCTCAGGATTATACACCAAATCTTTGATGAACTCCTTGAGCCTGACATTCATCTCACATTCATCATCAAACTTCCCTTGGAAGGTCTCCTTCTGTTCTGTAATAACCTTATCCTTCTCAACCTGTTTCGCCTTCAGAACTTGCGTATGGGTGTACCGTTGAGCTTAGAGCCTCCTCTCGTATTTATCTCTGATAGTCTCCTGATCTCGCTTCAAAACTCTAATTTCAAAAACTAGCGATGCTTCGGTAACTTGAGCAAGCTCTAGATTGTCAATCGTCTACTTTAACTGCTTTATCGATACCTTCTACGCCTTGCTGAAAGCCTGCACCCAAACATCTGTTTGCTAGAATATTTGAGCCATCTGTATCTCTCGAAGCATGGTACACTTAAGCAAATTTTAGAATTTCATAAAAAATAAACAATTACCTGATACATACTCTGCTTCATCCGCCTCACAGCTTCGTCTGGATCAGTGCCACAGAGTTTCGCCATCGAAGCAGCCGTAGCTTGAGCATGCTCCTCCAGTTTGGGCGCGGTTAGGTCTTTGTCCATATCCTCTGCATCATCCTCCCCCAATACTCTATGTCTCTTCCACTGAGGTTCCTTGGGCTGCTGTAACCTTGGGGATTTGGGAAAGACCTTCCCCTTTCCTTTGTCCGCCTGCGTCAACGCCTGCTTCGACGCCTGTCTCGAAACATCACGAGCTACTTCATGCACTGCTTCAGCACCTCCTACCCCTTGGGAACATAACTTACCTTCCTCATTAACTTCACCTTCTCCATTCCTTTGCCTCCCCTCTTTTTTGATGGCTTCAGCATAACGGGTACATTTCGAAGCAGGGAATCTGTCCCCTTCTGCCTCTTCCTCTTAATACCCAGTTTCCTAAAAATAGAGTTCACCCACTCCTTGTCTGAGTTGATTAACGCGTCAATATAATCCCTTGAATTTGTCCAAGTCCGGTTACTAGGACATGCAGAACAAGCAGAAACACATTTATCAGTCTATTCAATCAATACGTCAAAAAACCATTGACAGACAACTTACTTAGATTATAGACCTTATGCTATAACTTATAAGGATCCTCTCCTTCGATATTATCATAGTTATGCCATACTATAGCCAAGTCTTTATCCCACCCTTGACCCATCGAGCAAAGATCAAACAGCCAGGGCTTATCTGCATGACACTGGATGTGATAAGTGCCTGCCTTCTGATTGGCTTTCTTGAAGTTGAACGAGACTATATCGTACCACTAAATTAAGCTCCTCCCCTCACCTCGTAGCTTTACATTCATACCCTCAATGACCTTAATCATTTTGTAAAATTTCTCATTCATCTGGCACGGGGCCACTTCCTAAAATTTTGGCACCTCCTTCATCAGACTTCGGAGGGGTAGTTGGATTCCTAGCCAAATTTGGCCTCTATATGCCACAATACCCTCTTGATGTTTCGACTAGAAGGTATACCCTGACCCTGCAGAATATAATATAACCCCTACCGTCGACAGCTCAAATTTGGCCACAAATCGATCTAGTTTCATCTTCTCTCTAGCCGAGACAGAACCAATGGCCCTCTTCGAATCAGTTGATTCCTCACTATGATCACTTTGCTCCCCCTTTCCCCTTTCATCACCAGAAGGCTCAGCATTACCTTTGCATCTCTCTCTCTCTCTCCTCCCTCTATCTCTTCCTCATCCCTATCCTCGGCTACTCGTGTCTTATGATGTTTACTACTTGAAGCCCCAATTTTGGGAACCACCATTGCTAATGGGATGTCTTTTGCAATATCAAATTCTTCTACGTCGCTGCTCTCACCCATTGGAGCACGACCAGATGCACTAGCCTCATTTTCTTTGATCTCCTCGTCTATTAGCCTCAGTTTCGAAGATCGACGGATATGCATCTTATCCTACAGAAGAAGAGGCACGCAATTAGATCAATATATTTGACTATTACGTGTCAATAACTTATTTTCACCTACCCTCTCCAACTCAAACTACCAAAGACGAATGCTCGACCATAATCCCTACTACACCGTCAATACCCTCAGGATCCAAAATGGCTTGACCCACAGATACATGCTTTCCCTCAGTACTTGGCCATATCATCACAGCTAAAAACCCTAGCAGCCTCTACCCTAATATGAACTCCACATGCAGAAACAAAAGATGAAGAAACAAGACAGAAGTAGGATGACATACCTGTTTGAGTAGAGTATCTTTCCTTTCTTTAAGCAATTCAGCCGATCCCGCAACACCTACCAAGCTCTATGGAATAATGGCGTATGTTCTCTTCCTCTCACTCTTTGTTTTTTCCATAAGTGGGTAACCGGGAACAGTAAATATGCTCTTACTACTATATATACCTCATCGGAATGCCAAAAATTCGCCTCGATTTCCAAAACTCTTATCATTACCACTACCCCACTACCCCTACTTTTCGGCTGAGATGTGTTTTGTCAAATTTTCCCTCCATTACCCATGTGCGTGCCTCACGCGCACATTAACACAATTTTATATACATAAACCAACTCGAACCTTCTGATCCCCACTCGAAACTGTCAAATCATACCTTTACATCAAATCAATTTTTTTCTGTAATCCAAGAACAAATCATGATGCCTGTAGGACACTCTACTCTAGGCTCCATACAGTTTTTTATACGCCAGCGGTTAGGACTGTCAGTTTTGAAAGTCAAAGCTAATCGACCTTCGAAAATACCTTCCCCTCACCCTTGAATAATCGTCTGCATCACGTCTCAAATACTCGTCCACAGATAACCAGATATTCGATTTTAAAATGTACCAGTCATTCGATCTCTTTCACGTTCGACATTCGACAAGCTGTTTTTGCGCATAAATTACCTTCAGGAATTATGATGATATTACTTCCACACAGACAATTCAGTACCTCACTTCGACAACTATCTTATAGATTTTCAAGTTCATTTGGGTAAACGACCTTACACAGAAACAGAAGAAAATAGTCAACATAAAAAAAAAACTACAAACATCCCTCCCTACCATCCTACAATAATACTTTTACCACATTAAAGGTGCCCCTATTTACAGATAGGATGGTCCTTTGAGAACCCAACTTCCACATCTTCCTTGTCTACCACCTCCTCAGCTAAGGACTCCAGGAAGGCGAACCGGTCGCTGAGGAGCAAGCTCATCATTTTGAGCACACTCCACCAGTATGCATAGGGCATCCCACTAATGGGTTCCCCCAGCTTCAGTTCAAGAAAATCCGGCAAAACCCAATCAAGGCCTCGATCACCGAAAAACCTCTTCTTCAGCTCGAGCATCTTCTCCCATACATGAAGGTCTCTTCTAGTGACTCATTTATGGTACTTGGCGTTAGGCGTATCTTCCCTGCTTTGGGATGAAGTTGAAGATATATTTAATCAAAAAAGGTACAGATGTATGAAACTCTCTCAAAATACCCTAGCAATACTTGAAGGCAAATACATTTGGACCCTCCTTAATATGAACCCACATTTATCACATCCTTCAAACATTCCCTCAAAATTTTAATAGTCAAACATTTCTAACCTCCCTGACACAACCATTTTATCGGCATACGCACTCAACACCTATTTCCAAGATTTTACACTTGACAGATCCCCAGTCTTGAACCTTCGACCTCTCTATGATATTTCCCTACTACTCTTTCAATGTACTCATCGAAATTTCGAGAATTTAGATTCAATTATCAATTCCAGGTCGAATATTAACCAATGTCTTTGATAATTATGACAAT
Source organism: Kingdonia uniflora (assembly GCA_014058105.1). Lineage (NCBI taxonomy): Eukaryota > Viridiplantae > Streptophyta > Magnoliopsida > Ranunculales > Circaeasteraceae > Kingdonia > Kingdonia uniflora. The sequence continues at coordinate 3,283,060 of JACGCM010002784.1, forward strand.
TCGAAGCGTTTTCCCCCTCGAAGATAGCCGTTTCTACTATTTACCCTTCGAAGTTGGATGTTCGATCCCGCACCTACAATCTATTCATCTACGATATTTACCAAATACAAAGATGCACAATTTCAGTGAAGTACTGTTCTCATCCACTACATCGATTACAGAAAAGGGGACAGTAGGGAAGAAGAAGAAAATCTACAGACATCAACAAAAACAACACACAGAAACGGAAACCTTCAAATATAGTCATACAAAAAATAAAAAAACTAAGCACCACCACCACCCTCCCACCACCTTATGGAGAACCCGCCCTATTTTCAGACGGGCTAGATCCTTCACCAACTGTTTTCCTTCAACATCTTATGGAGAACCCGTTGAGCCCTACTCCTTCACCAACTGTTCTTCTTCCTGCACAAGACGCTCAGCCAAAGCCGACAGGAAAAGATAACGTTCTTCAATAACTGTGAACTTCCACTGCATAATTCCCCACAAGTACGCATAGGATTTCTCGTTGATAGGCCCCCAAGGCTCCACCTCCACCAAGTCTAGCATGTTCCAGTCGAGTTCCTTGTCACCAAAGAACTTCAGCCTTTGTTCAGCCATTTTCTTCCCTAAGCGACGGTCTCTGGCAAAGCCCATCCATCTCTGATAACGAGTGTCGGGAGTGGTATCCATTTTATTTTCACGGAATACAGAGGAAGAGAGTGAAGACGAAGAGTTCATTGTTACCCCCCTCATAAGCCATATTTATATCTTCATTAACAACATTTATTACTCTGTAATTACCATAACTTTGTAATCACCCTCCTTTAATACCTCCCTTGGAAATCCAATATGTGTCAGTCAACCGTTCGAATTCTAATAACCAACAATTTTTCTCAGCAAACGCCTCTACACCTATTTCCGAGACCCTTGCTGAGAGGGGGCGAATGTAGTAGCCTACTTGTAGCCTTCAAGCACCAGTCAAACACTCAAAGGCTACATCGAAGCCTACATTAATACCTAGAAGCCCAATAGTCATCATAAAAAATACTTTGACCATAGTCGTGCATGGTTGAAGGCAAACGTGTCAGATAAGCCAGCTCACCAAAAAAGAATGACGCCACTGTTGGTCCAGATGACTATAGTGACAGAACCAATAGTAGCTACAATGTCAGAGCACAGTGACAAAACCAACAACTGCTACAGTGTCGGAGCGCAGTGCCAGACCCGACATTTATGGCGTCAAGACTAACCTTGGGATACCCGCCTGATATCCAGAGGATACACCTATAATTTGACTTTCCTTGGTGACTCAGCCCTTCCTATGTTCTATAAATAGGAGAGAGGGGGAACCAAGGATGGGTTAGAAAATCTCACCCCAGAACCCTTGCAGTTAACCTTCAATCTCTCTGTAAATTACCCAGTACTTGAACCTTTGACTACTAAACAATAATATCAAATCTCTTAAAAATCCTCATCAGAGGTCGTGGAGTGTCCTATTCAAGGCCTCCACGCAAGTATATTGTCAGTAGATTTTTGGTATTATTGATTATATACTTGAACCTTTTGATAGAAGATAAACCCCGTGGTGTAAGAGCCAACTTCCCCTCCTTGAGAAGTTAGGCTCCTATATCTTTAATGCATCGAAATAACGGCTGGCATCTGTATGATACATTATAAATAAAGTGACTGAGAGCTGTAATATTCCTTACTAGTTTTTGAACTTATTTGAGTGTCGTAGGTGAAGGCTTACAGGCTAGGGCTCGTATTTGTTTGGGGTCAGCCTTTATCCCTCATGGAGTAACTTGGTATCCCAAGAACTTTCCTGAAGAAACTCCAAAACTGCGTTTATTTAGTCTGCTCATGATGAGCATGTCATCAATATATACTTCCATGGTTTTTCTAAATAGCTCTTCAAACATAGTCGTCACTAACCGTTGATACATGGTTCCTTCACTTTTCAGACCGAAAGGAATCATTTTATAACAATATAAGCTATGTTCTATTGTGAACAAAATGTATTCCTAGTCCTCGACTTTCAAAGGTATTAGGTTTTATCCAAATAATCATCCATAAATGAGATTCGTTTGTGGTTAGCCATTGAATCCACTGGTCTTGTGATGGGAGGGGGGGGGGGGGGGGGAAACTGTCCTTCGAATAATTTTTTTCTTAAATTGGTAGAGGATGCACATGTTGTAGACATACATTTTTGCTTAAATTGTGCATGCAAGATAATTTTTGCTTAAATTGCTTAAATGGTGCAGACTTGCATTTTTTCATTCTTTTTCAGGACTGCCACCATATTTTTTGCTACCCATCGTAGATAATCAACGGGTCTATTGAAGCTAGCTTTCAACAGTTATTGAATTTCGTCAATGTTGTCAACTCACAGTCTTGGAGTTATTCATCGGGGGTTTTGCTTCATGGGTGTCGCCCTGAGCGTGCAACAGGTGGTAAGTGACGTTAGGATCAATGCCAGGCATCTCTTCGAATGACCACGCAAAAAAATCTTTGGTCAATTGTAGAAGGGTAAAAAGTTATGGGCATTTTCCTCCTTTTAATGAGCCAATATATGTTGTTTTCGTAGGGCCCTTAATGTCTTTCTTCTCAACCGGTTCTACGAGAGGCGGCATCTAGTCCTTGCAAAATGTGTTTATAATTTCATCATTCTAATCAGGGCATGTGGTGTGTTAATATCCATCTCTTTTGGATGGTTACGAACAGGGGGCGCGTCCATTGTTATAGGTTCGTTCCCTGTTCATTGCCATTATTCAATTTTTATATCCTTCGCCTTGTCTTTTGCTAATTCTTTGCATTTACATTTTTTCTTTACGTTCTCAAGAGCTGCTACTTGGTAGCCCCGTATTTGGTATGTTCCTAACTTAGTTGGGAAGCATATTACCTAGTGGTAGTATGATGGCACGACTATTATTTTGCGGATTCAATCTCTTCCGAGGATGCCCTTGTAGAGAATTGACGGGTTATTCCTGTTGACGAAGGTCGTTGGGATTATTACGAGTTCTGCCTCCACTTTGGTGACGAGCTCTCCTATTACCGTTTTTTTTATCCGTTGAAACCCGAGATCTCCATTTTGGAGGGGGTCATGCAATCTTGCATGAACATGTTGATGATGGCGTCATGGTAGAGTATGTTGGCCCCACTCTCAAAGTCTATGAGCATCAGTTTAACCAGTTGTCCCCTAATGAGGATCCAGATAACCAGGGCATCACCATGAGGGTGGGATTCTGACCCCATATCATTATTAGTTGAACAAATGCTTTGCATGTGGTTTTCATTGGGGACCCTTGCTATGCCGTGAGCTGCTCTCTCCTGTTTACTAAATCAGTAGTACTATCCCATGAAATTAGAGATGACATTGTGGGATGGTGGCTCATTGATATCACCAAGTATCATCTCGCATACCACAACGTGACCCCTTATTAGAACGACCTGTACCGGCTCTTCTAGCACTGCATAACCGAGTATCTCTTCAGCAGGGATTGGCCGTTATAAGTACTGGGAGTAGGGATGGTTTTCTGTCTGAACCATGCTTATCTTATGTTGCTCAAATCGTAACATTTTTCTATCTCGTGGTCATGGATTTTGTGGTGAGCACAGCAGGGACGGTTTTCTGCATGCCGAATCTTTCTTGGCGAAGACGAGGAGGTCCATTCATGTAATTTCCTGATCATTGGGTAAATATCGTTCTTATCGCTCGACTTTCATTTTCCCTTCATAGAGAGGGGGTTCAAATTTACCCCGTGTTTCCTATTTCCCCCTTCTTTTGTTTTTACCCTCATTCTCTCTTTGTTGCTTATCTTGGCCATCACTCAGGTGTCTGGATGTTTTCATTTTTACTACTGGCTGTGGGGCGGAAGCAGTATTGAGCAGAGTGACTATTTGGGATGTAATTGCTCGGTTGCCCACTTCTACGTTTTGGTACTTTGACCTTTTCATAAAGGGTTTTCAATGTTTTTAACCACATTTTATGTAGTACTTTTTTCAATTTTGAGCAAGGCAGGCAGGCTCCCATGAATGCCATATAAACAGTTTTCGCATCTACATGTTCGATGAGTACTAGTCCCTTTTTGAACCTGATAGATACATAATTTTTATGTGCACAACTCCTAATTTTATATCTTCATAGTCATTTATTAATTAAATATAACAATAATAGTGCTTTTACTTGTATTTATAGAAATTGGACACATGATAAAGAAGTCATACATTTTTCCAGTTTTCATCAAAGAGCAAGCTGATGTACTCCAACAATGATCCTAATTTGAAGTTGACCACCAAAGGCCCATTGAAGACCATTGAAGATACTTTATTGTAAAGATTATCCTCATATTCATAAGTCGCAATATTTATTTATGGACAAAGGCATGGTTTATGGGATTTCACATTTATATGAATGTTTTGTAACACCTCCTATAATCTTTAAATAGGAGGGGAAAACCACCCATTTGGGATATCTTAGAGAGTACAAATCAAAGGTTCAACAAGAAATAAAATTAGTTCTCCTTTATCTCTTTTTCTTGTCATTTCCATTATTGCAATAATCTAGTGTAATGGAAATGATCAAAGGAATGAGTAGCTAAACCTCTTAGCCAAGGCTAGAAGAAGCTCCATCTAATGTGGCCCTAGTGAAGAATAATATAATTTAGTGAAGAGTAGCTACTTTATCTTCTTCTGGGTAAATGTATATTCTTCTTTTTACGATCTTAGCTTAACCATAGCTCGGGCTCGAAGGAGCAAAAAATTCAAGTAAACTACTTATTTGATCATAACACCCTAGTTTAGAAACATGGTGAAGAAAACATAACCTATGAGCAATTCCCAAAGTATAATTTCTTATTTTGCGAAGTATTGCATATACCCGACCAAGGATATGCGATATGGAAATTCATGATATACTTTAACTAGGTACATTATCTCAAGGTTACAACGGATGGGGTGGAATCACGCCTTGGTTTCCTCTCCGATCGTATCAACACCTTTTCTAGTTTATATTTATTTTTACTTTCCTCACATATTAAAGCCAAAAATTTTTAATGGAAAAAATTAGTAGCTCGGAATATAAATCACAACACCAAGTCTCTTGGGATATGACGCGGTGCACCGCTCGCTTGCGGGTCATTTTTTGACCTCAGTTTTATAATCGATCAAGGTTTTGGCGCCATTGCCAGGGACATGCAAAGGTGCACTTTATTTTTGAGTTATTACTTTTAAGCTTATTTTTCTTATCTCTCCCCTCTTTATTTTTCTTTTTGATTCCGCAATCACTTGGTATAAACAATAGCATTGTTTTATATTAGGTGCATGTGGTGCTGCGACAATACCAACTGTAAGGAATCAAATCTAAAATCCTTAGGTTGTCGAGTCCATCTCATAAACATCAAGTGCTCTTTCCTTGGTGCATGTTTTTTTTTCCTCTTAAGCGTAGTGTAGGAAGAGTAACGACTATTGTATGGTTGTTATTTTTTTATATACTTTTTGGTCTAATTACTTGTTATTTACTTCCACCTTGATCTTGTGTTACTATTTAAAAGGCGTGCAGCCAGTTAAACTCGTTTGTTTTGTGCTTTACAAGCCTCATTTAAAGTTGATGAGCTTTGTCATTTAAATTCTCATGTGCTCACTTCTTACATACTCTTGTATGAATTGCTTATGAAGGTTCTGTTTAAATCAACCTAATATTTTTTTTTATTGTTGTTGGAACTATGATACAAGATTGTGCTTCATACTTACTGTTGCAAGGTCTGTTTGTGCAAGTTTTCTTTGAGCTACACTTACTATGTTTTTTTATTGGAACTGTGTTAGAACCATTGCATATAAATCTTAGATAAACAATCTTCCATTCTTGATTAAACACTTTGATTAAATTTAGTGACTTTGGGGCATCAATAAAAGGATAAAGGAATAGAAAGCGCAAAAAGGTGTGGTGATTGGAAACTACGAAAAGGTTAAAGCTCTTGCAAAATCCTTTTTATGCCCCCTAAGTGAAGGGGCGACCTTAACTTTGCCGAGAAACACTTTCCTTAGGTTGGTATCTCTAAACTTGACATATAGAAGGGGTATATATCTGCTCCGCCTGGTACAAAGACATAAAGTCGTGTAGATTATCCAAATACATGCAACTCTAATAAAATTTTTGCAGCGATTGGATTGACCTATTATTGTGTTTAGATTCTTTTTATTTCAACATTAGTAAAGGTAAAAATTGTTAGAAACTTAGAGACTTACGAGATTTCATCACCCAAAAATATCTCTAATAACTAGGATAACCCATTAGGGATATGAAGAAATTCATATCGCAAAAAAATTGAATGTCCCAGACCTCGAAATAACTGATAATAAAAAAGTGTAGCAAAATTCCCATAATATTTCATCATCCAACGGATAAGTTCCCGGGACCGGGGTACAACACATGGGTTCATAGGATACGGCCTCAACCTTGCACCATGAAATACTAGTTGTAGGTTTGCAATATCACCATTACGAGTGTTGAAGTACGATAAGGCAACTCGCTCGGGCGTGAGGACCGAACATCTACTTGAAGCTGGTACTAGCATTTGGGGTAGAAATTGGCTCGGGTCGGGTCAACCCGTCACAGGTCATCTCAGGTTTGGGTTGAAAAACACCAAACCCGACCCATTTATTAAACGGGTCAGATTTGTGATCCCAAACCCGACCTACTTATAATCGGGTTGACCCGACCCGACCCATTAACCTGTATAAATAAAAAAATCACAAAATGCATGTGAGAATCAGATAATTAAAGGGTGATTGTGAGAACATTTGAAAATTATCATTGAAATGAAATCATAAACTCACATCAAGTAAATGATAACAATCCACAGAAATCTCACAAATTAGAAAAAAAGATTTGAAGAGAGGATTCCTCAGAGAGAGAATAGTAGAACAAAAGTTTAGCATATGAGAATGCTAAAGAGTATCGGAGTCATTAGGATCGAATGACCCTTCACTCCAAAACAAAGAGAGAGTAAACTACATAGAAAAATTTAACAATTAAACACTTCAGAAGAAACATTAACGGACAAACTAAAAATGTGTAGTTTAAATAATTAAGAGCTCGTTGGTAAAAAACATCTATTGAAAAAAGTATAATCAAATAGAGGAGAATAAAGTAATTGTTACCATCATTGTCCAAACAGTGTTTTTCAGCGAGAATTGGTTAAATTATAACATTAAATTATATTTGAGTTAAACGGGTTCGCGGGTCAACCTGAACCCATGATAGTGAAACCCGAACCTGACCCGTTATCTAAACGGGTAAGTTGGGTCGACTTGAATTGACCCAAAACCCAGAAATGCTAAACCCAAACCCGCGAAATTTAGGCTGGGTTCATATCGGATTACGGGTTAGGGTCAAATTGCCACCCCTAACTAGCGTAGCGATACAGGGGAGTATTAGAACCAAAATCTTTTGTTATCCTACTCATTTTAAACATAGAAAAATATAGGGGAGACCTATTTATTACTTCTCAAAAATGTTGACGTGCTAGAATCTAGGTTTGATTAATTGTTTACTTCACCAGGTGTCAAATTTTATAGAATATTATTTTGTGTATGATCAATTGGACACGTGAAGAAAAATGATTAGGAAGTCTAGGACAACCATTGCCCATTTACGGCCTACAACCTCAGCCTAAGCGGAGAGGGCGCCCATCTCGCCCAGTCAACACAATAGTGGACTTAACGGCCCCAGTTTGGGAGTAGAGTGATTTATCTCGAGTTTCCCCAATTTTGGAGGGGGGGGGGGGATAATCAATCTATAGATGACCCAATTGAACTTTTCGTTGAGCTAGAAGTCGAACCCCTAATAATTGGTACCACCAAATCTCTTAGGGACTATTGGACCCCAGTGACGAGCGATATGCCTTCGTGTATCGTGTTACCAACGATCATGATAAACCATTATGAAATTAACCCTAATGTGATCCAAATGTTACCTATGTTTTATGGGCTTGATTCTGAGAGCCCTTATAACTACGTCCATGAGTTAAAGAAAATTTGCGCGCCCTCAAAATATTAACATTTTACTGAGGATTCTGTCCGTCTTCATTTATTCCCATTCATACTAAAAGTTTAAGCGAGTCATCAGTTTGATTGGAATGGCACTAGCGTCTATCAATTCATAGGATCAAATGGAGGCCAAGTTTAAAACTAAATGGTTTTCTATGGGAAAAACCCTCGCTCTTAGAAATACAATTGATGAATTTGTTCAAAATAAGGGTAAAATATTTTTCGAGGCATGGGGGTGATAAAAATCTTTTTTCACAATGTTCCCATCATGGTTTTGAGAAGCAACATCTAGCCCAAATCTTCAATCATGGAATAACCTCTGAGAATCGTTATATGCTAGAATCCATGCATGGTGGTAAACTTTAGGATCTTGAACCCGATAGAGCTTATGAGGAGTTTGAGACATTGGCTGAGAACTCTCAGTAGTGGGAGTTTGATACACATAGAAATGTTCGTATAGCCAAGAAAGGTGGCTTATATGAAGTGAGTGAGCTAGGAAATGGCCATAAAAGCCCAATTAGATACTCTTACCCAAAAAATTGAGGCTATGACTATGAATCAATCTAAGGGCTGTGTGTACCAAGTTCAGCAATAGGGTTGCACCATTTGTTATGATGTCACCCAGGTGACTCAAATGTGTCTGCCATGTTCAATAAAATAAATAACAATTAAGAGCAAGTGAATACTTTGATTAATACCTACAAGATGCCATTTGACCCGTATAAACCATATTTGGAAGACAAACTTTCTCTCTTCATGTAACAAATGATGCAATTCTAACAATAGACGCTGCTGAATCAGAATATTACAACTGAATCTATCTTTAATCTAGAGACTCTGATAGTGTAGTAGCCTACTCGCAGCCTTTCAAGACTAATAGAATACTCGAAGGCTACATCGAAGCCTACCAAAGACTTAAAGCCCCGAGAACCCACATGATAACAAAAGACATATGGTCTACCCGAAGCCTTCCAAGACTAACCAAACACTCGAAGGCCATATCAGAGCCTACCAAAGACTCGAAGCTTACCACAAGATTCAAAGCCGAAGGCATTCGTGCAGCATATAGAACCTAAAAAAAGTTTCAAGCGTCTTCGACCATATCAGTTTTTGGTCAAAGGTAGATAAACCTAACAGATAGCTCACCAAAAAAATTAACAAAACAAGCTACCAACTAGCTACAATGGCAGAACCAACCTTCAGTATAGGACAGCTACCCCAAAAGGGTATACATGTAATATGACCTCTCTATGGTGACTCATCCTTTCCTATCTCCTATAAATAGGGGAGGGGAACCATCATGAATAGGTTAGACAAACTTAGCTCAAACCTCCTCATAAGATTAGAAACCATCGAGCATACTCGAACTTCGACCAATCCGAATTGCAATCTCATATATATATTCAGTTCCCCTTTAAATCCTCGCAAGAGGTCGTGGTGAATCCTATTTCTTGGACTCCATGCAAGTGCATCTACATAGAATAACCTTATATTACTAGTCGACTTACATAGAATAACCTCAGTCCCACGGTGTAAGGGCACAAACCCCCCCTCTACGAGATTGCGTTCCTACATTTGGCACCGTCTGTGCTATACTCTTTTTTCACCTCTACTCTTTATCACGAATCCTATAATTTTCCCATGGCCCCTACCCGCCATTCCACCTCAGCCATTATTGGTATCTCCCCCGATGGTATCGTTGCTTAGTTGGCCCTCATAAGCTATCAGTTTGCTCAAGCCGAGGAGCGACACGCAAACTACCTTTGCCTTGAGTGCGAAGACCGCCTGCAGGAACTTGAAACAGAGCGACAGCGCCGTTTAGGAGAAGCCACTCAATAATACCAAGCCCTCAACAAGTTGCATCACACAATTTAGGGACTACAACAGGCACAAACCAAGGATACTCCTATTCGTTCCCACGTCTCAGAACCTTCGCGCATCTCTTCCCGTATGCGCTTAGGTCCCCATCCCCATACTGAGGTACCGCCGGTCCACCCTGGCGCCGAAGGTAACCCCACACCCTACCCCAAGGGTTGATACTCCTCGGTGTTTCCATTTCTGAAGATTCGACCGATTCCATACTCAGAACATCCCGACATCCACATCGACGTGTTGCCCGAGAATGCTTGGGAGAACGCAGTAGCAAGCACATTCCCAACCCGCGACCTACTACCCGCGACCTCACTGTTTTCCCCCTCGAGCAGCCTATCTCACCCAATAGGAGCTTAACCAAAAAATTCACGCCGCCATCCGTATCAGTGCCACCACTCTAAACTCTTGGAGTCGCCTTTACAATCACATCTGCCCGAAGCTCCATGCTATCTAGGTGCCTCAAACCTTCCATACCTAAAAAATTTACAAATATCGAAATACCAACCCTCAATCTCATGTACTTGAGTTCCAAAATGCTTTAAGTCTTCACTCCTCTGCCAATCACATCCTCTGTCGAATGCTCCCTACCAGCCATGCCGACAGCCTCCTCAAATGGTACCACAACCTATTTAATGGGTCCATTCAAAGATTTGAATAGTTATCCAATTTGTTCATCTTATATTCTGCCTTTAACAAAGACCGCAAAGTTTGAGTAGATGCCTTTTGTAACTTCTGGAAGTCACCCGCCGAAGCACTCGAGAACTTTTCCAAATGTTTTCTCGAAGAATCAAGCAAAGTCGAGAACCTCAATTGTACGAAATGCCATTTTATCCTACACAAATGGATTGCCCAACCACAATGGCATCAAATAATACATCATCCTCCAAAAGCCCTAAACCCTTGAGGAGATGCTTTCCAAAGTAAATGGATACATCAACCTCGAGCGTCTTCATAAAACTAATCGTTAGGGACAAATCCCCACCAACAGCCACAATAAGCTACGACATCCAAACACAACCATGGTCGCTCCTATCTGCAACGAGACTGGCAACCGAAAACACGGTATTTTTGATGCCCAATCAGCCAAGCATCGCAAGAAGTGACCCATGCCAGTCCTGCACAAACTTACTGTCCCCATCAGCACCATAGAGCCAATTATCCAGGCCGATCCTATTTGAAAAACCCCTTATCCCATCGATGTCAAGAAGGATGAACCATATTCCCACAACCACAAGTGTAACTATCATACTACTAACAAGTGTTACGCGTTACAACATTCACTAAAGATGATACTCAAAGCAAGGTGCTTGCACCAGTATGTCATCGATCTCCCAGTTACCTCGATGGGTTGTACCTTAAGCCTCTGGCCACCCCGAACCGAATAGGGGACTCGACGAGGTACACATCTTCCAAGTCTATATGATCGAAGTCAACCATATCGATAGTGGTCATACCCAAAGCAAATGAAAGCGGGTCGAAGAATGTTGCAAACTTACTTACCAGCAAAAACTCCAAGTACTCCTACCCGAATCAAGTCATAATTCTTGACCCGAAGGTATATCCTTCATCGACTCTGACATCTCTCATATTTGTTTTCCTCATTCCAAACCCTTAGTCATCATGGTCAAGGTTGAACACCTGGTCCTCCACATAATGCTCGTCGACATCAGAAGTGCCGCCGATGTATTTTTTCTTCATAGAGTCAAGGCTATGCAAAAGACTGATCTAATCACCCAAGCCAATGTAGAACTAAAATGCTTCAACAACTTAATTGAGGTCGTCGTAGGATGAATTAGCCCCCCGCTACTCCAGGTCCAATGGGCTTACAAACCAGCTTCCTGGTCATAAAAAAAATCATAATATATTGGGATTCTGGGCCGCAATTTGCTCCACGCCATGAAGGTCATACCTTGGACCTATCACCAAGTTCTTCATTTCATCATCCCTTGTGGCACATGGGACATGAAAGGGTCCCAAAGATTAGCTCGATCCTGTGAGCATCCTGAATTTGATCTTACAGAAACTGGTCTAACCTTAGCAATCACAACAACTCTCCCTCCTTAACCTGTCGATCGCATACACTAACCCACCCTTCGAACCAACAGTGTATATCGAACTTGACGGTCCTAGTCAAGGAATATTAATCGGCAACTCCTTGACAGACGAAAAAAAACTTTACATTACCACTTTCCTTTGATCCAGCAAAGATGTCTTTGCTGGACATTCCAGGAGTCAACCCTACCCTCGCCTGTCACGCCTCGACCTTATACTCAAGTCTATGGCGGTCAAGCAAAAAAAATGCATCTTATCCCCGAGGATTCGAGTAGCTATCAGCCTCGAGGTTAAAAAAAGTTTAGCTGTAGGATTCATATGCGAAGTCAAATACGTTGATTGGATCTCAAACATCGTCGCTGTACCCAAAAAGAACGGCAATATCCGAATTTGTGTCGACTTCACTGATCTAAACAAACACACACTAAATGATAGATTCCCTCTCCATATCATCTCAGTACTCCTCGATGCCACAGCTGGCCATGAACGCCTCTCAATGATGGATGCGGCCTCTGGTTATAATTAGGTACACCTTCTACCTAAAGATCAACTTAAAACTTCTTTTATTACCGAACAAGGGATCTACTATTTCAACGTAATGCCCTTCGGGCTAAAAAATGTGGGCACAACTTACCAGAACCTCCTTACTATAATGTTCAAACCCTTGCTTGTCAAGTCAATCGAAGTCTACATCGATGACATGTTTTGTAAAAGACTTCACAAAAATACCCATATACAGGACCTAACTTAATTTTTCTCTATCCTTCAATCATGCCAAATAAAATTAAACCCAGACAAATGCCAGTTCGGTGTCTCATCTGGAAAATTCCTTGGCTACCTCATTAGTAAACGAGGTATTAAAATCGATCCCACATGAATTCGAGCTCTTATCGATATGCTCTCTCCACGAACAAAGAAAGATGTTTAGAAGGTAGCAGGGAAAATAATTACCCTGAACCACTTCATTTCCAAATCCTCAGACTGATGCGCTTGGTTATTCTCCCTCTTACGCGAATAAGGCATCTATAAAACCAAGAAGAAAAGCCCTGACATTAATTGGACACCCGAATGCAAACAAGTCTTCCTCGAACTCAAGACTTACCTTGGCCAGCCACCTATCATGAGCACCCTGGTCGAAGGCGAAGTACTTTCCCTTTATTTTGCAGTTACAAATGAGTTTATTAGCTCGGTCCTATTTTGAAGTGAGGTAGGCATCGAGAAATCTGCTTACTTTATTTGTAAAACTTTGATACCATCTGAAACACGATATACCAAACTCGAGAGACTTCTTTTTACCCTCGTCTACACATCACACAAACTTAAAGCCTATTTCCATATGTACCATATCCGTGTAATCACTAGTTACCCCCTTCGAGAATTCCTTGCCAAGAAAGATAAATCCAGACGGGTACAGTAATGGTCCATCTACCATGGTGAGCATGATATCACTTTTGAAAAATAAGTATCCCAAAAAGGTCAGACAGTCCTAAATTTCTTTGCTGACTTCCTCGTAAAAGACACAGATTGGAAAGAATATGAAGACAACATACCCAAAGATCAGCCAGAACATAATAACCCCTGGAACCCTAACACAGGATGACATCTCTTTACAGATGGGTCTGCATGCCCAAACGGTTCTGGGATAGGTATCATACTGGTCACTCCGTCAAATGACCGCATCGAAAAGGCACTCAAACTAAACTTCAAATATACCAACAACGAGGCCAAATACGAAGCTTTGATACATCATCTCAATCTAGCCCTCGAGCTCGTAGTCCCTCATCTAGCCGTTTTCAATTACTCAGAGCTCATCCAAAGACAGTATGCTGACGAAAACAAGACGAATGGTCGTATGGCTGAGTACGCAGTGCTCGTCCACCAATGCATGAATTGTTTCCCTAAGAAATCTTTGATCACCCATTACCCCAAGGCAAAAATAGGCAAGCCAATGCCCTCACCTATATTACGGCAGTGGTTGGACAGTCCAAACCCTGAAAACTTAGTATCGAAGTACTCCAATGTCTAAGTATCGACCAGATAGAAATTAATACCATCAATACAGGGGGTGAGAGTCTCAATCCCGAGGACTAGCGTATACCCTTCCTCGCGTACTTCAACCATTCCACCTTATCTGAGAACCCGAAAGCAAAATGGTCCTTATTATAAAATTGTCGACGGTACACCATTCTTAAGTACAGTCTATACTGTAAATCACCAAACAGAGTATAGCTCAAATGCATATCTCAACATCATGCTGCCACTATCAGTACTAAGCTGCACGAAGGAAATTATGGATCCCACACTACCGGCCGATTTATGGCTCTCCGTGCGATAACATAAGGATTGTTTTGGCCAAACATGAAAAAGCAGGTTGAAGAATATGCGAAGTACTACGACAAATGCCAACGTCATGACCGCGATTTCAAAACCCCATTACAAGACCTCCATTGTAGCCAAATAGCTTGGCTCTTTAAAAGATAGGCCATCAATCTAGTCGGCCCCTTCCCAAAAGCTTCAAGAAGTAGAGAACATATCCTAGTCGCCATTGATTATTTTACTAAATGGGTCAAAGCCGTATCATTATGTAAACTAGAGAAGAAGAGGTTACCAAATTCCTCTGGGAAAATATTATCACATGCTTTGGCGGCCCACATATGATTCGATGCGACAACGGACCACAGTTCGTCGGGAACAAGGTTCGAGCATTCCTCCAAAAATGCAACATCATCCTCTCTTCACCCACACCATATTACCTGCAAGGAAATGGACAAGTCGAAGCCATCAACAAAACTATAGTCGATGGTCTTAAAAAAATATGTCGACAAGAAGAAGGGGTACTGGGTTCAAGAGCTACAACATGTACTTTGAGCTTACCATACCACACCACAAAAGCAATGAGCTGTACTCCATTCTTATTAGCTTATGGCACCGAAGTAGTCTTACCAACTCAGTTTGAGGTCCCAATACTTGACCCCGACCTCCCAGACGAAGATAACGAATTTGAACTCGGATGCAACATGTTATGGATAGATGAAACCCGAGACCGAGTTTTAGCTAACCTCGGGCGTTACAAGATTTCTCTCAAGATATCGTACATTAAGAAGGTACGACCACAAAGTTTCGATAAAAGCGACTTGGTCCTTCGCCGAGTCACCCCCTCCAAGAAACCACACAATGCTGGCAAGCTCGCCAAATCTTGGGAAGGACCATATGTTGTGTATGACAAAATAGACAGAGAATCCTATTACCTTATGACTGAAGATGTAGAACCCCTACCAAACCTAAGGAATATAATGCAACTAGTCATATTTAACAGACCGTGGCTACAATCTATTACCACCGTTGCAACCACTGCTGTAACCACCGTGTAATCCATAAATGAAGTTATTCAACCTTTTGCATTGTATCAGAGCTCCATGAACTTCTTAATTTAGGCAAACCTAAGTATCTAGTCAACCCTTCAACCAAACTGATACTTGGGGGCAACCTCAAAGATTTTCAAAGTTTTGATTTGGGCAAACCCGAGTGGCATGAATGGTAAAAAGACTAAACACTTGGGGGTAACATCGGGGCTGACTACGTATTGCTTCATTCAGAATCAAACCCGTTGATAGATATACCCGGGGGTGACCTCAAAGCTCAATAAACTTATTAATTTTGGCAAACCTAAGTATCCCGTCAACCCTTCGACATGACTGATACTTGGGGGAAACCTCAAAGTTTTTCAAAGTTTCAATTCTGGCAAACCCGAGTGGCATGAATTGTCAAAAGACTGAGTACTCAGGGGAGACATCGGGGCCAACCACGTATTGCTTCGTTCAGGATCAAACCCGCAAATAGAAATATCTGGGGGTGACCTTGAGGCTGAATGCACTCTTCAATTCGGGTAAACCTCGAAACTCCATGGATAAAAATATCCAAGGGTAATTTCAAAAATCTAATCTACCCCACCATTCGATCAAACAAAATATCAGCATACACCAAGTTCAAACAAAATAATAAAGTATCGTTTACACCACCATCACAAAAGATGAGGGGGGGGGGGAGAATTTCTTACAAACACCTTACCAAGTCTTCTACAATACGCATAATACCATACATGACAAACTTACCTTGGCCTTCATTAGAAACATGAATTTCAACAGTACTAGGAGTTTCCTCAACAAGCGTGACTTCCTCGCTCTCCATATTGGCCACTCTGACAGCAGGAATCAACTCCATCCCATCCGCTTCGACCACACCCTCGACACTCGAACTGGGCAGCTCTTCTAAAGGGTAGCGTTCGAAGGTGTCCGGATCATAGCCCAACCTATTTATGAATTGCCTCAAAGAAGAAGTACATTGCACTTCTGGTCAAAGTTTGGCAAGAACCGTACGTGATTTTCTCTCAGCTTTACCTCTAACCCTGCCACCTTCACCTCACATCACTCGACCACAGCCAGGTTCTCCTTGGCTGCATCAGATCAAACTTGAAATATCTCCTACTCTAGTTTAGCGAATTGGGTGTTCAGTGACATGATGGATCCCTTCGCAAGATCCCCCCATCAACTAACTCTTTCAACTTCTCACTAGATGCTTTCTGTGCTTTCTTAAAAGAGATCAGCAAAGCATGCATCTGCATAACAAACACTTCAACCATTTAGAAAATTTATCCATTTAATTATACATTTGTTGGTTAGCAATGACCTTTACCTAGCGCCACATTATCTCTGCCTGACGCCCTGCTTCATCTGGGGTCGAGGCATACAAATACATCATCGACTCGGCCGTAGCTTGAGTAACATCCTCTTGATCGGCCGCAAGTTACCTGGCCTCAGCTGAGTTGGACCCTTCTTCCATCTGATCATGTGACCTCTTTCGAGGCGTCATCCCCATCACCTGAGCACTAGGCCCATCATCTATACTTTTTCCCTTACCCTTTTACGCACGTTGCACTCCCTCTTGGGAACTCGAGCCTCACTCCCTTTCCTCAACTGTCGTCGCTGCTGTAAACCTACAACGTATCCTCGGTGCGAAGTTAGACTTCGGCCTTGCTAAAGTGTTGTAATCCATCTCACTTACCGCTTTGGGAGAGGCAAACTTTTTTCTCCTCTTCGAAGGTCCAGCTACGGTTGAAGGTCCTTTGAGCAGCGTATCAATTTCTTCCACCTCTTCCTCAATATCTTCCACCTTTGAAAGACTTTGTTTATTCGCTCTTCACTCTGGTCGATTAGATTGTCGATGTAATAATGAGGGTTTTTCTGTACTCTGGTCACGGGATTTGCAATAAATACATATGAAAATTCAAGCAATGTTCGAAGCAAAGTAATACAAGATTCTCGAACATACACTTTCTCACATTGAACAACCCTTATCCATCACTAAGTTTTGCACTAGGCCAAAAAGAGTAACAAACAACGGGGAAGGTTAGTCGCTATTTTGTTAAAGCGACATCCATTTTAGTCAAAAAAAGCATCGTTCTTTTTGCTATAGTTTTATGTTATCGGCTTGAAAAGTGTCATAAATTAACGACTGAGGGGCAGGTCGAAATATCCGTTGTATTTTCTAAAATTTATGACCCTTTTAACAGTTGTTTTTTTGCTTGCAATAGAATGACACAATTCTTAGTCACAACAACCGGCGTATTTCATACTCTTTACGACTATAAAATTCGTTGCTCTATGCGTCTCTAACTTAAGCATCAAAAATAATAATCGTAGTAGCCAATTTTTGAAATATCTAGTAACACATTTATAAGTTGTTTTATACATCGTAAAAAATACATCACAAATAACAGTCACAACATCAGTCATAATAATTATATTTTAAGGCATGGCTATTAGTCATTTTATATGTCGCAAATATAAACGTCCCATTTTTTGTTACATTAACAACCATTTTGTTTTAATATACAACAATCATATCAATTGGGTCATAATCACAATAGTTGTTATAAATTTCATTAACTAGAAGCAATTAATGTAAAAAATAACATATTTCAATAACAAGAACAAGTTTTATTATAAATTAGCAAGAACAAGAATAATGTCAAACTTTATTTCAAGAAACAATAAAATAAAAAGAGGTTGTTCACCCGAAACAGGTAAGACTCTTATACCATACAACAGTTTCACCCTAAGAGATGTCACCTAGAGTACCTCCTTCCATAAATAATTGCACATCATCGCGAATAACCTTATCTACTATGACACGATAAAACCCCTCAAGAGCCACCCCAGATAACTGAATACTTCCGTAAGCAACTGTTCCGTCATACATATCATATCCTTCATAGTACAGTTTCTACCCCTTACTTCATCAGGTGACAGTGAATCTCTTGTTGCCTACAAAAGAATAAAAAGTAATCGTGAGTGCATAGTAGAAGAACATTTTAAACAAATAATAAGTTGTCTCAACAACATTGGAACTCATAAGGCTAGATTGAATATTTTAAGAACCATAATTTATCATTAAAGGAAGTATAGCATTGAACGACCATAATTTATCATCTTAGGGCACATGTTTTCTTGTAGGGCTGGGCTCATCTTTAGGGCACCTGCTTTCTTTTAGGGTGAGGTAAAAGACGAATCCCCAGGCATTTTTTTTGAAGCACTTCAGAGAAGACTGCCCATGGCTAGCAGAACATAAGAAGATCATAACAGCTAGGAAGAGATGCTAGCCTAAGGTCCTCCTTTAAAAGAAGGCGATTCGGGATGAAGAAGCTAGGAAGGTAAAAAGCACTCTGGATTTGGGGAATCTTAATGTGCGGGCAACTGGCAGTCACCATTCTTCTTCTACTCTTCAGGATGAACTTAATATGCTGCAAGAACAAAATGAAAGTATGCTTAAAAAGCTTCGACTTGCAGAGGACATGTTTGAGGAAGCAGAGGCCAGAGCTAGGCAACTGGAAAAACAGGTTGCTTCACTTGGAGAAGGTGTATCCTTGGAAGGCCATTTATTAAGCAGGAAAGAAACAGTACTTCATCAAAGGGAGGCAGCTTTGAAAGTTACAGCTCAAGCACATGTTAAAAGTGAAGAGGTTACATCCCTTCGGTTTGAAGCGGAGACTGCCAGGGATGAGGCAACATCTGCCATGGAGCAGTTCCATGAAGCTGAATCTGAAGTTAAATCTCTTCGATCAATGACATAGAGAATGATATTAACAAAGGAAGAAATGGAGGAGGTCATTCTCAAGAGGTGCTGGCTATCACGATATTGGAATTTATGTGTTCAACATGATATTCATCCAGAGTTTGCTGGACAAAAATATGAGTTCTGGTCATCCTTAGCTCCACTTCCTCTTGAAGTTGTTTTGTCTGCCGGGCAGAAAGCTAAAGAGGAAAACACAGTAGATAAAGCCGATCCTGATGAAAGGGACAGATTTCCACGTGACATGAATAATCTTTCTGGTGAGGGGAACATTGAGAGCATGCTCTTAGTAGAAAAAGGCATGCGTGAACTAGCTTTACTGAAGGTGGAAGATGCTGTAATATTTGCAATGGCTCAACACCGACGACCTAATTTACTAAAGTCTGGTCAACCTGTCTCAGATGACTTAAAAATACCTACCGAGAGTCAGAATCTTCTAGAGGCATTTGAACTTAACCAAGAAGAGTACGAAGATGTGCTCTTCAAACAGGCTTGACTTAGATATTTCTGAAGAAGAGCAAAAACCCATGGACTGGAGCCTGATATTGTCGATGAGCGCCTGCAGTTTTGGATCAATCTTAGCACTAGATCACCCACCTCACATGATGCAGTTGATGTTGAGGAGGCCTGATGGAACTAAAGAAGTTAGGAATTGAAAACCAACTGTGGCGGGCATCTCACAAATGGACTGAAATAGACTCCATGTATGCTAGAATACAACCAGACTCCTACTTCTTCTGATGGTTTGCATCAAAAATTTTATATAGTTTTTTTTTCCATTATTAGTACCCTTATTCAGAATTCCTCGTTGCCTTGCCCGATCAATTTGATTAGTTTATTGCTTCACTGTAAAAATGTATATTAACTATATCAAGCTTTGTGTAGGCTTCCAAAAAAAAAAAAAAAAATATTATAAGTACTCATAATTGTTTCTTTACTAGACCGAGTTATTCCTTAAGATCCGTTGACAGCCAAAGGATGGAGCCCATCCAAGAAGATCATTTTGCATCCGATCGTGATGCAGCAGAAGTTGGAGAGAGCATGACCACCTTGACTGAGGGAAATCAAGTTCTTAAAGATACTACCATCCATAAATCTAAAAGCAAACAGATTGATGATAATCCTTCCAATCTGTGTACATGGTATATGGTATATGTGCTGCATTATCTGGGGTTCCATTGCTTGAGATCAGACATGGCCCCCTGAATATAGGAATTTGGCTTTTAGATGTGCCAAATCTCTCTTAGTAGAAGTTGTTTAGTTTCGCCTTGTGGCTTACTGTACATATGAAAATTTCAATGTTGCTTTGAAAGTAGCTTGTTTCTGAGCAATTTTGTGAGTTTCAGTTGTTATAGAAGGAACAAAGTAAATTGCAGACTTGTAAGAGAGGTGGTTGATTTCTATTGTAATTTAAGAATTTTATCACATCTTTTGAGCAAGACCCTTTTGATTTTGCCTTTAACTATGCTGTCTTTTTTAACAGTGAGCTGGCGTCTTGCAGTCTTTATTCCAATCCAGTACAACAGGGTTGTAGTTGTCTCCCATGTAGTGATTATTGCACTAGGAGGAAGTCCCCCATGGCAGATTCTTCCCATGATAAAGCATAGTCAAGTATGCATTAATTCTCTCTTAATAAACTGGTGCCAAGGGACTTAGGAGGGTATATGCTAGTGAAAAGAAAGAAATTCTGTGAAAGAAAAGGAGGGTGTCATGTGGTGATGGCAGCTCATATTGAATTATGTTTAGAGGAGTGGGCTCTTCTCCCCTGTCTAGTACATTGTATGTCTCGAGTGGGCTCTTCTAGCTTAGTACGTTTTATCTCTCCCAGTATAAGGCGACAGATCTTGTATATGAAATAAGAGACCTCTTCTTCATCATTGCTGCCAATATGGGTAGTGCAGTGGGCCAACCTAAGATATTAGACAGATATTTTTGATGCCAGAAACCAAGTTTTAGTAATATATAGCTATCTTTGCACAATGATATTCTCATATCAGGCCTATAAACCATGGGTGACCTGAAGCATTTGGTTATAGTTAAGTTTAAGGCAGGAGTTGTGGTGGACGATATGTTGGATGGTATGAAGAAGCTGGCATTGGAGATTGATGTTGTCTAGTCCTTTGAATGGTAATCCTTTTTCTCTTATCAATAAAACACAGATTATGACCCCTCGAGTGGGAATTACAGGGAAATTTATTTGTAGTGGTCTTTAAATCTCCATTTTCTGTGTTTTCCTCTTGTTTCCAATTTCTTCGATTCGTCTTCAGTTAATGCTTGTAAACTGAAGAGAAAAATTAGTAAAGGAAAGGAGAAAAGAAGGAACATGTGGAGAAGATGGGTGCATCTGAACACTGGATCATCATGCCTTCTTAGCAACCAAGGTTGGGAGATATGTGGGTGTGCTGTAATACTTATTGGCTGCATTTAGAGAGGCACCACTGGGTAACCTTTTCGGAACCTCTTAGTGGGGCAAAGTATTGAGGTATTTCATATTTAAGTTTTCATACAGATGGCCACTATCTAAGAGGCTTTTAAAGCTTTTTGGATCTAATAAAGATTGCCTATCTGCGTGCAAGAGGTTTGGAATCTAACAAAAAGGCGGAGAGGCTCAGTGGAAGAGAAGGGGTTGTGCCGAAGGTTATTTTAATCTAGGTTAATCCCATAAAATTTGAACAACAACCCAATTAATTTGGGTCTAGTTCCTTCGAACTTTTGACTATAAAAAGCCCAAATACCCCGAATTTAATTTACACATAATGGGTGGATATTTTCTTTCTTATAAAGTTCATGGTGGATTTAGATCTCGAACCTCTTATTACGTGAAGGCCAGCCGGTAGGGCTGGCAAACCAGTTTGTTGAATGTCTTATTTTTCTTGTTCAGTAAAATCCAAATTCTACTAAACAATAAATTAGTATAAGTAGTATAAATAAGTATAAGAGAAAGAAAGAAGACCGGAGAGAGAGAGACATTGCTTGGGGAAGCATGGTGCATATTTATTTCATGCCGACCCTCGCATGATTCAAATGCTCCAATCGTTTCTTCAAGTCTTCTACGTTTACTAGCTTCCACCTCTAGCTTTTCTTCAAATTCTTGTCGCACTAAAATGACCTCATCTACAAACTGGTTGTTCTTGGATTTTTCCCGTTCAATGACCTTCATCAAAGGTGCTGTAACTCAAACACTTGTCTTATATATATGACCACTAAAACCTCTCACATGACCATTTCCATCTTCTCCATATTCCTTTTAGACACGAAAACAAAATTTGATAAGATCAGAATTAAAGTCAGACATATCACAAACACCTAGAATATTAAATTATTTACAAAATAGATACGCATAGAATGACTTATATACCAAGTGTAAATAAACAAGTTAACAAGTGTTTCATATAGGTTCTAAAGTTCATGGATTGGAGTTGTCTCTAACTTTTATCTTCTCCATGGGGTTCAGTCCCCCGCTTACCTTTCAAAAGTAACTTATAGAGTATTATGATGTATTAACATGACTTACCAATGCAATTGGATCATGGTCCAAATCCTTCTCCATGATTTCTGGTTCATTTTCAATAAGTCAATTAATTCGTGCCTGCAAAATAAAACCACTAAGTACACCATCATACAAATTGTTTAGGCTATCAAGTTTTTAACATTCTATCTTTCATTTGCTCAGGGAAAGTATCATCCTGCTTTGTATGACAAGCAAGAAAAAGTTCAGTCCTCTTCACAGAACCCTTAGGCCTACCTCTTTCCTGTAAAATAATTAACAAAGTTTATGAGTATGTTAAATAAACTTAAAACCGACAAGATATAGTGCACCTAATATGTATAAGACTATGTTTCATGCTAAGGCACCCAAATCCAATATATAAGGAACCCAAAGACAAAATCAAAATTTTAGAGTTGTTAATGATAACATTAAGTCGCTATTTTTTTCTTTTCTTTTAAAACCTCATAAAGAGGAGAGTTTATTGATGATAGCTGAAAGGTACAAGGGAAGGATGTGGCTGATCGTTATATAATTAAGTTCTAAACATTTCTAGTGATTTAGACAAACATTTGGGTATGTGTTTTCGACCCTAATGAATCATTGTTTGTGCCAAAACATGCTCAGTCATGAAAGCATAGCTTGGGAAATTCAATGGTGAGTAATTGTTAAACGAATATTTACTAGATACCAAATGGAGCCTTAATGTGCTGATGAGAAAATAGTACCTAAAAGCTAATGATTTCCTCGGCGTTTAAAACTAAAAGTAGTTCTACATGGATTCATTTAACAGTTTGATGTTTTTGTTTTGTTTTTTTTCTTTTCGTTCAACTACGGTTCAGGCAAGCTTCAGACTAGGCAAGTTAGCTTCCCTTCTTGTTGCATACAATCAAAAACTGGAAAGTGATTTATTGGTTGAAATAGGTGTTCCAAACACCAAGGTATTTTTCTGGCCCTTCCAGTAATACTGTTTCTAGATTAGGGTGGTAATTTCGGCAGCCCCCCAAAGCACTTCCCACGCCTACTCAGGATCCACATACATGGAGTACTGTGGAGATTATCACCCTAATAGAAAAAGTGCCTATAAGTCTTATACTCAGAAATTATGGTGGCTTACGTCCTAACTTCCTTAAGCATTTTTTTTCCTAAGAAGGAGGTCCTAAGTACAACAGTGGAGAAGGAGTCCTAAGTATTATCAAAAGGACTTTGGTCTTGTGTGCTTCAAATATTGGAGCTTTTAGCCATTTTTGCTAATAGCTGTTAGATTTCACATATATAAGCAGGGGAGGAGCCGCGAGACAGAACATGATGACAACAATGTCATTTTAGATAACATGCCCACTTTACACAATCTAGGGGCCATATGGATGACGGATTAATAAGACCAAGATATACATGACCCAAGGGTTATTTCAAAATATACAGAACTTACGATACCATCTCTGCGTGTAATGTTTTTATGCACTACTTTCATCTCTTTAAAATGAAGGTCAAGCCACTGCAGAAGATTTCAAAAGCATCTAACCAACTTATGGGCCAACTCCCATTCATTTTATTATAGAGAACTTAGTTCAAACTTACTTACCAGCATGAAGTTGAAGGGCAGCAGAAACACGACATATAGAAGGAACAGCTGACGGATCCCTAGCCCCAGCCCTAGCAGTGAATAGAGCAGCATTCC
Source organism: Kingdonia uniflora (assembly GCA_014058105.1). NCBI lineage: Eukaryota > Viridiplantae > Streptophyta > Magnoliopsida > Ranunculales > Circaeasteraceae > Kingdonia > Kingdonia uniflora. Next base: position 3,307,308 of record JACGCM010002784.1, read on the forward strand.
TTTCTGCAGTTCCAAGTGCTTCTGTTCCCGTAGATCCATTAGCGCCCATGTTTTCCAAAAGGCCTGGATAGGAAGAAGAAGACCATTAGGATCTATGAAGTCTCGCTAAAATATCCCGCACAACATCATAACCGCAATGAACTTAAATAAAGGTATCACAAGATCAAAATAAATAAAAATTGATTTCCATTTTATTCAGCTACACAATAATACATTATAAGTCTACATCATCGATGATCCTTCATGCATTATAAGCTATAACAGATTCTGGAATGAGTTTTTACAAGTTAAGCAAATAGGAGTATGCTGCTAATGAGCCTCACATACAAAAATTTGTATGCCAACATTGACATGTTTTGAAGGTCATATATTGCCTCAAAATATCTAAGTTACATGCTCAAAGTAAAAAATCTAAGACTGCAAATACACCTAGATTGATTAATAATGCTATTACACAAACTTCTATTAATAGCTTCAATACTAATCTGTGAAGTTGATGGAAGCATGCAAAGGCTATTGTCCGGACTGCGGTAGAAGGCAGATACTTCTTTCTCTTTTAGATCCTTTGCATTGTTTGATAAATCGGCTACAACTTTGCATGCAGGTATAACGGTGCTTGAGGCATACTCCCGTGTAGCTAAAGGCTGCTGATCCCAGAAGGCAGCAGCATCCTATAAGTACAAGAAAGATCAACACCGATTTCCTGATGACGGTAAGATAAATAAAGGCCTAGAAGTCGGAAACTGATGTGGCATAGGGCTAAACATTACAAAAGAATAAATAATAAAATAAACTATGATGAGAGATATAAATACATGAAAGTAAGTGTAACAATAACATTAACATATCCTCACAAGATAAGATTATTGTCAAGTGTCAGCCCCTATAGGCACATGAAAGATCAACAATTATTTTTTGATGATGATATTAGAAAAAAACTGCTCCTAGCAGTACCAAATTGTCGTAACATACACCAATACAACATAAAATACTAAAGAGATCAATAAACAAACTATAATGATTAGAATAATGCAAGTACAAGTTTAAGAGTGTAATTTATAGATACCACGATCACTAGCCTAACGAAAATAGACCCATTGCCCAACTACACAAGGCACTGAACGAGCAAACAACAAAAATTATGCCAGTACCACGAGGTGAGGTCAAGCAGGATCTATTATGCTCCTGGGGCTATAACCATGATGCATCTACAACACTCGTCTAAATACTTTAATGGCATCTATAACGTGGTGATAGCTAGACTAGACCAAAGTTGCCCCACCTTACCAAGTAAAACCATAAAATACTTTCATGGCATGAAATTATTTGGACACACGTAAACATGATACATTATCTTAGCATTTTAGGCCGTGTGGACATGTTCGAACCCAGATCTGGAGATATTTCCAATGAAGTCCTAAAATAAGTAGATTCTAGGAGGGAGAGGAGAGGGAGCGTGCTGCTGCGTGTGTAAAGAATGTGCTGGAACTAATTCAGCGGAAGCAATAAATTGAAGGCGTAAAAGTAAAATAACTAAAACTCAAGAAAATAGAATTTTTTTATTCTCTCAATAATAATCTACTAACAATAGAGGAGCATTGCTAGAGGAGAATAAAGAAACCTAGTCTTGGTCTACTTACTAAGTTCGCGGGATTCCAAACTCTGCTAAACATAAGATATGAAGAATCTACATTAAAACGGAAGCGCACTAAAAGTCTAAAACACAATTGGATTCATTAGAAATTAAATAATCATAAATAAAAATAAAAATAAAAATAAAAACATGCAAGGAGAGGATTATCTTTGTGTGACCGATGAGAGAAATAGAGAGCTATGTCAACTACAACAACAAGATTCAGTCACTCACAACTGTATCACTAAATAAATTATTTTCTATAACAGCAAAAGCATACAACTGGTGGTGACTTGTACACTTTCTCATGGAAGGCCCATGGAGGGATGCATTTTTAACATCAAGCAGGTAGACAATTCAAGATTTATTGGCTGCAAGAGGTTGTACAATGTGAGCTCTTGCTACAAAAGAAAAAGTCTCAAGAATCACAATAATAAAATATTCTAATCTATAAATAACCTTTTGGGAAATCGGCCAGCTTCTCAACATGAAATCTGCCCCAATTTCAATTCCAGAAGGGGAAGCTTGTGTAGAGTATAAAAAAGAGAAACCTGTGATTGGAGAAGATGGGAGAGAGGGCCATTAATAAAGCTGCAAGGTTTATTTCCTTCGTGTCAAATATATCTATAATGTCAAAATTTGCAACTAAGTACACAGTACACAGTTACAAGCCCAATAAACCTTTAAGCAACATAGTTATAAGCCCAATAACAAACTACATGGCAGAGTTACAATCAATTATATAATATAGCAGTTAAAAGAGGTTGTCAAAGACTATGGGTTATTTCATATTCTAAGTCAGCCATTAAGATATTTATAGCTAAAATTCTCAATCTTCTACAACATTCTCCTCAATCTTATAAAAATTATTCGTTCAAGAGCATTGCAGCCCCCAACCAAATAATACAACCGTTTTACACTATCCTATTTAGCTCTTAACGCTTTTATACCAAAATACTAATACTAATAAAATAGTTACCCATATGTAGAATCACAACAACCATGTAACAAAACTCATTGTAATTTGAAATTATCAGTAATATTAAAAGATAAACCCTATAAATCTTACCTCTTGCAACGAAAACGACGAGCTTTATATAGTAAGAGAAGGGTTCTGCAGAAAATCAGAAATCTGCAACAACAAGAATATGATAAAGATATCAGACATTAAAAAGATGAATAAGAAACCTTATTGCAACAAATCCCTAAAATACAATACTGATCTCCATCTTCTCCATGAAGAACCAAAAAATAGAGTGAAGATACTAAAATCGGTGTTCAGAGTGTTTGGAGAATTAAAATTCAATTGGAAATCAGAGAGCTTAAACCCTTAACAGAAATTGTATTGTAGCGTAGTTGTTGGAGAGGCAAAATCGATCGGAATTAGGGCTTTGTAAGTGCTGGATTTATGCGGGGGAATTGGTTTTTAATAAGTCGATACAGATATTAGGGAATTTAGCTAGAGATTTCCAAATTTTAAGCTCTTGTTGGAGTTGACTATACGAGAAAGAGATAGAGAGAGGGCGTTGGCTTGGAAAATTTGGAGAATTTGGCTCTTATTGGAGTCGACAGTCAAAGAAAGAGAGAGAGAGGGCGTTGGCGGGTAGTTTAAAATTTTTGAGGAATTTGGACGGGCTCTTTTATTTTATTTTTTAGAAAGAATGATTATAGTAGTTTTCGATTAATTAATCAAAATGACTAGGTAAGCCGTCTAAATTGGATTAGTTGTCCATCTAAGTACACAATCACATATTTTATGACTTAAATAAGAGAGAAAAAATAAAAAATAACGGTGGTAATAAGATTGCGACTGTTAAAGGATGTCAAAATTTTCCCATATACCTGCCCCGTCGTAATTGCATCTCCAAAAGTGTCAATATTTACTCTTTTTGGCCTAGTATTGTCCCACCCATGACCAGTAAAGCAGAGGTCAAACAACCAAGGCTTCTCCGGATTACATTGAATGTGGTACGTTCCCACCTTCCAAGTCCCCTTCCTCGAGTAGAACGATACCACGTTGACCCACTCGTTTACATGCCACCCTTCGCATACCAGATCTCTATTCAAGCCCTCGATAACCCTCATCATTTCATAGAAGTTCTCATTCATCCAGCTTAGCGCAATATCCCAAAAATTTAGCACATCCTTCATCAACCGTCGAAGGGGCACCTGCATTCCAAATCGAATTTGCCCCCCGAAAGCCATCATCCCTTCATTGAGTACGTCCATAAAATAAAACTCCAACCCACATGGTACCAGAATAATACCTTTCCCCACTAGATCATGTTTTAACATGAATCACCAAGCCTAGCTTGCTCATGCGGCGAGATATCTCCCACAAACGAGCCCTCGTCGCCTGTCCCTTCACTACTTCCCTCACTCTCGTCCTCCTTCCTCTATCTCCATCCTCCCCTACATTCCCCACACGGCCAACCTCAACCTCCTCCTCCTCTTCGTAACTCATCCTAACTAACCATGCTCTCCGTTAACTTTGCCTCACCGAACTAACGTTGGGCACCATTACTGCTAGAGGTACGTCAGTCGCGATATGCAACTCATCGACATCACTATCTCCATCTCGTCAACCAGATATGCCCGGTTCACTTGTAATGTCATCATCCTCATCTATCAACCTCATCCTCGAAGCCTAGCGGGTATACATTATACCCTGTAGAAAAAGAGGGAAGCAATTAGCTCGAGATATTCGAGTTTAAAATCTTCGAGTTCACTTATTATTACCAACTGCCCCACTATCACTCATCATCGGACATACTATAATTTGAATATACTACTCCCAGTTGACCACCGACTACTCTACTCCCATACCTACCACCATCTTGAGGTCTCACCTCGAGGGATCTCTCAGTCCGATCTCTCAACCCCTACCCTCCCCATCACATCTACACCATTAATGGTACAGCAAGTATTACTCCTAACATAAAGAATGAGAAGAGAGACACAACACAAACAATCAAATGACCTACCTATACCAGTGGAGTTTACCACACTAATGGGGTATCAAACAAAAATGGCATCCAAATCACAGCAACAATGGTATTCTCCTTCCCCTCCTAAGAAAAATAATGGTTGGTTTTGTTTTGTTTTTCTGATTGCTTGATGCTTGCACCAACTCTCTCTCTTTCCATTTAAATATAGCCCCCAAAACCGCATCGGTTTCCTTAAACTTCAATCATAACCACTACCCCTACTACCTCTCCCACTTCCCTCCACATTTTCAAGTAGCCATGTGTTTTTACCAAAATAATGCAAGCGTGTGGCAGCCATATATTTACCAGTTTTGAATTTCCCTTTACCTTTTGAACCTTCAAATCCTCTCTTTAATTTTAAATATCGCCAATTTAATATTCTTCCACCAATCTTCGACTGCCCATAACCTTTAACGACAAACCTCTAACAACCCATCATATCATGCCCTTCCTTGCACGTAGAATTCACCTAATATACCATGTGGCATAAAAATCATCCTTATACCTAACATGTCATAATTACTATCTGCGTAGCACACTGTTCAAGGCTATAGCGGCTGTCAGGACCTTGCAGATGAAATAAAATAAGCAATGTCCCTACATAAGGACGAACTAAAAATGGCCCTCTACCAATTCATTTAAACCTCTTCTCTGATCTCTCGAACCATCTTGCTACTATCGACCTAATCAATATCCTTGAGCATTTTTAACCCTCGACTGTGGTACCATAGAATTTAATCTTCGTCACATTCTTCGACGAAGAACTATCATATTTGAGGTCTATCCAGCATTTTCACATTGAACATAATTTTTTTTCTTTGAGTCCTTCTGACCGTGCCTATATTATCATCGGGCACATTCTTTTTCCCTACGAGTACTTTCAAAAATACTATATAAATAAAAAAAAGCGTGAAGTACTACTTTTTTCATTTCATTCAAAAAGAGAGAGAGAGAACGAAAATAGAACAGCAATAACAACATCTAATATCCCTACCCACAACTATAAAAGAATCCCTCACCACCCTACCTAATCACAAGACACTTCTTCCAGTACCACAAACACCTCTCGCCACCATTTCGGCCTCTACCAGTCGTCGCGCCAACTGCCTAAGTGCGAAGGAGCATTCTGTCATGCTCATAAGGTGTTGATGGAACATCGTTCACCAGAAGGTGAATGACTCGGCTTCCTACCGCTCCCTATCAGTTAATTCTTCCCAGTGCAGGTCCATCAAGTCCAGCAATGACGATCCCATGTCCCAGCACCTAAAGTATATTTGCCATAAATCGACGTACTTGACCTCTACAAGTGCCCCCTTGTCTTCCATCCTTTGCTGATAACAAGTTTTCCTGGTGTTTCTACTACAGAACTAATCAAGGAAGAAGGTAAACAAAATTTACAACGAACCCACCCCTCAAACCCCTATTTATACCATGTTTAAAGGAGGATTAATACGCCCTTAATCAACATAATCAGCATCAAATCCTTTGGAACTCGGCATATTAACACCAGTCAACCATACAACTTCCCATACATGATAATTTTTCTCAGTACGCACCCACTATAATAATTTTTGAGGCCCCAACTGAGAGAGGGTGAATATAGTAGCATACTTGAAACCTTCCAAGTCTAATCGAATACTCGAAGGCTACATCAAAGCCTACCAAAGATTCAAAGCACAGAGAACCCACTAGATAACCAAAGTCATCTGGTCTACCCGAAGCCTTCCAAGACTAACCAAACACTCGAAGGCCATATTAGAGCCAACAAAAGACTCGGAGCTTACCGCAAGATTCCAAGCCAAAGGCATTCGTGGATTAGATAGAACCTCACACATGTTTCAAGATGACTTCGACCATATTAGTGTATGGTTGAAGGCAGACAAACCTGGCAGACCGCTCACCAAACAATTTAGCAAAACAAGCTGTCAGATAGCTATAGTGGCAGAACTGAACTTCAGTATAGGATAACTACCTCAAAAGGATATATACGCAATATGACCTCTCTTTGGTGACTCATCCTTTCCAATCTCCTATATATAGTGGAGGGAAACCATCATAAAGGGGTTAGACAAACTCAGCTCAAACCTTCCCATAAGATTAGAAACCTTCGAGCATACTCGAGCTCCGACCAATCCGAACTATAATCTTGTATATATATATATATATAGAGGTCACGGTGAATCTTATTTCTTGGACTCCATGAAAGTGCGTCTACATAGTATAACCTTATATTGCTAGTCGACTTACGTAGAATAACCACAGTCCCACTGTGTATGGGCACAAACTCCCCTCTACGAGATTACGTTCCTACAAATAGGAAAATTGGCAAATACATTGAATGAGAGACTACCAGGTAAGCTACCTAGCCAACCTGTATATAATTTGAAAAGACCATCGGGGTTTGATTCTATCTTAATCGCTAAATAGCTTAATATCATTGCCACCCTTCAAAGTTGTAGACAAATTGATAATCGAGTTAAAATGCCTAGGGTAAAAGCCAAAACTAGTTGCTATTAAGGATGAGGTGGGTATGAGTAAACCAGTTGTAATAAGCATCTATTTATGAACCTTCTAAAAAAATATAAAGAGCTATCTACCTCCTCAGTTTCCGTAGCAAAGGCATATTTTATGCCAAAAGTGTCTTATCCACAATGCCTTCTTTTGGCCAAAAAAGGATTCAATTTGATAAGATATTGGATATATTTAAGTAAGTTCATATAAATATTCTACTACTCAATGTCATCATGCCTAATCCTACATATGCCAAATTTCTTAAGGATGTGCGTATTATGAAAAGGAAAATCAATGTGCACAAGAAAGTCTTCTTGACTGAAACATTAGCCGCTCTAAAGCTTCGAGATCCTTGAAGACCTACCATCCCTTGTAAAATTAGAGATCATAAAGTGGATAGGGCATTACCCGACTTGGGGGATAGTGTGAATGCCTTACCTGACTTGGTCTATCAGGAAATAGGACTTGAAGAACTCGAACCTACCCAAATAATACTTCAATTGGCTGACAGGTTAATGAAATAACCACGTGGTATCCTTGAGGATATTCTTATTAATGTAGATACTCTTATTTTACTTGTAAATTTTACTATTTTGGATACTGAAGATTTTATAAATCCTAGCCGTGTGATCCCCGTTATATTGGGTTGCCCTTTCCTCGCGACTACTCATGCCATTATTAATTGCTTTAATAGGGTCTTACAACTATCAATGGGAGACATGAGGATCAAACTTAATATTTTTAGCAATAATTCTCAAGTCCTTGATTTTGATGACATGGTTGAGGTCAATAAGATACGACTGCTGAAGAGCTTAATGCTCTACTTGACTCAACACCTATTTTTAACTAGTCAAAATAGAGACCTAATATTAAACAAGTCAAATATTTGAACGCTTAGCCAGAAAGACTCATTATTGCTTTTTAACAGCTATTCTAGATATAATCAGGTCCTCATTACCCCTGAAGATCAAGAGAAGACCACTTTTACGTGTCCCTATGGAACTTTTTCTTATCGACGTATGATATTTGGGTTGTGCAATACACCCGCTATATTCCCAACCCTTGTGCAATTTACATACAAAGGACACTGATTTCAACTTTAATAATGCATGTTTAGGCACTTTTAAGAATCTCAAACTTCTATTAACTTCAGCCTCTATTATCCAACCTTCCAATTGGGCAGTTTTAGGGTAAAGAGTTGATAATAAACCTCATGTTGTTTACTATGCTAGTCGCACGCTCAATAATGCGCAGTTAAATTATTCAACCTGGGAGAAGGAATTATTAGCTATTGTGTATGGCTTGGGATAAATTTCGTTCATACCTTGCTGGATCCAAAATCATTGTTTACTCCAACTACGCGGCCTTATAGTATTTATTATCTAAAAACGTCACTAAGCCTCGGTTAATTTGATTAATTCTTTTTTTTATAGGAATTTGATATCAAAATTTCAGATAAGAAAGGTGTTGAAAACATTGTTGCGGACCATCTATCTCAAATTCTCACTAAAGTTGTTGAAGATTTTCTCCCTATCTTTGAGACATTTATTAACGAGCAGCTCATTGTTGTCTCACTACTACCTTGGTACGTCGATATTGTCAATAATCTTTCTGCAGAATGATTACCTTGCCATTGATCAAAGAAAGATAAAACCAAATTCTTGCACTAGGTTAGACATTTAAGTTGGGACGATCTGTATCTGTATAAGTTTTGTTCAGACCAAGTGATCAGAAGATGCATCCCAAATGATAAGTTTCATTGTGTACTCACATTTTCCCATACCTTAGCTTCTGGAAGACATTTTGGTTCCAAGAAAGCCGTTGTAAAAGTCCTCTAATCTAGTATTTTTTGGCTTACCATTTTTGGTGATGCATATACATTTTGTTCCGAATGTGATAGATGCTAGATGAACGGGAATATTTCTCATCAAAACATGATGCCCTTGAACAACATCCTTATCACTGAACAATTCGATGTTTGGGGCATTGACTTTATAGACCCATTTCATTCTTCTCGCGGATACCTTTACATTCTCGTTGTGATAGATTCTATTTCCAAATGGGTTGAGGCGGTGCCATGTCAAATAAATGACCATAAGCCCATGGTAAAATATTTAAAGAATATTTTTAATCATTTTGCCACCCCTCGGGCAATAATAAGTGCTGGTGGTAAACATTTTTACAGCCGTATCTTTCAAACTCTTTTAAAAAATTAATCCTTCACTCATAAAGTTGCCACACCTTACCATCCACAAACAAGTGGCCAAGTCAAAGTTTCTAATCGGGAGATCAAAAGAATTTTAGAAAAAATTGTTCGAACCGATCGTAAAGATTTATCTGATCGTCGTGATGATGCTCTTAGGGCATATCAGACAGCTTATAAAACCCTGATTGATATGTTACCCTATAGACTCGTCTTCGGGAAGGCTTGTCATTTACAAGTAGAATTGGAACACAAGACTCTCTGAGCTATAAAGCGCTTTAACTTTTAAATTGATAAATTTGAAGCACATAAAAAACTTCAACTTTTTGAACTTGACAAATTTTGTCGCAAGACTTATGAAATTTTTTAAATTTCCAAGGGGAAAACAAAAGGTTTTCATAATAAGTTGATTATTCGTAAAACTTTTGAGTATAATCAGAATGTCTTATTCCACAATTTACAGCTACATTTATATCCTAGAAACTTACGTTATCGTTGGTACAACCCTTTCATAGCTAATACTATTTATCCTCATACAGCCGTGGTGGTAGAGGATCCTAAAGCCGATAATACTTTTAAGGTCAACGGGCAACATTTAAAACCGTATTTAAAATCATTTACTTTCGATGAAGTGACAATTTTTTTAGTTAACCTATATTATTAGAATTTATCATGTGTACCTCAAATATGCCTTATTGTTATATTTGTTGGATAATAATAAATACACTTATTTTTAATCAAGAAAAAATATAATTGAGAGAAGAGTAGGGATACATTTATTGATTGAATAGTATCTCTTTGTATCTTCAGAGTTTCTGTAGTTACATAATACAAAGGATAACCCAATATGAGGTTATCTATCTTTACTCAAACTTTCTCCATAAACCACAAAGGCCTATGAGCTTGTTAGGATTCCAGTAGGGACACCCCAGCCCAGTTGGGACCCACTTTGGGCTGGCCCCAACTCCTAATACTCCCCCTTGGGGTGTTCCATACCTGGATGACCTGCCTCATCAAAAATTTGCTTAGCAAAACCCCCTTGAGCAAAAAGTTGTGCAAGGAAATAGTACAATCCTATTCCCCATGTGGGTTGTGAACGCGTATACATTACCTCATCAAAACCTCTAGTCTATAAAGCCTCATAGGATAAAAACTGTACTATCAGGAAAAAGAGTACACCATGCATGTCTACGTCAGGTTGGGACTACTCCCCCTAAGGTTGATCTCCCCCGAGATCTATCTCCCTGAGATATTGATAAATAAGACTTCTGCATGCCGATTATGTGTACCAGTTTCTTGAACGTAAGTGGTGGAAGAATCTTCGTGAATAGATTTGTAAAGTTATCTTTTGAAATATCTTGAATATCGCCAATCTCATTCGCCTTTTGTAATTTATAATGATGGAATGGCTTCTATGAAATGTGCTCCATTCTGTCGCCGTTGATAAAATCGTTGTTGACTTGAATGATACAAGACAAGTTATCTTTATACATAGTCTATACTTTATCTTGGATAAAACATGCCACAATCTTCAGTTGATGTGATTTATCTTGGAGCACAACCATCATTCTTTGCCAGCTTCCTAAAATACAAGAATCTCCTCGTGGTTTGAAGATGTAGCTACCGCCGTCTACTTCATTGATCTCTAAGAATCTTTATGTATCCCCGTATATAAACATATAATCCATCTTACAATGACTTCTATATGGGTCTGACAAATATTTTGTATCAGTGTATTTTTACGGTTTACCATTTTGAGTATAACAGACTCCCAGTCTTTCATACTGGTCAGATACCTCAGAATATGTATGCTCTCATTCCAGTGCCTTTGGGTAGGAATAGACCTATGACAAGCCAAATAGTTTACTATAAATGAGTTATTGGGTCTAATATACCCAGTTATCTATAACAAAACATCTTCTAGCTATGGCGTCACAACCTTAAGAGTTTTTCCTTCTATTAGGAATGTTGAAGATGTCGTTGTCCACATCCAAGTGATGGATGCGTAATAAATGACTTAGCACAGTGTGCTACATCCATACCAAAGTGCTAGATAACTCTTCCGATATATATTATTGGGTGTACGAGTATGCCACTACCAAGATGTTCGATTGCCAAATTGAGATACTACTTGATTTCCCAAGGCCTTTAATTTCGAATTCCTTTCCAAGGTTTTTGACGGCTTCTGCGATCTCCTCCAGAGGTCTAATGATATCCAAATAATTTAGTATACTATTATGATGACACTGAAGCTCTATGTTCGAAATAAGAAAGCATGGATAGATAAGGATATTTGCAAAGTCCTTGACCTTCAAATACTTAGCCATTTACAATTTCTCATGGGCCCTAATTGCTTCAAGCCAACTATAAATTTTCCAGTTTTATTATGAACACACCTCGTGTATTGGGCTTAATTGTTTCCAAATGCTTATACCTCCCGAAGTAGTTTCATGTAAATATCCATATCTAGTTTTCTATATAAATACATGGTATTTACATTAGATGTATTTCTAGCTTGTCCTCGACAACTTGACAGAATGATCAATACCAAAACTTTATAGCATCCATAATGGGATAATAGGTTTTCAATCGATGCTAGATCTCTTTAAGAATTCCTGGGCAACTAGTCTTACTATGACCAAATAATCTCTCCGAGTTAATCATGTTTCCATACCATTCCCATTTATACCAGCATGGTATATAGTATCACAGCGCATTATGCTAGCAAGCTTCTTAGCTCTTCTTAGATTTCAGACGCATACTTTGGCTAATGCACAACAATACATAGTCGTTTAAAATAAGTGGTTCTGAATCATCATCTTTGATGGCGAGCACAATAATGAATTTGAATACCTTGTCGACAAATCTCTACTGAACAATCCTGCATTTTGCAATTACAGACTTTTAATGGATTGAGATCTTCTTATTATCATACGTATGTGTCACCCCAGGATAGTCTCGTAATATACCAACTGGTCGCGTAGCTACTATTGCCTCATTAATGGATGGTTCAATCCTCGATGAACTGACTACACCATTAGTTTTTTTTTCCCTTATTCTGTAGCTCACCGACTAAGAATACTTTCTTCCAATGAAGATCCACACTTAGCACGAGCCTCAAATTCATTTGTACCACTAATTCCCCTAAAATGTTAAGCTGTGTAGGTGTATTACTTCTATGTACATACACTTACGGTACTTTAATAATGCCTATGAATGTGTCTGGCAATTTATTTGCGACCTATTAGAGATTTGTAATCCGTTGAACTTTATTATCACCTAACTTATGTATAGGGATCTAGATGAGACAACGATGATACTTTCCAAATCCTTTAGGAAGCATCCTCAGCATTGACTATCATATCTCCCCCCAATACTATGATTATCGTCTCATCAAAGTGATAATTATCTACCCTATAGTAGAAATGTTACCAGTGTATTTTAATTATCTAATGATAGATACGAATCATAATCTACATAATACTTGGCCGATGTTGAGGGTCCCATCTTAATACATTGTGGTGGCGCGATTGGTACCTGTACGAAACATCTAAATATTCATTAATGCGCGATTGTAACCCAGTTACTAGTCACTTTTGGGAATTTTTTTTGATGATTTGCTATGGAACGAACCCTAATCAGTACTGTGGGAGTAAGAATGCATATTTCACACACTAGCCAAAAGTTGTGATCGTAATAACAGTAGCCTAACAATTTTCCTAAATCATTTAATAAGGTTTTCTGTCAATCTCGAATTGGGTATGGTATGGGGTACTCACGATGCTCAATCATCTATCCCATTTAGTGAAAAAATAATCATCAAAAGCCTGTGAGTCTAACTCCCAAGCCCCCATCAAGTCGCATTGATCATTTTTGATCGGTTAATCCAGGAACAGAGCCTGCGAACGAATGATTTAGGTGGGAAGTCATGCTAACGCTGCATTCCTTAATTTTAATAATAGACAAACATAAGACCATCTCCTCGATGTGTCTATTATGGCCATACATATTCAAGTGGGCCACTATGTTGATGGAAAGGTCCATATGTGTCTATATGGATACGTTTGGAGAAAAGGCTAAAGGTCCCACTCCATCTTGGTCATACTAAGATAAATAGTAGACTTTCTTTGAAAGCGATCATTATAGGTACACTCTCTAGATCTTCTCTCCTATTTAAGGAAAGATAAGATTTAATCTCGATAATCCTCTACACTATATGAGCCTTGAGGAGTGTATTGGAAACCGTTCCAATAACATATTCTAACCTTTGGACATAGAGGGAATATACATAACCTTGTCTGACATTTTCTCAGATAGTTATTACGTAATAAGAGTTATAAGGTATCTCCATAAACTCAGTAAAATATGGCTGAATTTAATAGTATATAAAGCAGACTAGATACCCTGTATAGTCCCATTATAGAGTAAAATTATGACGCATTATGTGCATTTTATCATGTTGGTCGTGCTAATGATATTCGTGCCCCCGATGCACAAGGTTAGAGACAAGAAATATGTTTGTATCTCAAAATGATCGAGTGTGTGGTACTAATATCTCTTAGACATTTGTCGCCACTCTTCTGATTATCGGTCATGCTCAATGAGCAGACATATCCATAGGCGGGTTGTATATAGTAAATCAACTATCATACATAGAATTTAACTACTTTGCAAACAATAAATCTGATAAATCACAATTTAGATCTAAATAAAAATCTCATGTATGTCGCAAGCACTTTATTGAAACATAAATGATTTGTTCTTAACATAATAAAAAATACTAACAAATGGCAAATCAAGTCTTTTGCAAGAAAAAAACTACTAGTGCTCTCTACTGTAACATCATATGTCTACTGAGATATTTCTATAAATTACTCTGTGATGTGATTTGGGTGGAAAATATACGTCTAATGGTTTTTCTGATTTTTTAACCTCTAATGAGATAATACAACATTCTTCTTGTACTGACACATCTGAGCAGAATGGTGTTGCTGAGTGTAAACATCGACACATCATTGAGATCGGTTAATCTGTTTTGCTATCTGTTAATATTCCAAGTGTATTTTTGGGTAAAGCAGTAGTTCTTACAGTTGTCAATTTAATTAACCAAATTTTAACTGCTCTTATGTCTAGTAAATCACTTTTTGAAAAAATGTGTGGGAAGCTTCCAAATTGTTTTTCTTTAAAGGTTTTTGGTTGCAATTGTTTTGATCTTCGTCCCAAAGATGAGCGTTCAAAATTATCTGCTCGTTCTGTAATGTGTGTGTTTCTGGGTTACGATTAAGGACAAAAGGGATATCGTTGTTATGATCCTGTTGTACACAAATTATATATTTCTCGTCATGTAGTTTTTCATGAGCATATTCTTTTCTTTTCCATTCCTGTGAGTTCTAGTACATTGAGTAAGTTTGATCTTTTTTATATTGACCCATTTCCTAATGATGAGTCAAGTAAACCTTATGCTCATAAATTTCTGTGAGTTCTAGTACAATGTGTGTGTTTCATACTTACTTTTTCGAGGAAAGGATATTTCTTGTGCAGGTTCTCCTCCATCTCTCTCGGCGGATTCTTAAAGAATTTTTGGCAATGTGGAAACTCGCTACCCTCCCCGCGATCGTAAGCCTCTTGATCATTTTGGTTTCTCTAATTCTTGTCATTCTACTAATTTTTCTTCCTTTTTAACATCTATTGACTCTCTCTTTGGGCCTACCTTATATAAGGAGGATGTCCTTGATCCTCATCCGTAACAGGCTATGGATGAAGAACTTACTATTTTGCATAATACTGGTATGTGGGAATTAATTCTTTTACCTTTCGGTAAAACTATAGTTGGGTGTCGATGGGTTTATAAAATAAAAGCTAAGTCTGATGATTCTGTTGAGCAGTATAAAGCTAGATTGGTTGTAAAGGAATTTGTACAAGAATATGAGATTGATTATGAGGAATCTTTTGCTCATGTGGCAAAAATGACGACCGATCGTACCTTGATTGCGGTTGCATCAATTCATAAGTGGGTTTTGTCACAATTGAATGTGAGTAATATTTTTCTTAATAGAGACTTAAACGAGGAAGTTTACATGGTTCCTCCTCCAGGTGTTTTTAACAATCCCAGGGAGGTGTGTAGACTTCAGAAGGCATTGTATGGTCTCAAACAAGTTTCTTAAGCTTGGTATGAGAAGTTTTCTGCAATGATGGCCGTACTTGGTTTTGGTACTACTGTTCATGATTCAACTTTGCTCATTCGCTCAACTTCAAATGGATGCATTTTTTTTCTTTTATATGTGGATGACATGATTTTGATTGGTGATGATATTAATGGTATTGTTTCCTTAAAGTTACAGTTGCAATAAAAATTTAAGATGAAGGATATAAGGTTTCTTTATTATTTTCTTGGCATTGAAGTAGCCTATTCTCCTAGAGGATGTCTTCTTTCTCAGTCTAAGTATGCAATAGATGTTATCTCCTGAGCTCATCTTATTGATTTGTGGATTGTTAAAATTCCTCTAAAATTGAATGTTCGCTATACTCCTTCTGACGGTATTCTTTTGGATGATCCAACCTTATACGGGTTAGTGCTGGTAGTTTAGTATATCTTACAATCACAAGGCCTGATATTGCTTATGCAGTTCATATTGTTAGTCAATTTGTCTCTTCTGCCACTATTGTTTATTGGCCAGCAGTTCTTCATATTTTACGTTATCTTCGTGGTACTTTATATCAGAGGTTGTTACTTCCTTCTACATCTGCTTTAGAACTTCGAGCTTTCTCTGACGCTGATTGGCCTGGTGATCCCATAGATCGTAAGTCAACCACTGGTTTCTATATTTTTCTAGGCGGCTCTCTCATTTCCTGGAAAAGTATGAAGCAAGATATAGTCTTTTGTTCTTCTACTAAAGCTGAATATCGTGTATGGCTTCGACGACTGTTGAGATAGTTTGGTTGTGTTTGTTACTTGATGATTTGGGCATTTTTCTTATTTCACCTATACCTATGTATTGCGATAACAAGAGTGCTATTCAGGTTGCATATAACTCTATCTTTCATGAACGTGCCAAGCATATCGAGATTGATTGCAATATTATACGTCATCATTTAGTGCATGGCACAATCTCTTTGTCGTTTGTCTCTTCTACTATGCAGTTGAATGATTTCTTCATAAAGTTTCATACTATTTTGCACTTCTATTTTCTTCTTGGCAAACTCTCGATGCTTCTTACTGTACATTCGTGAGTTTGAGAGGGTGGTGGTGGTATTAGAGTTACATCTATTGTAAGGGTAGTTTAGCCTTTCCTCTTTTTTAGGTTTCTATATATATACTTCTTTGTATTGAATCTGGTTTCTATAACTTTGATAAAGGATACGATTGCTATCACTGACTACACTCAGGTTAGTAAAGCCACCATTCAATCATGTTATTTATGGATTTTTTTTTAATGTTTTGCACTATTGCACTTCACTCAGTTGTTTTTTTTATAGATATTCAACTGGTTGTCTAATGAATCACTCAAAGAAGAAATAGAATCTAAGAAGTTCTTAAAGTTATTGGACTTTTTGTACTGACGTTATGAATTATCATTAATTAAATTAGGTTCCAAAAACCATAACACTATCTGCGATCATCATAGTTCATTAAACCTGGCAAAATTTTGCATATTTAGGTATTTGGATAAATAACTGAATATTACTCTGCTAAATATGTAAATTGGTAAGATTTTTTAAAAAGAATAGCTCATTACGAGTGGTAGAAACTTTTCTCTAAACCGCCTGATTTAACATGTAAAAACCACATCTTTTAAACCCTATAATAATTCACTCCTATGGGCAAGGATCGTTACTTAACACCTTTATAAAATGATGTCGCATAATTTCTTTGTCTCTTGCAGTCATGGTTAAAACATAGCGCGTATTGTTGAAATTCGTAGTAAGCAACCAATTAAATAGACTCTTAAATTACTTGCACTACAAGTTTTTAATTTATTTTAAATTTAAATAGAAATATACTGAATAATAATATTAAAAGTAAAATAGAAATAAACTTGACAATAAAACTTAAAGAAAAATAAAAATAAGAAGAGGAACTACTAGGCAAGAGATCATCATCGATATATGTCGACGCTATGATGTACACATCATATTTTCTTATTTGAACAACAAGGGCTAATATTGTTCTACAATGATAAGATGACGTGAGTTATACCATTTTTTCAAGTTGAAAATGAACAATTATGATTATTATAATTATTAGGTCGTTGCTACTAACTCGATTTGCATAAAATACTTACCAGATAAGCTGTAGTAGCTTTTAAAGCTGAAATTGAGCTATTTTAGGTCTTAGGTCATTGACTAAGTAGACAGTCATTAATGACTTTATTTCACTTAAATTACACATTATGTTCAATTTTACATCCTCACCAACATGGGTAGAACTTTGATTTTTTTTCTTTTGATGTTGTATTAGGTGTAGAAGAACTACCAAAAAATGTGGGTGCCTCTCAGTTTACTGGAAGGCCATGGTTGTTTCAGGGAAAAAGCCATAATTTATGCTAATGACATGTGGAGTTTTAGAAAGCCCCTACCCCTTGAAAATTGACTGATTGATGCCTCTTTTAATAGGCATAGTACAAATACTATGTGTTCTATCAAATATGAATAACGAGAAAAAGTATTGCTATTTATATGACATTTTAAGTATTAATTCCTAGACTAACCTCTTCTTTATCTAACTTGATATTTTTTATCTAATCAACTTTGTAGTTTATGAGTGAGCTTTTTGTTTCTGTCAGAGCATCCACAACAGTAGGGTGGGTGAATTCACCCAAAAGCTAGGTAGATTCAATCCACCCCACCTCCACCCCTTAGTAGTTTAGCTAAAAATCAAGCTAGATATTAACCACCGCAGTTCTAAACTGCGAGGCATAACCTACATCCCAGATTAAGCCACGTCTCAACATCCTAAACATTCAATCCCCACAAGAAGTTTTGAACCACGGGGAGGGAGAACCAATCAGATTAAGCCACGTAATTAATTTTTTTTATTTAATGCCGCAAAGTTTAGAATTGTGCGGAAAGAGCTTGCATGAAATGCCTTCGAATTGCCACAATCCTTTTCTCATATCATAGTTGCCCAAACCCAACTTCTAGTTTAAGTTTCCCAAACCCAATTTCTTTCTCAAGTTTCCCAACCCCCACCTTTTCCTAGTAATTCAATCCTATTATCCAAAGATTATCAATGTCCGAACCTAGTCATGTTATTCTCAAAACAAGACGTATGCCAAGCTCCAAAGTTAAACAAAGGGGAAAAGAAGTGGTCACAAATATGTGGCCATTACACCTCATGGAAAATGATCCCGCCCCAACCCTCGAAGATTTGCATAGAGTGGATATGTTCCTGGACAACTGGGTCTATATTTTTATTGGATCGGAGGAATTGTCGGTAAGCTTTTGGTATAAAATTTATGTGCTATTAACATTGTTTGTTAAATATTTGACGAGATACCTGAATAAAAATTAAATATGTTAATATGTTTTTTTTTGCATAATTGAGATAAAATACAATGTAGGGGATCACTGGATAAGGTATTAAAGTGGTACCAATGGATTGCCAGGTATCCCACATTGAAGAGGTTGGTCGACAATATGGGGTTTCAAAGAGTTTTTGCCGATTAAGGCGTGAAACTTGGATAACTGCTTAATTTATGTACTTGTGGAACGGTGGTAGCCTTTCACCCATACGTTTCATTTCCCCTGCGGGGAACTTGGCGTTCCACCGTTAGACTTTATCATGCTAACGAGCATAAGTTTTGGGGTGGGTCTTGAAGTCCTGTTTGACGATAAGTACTCGATGTTTGAAAAACCACAAACGATGTTCCCCGAAATCACAACCAATGACATTAGGTATGGTAATATCACTCTAGCTTATTTGAAAACCTGGAGAGACACTTTGAATCCTGAAACCAACAGTTACAACCAAGGCATGGATATCGTGTATGCGAGGACATTTATTGCATACATGATAGGTAATATCTCCGTCTCGAATACTAGCACATCTCTACCGACTGGTTATCTTAGCTTTGTATCGAGAACTATGTGAAGTCTTAGTTCTGAAGAGTGGGAAGGGGAAGAGATCAATCGCAGGCTTCTATACTTTATTTAAGTTTTGGCTTTTTGAGTACTATCGCTTTGGAATGTATTTGGTGAAGGTTTCTAACTTCAACCATGTTTATCCTTGTATGGATGCATAGAGAGATGAAAGGGATAGTTTGGGGTCTGAAATACATCATTCATTTGCTGTGATCAGAGAAATGATAGAATGGAAGGACAAAACAAACATTGATTAGCAACCATGGGCGAGGTCTAGACAAGCAATCTGTCCAGAGGTAAGAGTTGCTAAAGAGCTTAGTAAAAGAAGGGTTTAATTAGTTTCAGTCCCATAAGAGAATGGTACTGGTACGCTTTGGTATTTAAAAGATCGGTGTATATGTCAGAACACCGGGCATGATAATGTTCCCTATTACCCCCTAAAAGAGATTATAGAATTTCTACTGTATGATCGAAAATTTTATTAGGGAATGAAAGAGGCAGACTTCTATGATAGACACAATTACATTATTGTTGAAAGAGGCAGACTTCTATGACTTCTACAAGGGATTATAAAATTTCTACGGTATGATCGAAAATTTTATTAGGGACTGAAAGAGGTGGACTTCTATGATGGACACAATTACATTATTGTTGATGTGGATTACATGACATTTTGGCGTTTGGCTCATCCAAATCCCACGATCGGTTGTAGTTTACTGAAGAGGGCCATAAATATATGGATGGTCGGGAGTAATCTAGTAAAGCCCAATATTGTTCTGCCACCTACTTCGAGTTTAACCACGTCTTCTTCGGTGCAAAACTATGGTGTTGAGGCATATAACGAGGAAGTGGGGGATATATGATGGTTCATGGAAATGGTAGGAAGCAGTGGAGAACGTAGATGGCTACCAATCCTAGCCATGCAGGTTCCACACCCGTGTCCACCTAGGTATATTGTGGATAAGTTGTGGTATCAAAATCAAGGTATGTGGTATGTCGCATATGAAGATTTGAAGCAATACTTTCAATACGCAAAAGAGTAAGAGGAACTGCTGCGCCGATCATAGGAAATTATTTGAGTCACTGAAAAGAGACTAGATGATATATCTATCAACTATCTGATAGAGCCAAAAGTCCAATGTACCTATAACGAGAGTCTCGCTCGAACCAGACGTGCCCACCAGATGAAGAGAGGTTGTCCCACTTAGGCTATTTTTTATTATGTTTTATTTAAACTATCGACTTTATGTTATGTTTTCTTAGAAACTTTGATATGCTATGCTTAAACTATGTTCAATTGATTATGCATTATATTTAAACTTATGTTTGCTTCAAATACTAGGTTTTTTTAAATATTTGAATGAAATTCCCCATAAAGAGGAGTGGTAAAATAACTAATTATGATAATAGTACAATATATAGGGAAGGTGTTTGATGAAATGCCTAAGCAAAAAAGGAGACAAAAAAAAACTAAGCATGAAGAGATGGGTACACAATAGAGGGTACATCAGGTGTTTGAGAAAATGCCGCAAAGAAAAATCACAAAAAAAAAACTAAGTATGGAGAAGGGAAGTAAAGGCAAAAGGTGCAGGCTCTTGCTGCGCAGTTCAGATCTGCATGACAACCTTGGGAGACACGTGACTTAATCTGGTATCTCCTCTTGCCAACACTCTAATTCGTAATCTGGTCATTTCCATCCCTATCAAGGCCTTGTTTCACCATCAAATGGTATTTTTCCAAGTTTAGAATTAGATTACTCTCTAAGACTAGATTTCTGAAAGGCTTTGTGTTGGGACACATCATCTCCAATAAAGGGATAGAAATTGGTAGGGTAAAAATCAACGTCATTATAACTCTACCACCACCAAAAATGACAGGTGGCATCAAATAATTCTTAGGCCATACAGTATTTTACAGGTAATTTATTATAGACTTTAGTAAAATCGCTAGACCCTGTGTCACTTACTAGCTAAGGACACAAAATTCATATTTGATAAACCCTGTAAAGATGCCAACTAAACTCTAATCATTATTAACTTCTGCACCTGTCATCTAGCCAACCAATAGGGATTTTCCTTTTGAACTCATGTGCCAGGCCTCTGATTGTGTAGTAGGTACATTTTTAGGACAAAGAGTGGATGGAATGAAGCATTTCATATAATATTCATATTGCACGCTAGACGTAGCGAAGCAAAACTATACTACTACTGATAAAGAATTATTAGCCGTTGTGTTTGCTCTAGAATTTTTTTGGCCATATCTACCTGGATTCAAAATGATAATCTTTATGGACCATTCAGCTTTAAAATATTTTTCATATAAGAAAGATGCCAAGTTCTATCTGATCCACTGGATCCTATTGCTACAGAAATTTAAAATAAAAATTCGTGACAAGGAGGGAGCTAAAAATGAGGTAGTAGATCACGTGTCTAGACTACTAGGTGACCCATTAGATAAACTCCCTTCTATCACAGATATTTTCCCTGATGAACAACTAATGTCTATCACTATTCATCATTGGTACGCTGATATCAAAAAATATCTAGCCACAAAAAAAATGCCGCGTCATTGGTCTTTACAAGTCAGGGAGAAATTCCTATAGGATATCGAAGACTTTTCTTGGGATCGTCGGTATCTTTACAGCCTAGGATCCGACAAACTTATTAGGACTGCATCCTTGATGAAGAGATTAGTAAAATACTCAAGTATTGTTACTTCAAGGCTTGTAGAGGATTCTTTAGTGTAAAAAAAATCTGCCAATGTACTCCATAATGGGGTATACTGGCCCTCCAAACACCTAGATGCTCACTCCTGCTACATGAGTTATCTGGCATGCCAAACCTTAGGGATAAGTTTTCAATGACAGATGACATCATATCATCTCTTCCCTATAAAATCTTTGATGTTTGGAACATAGGTTTTATAGGATTATTCCCCACTTTGAATGGAAACTCGTTCGTCCTAATAGCTGTTAACTCCAAATCTATATGGTTTCGAGCAATTCCGTGTCCATCCAAACACCTAACATTCATAATGGAGTTCCAAAAGAATTTATTTTGACATTTTGAAAGTCTTCATACTATAATAGTCGGTCATGATGAATACAGATAAGTATCAAAATTTTACATTACAAAGCACCTAAACCAAGTAATTTTAGTTGTTCTGAGTTATTAATAAGTGTGATTAATGACTATGTTCCATTTTTTATAGATTCTAGACCCTCCTAAGCTTACTTGGTTCAAAATATGAGTAAAATGCCTTAAAAAGCTTTCTTTATGCATTCCTTAGTCCTGAAGAAATTTGAGGAGCCAAAGCACTGCCGAAGTACAGTAGATCACGCCAAAAGATACTTCAAATTTCCAAGGATTGACAAATAATCATTCTTCACATTCCAGGATGAACATGGCCATATCTGAGTAAAGTTTTACACCTAAAAGAAACCCAGAAGAAGTTTAGTCGGAGATAAGGACCCAGGGCCCCCACAAACCCACAATTTTGGGTCTTTAGGCCTTGGAAGACTGGCATTCGCTGGGCCATAGGGCAACTTTGTCCCAAAGTCTTGATAGATGGGCATTGGTTTCTTTATCTATAATAGAAACCTCCCTTAAATTGTAATAATTATCTCTCAAAGGAATAAAATTTGAGAGAGAGCTCTTTATTAAGAGTTAAGTATTTAGTTTTTGAGTTGCTTGGGCATAAACCCAGGTATGGCTGACTAAACTCCTTAGCTATGACTATGGAGGAAGATGACCTACCTAAGTAGCTATTAGTTGAGTCTAGTTATTGGGTCGCCTTCGGGTCTTCCCCTAAAAAGTTTGAGGGAGGATCTAGAGCTCTTAATTAAGCCTTGCCCCTATTCCTACCCTAGAGGCAGAGGCTTTGGAGTATGTTTCTCAAAGAGGGTACTTTTGGAGATCTAGGAAGTCCTCCTCCTTAGAGGTCTGAGGGAGGGACTAGAAGGATTAGTACTCTTAAGTGAGACTAATAACTATTCATAGCAACCTCCTAAGGGCTAACGTGGGTTAGGGGCATGCCTCTCAAAGAAAGTTCTTCTAGAGAACTAGTCGAGCCTCAATCTATTTTGAGGTAGAATCTAAAGCAGGTGGTGCTCTCTAATCAGCCTCAAACTAATGGCCAGATAGAAGTATATAATCATGAAATCAAAAGAGCGCTGGAAAAAGTTGTACGAAGAGACGAAAGAGATTGGTTAGATCATCTAGAGGATACCCTTTAGGCTTATCGTAAAGGGTATGAAACACCGATTGGAGTGTCACCATATAGGCTTGTCGTTGGAAAACCGTGCCACCTGCCAGTGGAACTGCAAAATTTTATGGGCTACTAAAGCCTTTAATGTTGACATGGAAAAAGCAAAAAAACATAGACGCCTACAAATTTCTGAATTAGATGAATTGCAAAGAGAAGCTTATAAAAGTGTAAACTTCTATAAAGAAAGAACAAAAGCGCATCACTACAAAAAGTGCTTTTATATAATTCAAGATTACGCTTCCTACCAGGGAAGCTAAAATCAAGATGGTTGGTTCCTTATATCGCTTAAACACACCCTACCCAAATGGGGTGGTTAAAATCTACTAAAATAATGGCCAAGGCACATTTATCATCAATGGACAGTGTCTAAAACCATTCCTTGAACATGAGGAACAAGAATTAGAAGTACTTTACATTGACAACCCGGCCTACCCAGATGATTAGATAGGTACTTTTGATACCCTAGAAACAATTATCGGAAAATCTAAATTTGGGGGTATCTAAATGTCCAGCTGAAAACGTAAAACTTAGCACTATGTGGGAGACAACCCACATTTCTTAGCAAATTCTTATCCTCTAGGAAAAATAGTGATTTATTCAATAATATAACCAATATTAATATTGGAAAATATTTGTAATAAACACTTTTGTCTTATTAATATAATATTTTGAGTCATAAACAGTTTAATGGGCATCTTAAGAATGGATGCCCTAAATTTTGAACCTAAGAAAGACTCTTGGAGGTACCTATATGAAACAAGCCAAGCATAAAGGCATATTCTCTAAAACATGTCATTTTCAACTTCTAATGTTTTCTTGTTTTTATTAGTTACATGGCATGTTCCTTGGTCTTCAAAGTGGTCAAGGGAACAAGAACATAAGGGGGACAAGATGTCACATGGGTTCAAATACAATGAACCTAGACATATTTTTTTAAAATTAAATTAATATTTAATTAAAGATATGATTCCTTTTTCCCCTATAAATACCCCCTCTATCTTTTCCATTTCGGTTCAAATCTCATTTTCTCTCTAAAAATTCTCTTGAGAAGACCAAGCCAAAAGCTCAACCTTCAGTTCTCTCTCCAACCCACGATCACCGGTACTCAGAATACAGCAAGGCCGCGATCGCAGGTCTATGGTGTTATCTTTTTTTTTTTCTCAAATTTATCGTGCAACCATGACATATATCAGTAGTATATTTTTTTGCCCAGGATTTTTCCTGAAAAAAAATCTATTGAATACCACAAATAATATACAATTTTCCATGGACAAAGTTTGTTGAAGTACACTTGGTTCATATGACAATAATGTGTAAAATCGAAAAAAAACTAAAAATATAAACCTCATATTCTATTTTCTTGCAATTTTGGCCACTTCGTTACCGTGAAGTATTTCACGTCTAATAAGTGTTGATATCTAGTAATAACATGCACGTTATATTATTCTATAAAATTAATGAATAATAATAATAATCGAGGGGAAAAGTTTTTGAACCAATCCATACCCATGATTTGTAGTTTTGGAGATACCTTTGATATACACTCAATCATTTACCTGTACAAAACCATTACTCTCATAATTAAGTAGATAATCTACACATTACCTACAAAAGAAGTCCCATATTTCATCCTTTATTTTTTCTAAATAATTGGTTATGCATAAAAAATAACAATGAGAAAATTATGAATAATACAGCTAAGTTTTTAAATATGTTTGTATAATTATTCATTGTATTTACTCAAGAATCAAGATCATTTTTGAAAGGGACCAGACAATACATGATACCTTGTAAAAGTACAATGCTCACCACAACTAGAAACATCACTATTTTGCTCTTCTTAATGTTCATCCTTGACTTTAAGATCTCCATTTGGTAAAAACCATTATGTTTGGGCAAGCCTTTTGGACTCCTGTTGAACATGCAAACGAGAAGAAAAAGAATTAATCTTGAGGTATAAACATGTTAGAACATATTAATTTGAAGTAGTGATTAACACCTTATATTAAAGAATCTTTAGGAATCACATCAGCAAAAAGTAATAACATAATATACATTTATCGTAAATAATAGAAGTTATGGATCTATAGTGTGCCATTGATGAAATTGGTACTAACTTTCCAAAGAGGAGCAAGCTATTAGACAACCTATAATAATAATAGAAGTCATGGTTCTATTGAGGTTGTGCAGTCATGGTATTACCTATAGTCTCCAAAAATAATATCCAGCTGGAAAATTAAGTTTTTATCCTGCAGTGGATGAGCAGAGCTTGAAAAAATATTTTTTATCCACCAATGATCCTCGATATCACAATAAACTTCAAGAGAATGGGGTATTAGAACTATTTTAGTCCTATAATGATCCAAGATATCAATTTAACTTACAATAGCAAAAGATTCAGGTATCTCCCTGTAAGCTTTGACTTTGTTAGGAAATTCTTGCTCAAGTTCCTTTAGAAGATGTCAACACAGACTCTATGTATAGAAAATAAGTCATTAGATTCATACAGCATTGAAAGAATCTGATTTAAATACATTACCATCATATCATAAATAGGAGCTAGAATGTTAATTGACTATAACTACTTCTTGAACATCAAGTTGAATATACTATTACATATACAAGATCGCAAGAATATCTTATTTGATATACTGCAAGTGGATAAAGTCAAGGTTGTAACTAAACAAATTAAAATATCGCAAGATGATGAAGAATTCATAAAATTTTGTCTCTAAAAGAAGCAACATGACAAAATTAATTTTTAAGAGAGTCCAAACCTGGAGTATTAAAATAGTATGCAATTAGACAACCTCTATCTGTTCATTATGCGCTACTTTTGGTTTGTTACACATAAAATATATAAGAATAAATCTTTTCTCCCTCTATAAATCACATTAAGGAATAACTGCACTATATTATTGCAGCAATGTCTATTTCAAAAATATTAGTTCAAATTAAACTAACAAATAACTGCACTATGTTTCATTCTCTATAAAATATAAATTACAAAGAACATAAAGGTTATTATCATCATTTGGCTACAATGTTAACATACTGACACATGTAGAGTATTCAAATCTAGCAAACTGCTCGCCTAAAATACGGTTGTCGAATTGTAGAATGGATGAGTGGGATCGGGTCCATAGGGAGGTTTAGGAAAATAAATACTTTTATGCCGAATAAGGTTTTATAAGAGATCGATTGAAAAGAAAGAAATAAAATAAATAATTAACAAGAGAATAACTACAACTTGAATTTGGCCCAACCAAAGCAATATAGTTATCATATAGTTTTACTAGGCGAATTATTCATATTAAAAATCCTTAGTAGGGCATTTTCGATGTAAACGACAACCCTAGATCCATGGTTAGGGATCTAGGGTTTGGTCATAATATGTTTGCCTAAATCCGATATGTAGGAGAAATTCTTCCAACTATGGTTAAGCTTAGATGAATCTCTTCTAACGAGTCCTTATCGTTTTTGCCCTAAAATTTGGTTTAATGGTCATAACGCCAAATTTTGGATAAATAGTCTAAATCTACTTACTAGCTATGGTCAAGCCTAGAAGTCGATTATAGCTAATTTAGAGGATTGTAAAAAAGAACTAATCCT
Organism: Kingdonia uniflora; assembly: GCA_014058105.1. Classification (NCBI taxonomy): domain Eukaryota; kingdom Viridiplantae; phylum Streptophyta; class Magnoliopsida; order Ranunculales; family Circaeasteraceae; genus Kingdonia; species Kingdonia uniflora. The sequence goes on from JACGCM010002784.1 coordinate 3,334,600, forward strand.
AGAACTGTAATATAACTATTGCTACTTGGGTAAGAGCTTCCATCTAGTCAAAGCTAGAAGGGATTAACCTTCTATTATTCCAAAGATCATTGCATAAACTAGCTAAGTATTTATAAAAGAATATAAAAGAGAGATGAGACAATTAAATAAAACTAAGACTTTATTTCTTCTAAACTTGCTTTAAATGAGATGCCCAATTATAATGGGGAGATAGTTCCTTTTATAGGAGAGGGAACCCAAATTTAGAAACAATACATTTAATTCTAAAAAATATTTTTCACAATAATATATTTTAATATTACAACCAATCACCTAATATTCTTGCATATAAGTCTTTTAAGTGAAACAGAGATCTTTCTTCATGGAAACTCTTGCATATATCTTTAATATAAAATATCTTCAAGGATCTTGGATGTAATATATTCTTTGATCATATTCTCCAAGAATATTTATGTATATATTTCTTCAATCTTGAGAGCAAATATATTGTGCCTATGACTTTTTGTACTATGAACTGCTAGACATACTTTTACATGACTTTAAGAGCTTGGTTTCAAATTTTCATCTCCAATAGCCGCAATTAAGCAAACGCGTATAAGTGTCCAAAATTAAATATAATAGACGACTAAATACATGTTCGGGTATATTAAAAATGTCATAATTATGAGCTCATAAATTACCCTCAAAATTTTCTTTTGCTTGTCCTAAAAAAAATAAAATAATAGCCACTTCTGCAGGGAGCGCAATTGCATTTTGCATATGCAACAAGCCGTTAAACCTCCAGAATTAGCCTGGTGGAAGGTTATAGAGGGGATGAATAGAAAATTGACTGGTGAGTGTCAGGGTTTGATTAAGTGGTTCGATATTATTACCTTCTACTCGAAGAAGGCAAGCTAGAACCCAGGCACCTATCACATCCAATGCCATCCAGAAAAGCCCTGGTTCTTTGATCTGTGTTCGACGGATCAAGGGTGGAATAAAGATTTATAGATAGTAAGAGGCAACTACGAGAATATTGAGGAGGATGACCCTTATAAGTTGCATCATAGGGTGTATAATCAAAGTAAGTTTGTTGTCGATGGGTAATTGTTGATGTATGTCTTGAGTGAGTGGTGATTGTATTTTGCATATTCTGCAGGTCCGAAGAATTCATCTTGGAACAATCCGAGGAACTACATTGAAACTTTTCTCGAAGCTAGTGAGGACTGGGTAAATTCGGTGTTTGAAAGTCTTGGAATCAAGAGGCAGAGGAGAAAGAAGGCGGATTCCCTGCTTCGAAGCGTACCCGTTACGCTGAAGCCGTCGAAGAGAAAGAGAGGCGAAGGTGTTTCGAAGGGTTAAAGGAAATGGGAGGGGAAGAATTGCCAAGGAATTATCAGTATGTGCTGAAAATGCGAAGGGGGTCGAAGCAAGCGACGCCAGTGCCCAAAGTGGCTGGTGATGCTTCAAGGTTGAGGCCGAGATAGGTCCCAATTCAAACTGAAAAGGGGAAGGGTCATGTAGCTCCCGAAGATCCGAAGGTTCGGCAATCGAAGGTTAATCAGCGTAAAAAGCGTAGGGCGCTGGGGGAGGATGATGCAGTAGATGAAGATGAAGAGATGACGGAGGCTGAACGACAGGAGTGAGCAGTGGGCAAGCAGGCTTTGACTGTCGAGCTCTGTGAAGATGACCCAGATGAGGCTTCAAAGGAAATAAAGAGGCATATGTTTCAGGTAACTATTTATGAATTTCTTTTGTGAGTCGAAGATTTTGTTTAAGTTATTCGAGTTTTAAGTGGTACTGACTGCTCGAATATTCTAGTAGACGGAGGCTTGGGTACGATCGTTCAACAAGGCGATAAAGTCAGTAAATGGGAAATTGCGGCAAGCAGTGAAAAGTCTAGATCTTTCTCGGGGGACTGAGGTATCATTATTGTCTGAAGTCAAGAAGTTGAAGCAAGATCTAGGGGTAATTACTGACTTATTTGATGAGAGGCTCGAGCTTCAGTGGGCAAGGTAGGAGCGGGAGTGCTCAGCAAAGCTTACAGCAAAAGAGAGGGAGAAAGCATAACAGAGGATGAATTTCTAGCGGCAGTATGATGGTGAATGTAAGGTAAATTTTAGGTTGAAAAAGTTTATTGAAGATAAGGGGTATGATCCCGATACGTTGAAACCTTACCCTGTTACTCCAGAACTTGTTGATGGTGGTGATTTACAGATGAAGGAAGCAGATGTTGTTGATGAGGCGGCTGGAGGAACTGGAGGTGGTGTGGACACTTCTGTTGTTGGAGTGACCAGTGGTGGAACTGTGGATGGTATGGTTATCGAAGGGTTGAATCCTTCAACTGAAGTTATTGTGGGTATTGGCGTTGGAGGACCTGTAGACGAAGAAGGCGTAACCGCACCGATATGAGGTATTTGGATTTGGGGTTTTGTGTTTTCCTTTGCTGATATGATGTTGAGTTGTAATATTTGGAACTATGTTTTTTTTTTGTTGGTCTCTGAACTCGGTATGTTTTTGAGCTGTTGTTAACTGTTGAACTTCTGAAGTTGATTCTGAACTGCTTTCGAATTGATGCCTTATTTTCTGATTGATGTTGCAATCTTGCTCTGGCCTTGAATTGTTGAAATATTGATGCGTATTCTGCTGAATTTTATTGTGTTGAACTTTTGATGACTGATCATGAGTTATACTACAACTGTTCCTCTGATGGATGATGCTTTGAATGTTCTTTGCACTTGATAGAATTGTAGATAGTATTTGCGTGTACTATTGCAGTTTGAATAACTGTAGAGTGATCAAACCCTGAGGAGTTTCGAGGATATTTAGATCGATCCCTATATGATCTGTTGGACATCGAAGGCCGAAGCCAAAGCGATGTTGGAATTTTGAAAATTTTCAAGGTCGCCCCCTAGTATCAGTCGGGACGAAGGTACGTGATACCTAAAGGAAACCTGAAAATTTACTGTACTTCGAAGGCCTAAGCCACAACGAAGCAATATTTGTTCGCCTCCAACGCATTCTCGAGGGTTCGATCTTTCGACCATTCGTGTCCCTCGAGTTTGCTCGAATGTTGGAAACTTGAAAATTTTAAGGTCGCCCCCAAGTATCAGTCGGGGCGAGGGTGAACATGATACCCGGGGTAAACCAAGAAATCGACTGCACTTCGATGGTTTCAGAGCCTGATCGAAGCATATTTGTTCTCCCCCAATGCATCCCCGAGGGTCCGATCTTTTGACCATCCTTGCCCCTTGAGTTTGCTCAAAATTGGAAGCTTGAAAATTTCAAGGTCACCTCCAAGTATCTGTCAGGTCGAAGGGTTGATGTGATACGTAGAAGAAACCAGGAAATCGACTGGACTTCGAAGGCATTAGTCACAGCGAAGCATAACTGTTCGCTCCCAATGTATTCTCGAGTTTCTGGTCTTTCAACCATCCTTGCACCTCGAGTTTGCTTAAAATTGGGAACTTGAAAAATCTTGAGGTTACCCCCAGGTATCAGTCGGGTCGAAGGTTGACATAATACCTAAGTTAAACCAAGAAATTCAATTAAAAATAGGAGACAATGTATGGGTGGAAAAACTTGTTTATTAATTTTTCTGGATTATATCAGTTGTACAAGGTTGGGGATATGGCTTGTTATAGGAGACCAGCTGTATTGTGTTCCAGGGATTCAGTAAAGGCCCTTCGTCTTCTGTCATTAAATAGTAAGAACCCTTGTCTGTTTTATCGTATACGACATAAGGTCCATCCCAAGATTCGGCTAACTTGCCAGCATTCCAAGGTTTCGAGGATTGATTGACGCGTCAAAGTACTAGATCACTGATGTTGAAATTCCGTGGTCGAGCTCTTTTGTTATAGGATTTCTGAAGTGATTTGTGGTAGCGGCCAATGTTGGCGATACCTCAGTCTCTGGTTTTATCGATCCATAACATATTACATGCGAGCTTAAACTCATTATCTTCGTCGGGGAGGTTAGGGTATCGTGTGGGTACTTCGAATTAAGTAGGGAGTACAGCAATGGTACCATATGTTAGGAGGAAGGGGGTGCATCCTGTAGATTTTCTTGGGGTTGCTCGATAGGCCCGGAGGACGTGTTGTAACTCTTAAACCCATCGTCCTTTCTTTGTATCGACTCTCTTCTAAAGGCCGTCGATAATGGTTTTGTTGATTGCTTCGACTTGACCGTTGCCTTGGGGATAATAAGGTGTTGAGGGTGAGAGAATGATGTTGTGTTTTTTGAGAAAGTTTATAACTTTGCTGCCTACGAATTGGGGGCCATTGTCGCATTAAATCATATGGGTACAGCCGAAGCGTGTAATGATGTTTTCCCATAGAAATTTGATAACTTCTTCTTCTCTAGTTCGACACAAAGGTACAGCTTTGACCCATTTGGTGAAGTAATCGGTTGCAACAATGATGTTTTTTCTACTATCCGAGGCTTTTGGGAAGGGACCGCTGAGATCGATGGCCCATCTCGTGAATGGCCAGGAGACTTGACTGAAATGGAGGTCTTGAGAGGGGCAATGGATGTCATGAGCATGGCATTGGCATTTTTCATAGTGTTTTGCATATTCTTCGGCTTATTTTTTCATATTGGGCTAAAATAATCCTTGGGTGACAGCTCAAAGGGCCATAGAATGACCAGCAGTGTGAGCACCATAGGGTCCTTTGTGAAGTTCGACCAAAATTGTAGAGGCTTTGGGTTGGGATATGCATCAAAGGAGGATGCCACTTGGGGATTTGTGATGTAGTACACTGTTGTGGATAGTATATCTGCGGCAATTTTCTAACAGCGACCCTTTGGTTTTGGGATGATTTGGGAGGGTAAAATTGTTAAAGTAATGGAGGAACAGTGTTCCCTAATCGTCTGGATCGTGATTCTTGCCCCCAGTATTGATGGCATTGACTTCCATCTGGTCCATACTTGGGCGTTCAAGTACTTGGATATAGAGGCTCCGAGATTCCGATTGTTCGAGCATAGTTGCTATATAAATGAGGGCATCTGCATGTCTATTTTATCCTCGAAGGTAATGAGTGATTGTGGATTTTTCAAGAAATTGCTCCATGCGCTGTCGTATCAAGAGAGCATAGTCAGCCATGCGACCGTTAGCTTTATTTTATCTTGTGTAATGCTTCTGAACAAGTTGGGAATCAGTGAAAATAACAATTTTGGGAATGCCGAGATTGAGAGCGAGGTCGAGGCCATGGATCAAGGCTTCGTACTTGCTTCATTATTGGAACATTCGGAGGTAATTTTGACAACTTTTTTTATTCGATCATTAGTGGGCGTTACCAAGACAATACCAATTCCTGAGCCATTAGATCCTACGGATCTATCTGTGAATAAATACCAGCCAGTGTGAGGGTCCCAGGGATCCGTTGTTTCAGGTTGGTCTTCTGATAAGTCATCTTCGTGTTCTTCCCAATCGACATCTTCGACTGGGAAGTCGTCTAGAAAGTCTGCTACTTCTTGGCCTTTCTGGGATATTTGCTACTCAAAGGTAATGTCGTGTTCGCCAAGGTACATAGACCACTGCTGCACTCACCTGGATTTTTCTTTTTTGTTGAGTACTTCTCGAAAGGGATAACTTATTATGATACTGGTTTGATCTTGCGGGCTGAATAAGCAAGTGTGAAGAACAAACGCTCAAGCTTCGAATGCTGAGTTTCTGCGAGGGCTAGAGTTTTGCTGATGAAATATACAGGTTTTTTGATGTTGGAATCGAGTCGAATAAGCACTGAACTAATAGAAGTTTCTGTAGCAGTGAGGTATAAAGAGAGTGTTTCACCTTCGATAGGGGTGCTGATAATGGGTGGACGGCCAAGATAAGTTTTGAGTTCGAGAAAAGCTTGTTCACACTCGGGTGTCCAATTGATCTCGGGGTTATTTTGTTTTTTTCCTTTATAGACGCCTTGGTCGCGTAAAAGGGAAAAGAACCAAGCATATCTGTCTGAGGATTTAAAAACAAAACGGTTGAGGGCTGCTATACTGCCAGCCACTTTTTGGAGGTCTTTTTTGGTTTGGGGCGAAGGCATGTCGATGAGGGCTCGAATATGGGTAGGGTCAATCTCGATACCTCGTTTACTGATAAGGTCCCCTAAACTTTTCCAGACGAAAGGCCAAATTGGTATTTGTCTGTATTAAGTTTTATGTTATATGTGCGGAGTATTGAGAAGACTTCTATTAGGTCTTGTATATGGGTATGTTTCTGAAGGCTTTTGCATAACATGTCGTCGATGTAGACTTCAACCGACTTGCCAAGCAAAGGTTTAAACATGGTTGTGACAAGGCGTTGGTAAGTGGCTCCCGTATTTTTAAGGCCGAAGGGCATAACATTGAAACAGTAAAGGCCTTGTTCAGTGATAAAAGAAGTTTTAATTTGATCTTCGGGGAGGAGGGGTACCTGATTATAACCCGAAGCCGCGTCCATCATTGAAAGGCGCTCGTATCCAGCAGTGGCATCGAGAAGTGCTAAAATAGTCGGGAGAGGGAAACTGTCCTTCGGTATGTGCCTGCTGTGATCTGTGTAGTCGACGCAGATTCTGATCTTACCATTTTTCTTTGGAACTGCCACAATGTTTGATATCCAGTCAGCGTACTTCACTTCTCTGATAAAACCTGCGGCTATGAGCTTGTCTACTTAAAGGTTCACTGCTTCTCGATGTCATGGTACCAATTTATGCTTCTTTTGTTTTACTGCTGAGGAATAGGGGATGATGTCAAGGCGATGGCATGCCAGGCTGGGGTCAACACCGGGTATTTCCTGGACGTCCATGCAAAGACGTCTTTGTTGGCCCAAAGGAAATCTTCAAGCTCGAGGGATTCTGCCTCATTGAGAAAAGTTCTGTTGAATGTACCTCGACCGGGACCGTCGAGTTTGATATAAGAAGTGGGTTCGATGGGTGAGGTGGTTTCTGTCGAAGGTGTGGGGATAGAAAGAGACAGTGATTGCTATGAGCGGCTTACGAGTTTCTGAGTCTGATCAATCTCCTGGCGCTCGCAAGAGTGGGCAAGGCATTAAGAGCCTTACAGATTCCAAGTACTTTCGTGAGTGCTGAAACGAAGTGTTTGATGGTAGGTCGAAGGTATAGCTCGCATGGCGTGGAGCCAGTCGCGCTCGGGGATACCGAGGTATTCGAACTTCTTGTCAAGGACAAGAAAGTTGGTTAGAAGGGTGATGGGGCCTGTGGTGACAGGTAGGCTGATACGACCAATAACAACTTCGGTTGCCCCATTGAAACCTTTTAATTTGATATTGGCACCGGTTATGAGGTCGGTTTTCTTCATTTTTGTGACGGTTGGGAGAAATAGGACATCAGCTGTGCTCCACGTGTCTATGTGCATTGTGTGGAAGACAAGGTTTTCGATCTTAATCATAATGACTAGTGGATCGGAATGGGGAAAATGGGCGTGTGAAGTATCATAATCGATGATAGAAATGCTTTCGAGGTGAGGGAGACGGCTTGGTTCTGGCAGGAGTGTGGGAAATTTCTCCTGATAGGTAAGTTTGTAACATTCCCCGATGTGCTTACGTTTGCTTTGGGAACGGCCGTTGTCTATATTGTTAACTTTGATGGAGCATGATCTGTATATATGTACCACGGCTGGGTCAGCAGTAGGGTTGGATTGAGGTTGGAGGTAAGGCCCGTCGAGGTAGCTAGGAAGGTCGGTAATATACTGGTGTAAATGACCTGCTTTGAGGACGAGTTCGAGAGAGTACTAGAGGGCGAAACACTTATTGGTATGGTGGCAATGACATTTATGATTGGTGCAATAAGGTTCGCCTACTCTGACTTCGAAAGGGAAAGGGATACGCCAAATGGGGTCTGCCTGTATATGTGGTAGGAGGGTGCTGAGGGGGGCGGTGAGTATAGGCAAAATGGTCATTGGTAAATAAGATGAAAGGAACAAAAAGTTTGGAAGGTACGGTGAACGGAAATATGAGAAGCTCAAAGCTCACTTTAACATAATCCTTCTTGTGCCCTCTAAGTACGCACTTTCTTCTTTCTCCCCTTAAGTGAGGGGGTGGCCACAACTTTACTGGGAAATACTTCCCGTAATTTGGTATTTTTCTAAACTTGACATATTAAAGGGGATCCTATCTGTTCTGCCCCGACATTAGGAATATAAAGTCGTGTGGACTATGCAAATACACACTACTCTGATAAAAATATTATTGTAGTTGGATTGACCTATTATTATGTTTAATATATTTTTCATTCCAACATTAGTAAAAGTAAAATTTGTCAGAGACTTGCAGGATTTCATCACCCAAAAAGTTCTCTAACAAGTGGAACCACCCATAAGGGATATGAAAAAATTTGTATCATGCAAAAATTGAATGTCCCGGACCTCAAAATAACTGATAATAAAATAGAGTAACAAGATTCCTGCAGAATTTCATCACCCAAGAGATAGGTGTACCGGACTGAGGTACAAATACGGGTTCATAGGATACGGCCCCAACCTAGGGCCATGAAATACTTGTTGTAAGTTTGCGACGTCACCATTTCGAGTGCTGATATACGATAATGCAACTTTCTCGGGCGTGAGGAGGCTAAACATCTACTTTAAGCTGGTACTAACATAGTGATGCAGGGATATATAAGAACTAAAGCCTTTTGCCATCTTACCCATTTTGAACATAGAATAATATAGGGGAGACCAAATTATTACTTCTAAAACATGTTGATGTGTTAGAGTCTAGGTTTAATTAATTGTTTACTGCACCAGGTGCTGAATTTTATTGATTATTAGTTGTGTATGATCAATTGGACACGTGGAGGAAAGCAATTTAGAAGTTTATCGGAATCGTTGCCTATTTACGTCCCACTACCTCAGCCTAAGTGGTGAAAGTGACCACCTCGCCCAGTTAAAATAATAGAGGACTTAAGAGCCCCAGTTTGGGAGGAGAGTGATCCATATCAAGATTCCCCAATTTTAGAGGAGGGTAATTCATCTAGAGTTAACCCAATTGAACTTGTTGTTGAGCTAGAAGGCGAACCCCCAATCATGGCTGCCGCTAAATCTCTTCAGGACTATTGGACCCCAGTGGTAAGCGATATGCCTTTGTGTATCATGTTACCAACCGTTACGACAAACCATTTTGGGAGTCCTTATAAGTACGTTCATAAGTTTAAGAAAATCTATGAGATCTCAAAATACCAACATTTTACTACTGATTCTGTCTGCCTTCATTTATTCCTATTCTTACTAAAAGACAAGGTGAGTCATTAGCACCAACATCTATCAATTCATGGGATCAAATGGAGGCCAAGTTCAAAACCAAATAGTTTTCTCTAGGAAAAACTCTCGCTCTTAGAAATGCAATTGTTGAATTTGGTTAAAATGACGGTAAAATATTTTACAAGGGATGGGAGAGATATAATGATCTTCTTTCATAATGTCCCATCATGGTTTTGAGAAACAACATCTAGGCCAAATCTTTTATCATGGAATAACCTTTGAGAATTGTTATAGTCTAGAATTCATGGATAGTGGCAAATTCTAGGACCTTGAACCCGATAGAGCTTTTGAGGAGTTTGAGATATTGGCTGAGAACTCTTAGCAGTGGGATTTTGATCCACATAGAATTGTTTGTACAGGAAAGAAAGGTGGATTATAGGATGTGAGTGAGGGAACGACCAAAATAGCCCAATTAGATACTCTTACCTGAAAAATCGAGGCTATGGCTATGAATTAATCTAAGGGTAGTGCAAACCAATTAGTTCAGCAAGAGGGTTGCACCATTTGTTATGATGTCATACATGTGACTCAAATGTGTCCCATGTTCAATGACATGAATGACAATCAAGAGCAAGTGAATGCTTTAAATACTAGCTACAAAAGGCCATTTGACCTGTACAACCCAACTTGACAGAACCACCCAAATTTTTTATGGAAGAACAACCAAACCAATTCGGGTTTTAGAGAACCATAAACCTCATGTCCAAATTTAACTAGGAATCCCCATCCTCAGTCTTATTCTTAGGAATCTCGGCAATCCTTTCAGTCATCCAAACAGTTTCCACCCGTTTCACCCAAACCATATTTAGAAGATACCCTTTCTCTCTTCATGCAACAATAAATGGAAAGTCAAAATAGGCATTGTAATTTCAGCAACAAATAATGCAATTCCAGTAATAGACATTGTTGAATCAGAATTCTGCATCCCAATCTATCTTTAATCATGAGACTCGGATAGGACAATTGGCAAATATATTGAATGAGAAACCACCAAGTAATTAAGCTATCTAGCCAACCTGTATCTAAGCCAAAAGCACCACTCGGGTTTGATTCTAGTTAAATTCTAAAATAAATTAATACCATTACTACCCTACAAAGTGGGAGATAAATTGATAACCGAGTTGAAATATCTAGGGTTGAACTAACACCAGTTACTATTGAGGATAAGGTAGGCACGAGTGAATCAGTTGTAGTAAGCAACCATAAACCTTCTAAGAAATCTAAGGAGTTATCTACCTCATCCAGTTTCATACCAAAGACATGTTTTGAGCCAAAAGTACCTTATCCCCATTGCCTTCTTCAGTTATTAAAGGGATTCAATATGACAAAATATTTGATACATTTAAGAAAGTTCATATAAATATTCTAGTACTCGATGCCATCATGTTTTTCCCTGCATATGCTAAATTCCTCAAGGATACATTTAAGAAAGTTCATATAAATATTCCAGTACTCGATGCCATCATGCTTATCCTTGCATATGCTAAATTCCTCAAGGATGCATGTACTAGGAAAAGGAAAATCAATGTGGACAAGAAAGTCTTCTTGGCTAAAACATTAACCACTCCTATGCTTTGAGATCCTGGTGGCCCAACCATCCATTGTAAAATTTGAGATCATAAAGTGGATAGAGGGTTACTAGACTTGGGGGCTTGAGTAAATGTTTTACGCTACTCGGTCTATCAGTAATTAGGACTTGGAAAGCTCGAACCTACCCGAATGACACTTCAATTGGCCGACAGGCCAATACGATATCCATGTGATATCCTTGAGGATATTACTATCAAGGTTAATACTCTCATTTTTTCTGTGAATTTTGTTATTTTGGATATTGAAGATGTCACAAATCCTAGCTGTGAGACCCCCGTCATATTGGGTAGCCCTTTCCTCGTGAGTGCTCATGCCATTATTAATTGTTTTAATAGGGACTTACATATATAAATGGGATACATGAAGATCCAAGTTAATATTTTTAGCAGTAATACTTAAGTCCAAGATTCTGATGACATTGCCGAGCTTAATATGATTGACTCCCTTGTTTAAAAATCGTTCCCTAAATCATTTTCTGAGGACCCCTTAGCATAATATCTTATGAACTTGGTGAAGACTTTGATGATGATATTGTAGGGACCTATCCTTCGACCTAGTCCAAACTTGAACTACCTCGATATTAGTTTCACGTATTATACACTTTGCAGTAGCCTACTCGCAGCCTTCTACCCCAGTCAAACACTCGGAGGCTACCTCGACGCCTACTCGAACATTTTGAAACCCACTCAACCCATTAACAAGCCTTCCAAAGATTATTCGATGAGGAAGCTTTGACTCTAAACAAGCCTCGAAGACGAACTCCACATCACATCAGAAACATTTCAACCATATTCGTACATGGTCGAAGCATGACAAGATAGATAACCAGTTCACTAGACAAGACCGAGGCGTTGTTGGTCCTTGCAGCTATAGTTACAGACCCAACAACTGCTACAGTGTCAGATCACAATGACAGACCCAATAACTACTACAGTGACTGATCCGCCATTTCCGCCATTTCCAGCGTCAACACCAACTCCGGGATACCCGCTCGATATCCGGATTGTATACTTGTAATATGACCTAACCTTAGTGACTCAGCTCTTCCTATGTTCTATAAATTGGAGAGATGGGGAACCAAGGAAGGGTTTCAAAATCTCTCCCCTGAGCCCTTACTGTTTACCTTCGATTACCTTGTAAAATCCAATACTCGAACCTTTGACTACTCTATAGTAATCCAAACGCTCTTAAAAATCCTCATCAGAGGTCGCGGAGAGTCATATTTTAGGCCTTTACGCAAGTATATTATCAGTAGATTAATTAACCTATAGATTATATACTTGATTTCCTTTGATTGAGGATTAACCCCGTGGTGTAAGAGCCGACTTCCCCATCTTACGAAGTTAGGCCCCTACATTTGGTGCCGTCTGTACTTCCCCTTACCAATCTTCATTATTCATTATCTCCTATTTCTAACTCCCACAAATTATTCCTAATGACCCCCACCCTCCATTCCAGTTCCACTCATACTGGCAACTCTGTTAACGGAGTGGCCGTTCAACTCGCCTTACTTTCCCAGCGGTTCACTCTGGCCGAGGAACAACACCATACACAACTGCACCAGGAACGTTAAAAGCACTGCCAAGAGTTTAAAGCCAAATGGCACCGCCATTTGGATGATGCCGATAGACAGAATCATCCAATCGATGAGTTGCACAACACAGTTCGAGAGCTACAACGCCTATAGCCTCCGGATACCCCTCCACAGTCCCAAGTACCTGCCTCGTCTCGCTTCTCCGCTAGAGCCCGATTGGGACCCTTGCCGCACAGCCAAGCACCTCTGGGCCACCTCGGTGCCACAGGTGCTGCCCCTGCAGCCTCCATCCATCTCGGCATCTACCCCATAGAAGACTCCTCTGACTCCACCTTCCGTATCTCTTCTAGACACCCCAAACGCTGCCCTGTTCGAGAACGTCTCGGGGAGCGTAGCGCAAAAAATATACCGCATACTCGGCCTCATCATCCCAGAACCCTTCGATCCCGACTTACCTTACCTTTTGTGGACAACAGGACTTCGATTACAAAATCTAACCTATCATCCACGTCAATGCGAGCCCAACACCAAATTCATGGAGTCGATTGAATAATCCCCTCTGTCCCAAGCTCCTTGCTATTGGATTGCCTTCAAATTTCTGCGCTCCCAAGCTCAGCAAATACCCTAACATTGACCCCCAATCACACATCCTCAAATTCCAAAATGCTCTAAGCCTCTATTCCATTGCTGATCACCTGATGTATCGCATTTTTCCTACAAGCCTCAAAAATAACCTTCTTCGATGGTACCACAACCTTCCCAGTGGCTCTATTTAAAGCTTCGATCAATTATCCCATCTTTTCATCGCCCAATTTTCCTTCAATAAAGACAGAGAGGTCAGAGTCGATGCCCTCATCAATTTTAGAAAATCGAACAGTGAAACCCTTGAAGCCTTCACCAAGAGGTTCCTCGATGAGTCACAAAAAGTTGAGAACCTTGACTGCGCGAATGCTACACTCGCGTACTCGAATGCTTTGCTAGATCACAGCCGTGTTAAAGAGTACCTAGTCCTCTACAAACCCTGAACCCTCGAAGAGATGCTCTCAAAAGTCAATGGCTATATCAACCTCAAACGCCTCCACGAATCACATAAACAGTGGAAACCTTCAACCTCTGCCATTAATAAACCTCGACAAGGCCCACCTTCTACTCCTACAGCCCTGATCGGTCCCGTCTCACATGAAACCGAGAGCCGGAAATGCCCTCATATTGATAACAATACCAAAGCTCGCAGAAAGAAACCAAAACTGGTCCTACCCACGCTTACTGCTCCTTTCAGCACCCTTCTGCCACATATACAGGCAGACCCCATATGGCGTATCCCCTTCCCCATTGAGGTCAAACCAGGCGAACCTTACTGCTCCAATCACAAGTGTAACTGCCACAATACCAATACATGCTTCGCCTTGCAGCACTCCCTCGAAATAATCTTCAAGGCAGGTCCTCTACATCAGTCTGTTGTCGACCTCCCCAGCTACCATGATGGGTCATACCTCAAGCCTCAATCCACCCCTGCTATCGACTCGCCCGAGGTACATATCTATCGAATACATTTTATTGAAGTCAATAACATCAACAATGGCCGTTCTAAGAGTAAACACAGGTGTGTCAAAGAATTCTTCAAACTCACTTACCAGGAGAAGCTGCCCGCCCTCCTACTAAAATTATGCCTTTGTCCTCGACCCGAAGGCATCTCTTTCATCGACTGCGATACGCCGCATGTTCATTACCCCCATTCCGACCCCTTAGTCATCATGATTAAGATCGAACACCTCGTCCTCCACACCATGCTCATCGATAAAGGGAGTACAGCCAATGTACTTTTCCTCCAGACTATTCGAACCATGAAGAAAACGGACCTCATCACTGCTGCCAATGCCGAACTTAAAGGTTTTAATGGGGCTACAGAAGTGGCAGTTGGCCGAATCAGCCTCCCAGTTACCCCTGACCTAGTCACACTCTAAACTAGCTTTCTTGTCATCAATAAGAAGTCTGAATACCTTGGTATCCTTGGGCACGATTGGCTCCATGCCATGCGTGCCATACCTTCGACCTATCAATCAGACCCTTCGTATTACCACCCTCTTGGGTACATGGAATTTGAAAGGCTCTCAATGCCTCACCCGTTTATACAAAAATTTGAAGATCGATCAAGCCCAGAAACTCATCAGACTCCCATAGCAATCACTATCTCTCTCTATCCCCATACCTTCGACAGATGATGCTTCACCCATCAAACTCACTGTCTATATCGAACTCGATGGTTCCTGTCGAGGTACATTCATTGAAACTTTTCTAGACGAGGCAGAACGCCTCGAACTCTCAGACTTCCTTCGAGCAAACAAAAACATCTTTGCATGGACGTTCCAGGAGATGCCCGGTGTCGACCCCAGTTTGGCATGCCACTGCCTCGATCTCATTCCCAATTCCACAACAGTAAAATAGATGAAGCGTACCTTGGCACCATGACTTCAAGAAGCAGTAAACCTTAAAGTAGACAAGCTCATAGCCGCGGGATTCATCAGAGAATTGAATTATGCTGATTGGATATCAAACATTGTTGCAATTCCTAAAAAGAACGGCAAGATCAGAATCGGTGTCAACTTCATTGACTTCAGCAAACACACACCGAAGGACAGCTTCCCCCTTCCTATCATTTCAGTACTCCTCGATGCTACTGCGGGACATGATCGTCTGTCTATGATGAACGTATCTTTGGGTTACATTCGGGTACCCCTCCTTCCCGAAGATCAACTTAAAACTTCTTTATTTACTGAACAAGGTCTTTAATGTTTTAATGTCATACCCTTTGGCCTTAAAAATACGGGTGCCACCTATCAATGCCTTGTTGCAACCATGTATAAACCCCTGCTTGGCAAGTCGGTCGAAGTTTACATCGACGACATATTATGCAAGGGCCTCCAAAAACATACCCATATCCAAGACCTAACCGAAGTCTTTTCGATACTTTGAACATACAACATGAAACTTAACCCAGACAAATGCCAATTTGGTGCTTCGTCTGTTTAAGTATTTGGCCATCTCATCAGTATATGAGGTATCGAGATCGACCCTACCCATATTCGAGCCCTCATCAACATGCCTTCGCCCCGAGCCAAAAAAGATATCCAAAAAGTAGCTGGCAAGATAGCGGCCCTCAACCGTTTCATTTCCAAATCCTCATACCATTGTGCTTGGCTCTTTTTTCTAATACTCGACCGAGGCATCCACAAAGCAAAAAAGAAAAACAACCCTGAGATCAACTAGACACCCAAATGTGAACAGACTTTCCCCGAACTCAAAACTTACCTTTGTTAACCACCTATTTTTAATACCCCTATCGATAGCGAGATACTCTCTTTACATCTCGCTGTTATAGATACCTCCATCAGTTCAGTGCTCATTCGACTCGAATTAAACATCGAAAAGCCTGAATATTTCATCAGCAAAACTTTAATACCCCTATTGAGCGTTTGCTCCTCACCCTCGTCTATTCGTCCTACAAACTTAAACCATATTTTCAAGCTCACCCCATCCATGTTATAACAAGCTATCCCCTTCGAGAAGTACTCTGTAAAAAAGAGAAATCCAGACGAGTACAATAGTGGTCTGTTTATCTTGGCGAACATGACATCACATTTGGGAAGCAATATCCCCAAAAGACAAAGCAGTAGCAGATTTTCTGGCTGACATCCCAGTTTAAGATGTCGATTTGAGAGAACATGAAGATAACCTGACAGAAGACCAAACCGAAGTAACAGATCCATGGAACCCTGCCAAAGGATGGCGTTTATTTAGAGATGGATCCGCTGGGCCTAACGGTTCAGGGATTGGTATAGTCCTTATTACACCTATGAATGATCGAATAGAGAAGGCAGTTAAGTTAAAGTTTAAATGTTCCAATAACGAAGCTGTGTATGAAGCATTGATCCATGGCCTCGACCTCACACTCAAATCCATGGCCTCGACCTCACACTCAACCTCGGCATCCCTAAACTTGCAGTTTTTGCAGATTCCCAACTTGTTCAGAGGCATTGCATCGGTGAAATTCAAGCCAACGGTCGCATGGCCGAATATTCTGCCCTTGTTCGACAGCGCATGGACCATTTTCCTGAAAAATCTACAATCGCATATTACCCTCGGGAAGAAAACTGACACACAGATGCCCTCGGTTACATAGCAGCTATGTTAGACCAATCAGAATCCCGAACCCTCCATATCAAAGTACTCGAATGCATAAGTATCGACTAGATGGAAGTCAATGCCATCAATTCTGGGGGTAAGAGTCTCGATCCAGATGACTGGCGAATATCTTTTCTCCATTACTTTAACAATGCTACCCTCCCAGATGACCTCAAAGCTAAACGATCCTTACTAGAAAACTACCGCAGATACACCATCCACAAACAAAAGTTACATCGTAAATCCCTAAATGGTATCCTCTTTCGATACATCTCTCAAACCGAAGCTTCTAAGATTTTAGCTAAACTCTATAAAGGTACCTACAGTGCTTATACTGCTGGTTGATCCATGGCCCTTCAAGCCGAATCCCAAGGTTTATTTTGGCCAAACATGATGAAATAAGCCAAAGATCATGCCAAACACTGTGAAAAATGCCAACGCCAGGCCCATGACATCCACAACCCTTCACAAGACCTCAATTTTAGTCAAGTCTCCTGGCCATTCAAAAGATGGGTTATCTATCTCATCGGTCCCTTCCCTAAAGCTTCGGGTAGCCGAGAAAGCATCCTTGTTACAACAGAATATTTTACCAAATGGGTCGAAGTCCTACCTTTGTGTCCAACTAGAGAAGAAGAAGTCATCAATTTTTTGTGGGAAAATATCATCACATGCCTCAGATGCCCTTATATAATTCGATGTGACAATGGTCCATAGTTTGTCGGGAACAAAGTCAGAAATTTTCCTCAAAAAACAAGACATCATCCTCTTACCCTCAACACCTTACTACCCCCAAGGTAATGGTCAAGTCGAAGCAATAAACAAAACCATAGTCGATGGTCTCAAGAAACGTGTCAATGCGAAGAAAGGTTGATGGGTTCAGGAGTTACAACTTGGCCTTTCAAACAATACCAAGAAAATCTACAGGCTGCACCCCTTTCCTTCTAGCCTATGGTACTGAAGCAGTGCTCCCTACTCAATTCGAAGTACCCACACGAGATCCTAACCTCCCAGAAAAATACAATGAGTTTGAGCTCGGATGCAACATGTTATGGATCGACGAGACTAGAGACTGAGCCATCGCCAACCTCGGCCGTTACCATAAATCACTTCAGAAGTCATACAATAAGGGAGTTCGACCACGAAGTTTCAACATTGGAGATCTAGTACTTCGACGCGTCACTCAATCTTCGAAGCCTCGAAATGCAAGAAAGCTAGCTAAATCCTGGGAAGGACCTTATGTCGTTTATGAAAAAACCTACTAAGGTTCATACTACCAAATAACAGAAGATGAAGAGCCTCTGCCAAATCCATAAAACACAATACAGCTGGTCTCATACAATAGGCCATGACCTCCACCTTGTACACCCGATGTAAATACAGAATAATCAATAAAGAGTTTTTTCCATACCCACTTCGTCTCCCATTTTCCAATGAATGTCTTGGTTTATCCGAGGTATCATGTCAATACTCGACCCGACTGATACTTGGGGGTGACCCTGAAAATTTCCAAACTCCCAATTTCGAGCGAACTCGAGGGGCAAGGATGGTCACCATACCGGACCCTCAGGAATACATTGGGGGTGAACAATTATGCTTCGATCAGGCCCCAAGCCGTGGATGTCCAGTAAATTTCTTGGTTTACCCTAGGTATAATGTCAGCCCTTGACTCGACTGATACTTGGGGGCAACCCTAAAAATTTTCAAACTCCCAATTTCGAGCAAACTCGAGGGACAAGGATGGTTACTAGACTAGACTCTCGAGAATGCATTGAGGGCGTACAGTTATGCTTCGATCAGGCTCTAAGCCATCAAAGTCCAGTGAATTTCTTGGTTTACCCTATGTGTCATGTCAACCCTTGACCCGACTGATACTTGGAGGCGACCCTAAAAATTTTTAAACTCCCAATTTTGAGCAAACTCGAGGGGCAAGGATAGTCACTAGACCGGACCCTCGGGAATGTATTGGGGACGAACAATTACGCTTCGATCAGGCCCCAAGCCATCAAACTCCAGTGAATTTTTTGTTTTCCTCTAAGTATCATGTCACTCTCGGCCCGACTGATACTTGGGGGCGACCTCGAGATTTTTCAAACTCCCAACATTTGAGCAAACTCGAGGGGCACGAATGGTCGAGAGACCGGACCCTCGGGAATGCATTAGGGGTGACCACAACCTAATTTACTGTGGCTCAGGCCTTCAAAGTCCTGTAAATCTCTTGGTCCTAACCAAGTATCACAACTATCTCAAAGCCCTCCAAGGTTCGACAACCCTACAATCATTCAACAGTTACAACATATGCATTTATAATTATTAAGGAATATCAACAAGACACTTCAGTACATTATCAGAGAAGCATTTTAAACACAAATCAAGTCAAATCGTGTTCAGAGCATACATCAAGTATTTATCATAGCAATTTAGTACAATTCAAGATTAACACAAATAAGTTTCAGAATAGTCTACAAGTTAGTTCCAGCACAGCAATTCGAAGCAAGAAAAAGTTCAAAGATCAAGTACACCGAGAGTTCAACATTGTTTAAATATTGCAACCCAGCAGAAAAATCAGAAAAACCGGCATGGCACTCCGGTACAAATACCTCATATCGGCGTGGCTGCACCTTCTCCCCCAATAGGCTCTTCAGTACCAACATCCTCAACACCTTTAGTAGAAGATTTCAACCCAATACCATCGACGACCACATCAGTTGCACTCCCAGTAGCAGTACTGTCGATCACAGAAGCCTCCACACCACCTCTAACACCTTCATCAACAACATCTACCTCCATCCCCTCCGTCTGTAAAACATCTTCAGCGACAGGATCTTGGGCAATAGGAAAGCGTTGCAGAGTTTTGAGATCATACCCCGAATCCTCAATAAACTTCTTCAGTCTGACAGTAACTGTACATTCATCATCAAACTGCCCTTGGTAACGCTCCCTCTGTGCTTTATTTTCCTTCTCCTTCTCAGCAAGCTTCGACCTCAACACCTGCTCATGATTAAAACGTTGACCCTCCAATCTCTTCTCGAATACATCATTAATAGCCTCCAGATCTCGCTTCAAAGGTTTATTCTCATACGCCACCGACTCTTCAGTTCCTTGAGCAAGCTCCAGACTGTCAGTCGCTTCTTGTAACTTTCTCTTCAATACTTTCACTACCTTCTGAAAAGATTGCACCCAAGCATCCGTCTACTAGAATATTCCAGCTGTTAGTACCCTTTCGAAGAATTAAGCATTCGAGAAAATGTCAGAATCTCACAAACAAATATATACTTACCTGGTACATACTCCTCTTTATCTGCTTTGATGCCTTATCTGGGTCATTGGCGCAGAGTTCCGCCATTAAAGCAGCCACAGCTAGAGCCTGATCCTCTCGCTTAGCTTCTGTCATATTATTGCTCGTATCCTCTGCATCATCTTCTCTCCGTGTCCTGTACCTTTTGTGTTAAGTACCCTTCGCCTGTTGTACCCTGGGAGACTCAGGAATGACCTTGCCTTTCCCCTTCCCAGCCTTGGTCGATGCATGCTTTGGCCTTTGTCTTGAAGCATCACTGGCTACTTCGGACACTGGCACCACTTGCTTCGATGCTCCTTTCGCCTTCGGGACATACTGTACTCTCCTTGGCAAGTTCTCCTCCTCCATTCCTTCGACCACTTTCGCAACACCTTCGCCTCTCTTCTTCTTTGATGGCTTCTACGTAATGGGTACACTTCGAAGCAGGGAATCTATCTTCTTCTGCCTCTTCCTCTTGATACATAAACTCTTGAAAACGGAGTTTACCCACTCCACATCTGAATCGATTAGGGCGTCAATATAGTCCCTCGGATTCGCCCAAGTCCGGTTTTGAGGACCTACAGAACAAACAAAAATGTAATCACAGTTTATTCGTGCAATATATCAAAAATTGTTTGACAGAAAACTTACTCGGATTATAGAATTTCTGATGTAACCTATAAGAATCCTCCCCTTCGGCATTCTCATAATTACCCCGTACTACAACCAAATCTCTATTCCACCCTCGAACCGTTGAGTACAGATCAAACAACCAGGGCTTATCTGCATGACACTGGATAAGGTAGGTGCCCACATTCTTTTTCGTCTCCCTCGAATAGAATGATACAACATTATACCACTCAATTAAACCCCTTCTCTCACTCCTCAATTTTGCATTTATACTCTCAATTACCTTTATTATCTCATAAAAGTTCCCATTCATCTGAATTGGGGCAACTTCCCCAAAGTTTAACACCTCCATCACCAGCCTTTGAAGGGGAAATTGCATCCCAGTCGAATCTGGCCTCTATACACCATTATACCTTCTCGAGGCTTCAATTTAAAGATGAACTCTAACCCTGTAGAATACAATATAACCTCTACCTTCGACAACCCATGTTTAGCCGCAAATTGATTTAGCCTCTCCTTCTCCCTATTTGGAATAGAACCAACAGCCTCATCCGACTCAGTCAAATCCTCATATTGGTTACCTTGCTCTCCCTCACCTCTTTTACCACCCGAAGGTTCAGCCTGACCTTCATTTCTCTTTCTCTGCCCTCCCCCCATATCTTCCTCAACACTATCCTCAGACACTATTGTCTTATGAAGCCTGCTACTCAAACCCCTAACTTTGGGAACCACCATGGCTAATGGCACATCTTTCGTTATAACTAGCTCTTCTATGTCACTGCCCTCATCCATTGGAGCACGACCAGATACATTAGCCTCATTTTCGACCTCCTTGTCTATCAGCCTCAGTCTCGAAGCACGACTGGTATGCATTTTACCCTACAGCAGAAAAGACATGCAATTAGATTGATACATTCAACTATTACGTGCCAATAGCTCATTTTTATCTACACTCTCCATAAGATATAAACATAATCGAAAACTCGACCCCAATCCCAGTCACACCATCATTTCCCTCAGAATCCCAAATAAGCTAAACCCCTGACACATGATTTCCCCCTATCCTCGAATATATCCTTAACACTACAAATCCAGAAGACTCTAGATACAGATACAGAAGGCGAACTAGAAAAAAAAATAGACAAAGATCTATCGACAAATCTGTATTAGCGGAAGAACAATCGAAACGGCAAGTCAGCCGGTACTCAGCAACAACCTCAGTAACCTCTCTCAAGCTTCACGTAACAATGACGTAAGTTTCTTCCTCTCACTCCCTAGTTTTGTCAGTGAACAGTACTTTGGTTATTTCCTCCGCATATTTGTACCTTCTGAGAACCGCACAAACCCGCCTCCCCCTGCTTTTCGGCTTAGACTTGATTTGACATTTTTACCCTCTTTCACCATACGTATGTGTCACACACTCATACTCTCAAAATTTCAAAATCATAAGCCAGGTTGAACCTTCTGGTCCTCGATCAAAACTGCCAAGTTAGATCCTTACATCAAATCAACCCTTTTTCCATAATTCAAGGAAATATCATGATGACTTGCTTACACTCTGACCCAGGAATAGTGTTATTCTGACAGGCTAGCTGTTTGGCTGTCAGAACGTTCAGTCGAAGCCAACAAATTTTTGACATCCCCTTTTATCATACACGAATGATCGTCTATATTGTGTCTCAAACACTCATCCATAAACAACCAGAGATTCGATTTCAACATATGCTTAGCATTCGATTTCTTACATATTCGCGCCTAAATTACCTTTGACTACTATACTTTTCCTACGTACACACAGTTCAGACTTTTACTTCGACAGATCAGAATTTTACTTCAATAGATCAGAATTTCACTTCAGCAGTCCAGAATTTTACTTACACACAGTTAACAATTATACTTTGACAGTTATCTTATCAACTTCCAATGTCATTCCATACAGATTAGAACAATACAAATAAATAGAAAAATTCTAAATCTAATTTCATTCCATACCACCATATATTAACACCCCTACAGATAATCAAATGCAAACACTAAACAAAATAGTTGAAGAAGCCCCTATTTATAGTTGGGAAGCTCCTCCCTGTACCTGGCCTCAGCACCAGTATCTTCTTGGTCCACCATCTCCTCAGCAAACAACTCCAGTAGGGACAACCGGTAGCCGGGAGGAGGTCCCATTATCTGTAATATCCCCCACTAGTACGCAAAGGGCATCCCATAAATGGGATCCCTGGGCTCCGCTTCAAACAAGTCCGGCACCTCCGAGTCCAGGCCTTGATCACTGACAAACCTCTGCTGTAACATCCGCGTCTTCTCCTGTACACGAAGAGCTTTCGCTGCCACTTGGTCTTGGTTCTTGGGCTTGGAAGCATTGCCTTTGTTTTGGGAAGAAAAGGAAGACATTATTCTCGGAGATGAAGGAACAGGCGAATGCAATTCTCCCCAAAACAACCTATTTATACTAAAAATTAGATACATTTAACCCCTCCTTAATCAGAACCGCATTAATAGCAAGTCCTCCATTCTCCTCCTCAAAAACTCAATAGTCCAAGCTCTTCAACTTCCTAATCATAACCGTTTTATCAGAATGCGTATTCAACTCTCTTTCCCAAGGACTTCCAGTCAAACCATCACTAGTCTTGACCCATCGTCCCATTTCTTTTTACACCCTCTAACAACCCCTATGGTACAATCCTCGAGATTCAAGTATTCAGAAATAGTTGTTCATTGTGACCGACTGCCGACCTATTTCCTAGACCAGCACAATGCAACTCGAAGTCAATTTTTCCCCGAAGGTAACCGTTTATACATATTAGCATTGGAGGACATATGTTCGATACCGCGCTTACAATCAATTCGCATATATGGTTTATCAGATACAAACACAGAATTTTAGTAACTTTTGTTCTCATTGCAACACTTTAAAATGTAGAAACAGAGGAGACCTCCTAGTACAATCACACAAAATTTTACAGAGATCAACAACATCAGAAACTTTCAAAATACAGTCCTACAAAAAAAAACCCATCACCACATCCTCGCCACCACTTTAAGAAGATGCCACTCTATTTTCAGACGGGCTAGTTCTACTCGCCGAGCCTTGTTCCTCTAACTGCTCTTCTGCCTGAACGAGACATTTGGCCAAAGCCATCAGGTTTAGGTAATGTTCTTCAGCAGTAGTAAAATAAAACTTCATCTTCCCCCAGATGTAAGAATAGGACTCCTCGTTGATGTGTTCCCCAGGCTCCAACTACACCAGGTCAGGCATATCCCAGTCGAGTTCATGGTCATCGAAAAATTTCAACTTCAGCTATGCGGTCTTCCGCCCTATATGACGGTCTATGGAAAATCCCATCCTCTACTAGTAGCGAGTATTGGGCGTGGTATCCATAACATTTTTCAAGAAATGCAGAAGAAGGAGAAGAGAAATACAGGGAAATGCGGAATATACAGTGTTACTACCTTCATAACCCATACTTATAGCCTCATCTAACCTCATTTATTACTCCATAACCTCCAGCATTCCTTTATTACCCTCCTTTATTACCTCCCTCGAAAAACAACAGTCAATTGTTTAACTTCCGACTACAAAAAGTTTTTCTCAGCAAACGCCTTTACACCTATTTTCTAGACCCTTGCTGAGAAAGGGCGAATGTAGTAGCCTACTCGCAGCCTTTTATCCCAATGAAACACTCGAAGGCTACCTCGATGCCTACACGACAATCTTGAAGCCTACTCAACCCATTAACAAGCCTTCCAAAGATTATCTGAAGATGAGGCCTTGACTCTGAACAAGCCTCGCAGACGAACTCCACATCACATCAGAAATACATCAACCATATCCGTACATGGTTGAAGTATGACAAGACAGGTATCCAATTTACTAGAAAAGACAACAACGTTGTTGGTCCTTGCAGCTACAGTTACAGACCCAACAATTACTACAGCATCAGAACACAATGACTGACCCAACAACTGCTACAGTGACTGATCTGACATTTTTGGCATCAACACCAACTTCGGGATACCCGCTCGATATCAGGATTGTACACTTGTAATGTGACCTAACCTTGGTGACTCTGCCCTTCCTATGTTCTATAAATAGGAGAGATGAGGAACCAAGGAAGTGTTACAAAATCTCTCCCCTGAGCCCTTACAGTTTACCTTCGATCACCTTGTAAAATCCAATACTCGAACCTTCGACTACTCAACAACAATAAAAATACTCTTAAAAATTCTCATCAGAGGCTGTGGAGAGTCACATTCTAGGCCTCCACGCAAGTATATTGTCAGTAGATTAATTAACCTATTGATTATATACTTGATTTCCTTTGATAAAGGATTAACCCCATGGTGTAGGAGTCGACTTCCCCTTCTTACGAAGTTAGGCCCTGACACACGTGACATGTACAATCAACATTAACACCTAGGCCACAAACTGATAAAGAACGTGGATTGAGCACTACATCAAAATATGAATATGTCAAATCCACCTGTCTCTTACAAACTAATAGTTACACATTCAACTACAACTTACCTCATTATTAAGAGAACGTGCTTCTATATGATAATGAACTGCAGGTAAGGTCTATGTCTATATAAAGAAAAAGTTTTAGAGCAAATAAAGACCAGATTTTCTTGATTCTAACACAAGAATTTTTAGATTCCAAACACCACAAGAATTCTTATTTGAAGATCAAACATTTTTAGCTCAAGAGATCACTTGTAATAGGATATCAGCTTCAAGCAATAAAAGTTATAATGACTAAATCCTCAACTCGTGGTCGTGGTCTTTTTACCTATTCAAAGGTTTTCCACGCTAAATCAACTGTGTCATTTTTTGTATTATACTAATTTTTGTTACAGGTTAATTTTGATGTAAGATCTAATTTTAAGCTATTTCGAGCTGCAAAATTATGCCATTATATTTGGCATCTTCAGTGAAAATTGAGACATTTCCACGATAAGCTAAGGCATACATTAACTCCACTATCTATTTCCAATCATGGTAACTTCCAGGCGACCAACAACAGCAGTCTTGCTCAATCTTTTAGCTGAACCAGAATAGTTGGCTGAACTATGGGAAAATTTTCATGTCGAGAAAGAGAAGCGTAATTAGCTTGAGCGTCAGTTAGTTCTTGACTGTGAACTCTGCAACAGAGATCTCGAAAGCGAGCGCCAAACTTGTCTGACATTATTCAATTATTCAAGAGACATGAAGAATAGATGACAACTATGCAGACCGTATTACAAGCTTTGTAGGATACTCAATAGGCTCCCCATACCCAAAATCATAATCAAGTGCCAGCGAACTCTCAAGTTTATGTACGCAAAATATTAGGACCATGAGGAGTACCAACAAAGCCATTTCTAGAAATCTTCAGTACAAATCACAAGCTTTAGTTCATTTAGGAAGAGAAGCTCAGTCTGATATAAGTAGAGGTCTCTAGCCTTCCAAGCGTTAAGAGGGGGAGTAACGACCTCAACCCCAAATTCCAGTACGAGAACACTTGAGCGAGGGGACATGTATTAATAATTCTTGACCACCTCGCCATGTTACTCAGACAACATGTCAGTACGCAATACATGAATACATCACTTAATGTATCAGGGAGTGATAAAGGCTCAAGCTCTAGGTAGTAAGGACTTTTTTCAACAGGTTGTAAGGTAGTCCAATAACTAAAGAGTTATTTGATATCGAAGTACCAGCAGGTTTTCATACTCCAAAGATACATAAATATGAGGGCATCGATTTGAAGGAGCACATTTAATAATTCCGCGATTCACTAGGATTGTACTCAAATCATAACCATATTTTATGTCGTATGTTCACAACAAGTCTACAGGGAGAACCGCTACAATGGTTCCATTATCTACCTGAAGATTTTGTCCACACATTCGACCAACTGTAGAAGAATTTTGTCAAGGCTTATGCTTACGATAAAGACAAGGAAGAAAATTTATATTCTCTTATTAGTCTCAAATAATCATAAGGAAAGAAGCTTGAGGTCTTTGCAAAGAAGTTTCTAAAGCTCGCACGAAAAAGTGATAATCTCAATCAGAAAATAGTTGTTACTACTTTTAGAAATACGTTACAACTCGATTGCAAAGCAAAGGAGCATCTCTTCTTAAACAAACATGCGACCTTAGAGGATATGATTGCCAAGGTCAATGGGTATGTCGACCTGGAAAGGATGATGACCAAAAGGCATAAATCTACTAAATCTGTCCTAACTACTAAATGTCCAAATACATAATGTAACAGTGTACCAAAGGTGGACTAGGGTGATCAAAAGCATTCCAAGGAAAACACAGGAAAACCTCAGAAAGAAAATTTATTACCCAAGCCGATTCTCCCCATGATGAATGTGTGGATCTTATTAATTTTTCCCATGCTGGCAAATGACAAATTCTACCATATATCTCAACCATTTGAACTAATTGAAGGCAAACCATACTGCATGCATCACAAGGTAAATCATCATGAAACTGACAACTATTATGCTTTATAGAGGTTTCAGGAATATATTTTCAAAGATAGAAGAATGTACTAGTACATTATCGATCTGGAATCATATAAGAATTATAACTTCAAGGCACAGGTCAAAGATCAAGCCGAGGAAAAATGCTTATACCATATGTACCACAACAACATGATTAAGATCCATCAGATTAACAACTTTTACAGATTCAAGCAACGAAGATTATCAGAGTGCTGCGATCTTATTCCTCACGATAAAAAGTTAAACTTCTTCCTAAATCTAGCAATCGCCGACTTGGGATTTCATTCAAGGATTTCTATATCTGTTATATCAAGTTCCCTCATCATGATGCACTGGTTATCATGCTAAAGATAATGAAATTCATCATGCATGCAATAATGATTGATACTGGTAGTGGTATTAAAATTATCTTTCAGAGCACGATCAAACAGATGGGATTGGCCGATCAAGTTATTTCAAGCAGCATTGACATCAGTGGCTTTAATGGCTTAAAGGAAGAACGAGTAAGCAAGATCATCTTACCTATTACCTCTGGACCTACCACAATCAATGTCGTATTCTACATCATCAATGCCAAATCTTATTATTTAGGGATTATGGGCCACTTTTGGATCCACAACATGGATGCAATCACTTCTCACGTATCATCAAGCACATTTCTTCAAGTACAATGGTGGCATCTACGAAATCAAAGGCAGTTAAAAGCTCTCCCAAGCTTACAAAAATATTGTTTTTGCCATTTTCAATACATCTTACAGAAACGCTGCATAACAATTTCAGAAAGCTAATCACATCGATGACCAGTCTTCAACCGAAGAACCTATATAGTACATAAACATTGATAGACCTAGTTGAGGTACTTATATTGGTACCAAACTGGTCCATCATGACAAGGAAGCCCTTGTTCAATTCTTACAAATGAATTGAGACATCTTCGCTTGGAGTTTCGTAGAAATACCCGAGGTCAATCCATCTAAGGCATGTTAAAGATTAAGCATCAACAATAATGCCACGGCGGTCAAACAAAAATAGCAAAGACTATCACCTTGGCTTCGAGATGAAGTCAACAATGAAATTGATAAGTTGATCAAAGTGGGATTCATTTAAGAATCTAAGTAACCGCATTGGATCTCTAACATTATCAGAGTTCCAAAGAAGAAAGGGAAAATATTAATTTATGTAGATTTCACCGATCTAAGAAAATATACTCTGGAGGACAGCTTTCCTCTTTCAATCATTCATCAAAATTCCATGGCTGGTCACGAGCTTTAATCAATGATGAATTTTTCTTCTAGATATAATTATATATTTCTCTTAGATGACGATCAGATAAAGACCACTTTTATCACTAAAAGGGAGCTTTAATCTTACAAAGTCATGCCTTTTGGACTGAAGAACGCAGGAACAGCTTATTAGTGATAATGACAACAATGTTCAAATTATACTTGGGGAAAATAGTTGAAGTCTACATCGATGATCTTCTATGCAAAAGATTACAGTCCAAAGACCATATCACAGATCTTCCATATTCTACCCTCATACTGAATGTAGCTCAATCCTGATAAATATTAATTCGGAGTGCATCTAGGAAAGTTCCTCGGCCATCTTATCAGCAAGAAGGGGATTGAAGCCGACGTAGATCAAATTCAAGTTCTCCTCAATATATCATCTCTGAAAACAAAGGATATACAGAAACTTACAGGCAAGATTGCTAATATCAATCGATTCATCTTTAAGTCTTCAGATCGATGTCGGTGGCTGTTCTTACTACTCCGAGGGTGTACCAAATGAAGAAAGATTCTGCCTAACGAAGAGATCTAGTGGACAGAAGAATGCGAGGTAGCTTTTCTGGAACTTAAAACCTATCGGGGGAAGTTTCCCATTATGAGTACCCTGGTAGATAATGAGGAACTGATCATTTACCTCATAGTTTTAAATAATTTTATCCGCTCGATCCTCATGATAATGAGGAACTTATTATTTACCTCATTTTCATGAATATTCAATTGACTCACAAGAACCTCCTTTATTTTCTTGAGTCGGTCACGTGTAGAGACCATAAACCAACAACCCCCGCGAATCATAACTTAAAAATCTAATACCACTTAATACATAATCAAATTATAAAATTCCTAATCGAAGAATTAAATAATGAACACAATTTTGTAAGATAATTTCCCAATAAGAGCTACAATTGCTCAATGGATTGATTATAATTAAATTCCCCTTTCAAACCCTAAGTTCTAGATTACAAAGCATGGATCCCTTTATCTTGCCTAGCATTGTCCTTTTATAAAGGTTACAAGTTTCCTAGTTAAAAAATATAACAAATATGCCCTTAAATACACTAAAATAACAAGTAGTCATGATAGTCATTCGAATAAATCCATAGGTCGTTCAAATGATTGGCTCAATTAAGCTTAAAAATAGAAACAGACTGAACTGGTGTTCTGGAACACAGAGTCATTCGAATGACATTAATTTTTATTTGAACAATAAGAAAATTTAAGCCTTGAATATAAGACAGATCGAATTGGTCTTCTGAACCCAGAGTCATTCGAATGAATGCAAATGTTGTTCGAACGACTTGTCAATTTAAGCCCAAAACTCAAGGCAAACAGATTGGCTTTGCTTTCCACATATCTCGTTCAAACGACTCCAAGGCTTGTTCAAACGAGTTAACATCTTTTTAAGGGGTTTGATTTTAAGATCCTCCTGGATCAGTTGCCACCTAGGATACCTTTATGACATGGAAAGCCTATTTTGAACTAAAATTAATATGTGAAAAGTGTTTTGAAAAAATATAAAATTCTTTTATATAGGTGTCCCAATATATTTATGACATATTACCTATTAAGCTTGTTATTTTTGAGGAGTTTGGTTTTTGTAAGTGTAGGGGCCTAACTCCGCTCGGAAGGGAAGTCGGCTCGTACACCACGGGGGTTTAATCTTCATACAAAGGGGTTCAAGTATATAACCTAGAATGTGAATAATCAATAGAAAAAATACTTTCTTGGGGACCTGGAATGTGACTCTCCATGACCTCTGATGAATATTTTTAAGAGTATTTATATTTCCGTCGAGTAGTCAAAGGTTCGAGTACTGGGCTTTACAAGGTGATCGAAGGTAAACTGTATAGGGTCTGGGGGGAGATTATCTAAGCTCTCTTTGGTTCCCTATCTCTCCTATTTATAGAACATAGGATGAGCTAAGTCACCAAGGTTAGGCCAGATTACAAGTGTACAATTCGGGTATCCTCTGGATATCCTGGAGTTGGTGCTGAAGCCAGAAATATAGGGTCTGCCACCATGCTCTGTCACTATAGCTTCAAGGACCATCAACTCCGCCGTCCTGTTTAGTGAACTGTCTGTCTGCCTTGTCATACTTCCACCATATATGGATATGGTCAAAGTGTTTTTGATGTTGAAGTGCATTTCATCTTCGAGGCTTGTTCAGACTCGAGGCTTCGTCTTTGGGTGAACTTTTGGGAGACTTGTTTAAGGATTGTATGGGCTTCGAGATATTAGAGTATGCTTGAGGTAGCCTTCGAGTGTTTGACTGGGGTAGAAGGTTGTGAGTAGGCTACAACCATCGCCCCCACTCAGCAAAGGGCTCGAAAATCTGTGTCGAGGCGTTTGCTGAGAAAACTTTTTGTAGTCAGAAGTGAAATAGTTGACTGTTGGATTTTTTAGGGTGGTAATAAAAGAGTGTAATAAAGAAATGTTGGTGGTTAGGGAGTAATAAATGAGGTGAGGCTATAAGTATGGGTTATGGGGGTAGGGATACTGTGCACTCTTCTTCTGTTTCATTCTTTTCTCTTTCTTCTGTAAATCTTGAAAAAATTTATGAATACCACGCCCAATACGTGCTATCATAAAAGGATGGGATTCGCCCGAGATCATCGCTTAGGGCGAAAGACTGCTGAGTTGTACTTGAAGTTCTTCAGTCAACATGATATGGACTGGGACATGCTGGGGAACTCATCAACGGTGAGTCTTATGCTTACCGTTGAGGGCAACTGAAGTACAACTTTACGACTGCGAAGAAACGCTGCATCTTTCTATCGGCTTTGGCCGAGTGCCTCGCTTGTGTAGAAGAGGAGATGGAAGAACAAGGCTCGGCGAGTGGAACTAGCCAGTCTAAAAGTAGGATGCCTTCTTATGGTGGTGATGATGGGTTTTTTTCTTTCGTGTGGAACTATATTTTGAAAGTTTCTATGGATTTAAAAATTTAAGTTTTCAAATTTGTTGTTTCTGTTATTATAATTTGCGGAATGGAAGGGAAACAATGTTTTTCTGCAATTTAATGTGTTTGCTTCTGGTAGTTATTATAGACGAATAACCCTATAGGCATGGTAGAAAATATATCTCATCGAATGTTGGCAAAATACTGGCTTCGAAGTATAATTGTATGATTGAAGGTAATTGTCCCTTTATTAGTCGAAACTCTGTGAAAGTGGTTTGAGACGAAGTGTGAAAGGGGTCGGTGTTCGATTACAAAGAGTACTCACAGAAAAGGGTGGGGGGGGTCGATGGTTCGACTGCAGGTTCTCGGGAATATGGTTTGAATGGGGGCATAGATGAAACAGTTATGTCTAGGAAGTGTAAAAGTCTTGACTGTTGGGTTTTTATGGAGAAAAAATTGAATACTATAATGAATGAGACTCTGATGAATGAAGAGTTAAGTGAATCTGACTTCCAGTATAAAATGGGTGTTTCTGGGAGGATTGTATATAAATTTTCTTTCATCTCTGAATATAATGGCTTCTTCTTCTTTTCATAACAACAGTGATGTTCCAAGACCCAAGCAAGAGGACCAGGCGGCAGTAAGAGTTAGGTGAGTATGGGAGAAGAGGTTGGAGTTATAACAGAGGTTTGGTATTGATCAGGACATTAATGCAAAAATGCTTGATTTTTTTGGTGCAAAACTCGGGGAACCTATCGCTGGCATGCCCTTCGCGTATTGGTGGGTAATATTGCTGATGATGGGACCATTTCTCGGCCACCAGTTGTCCCTGCTAGAGTCGTTTGCGGAGGAAATGGTAGACCAAGAAGATGCTGGTGCTTAGGCTGTGGTTGAGGAGGGGTATCCCGCTGATACTTAAGGTCTCTTTTAACTGTATTATTGAGTGTTTGGTTTGTCTGCTGTTGGTTTATTTTTTGTTTATTGTTTATTTTTGGTTGGGTCTGTATTTTGTGGCTGGATGTCTTATTTATCAGAATGAAATTGGGATTTTTAATAACTGCTGAAGTAGGATTCTAGGCTCTTTATAAGTAACAATTTGAACTGTCGCACTAAAAGTCTGAAATATCGAAGTAGAAATTCTGAACTGTCGAAGTAACAGTGTAATCTGTCGAAGTAAGATTCTAAATTCTCGAAGTAATATTTTAAATTGTCAAAGTAATAGTATAATCTGTCGAAGTAAGAATCTTATCTGTATATAAGTAAAATTTTGAACTGCCAAAGTTTGTCGAATGTATGCCAGATCGAATGTTCAATATATCTAGAAATCTAATGTGAGGTTATCTGTGGCTGAATGTTCGAGACACGATATAGTCAATTACTCGTGTGGGAGAAAGTGGGTATGCCAAAGGTTTTGCTAGATTTGACTGGACAGACTGACTGCTCAGATAGCTATTCTGTCAGAATGGTAGGTGCTCCTGGGGTGTGTACTATTGGGACTGACTGCTCAAAGCGGGTAATCACGATTTTTGCTCATTTTACGGAAAAGATGTGATTTGATGTTGGGACTTGACTGAGCGGCTTCGAGTAAGGGTTAAAAGGTTCGAGAGGTTTTGAGTTTACAGCTGGTTGAGAGTGAGTGTGAAGTTTGTACGTGAGAGAAATGTGGGGTAGACAAGTTAAAATACATTGCAGCCGAAAAACTGGGGTAGTGGGGGCGTGGTAATGATAGTGGTTTAGAAATCGAGGCAGTTCTGGTATTCTGAGAAGGTATATAAATGTGAAGTAAATAACCACTGTACTGTTCATAGAGAAAGAGAAGAATGTGAGAGGAAGAGAACATACGCCATTGTCTTTGAAGCTTGAGAAAAGTTGCTGAAGTTATTACTGGGTACGGACTGAATTGCTATTTCGGCTGTACTTCTACTAACACAGGTATGTCAATTGACTTTTATCTGTTTTAACTTGGTTTTGTCTTCAGTATCTGTCAGAAGGATCTTCTGGGTTTGTAATTGGAAGGTTATAGTCGAGGTCAAGGGGAATTCATAAGTCTGAGTTCTAGCTCATTTTATGAGTTTGAGGTTATTCGATGGAGGGGCTGGGTTTAGGATCAAGTTGTCGAATGTGTTTATATCTGTTGGAGAGGGTAGATGAAAAATGGGCTATTGACACGTAATATTCGAATGTATCGATCTAATTGTGTGCCTCTTCTTATATAGGATAAGATGTATACCCGTCGAGCTTCACGATAGAGGCTGATAGATGAGAAAATTGAAGAACTCGAGGCTAGTATTTCTGGTCGTGCTCCAATGGATGTGGGCAGCAACTTAGAAGTGTTAGATGTTGTAACTGATGCCCCTTTAGTCATGGTAGTTCTGGTAGGTGGGGTTTCAATTACTAGACGTCGTAAGACGGTAGTGACCGAGGATAGTGAGGAGGAGGTGATAGGAGGGGGGGGGAGAGGCGAAGGTTATGCTGGGCCTTCTGGTGGTGAAATGGGAGAAGGGGAGCGGAGTAATCAGAGTGAGGATTCGACTGAGTCGGATAGGGTCGAGGGTTCTATTTTGGCTAGAGATAAAAAAAGATTAGATCGATTTGCTGTCAAGCTGCGGCTGTTGAAGGTTGTAGGGGATTGATCTTCATTAAGAAGCGAAAATGGATCTTACAACATGGAGGTCAACCTCTCATCAAAGATGTACAAGTTTATGGCCTAAAAAGAGATTAATTAGAGATAAATACTTGCGTAGAGGCCCGAATATGACTCTCTACGACCTCTGATGAGGATTTTTGAACTGTAATTCTATTACTGATGAGTAATAATAAAGATCAAATACTGTTTGCAAGTGGTCGAAGGTAAAAAGCATAGGATTTGGTGTTGATTTTTCTAACCCCCTCTTAGTTTCCCCTCTCTCTTATTTATAGAGACATAAGTGGCTGAGTCACCAAGAATAGGCCAGGCTACATAATTACTGTCCGGGTTTTCTGGCGGCGGCATTTATTACAGACATCCCTGCCACTGTAGCTGAGAGACCAATTAATGCGCCATCCAATCCGTTTGAGCTGACTGCTAGTCTCATCGCACTTCTGCAATTCGAGCGTTCAGTCGAAGGGTAACAACAATTATGTGCTGATCCGTTCTTGAAGGTTTATCTGATGTCGAGGCTTCGACTACAAAAGTTTCTTGAGGGGCTTGATTCTGAGTCGAAACAATCATCGATATGTTCGAGTAGGATACGAAGTAGACTTTGAGTGAGGAGTTTGAAGGCTGCGAGTAGGCTACCACATTCGCCCCCTTTCAGCAAGGGTCTCGAAGCTAGGTGGAGGGGTGTTTACTGAGAAAACTGTTGTCTTGGAACCTGTTCTTGTTTGACTATTGGTTTCCTGGAAAATAATAATTGGGGGGGGGGGGGGGGGGGGGGGGTAATTAAGAGGTCTGGGTGGGCAAAAGGTAATTAAATGGGTGAAGGCTATAAAAATTGGTTCTGGTGCGGGGATTCTTTATCTTCTTCCATCTTCAGCATTTGCTCTTTTCTTCATTCTGAATATATGAATGGACAGCCCGCCTAATATCCATTATCAAAAGAGGATGGGGTTTGCCTGTGATTGTCGTATGGGGCGGAAAATGGTGGTGCTGCACATGAGGTTTTTTGAACAACATGATCTGAATTGGGACATGCCGGATCTTGTGGATGAGAGGCCAGAGGAGTTCATCAATGGAAAGCTGTACACCGATCTCTGGGAGAAATTGTGGTCGCGCTTTACGACTGGACAAAGACGTTATCTTTTCGTGATGGCATTAGCTGAGAGCCTTGTCTGTGCAGAA
Organism: Kingdonia uniflora; assembly: GCA_014058105.1. NCBI lineage: Eukaryota > Viridiplantae > Streptophyta > Magnoliopsida > Ranunculales > Circaeasteraceae > Kingdonia > Kingdonia uniflora. Next base: position 3,369,546 of record JACGCM010002784.1, read on the forward strand.
GAGATCATCGAGGAGGAACATGCGGTGAGCGGAGCTGGTTCTTTCAGAAGTAGGGCGCTGGGTTGATGTTGTGAATGTTGTTGTATTATTTTGTGTAGTTTCTATTTTGTTTTGTGGGAGGAAGTTATTTTGAGTTTGTGGTGGTAAGGGAAAAAATGTAATTTGTTTTTCTATATTTGGTAATTGAAATGGAAAAAATATTTTGCACATGTCTGTATTCATGTTATTTGGTTAGATAATGTAGACGAATGCAAACGACTACTCTTCTAGGTGCGAGGTATAAAGATATGCTCGAGGATAATTATGATCGAAGGTTGATGATTGGCTATTATAAAGATCGAGTCTTACGATGGTCGAACGTTCGATACTGGAGATATGTTCGGCTGGGAATCATTGGGGAGGAGGTTTGAATGCAGGTACAGAGGACTCAGTTACATCTTGAAAGTTGGAGAGGTTACATGTTGACTTTTCGTTATTGGGAATTGAAGGTTACCATTAATTCGGTTAGGGTAGAGGGAAAGTTCTGGCGAGTTTGGAGGTATAAAATGGGGTAAGGAAGGAGAGATTTCTTTATCTATATTGCAGCATTCTTCTCTTTTAACTTGTACTTCATTTTTATCAATATGGCTGAGAACGTATCGGTTGCGGAAGTTTAAGCGGCTGTGAGGGGGAGGAGGATTCAGGATGCCTTGCTAGGTCTTCAGCAAAGGTTTGGGATAGAAGACGACATTAATGCTGAAATGCCAGATTTTTTTGAGGCGGAACCTAGAGCACCAGTCTATGATATGCCCTTCGTGTACTGGTGGGGAATAGTACAAATGATGGGGCCGCTACCCGTCCATCGGCTGTCGCTTCTCAAAGGCTTCGGGGAGGATATAGTGGATCAGGAGGATGAAGCTATGGCGGCCGCTGTTGCAGAGGAGCAACCTGCTAATTAGATAGGGTTCCCTTTTGTAGTTTCTCATGTTGCTGCGTTCATGTATTTTGTTTCTCTCTTCTTTTCATCTTTTTTTTGCATGACTTTGGTAGTATTGTCGTCGTTGTTGGAATGAAAAGTTCTTTTGATGATAGTACCAATAGAAATTATTGTGAACTGCGGGATACAGTAGTAGAATCTAAATTCCGAATATAATACTGTTTGGTACGAGGTCGGTAGTATAACTGTATTGATTGAATGTTTGGAATATAAATCTGAACTTGTTGGGATAAAAAAAACTTTGTCGAAACTCCAAATTTTGTCTGAAGGCACGAAGATTTGACTGGTCGAATGGGGGGTTTGTTGGTATGAGAGATTTAATAAATCTGAGGTAACTTGTTGAAGATTCTTCGAGGTGTATTCTGGTCGAATGTTCGAGTTCGGAAGTATAACGAAGGTGAAGTTTGATAATGTATCGAAGGTGAGGTTTGATAGTGTATCGAAGATGAGGTTTTATAGTGTATTAAAGGTGAAGTTTGATAATGTATCGAAGGTGAGGTTTGATAGTATATCAAAGTTGAGGTTTGATAGTGTATCGAAGGTGAAGTTTGATTTGACTGGCCGATCTGACAATCCAAACGGCTGGCCTGTCAGAGTATTACGTGCGTTTAGGTCAGTGTGCCAGGAAGTAATGATTACGCTTTACTCGTTTGACGAAAAAGGTGGTAATGTAACTTTTGGATTTTGACTGTTTAGTTTCGATCTGGGTGAAGAAGGTTCGAGAATTTTTGGCAGTACATGTAATTTTGGGTAAACGGATTGTTCGCACGTGGGAAATGTGATGGGTACGTTTGTCAAAGCACACTGTTAGCCAAAAAGCCGGCGAGGTGGGGACGTGGTAATGATAGTGGTTAATAAATCGAGGTGTTTTCGAGTTTTCAAAATATATATAAGTGAGAGATGAGTAATTACTGTGCTAGTTTGATGTAAAAACCATAGAAAGCGAGAAGGAGAAGGAGAAGTGCCATTGCGAACATGGAAGCTGTTAGGGCATCTGAGGCTGTGATCTCTCTGGTTTTGGGGTAGTTCTGCTAATCTCAGGTATGACATTTGATATCTGTGAACACTGTTCTAATTTTTTTTATTTTTTTAGATAGTAGAGGCGGAACAATCTGTGTTTGTGGTTTAGAAATGGTACTCGAGACGTCAAAGAGGGGAAAAGTTTGGGTTACGACCCGGTCTGTGGTTTATTTTGGAGGGGGTAGATAGGATGGACACGGAATTTGTCGAGTTTGTTGATCTAATTGCGCGCCTCTTTTTCTGTAGGCTAAAAATGGATAACCGTCCAGCTTCGAGACGGGTATTGATAGATGAAGAGATCGAAGAAATCGAAGCTAGTATTTTTGGTCGAGCCCCAATGGGTGATGGTAGTGATGTAGAAGTTTTAGATATAGTAACCGAGGCCCCATTATCAATGGTACTGCCTGCTGAGGAGGTTACAGTTTCGAGGCGTCGAAGGATGATAGTTACTGAGGATAGTGAGGAGGAGGAAAAAGTATGGGGAGAGAGGGATGATGTAGGGCCGTCGAGTGAGGGAGAGGGAGATAGAGGGCATTGTAGCAATAACGGGGATTCGACTGAGTCAGATGGTGTTGGGGGTCTTGTTGTAGCAAATGATAGGGTTAGGTTAGAGCGGTTTGCCGCTAAGTTAGAACTGTCGAAGGTAGGGATATTTTTTAGTGTTACAGGGGCGGGATTGACCTTTAAATCAAATCCTAGGAGTGGGATTATGGCTTATAGGGGCCAGATTCGATTGGCGATGGAGTTACCGCTTCGAAGGCTGGTGAAAGAGGTGCTAAATTTTGGGGAGGTGGCTCCAGTGCAAATGAACGGGAATTTTTATGAGATGATGAAGGTGATAGAGGGGATGAAATTTGCTGGTGAGGGCCGAAATTTGATTAAGTGGTTTGATATTGTTACCTTTTACTCAAGGAAGGCGAGTCAAAACCCAGGGACCTATCACATCCAATGCCACCCGGAGAAACCTTGGTTTTTTGATCTGTGCTCGACGAGTCAAGGGTGGAATAAATATTTACTGATAGTGAGAGGTAACTTTGAGAATATAGACGAAGAAGACCCTTATAAACTGCACCGTAGGGTATATAATGAAAGTAAGTTTACTATCGAAGGGTTTGTTGTTGATGTGTTTCTAAAATTGGTTATAACTGTGTTTTGTTTTACTGTTGTAGGTCCGGGAAGTTCGACTTGGGATAATCCGGTGAATTACATTGAAAATCTGCTTAAGGCTAGTGAAGAGTGGGTAAATTAGGTGTTTGACAGTCTCAAAATCAAGAGGTAAAGGAGGAAGAAGGTTGATTCCCTGCTTCGAAGCGTACCCACTACGCCGAAGCGAGCAAAGAGAAAAAGAAGTGAAGGTTCTTCCAAGAGGTCAAAGGAAATGGGAGGAGAGGAGCTACCGAGGAACTATCAGTTTGTGCTGAGATCTCGGTAAGGGTCGAAGTAAGTCGCAACGGTGCCCGAAGTGGCTGTCGAGGCTTCAAGGTTGAGGCCAAGGCCAATATCGACTCATGTTGAGAAAAGGAAGAGTTGTGCTGCTCCCGAAGCCCCAAAATTATAGCAATCAAAGAATGGCCAACTCAAGAGGCGTAGGGCACTGAGGGAGGACGATATACAAGAGGAGGATGAAGAAATGATAGAGACAGAATGACTGGAGTAGGCTGTCGCTAATCAATCTTCGATGGTCAAACTCTGGGAGGACGACCCAGAAGGGGCGTCGAAGAAAGTAAAGAGGTACATGTTTCAGGTAACTATATACCGCTCTTTATTGTGATATTCTGAAATGTCTTTTGAATTCTTTGAATTTCAAGGTTCATTGACTGATTGAATATTTTAGGAGACGGAGGCTTGGGTAAGAACATGCTGCAAGGCTATGAAATCGGTAAAAGCAAAGTTGCGGCAAGCAAGGGAAAATTTTGGTCTTTCTCGTGGGATGGAGGCTTCACTTGTGTCTGAGGTGAAGAAGTTGAAGCATAACCTTAGGGTTATTACCGAATCTTATGATGAGAGACTCAAACTTCAGCGGTCGAGGCTAGAGCGGGAGTGTGCTGCGAAGCTTGCAGCGTGTGAGAGGGAAAAGGCTGAGCAGAAAGTGCGGTTCAAGGGGTAGTACGATGGCGAATGCCAGGTGACTGTGAGGTTGAAGACTTCCATAGATGAAAAAGGGTATGACCCTGATACACTTGAACTGTACCCTGTGTCTCCAGAATTTATTGAAGGTGATGAGGTCCATCTGAAGGGAGTGGAGTTGCCCGCTGTTCATGAGACAGTTGGGAGTACTGAAGGTGTTGGAGATATTGCTCTCCTTAGAGCACCGAGTAGTGGTCTTGTTGGTGGTGGAGCTATCAAAATCTCGAACGAAGCCGCCGAAGTTGCTGATGGTGGAGCGTTTGTGGAACAAGAATGTGAGACCGTTCCGGTGTGAGGTACTTTGAATTGGGGTTGTTCATGTGGTAATTTCTAATATGTTGAACTATGCTGTTGCTATTTTTTTTGAACTTTTGTAGTTTATTCTTAATATGCTGATGTGTGTCTTCTGTGGTACATTCTGAGTCTGCTGAATCCGTGTTTCCGATGTAGTGCCTTAGTAGTCATGCTATCTTATGATAACCTTGGAATGTTGGAATTTGCATGCTTATTTCCTTGCCGATTTTGCTTTCAATGAACTATTGATGATTGATCTTTGATTTGCTCAGCGACTGTTGCGTTGACAGGTAATATGAAAGATATTTCCTTGATGCTTACATGACTGTAGCATTGTCCATCCATGTAGAATGTGGATGTAATGTGGATCAAACTTAGTGTGCTATTTTGGACATAGAAGGCCGAAGCCACAGCGATGTTGAAAACTCCAAACATTTCCAGGTCCCCCCAGAGTATCAGTCAGGACGAGGGGACGTGATACCTAGATGAAACCCAAAAATGTGTTGAACTTCGAAGGCCTAAGTCACAACGAAGCATTCGAATTGCCTTCAACGCATTCCCGAGGGTTCGGTCTTTCGACCATTCTTGCCCCTCGGGTTTGCTCGAATTTTGGAAAGTTGAGCAATTCAAGGACCCCCCAAGTATCTGTCGGGGCAAGGGTGAACATGATACCCAGGGTAGACCAAGAAAAGGACTGTACTTTGTCAATTTTAGAGCCTGGACGAAGGAATATCGAATCACCTCCAATGCATCCCCGAGGGTCCGTTCTTTCGACCATTCGTGCCCCTCGAGTTTGTTCAAATTTTGGAGACTTGAGCAATTCAAGGACCCCCCAAGTATCTGTCGGGGCGAGGGTGGACATGATACCCACGGTAGACCAAGAAAAGGACTGTACTTTATCGATTTCAGAGGCTGTACGAAGGAATATCGAATCGCCTCCAATACATCCCCGAGGGTCCGGTCTTTCGACCATTCGTGCCCCTCGAGTTTGCTCGAATTTTGGAGACTTGAGCAATTCAAGATCGCCCCAAAGTATCTGTCAGAGTGAGGGTGGACAAGATACCCGGGGTAGACCAAGAAAAGGACTGTACTTCAAAGGCCGTAGCCAGAGCTATGGATTATCAAACTGCCTCCAATGCATCCCCGAGGGTCCGGTCCTTCGACCATCCTTGCCCTTTGAGTTTGCTTGAATTTTGGAGACTGGAAAATTGTTGATATCATCCTTGAGTACCAGTTGGATCGATGGTTGTCATGGTATTCGAATTAAACCAAGAAATTCAAAGTAAAACATGAGACGAAGTATTGGTGACAAAAAACTCGTTTATTGATTATCCTGGATTACATCGGTGGTACACGACTATAGGTAAGGCCTTTTATAAGAGACCAACTGCATTGTGTTCCAAGGGTTCGGTAGAGGCTCTTCGTCTTCTGTCATCAAGTAGTAAAATCCTTTGTCTATTTTATCATAAATAATGTAGGGTCCTTCCCAAGATTTGGCTAATTTACCAGCATTCGCAGGCTTTGTCGAATGAGTAACACGTCGGAGTACTAGATCTCCAACATTGAAACTTCGTGGTCGAACTTGCTTGTTGTAGGATTTCTGAAGTGATACGTGGTAGCGGCCCAGGTTGGCGATAGCTTGGTCTCTGGTTTCATCAATCCACAACATGTTGCATGCGAGTTCAAACTCATTATCTTTGTCTGGGAGGTTAGGATCTCGAGTGGGTATGTCGAACTGAGTTTGTAGTACTGCTTCTGTTCCATATGTTAGGATGAAGGGGGTGCATCCGGTAGACTTTCTTGGTGTTGTACGATAGGCCCAAAGGATGTGTTGTAACTCTTGAACCCATCGTTCTTTCTTTGTATCGACTCTCTTCTTTAGACAGCCAACCATAGTTTTATTAATTACTTTGACTTGACCGTTGCCCTGGGGGTAGTAAGGTGTGGAGGGCGAGAAAATAATGTTGTGTTTTTTGAGGAAATTCCTTACTTTACTGCCAACGAACTGGGGACCATTATCGCACCGAATCATGTGGGGGTTGCCGAAGTGATTGATGATGTTTTCCCATAAAAAACTGATGACTTCTTCTTCTCTGGTTCGGCATAAGGGAACTGCTTCGACCTATTTGGTGAAGTAATCAGTGACAACGAGGATGTTTTCTCTGCTACCCGAAGCTTTTGGAAACGGACCAATGAGATCAATGGTCCATCATTTGAATGGCCAAGAAACTTGGCTGACATGAAGATCTCGAGAGAGGCAATGGATGTCATGAGCATGACGCTGACATTTGTCACAATGTACTGTATATTCTGGAGCTTGCTCTCTCATATCGAGCCAAAACAATCCTTGGGCTACAGTTTAAAGGGCCAAAGATTGACCAGCAGTGTGAGCACCACAGGTGCCTTCGTGAAGCTCTGCTAAGATTCGAGAGGCTTCAGTATTTGATATACTTTAAAGGAGGACGCCATTTGGAGATTTGCAATGTAGTTCATTGTTATGGATAGTGTATCTGCGGCAGTTTTCTAACAGTGAACGTCTGGCTTTGGGATCATCGGGAAGGGTGGCGTTTGTAGGGTAACGATGGAATGGTGTTCGCCAATCATCTAAATCGAGACTCTCGTCCTCAGTATTGATGGCATTGATTTCCATTTGGTCTATACTTGGGCGTTCGAGTACTTCGATGTGGAGGGTTTGAGATTCTGTCTGTCCCAACATAGCTGCTATGTAGGCGAGGATGTCAGCATGTCTGTTTTCTCCTCGAGGATAATGGGTAATTGTTGATTTTTAGGGAAATTGGTCCATGCGCTGTCGCACAAGTAAAGCGTAGTCAGCCATGCGGCCGTTAGCTTGATTTTCTCCTGAGTAATGTCTCTGAATGAGTTGGGAATCCGCAGAGACTACAAGTTTTGGAATACCGAGATCGAGTGCGAGGTCAAGACCAAGGATCAGTGCTTCATACTCTGCTTCATTATTAGAACATTCAAAGGTAAGTTTAACTGCATTCTCTATTCGGTCATTAGTCGGTGTGACCAAGACAATACCAATTCCTGAACCATTAGGTCTTGCGGAGCCATCTGTGAATAAACGCCAACCAGTAAGGGGGTCCCATGGATCTACAACTTTAGGTTGCTCTTTCAGCAAATCGTCTTCATGTTCTTCCCAGTCGTAATCTTCAACCGGGAAGTCGGCGGGGAAATCTGCTACTGCTTGGCCTTTCTGAGATATTTGCTTCTCGAAGGTTATGTCATGCTCGCAAAGGTATACAGACCATTGTTGTACTCGTCTATATTTTTCTTTTTTACCAAGTATTTCGTGGAAAGGGTAACTCGTGATGACACAAATGGGGTGGGTCTGAAAATAAGGTTTGAGCTTGCGGGCTGAATAGACAAGTGTTAGGAGCAATCGCTCAAGTTTGGAATAACGGGTTTCGGCAGGGGTTAGAGTTTTACAGATGAAATACACAGGTTTTTCGATGTTGGAATCAAGGCGAATGAGTACAGAACTAATTGAAGTTTCCGTGGTAGCGAAATATAAGGAGAGTATTTTACCTTCGATGGGGGTACTGATGATGGGTGGGCGGCCAAGATAAGTTTTGAGCTCGAGAAAGGCGTCTTCGCACTCGGGGGTCCAATTGATCTCAGGGTTGTTTTTCTTTCTTATTTTATGGGCGCCCTGACGGCGTAAGTGGGAGAAGAGCCAAGCAGATCTATCGGAGGACTTTGAAATAAAATGGTTAAGGGCTGCTATCTTACAAGCCACCTTTTGGACGTGTCTCTTTGTTGTGAGTGAGGGCATGTCAATGAGGGCTCGAATATGGGTGGGGTCGATTTCGATGCCACGTTTACTGATAAGGTGGCCCAAAAATTTTCCGGATGAGACGCCAAAATGGTACTTCTCTGGGTTGAGTTACATTTTATAGGTGCGAAGTATTGAGAAGATGTTGGTCAGGTCGTGAATGTGGGTATGTTTTTGTATACTCTTGCATAACATGTCGTCGATGTATACTTCGACTAACTTGCCAAGCAGGGGCTTAAACATAGTTGTGACGAGGCACTGGTAAGTGGCACCCATATTTTTAAGGCCGAAGGATATGACATTAAAACAATAAAGGCCTTATTCAGTTATGAAGGAAGTTTTAAGTTGATCTTTTGGGAGGAGGGGTACCTGATTGTAACCTGAAGCTGTGTCCATCATGGATAGGTGCCCGTGTCCAGCAGTGGTATCGAGGAGTGCTGAAATGGTTGGCAGTAGGAAATTGTCATTCGGTGTGTGTTTATTGAGGTCTGTGAAGTCGACGCAGATTCGGATCTTTCCGTTCTTCTTAGGAACTGCCATAATGTTTGATATCCATTCAGCGTACTTGACTTCTCTGATAAAGCCCACGGCTATAAGCTTGTCTACTTCGAGGTTAACCGCTTCTCGAAGTCGTGGTGCCAGGGTACGCTTCTTTTGTTTCACTGCCATGGAATTGGGAATGAGATCGAGGCGATGGCATGCCAGGTTGGGGTCAATACTAGGCATCTCCTGAAATGTCCAAGTAAAGATGTCCGTGTTTGCTCGAAGGAAATCTGTAAGCTTGAGGCGTTCGGCCTCGCTGAGAAAAGTTCTATTGAATGTTCCTTGACCAGGACCGTCGTGTTCGATGTAAATAGTATGTTCGATGCTGGGGGTGGTATCTGTCGAAGTCGATGGGATAGAAAGGTGCAATGATTGCTATGGGCGTCTGACAAGTTTTCTGGTCTGGTCAATTTTTGGGTGCTCGCATGAGTGGGAGAGACGTTGAGATCCTTTGAGGTTCCACATACCCTCGGGAGTTGCAAAACGAAAGGTTAGGTGATAGGTCAATGGTATAGCTCACATAGCATGGTGCTAGTCCCGGCCGAGGATACCGAGGTATTCGAATTTCTTGTTGATGGCAAGGAAGCTGGTTTGAAGGGTGAGGGATCCTGTGGTGACAGGTAGGCTGAGACGACCGACGGCAACTTCGGTAGTCCCATTGAATACTTTTAACTCGATGTTGGCTGGGGTAATGAATTGAGTTTTCTACATATTTTCGACGGCGGGTAGAAATAAGACGTCAGCAGTACTTCCTGTGTCGATGAGCATTGTGTGAAGGACAATATTCTCAATCTTAATCATAATGACTAGAGGATCGGAATGAGGGAAACGGACGTGTGACGTGTCACAATTGATGAAAGAAATGCCCCCGAGGCGAGGGTGACGGCTGCATTCTGGCATTAGGGTAGGGAATTTCTTGGTAAGAAAGTTTGTAATATTCGCCGATGTATTATCGTTTGCTAAGTGAACAACCACTGTCTATATTGTTGACTTTGATGAAATATGATCGGTAGATATGTACCATGCCTGGGTCAGCAATTGGGGTGGAGAGGGATTGAATGTAAGACCCATAAAGATAACTGGGAAGGTCAGTAACGTACTGGCGCAGACGTCCTGCTGGGAGGACGAGTTTGAGAAAACGTTGGAGGGCGAAGCATTTGTTTGTATGGTGACAATTACATTTGTGATTGGCGCAATAAGGCTCCCCAGGTCTGACTTCGATTGGGAGAGGGATGGGCCATATGGGGTCTGCCTGAATATGCGGTAAGAAGGTAGTGAGGGGGCCGGTGAGTGTAGGTAAGATAGGCTTCGATCACTTCTTACGGGCTTCGACACTACTGTCGGTATAAGGGGCGTTTGCGGCTCTCACTCTCCTGTGAGATGGGAATGATCAAGGGCAGTGGAGTGGGATGCGAATGCTGTCGCGGTTTATTGAAGTGAGTAGTGTTCGAAGGTTGGGTATGTTTGCGAGATTCTTGGAGTCTTTCGAGGTCGATATAGCCGTTGACCTTCGAGAGCATCTTTTCGAGTGTTTGGGGTTTGGGGAGGACGAGGTGCTCTTTTACTCGACTATGATCAGGCAGAGCATTTGAATATGCGAGGATAGAATTTGTACAGTCGAGGTTCTCTATTTTCCGTGACTCATCGAGGAATCGCTTTGTGAAGGCTTCGAGGGTCTCTGTGCTTGACTTTCTGAAATTTAATAATGCGTCAACTCTGACTTCTCTGGCTTTGTTGAAGGCAGACTGGGCGATGAAGAGCTGCGTGAGTTGCTCGAAACTTCGTATCGATCCATTTGGGAGATTGTGATACCATCGAAGTGGGTTTTTAGTGAGGCTAGTTGGGAAAAGTCGACATAACAGGTAGTCGGCAGTAGAGTAAAGGCTTAGTGAGCTTTAAAATTCAAAGATGTGGGTTTTGGGGTCTGTGTTGTGATATTTGTTGAGCTTGAGGGCACGGAAATTAGGGGGTATGTCGATGGCGAGTAGGGTGGCACAAATTGGATTATTGAGGCGGCTCCATTAGTTTAAGGCGAGGATTGCGCTGACACGTATAGCGGGTTGTATCTTGTGGTTGAAGTCTTGTTGCGTGACATATATGCAGGAGGGGGATATTGGTGATGTCGATTGTCGCAGGGTCGAATGTGTGGTATATATTCAGCACTGCGCTCCCCGATTTGGTCTCGAGCGCGACGATGCTCGCCGAGTCAGTCTTTTACAGGCCGAGGGTATCTTGATGAATGGAGGGTGGAGTCAGAAGAGTCTTTTGTGGGGTGGATTCCGAGGTGGATAGAGCAAGTAGGGGGAATAGTATGGGGCATACCTTCGGCACCAATGGGAGCTAGGGGTAACTTGAGGTTTGTTGAGGGTCCAAGGCGTGCGCGGGCAGATACGCGCGATTGATCCAGTACCTGGGACTGACGGGCGGGTTCCAAGGGTTCTAACCGCTGAAGTTCTCGGACTGTGCTGCATTGCGCATCGATTGCTCGATTTTGTCAATTTTCGCTGTCTACCCGACAATTCCGTTCAGTTTCCAACGCCTAGCGGTGGTTTTCTCGTTCCTAGATGAGTTGATACGGATGGCGCTCTTCTGCTTGAGTAATTTGCTGAGTAGTAAAGCAACTTGAGCGGCGACTCCGTCAATGGAGTTGCCTGCCTGAGTTGAGTTGGCACGACGAGAAGGGGCCATTGAAATGGGGCGGTAAATGGTTGGAAAGACGGTGCCAATTGTAGGGGCCTGATCTTCGTTGAGAAGCGATAATGACTCTTACAACACGGGGGTCAATCTCTCATCAAAGATGTACAAGTATATGGCCTAAAAAGAGATTAATTAGAGAAAAATACTTGCGTAGAGGTCTGAATGTGACTCTCTACGACCTCTGATGAGGATTTTTGAACTGCGATTCTATTACTGATGAGTAATAATGATGAGTAATAATAAAGATCGAATACAGTTAGCAAGTGGTCGAAGGTAAAAAGCATAGGGTTTGGTGTAGATTTTTCTAACCTCCTCTTAGTTTCTCCTCTCTCTTATTCATAGAGACATAAGATGCTGAGTCACCAAGAGTGGGCCAGGCTACATGATTACTGTCCGGGTTTTCTGGCTGCGGCATTTATTACGAACATCCCTGTCACTGTAGCTGAGAGACCAACTAATGCGCCATCCAATCCGTTTGAGCGGACTGCGAGTCTCATCATACTTCTGCTATACAAGCGTTCAGTCGAAGGGTAACTGCTATTATGTGCTGATCCATTCTCGAAGGTTTATTTGATAATATGTACTGATCCATTCTGGAAGGTTTATCTGATGTCGAGGCTTTGACTACAAAAGTTTCTTGAGGGGCTTGATTCTGATGTCGAGTAGGCAACCACAAAGGTGGGGGTAGCATTACATGTAGCAGTAGCGGGGTGGACTTTTAAGTCGAACCCGCGGGAGGGTATATTGTTCATGAGTCTAGGTATCAAGAGGAAGGGAAAGAAGAAGACAGATTCCCTGCTTCAAAATATACCTGTTACGCCGAAGCCATCAAAGAAGGGGAGGGGCGAAGGTGGTTCGAAAGTATCCGAAGAAATGGGGGGGATGATTTGGCAGGGACAGTTTAGTATGTTCTGAAGTTGAAAAGGGTCCCGAAGCCAGCAGTGCCAGTGCCCGAAGTGATTAGTAATGCTTTGAGACAGAGGCTAAGGCAGGTACCAGCGCAAGCTGAGAAAGGTTATTCAACGCAAATGGCGAAGGGCACTGGGGGAAGATGATGAAGAGGATGAGGACGAAGAGATGACAGAGGCTAAGTGACAAGATCAGGCTCTATTCAAGTTTGCTTTGATGGCCGAACACTGCGACGCTGACCCATATAAAACTTCGAAGTAGATGAAGAAGACTATGTTTTAGGTAACAGTCTATTATTGCTTGTGAGTTTGTGAAATTTTCTTAAGTGCTTCATGCTTCGAGAAATGCTGACGGTTCAAATACACTACTAGACGGATGTTTGGGCACAATTATTCACCAAGGTAGTAAAAGTGGGAAAAATGAGGCTTCGGGAGGTACTTGACAGTCTAGAGCTTGCACGAGGGACTGAGGCCTCATTGTTGTATGATAATAATAAATTGAAGTGGGATCTAGAGGTTATCAATGATGCCATCGAGAAGAGGATGGAGGGTTAACATTTTAATCATGAGCAGGTGTTGAAGTCGACGATTGCTGCGAAGGATAAAGAGAAAGTAGACCAGAAAGTGCATTATCAGGCACAGTTTGATGTTGAATGTAGAGTGACTGTCAGGCTTTAAGGAGTTCAAAGAGGTTATGGGGTTTGATTCGGATACTTTAAAGTAGCTCCCTGTTACCGAAGATCATGTTACTGAGGACTCCTTACAGACGAATGAAGGAGAGGTAGAAGCTTTTGTTGAAGGTGTTGGAAGGGGCATGGAAACTCTTGTGGTTGATGGTATTATTACTGGGGCTACAACAGACATGACCACAGATTATGTAGGGTTGAGGCCTTCGACTGTGGGTGCTGAAGGTGTTGATGCTGCATGGCCTATTGGAGATGATGATACAACCACACCGGTCAGAGGTATTTGTACTGAAGTGTCATGCCTATTATTTCTGATTTACTGTTGAGTTGTAATGTTTGAACCATCATTATTTTTCTGTGGGGTTGATTTTGAAACTTGTTTTGTGCGAACTGATTTGAACTCATGTGTTGAAGTTGATTTTTGTGAACTTTGATTTGATTAACTTGTTTGTGCTTCATACTTGATGTATATTCTGAACTGAATTTGATGTATTATTCTAAACGAAGTTGAATTGAGCTGTGTTGAAACTGTTCTCTGATATATGATGTTCTGAAACTTCTTACATGTGGTAGAGTTGTAGATATTTTGGTATAATAGTGTCTGCATGTGCTGAATCTGCCAAAAGATTGTAGAGTGATCGAACCTGTGTGAGCTTCGAGGTGGTTGTGATACCTCTTTTTTAATCAAGGGATCTGCTGGATATAGAAGGCCTAAGCTGCATATATGCAAGACGTGGTCACCCCCATCGCATTCCCGAGGGTCCGGTCGGTCGACCATCTGTGCCCCTCGAGTCTGCTCGAATGTTGGGAGATTGAAAATTTTTAAGATCGCCCCCGAGTATCAGTCGGGCCGAGGTTGACATGACACTTGGGAGAAGCCTAGAAATTCACTGGACTTCGAAGGCCAAAGCCACAGCAAAGTAAGACATGATCACCGCCAGCGTATTCTCGAGAATCCAGGCTTTCGACCATTCGTGCCCCTCGAGTCTGCTCGAAAGTTAGAAGCTTAAAAATTTCAAGGTCGCCTCCAAGTATCAGTCGGGATGAGGGTGGACATGAATCTATGAGGGAACCATGAAATCAACTGGACTTCAAAGGCCTTAGCCACAACAAAGCATAACTGTTTTCCCCCAATGCATTCCCGAGGGTCCGGTCTATTGATCATCCTTGCTCCCTAAGTTCGCTCGAAATTGGGAGTTTGAAAATTTTAAGGTCGCCCCCATGTATCACTTGGGTCGAAGGGTTGACATGATACTTAGAGGAAACCAAGAAATTAACTGGACTTCGAAGGCCTTAGCCACAGTGAAGCATAACTGTTCGCCCCCAATGCATTCCCGAGGGTCCGGTCTATTGACCATCCTTTCCCCCCGAGTTTGCTCGAAATTGAAAGTTTGAAAATTTTCAAGGTCGCCTACAAGTATCAGTCGGGCCGAAGGGTTGACGTGATTCTTGGAGGAAACCTGGAAATTCATTAGAAAATAGGAAACGAAGCTTGCGCGGAAAAGATGCTTATTTATTATTCTGTGTTTACATCTGGTGTACAAGATAGATGCCGTAGCCTATTGTATAAAACCAACTGTATTGTGCTCCATGGATTTGGTAAATGCTCTTTGTCTTTTGTCATTAAGTAGTATGAGCCTTTGTCGGTTTTATCGTATACAACATAGGGTCCTTCCCTGGATTCGGCTAGCTTGCCGGCATTTTAAGGCTTCGAGGATTGGTTGACACGTCGAAGTACCAGATCTCTGTTGTTGAACTATCGTGGTCGAACCCTCTTGTTATATGATTTTTGGAGAGACAGATGGCAACGACCAAGGTTGGCGATAACTTAGTTTCTGGCTTTGTCGATCCATAACATGTTGCATTCGAGTTCAAACTCATTGACTTCATCTGGGAGGTTAGGATCTCGTGTGGGTACTTTGAATTGAGTTGGGAGCACAGCTTTGGTGCCGTATGCTTGAAGGAAAGGGGTGCAGCCTGTAGATTTTCTTGGTGTTGTTCGATAGGCCCAAAGGACATGCTGTAACTCTTGAACCCATCAGCCTTTCTTTACAACGACACCTTTCTTGAGACCGTCGACTATGGATTTGCTGATTGCTTCAACTTTACCATTTCTTTGAGGGTAATAGGGTGTTGAGGGTGAGAGGATGATGTTGTGTGTTTTGAGGAAGTTTCTGACTTTGCTCCTGACGAACTGCGGACCATTGTCACATCGAGTCGTATGGGGGCACCCAAAGTATGTGATGATGTTTTCCTATAGAAATTTGATAACTTCTTCTTCTCTGGTTCGGCACAAATTTACGACTTCCACCCATTTGGTAAAATAGTCTGTTGTATAAAAGGATATTCTCTAGGCTGCCTGAGGCTTTAGGAAAAGGAACAATGAGATTGATAGCCTATCTTTTGAATGGCCAGGAGACTTGGATGAAATAAAGGTCTTGCGAGGGGCTGTGGATGTCATGAGCATGACGTTGGCATTTGTCACAGTATTTGGTGTACTCTTCGGCTTATTTTTTCATATTCGGCCAGAATAAACCTTGAGAGATGGCTTAAAGGGCCAAAGAACGACCAGCAGTATGAGCACCGCATGTACCTTGATGGAGTTCGGTTTAAATTTTAGAGGCTTCGGTTTAAGAGATGCATCAAAGAAGGATACCATTTGGGCATTTGCGATGTAACTCATGTTTGTGGATGGTGTATCTACAACAATTCTCTAACAATGATCGTTTGGCCTTGGGATCATCTGGGAGGGTTGCATTGTTGAAGTAATGGAGGAATGGTGTTCGCCAATCATCTGGATCGAGACTCTCGCCCCCAGTATTGATGGCATTGATTTTTATCTGGTCGATACTTGGGCGTTCGAGTACTTCGATATGGAAGGTTCAGGATTCTTATTGGCCTGACATAGCTGCCATGAAGGCGGGGGCATCTACGTGTCAATTTTCTCCTCGAGGGTAATGAATGATGGAAGATTTTTCTGGAAAGCGGTCCATGCGATGTCGAATGAGAGTAGCATATTCAGTCATGCGACCGTTAGCTTGATTTTCACCAGTGTAATGCCTCTGATCAAGTTGGGAATCTATGAAAACTGCGAATTTAGGAACGCCGAGTTCGAGTGCAAGGTCGAGGCCATGGATCAACGCTTAATACTCGGCTTCATTGTTGGAGTATTCGAAGTTGAGCTTAACAGCATTTTCTATGCGATCATTGGTAGGTGCGACCAGGACTATACCGATCCCTAAACTGTTTAGCCCAGCAGATCCATCTGTGAATAAACGCCATCCAGTATTAGGGTTCCATGAATCTGTTGATTTGGATTGGTCGTTGGTTACGTCATCTTCATGTTTTTCCCAATCGACTTCCTCGACCGGGAAGTCAGCAAGGAAATCTGCTACTGCATGGCCTTTCTGGGATATCTGCTTCTCGAATGTAATATCATGTTTACTAGGATACACGAACCACTGTTGTACTCGTCTGGATTTCTCTTTTTTGCTGAGTACTTCTCAAAGGGCGCAGCTTGTTATAACACGGATGGGGTGAGCTTGAAAATGTTGTTTGAGTTTGTAGGCTAAATAGACAAGAGTGAGGAGCAAGCGCTAAAGTTTTGAATATCGAGTTTTTGTGGGTGTTAGAGTTTTGCTGATAAAATATACCAGCATCCCGATGTTTGAATAGAGTCAAATAAGCATTGAACAGATAGAGGTGTCTGTAACACTGAGGTATAAAGAAAGTGTCTCACCTTCGATATGGGTACCGATAATGGGTGGTCGACCAAGGTAAGTTTTAATTTTGAGGAAGGTCTGTTCACATTTTGGTGTCCAATTGATCTCGGGGTTATTTTTCTTTTTTGCTTCGTGGACGTCTTTGTCCTGTAGGAGGGAGAAGAGCCAAGCACATCAGTATAAGGATTTGGAAATGAAATAGTTGAGGGCCGCTATTCTACCAGCCACTTTTTGGACTTATTTTTTGGTTCGGGGCGAAGGCATATTGATGAGGGCTCGAATATGTGTGGGGTCGATCTCGATACCTCATTTGCTGATAAGGTGGCCTAAAAATTTATCAGACAAAACACCGAATTGGCATTTGTCTGGGTTGAGTTTCATGTCGTATGTTCGAAGTATCGAAAAGACGTCGGTTAGGTCCTGGATATAGGTCTATTTTTGCAGGCTCTTGCATAACATTTTGTCGATGTAGACTTCTTCCGACTTGCTAAGTAAGAGTTTAAACATGGTTGTGACAAGGCGTTGATAGGTGGCTCCCGCATTTTTAAGGCCGAAAGGCATGACATTAAAGCAGTAAAGGCCTTTTGCGGTAATAAAAGAAGTTTTAAGTTGATCTTCGGTGAGTAGGGGTACCTGATTGTTACCCGAAGCTGCATCCATCATAGATAGGCGCTCATGCCCAGCAGTGTCATCGAGGAGTGCTGAAATTATCGGCAATGGGAAACTGCCCTTTGGTGTGCGCTTGTGGAGGTCTGTGAAATCGACGTGGATTATGATCTTGCCATTCTTCTAGGGAACTGCCATAATATTTGATATCCAGTCAGCGTACTTCACTTCTCTGATGAAACCTGCGACTATGAGCTTGTCTACTTCAAGGTTTACTGCTTCTCGAAGTCGGGGTGCTAAGGTGCTCTTCTTCTGTTTAACTGCTGTAGAATGGGGAACAAGATTGAGACGGCAGCATGCCAAACTGGGGTCGACACCCAACATCTCCTGGAATGTCCATGCAAATACATCTTTATTTATTCGAAAGAAGTCGGAGAGCCTGAGGCGTTCTGCCTCGTTTAGAAAAGTTCTAATGAATATACCTCAACCAAGACCGTTTAGTTTGATATAAACAGTGGGCTCCATGGGTAGGGTGGTATCTGTCGAGGGCATAGGGAGAGAGAGAGAGATAGTGATTGCTATGGGTGGCTAATAAGCTTCCGAGTTTGATCGATCTCCGGGTACTCGCAGGAATAGGCGAGACGTTGAGAGCCTTTCATGTTCCAAGTATCCTCAGGGGTGGTGAAACGAATGGTCTGATAATAGGTCAAGGGTATAGCGCACATGGCATGAAGCCAATCGCGTCCGAGGATACTGAGGTATTCTGACTTCTTGTCGACGACAAGGAAACTGGTTTGAAGTGTGACTGGGCCGGTAGTAACTGGGAGGCTGATCCGTCCAACAATAACTTCTGTATCCCCATTGGATCCTTTCAATTCGACATTTGTAGCCATTATGAGGCCGGTTTTGCTAATGCTTTGGACAGTTTGGAGGAAATGGACATCAGCTGCACTTCCTGTGTTTATGAGCATTATGTGGAGGATGAGGTTCTTGATCTTAATAATGATGACTAATGGATCGGAATGGGGAAAAGGGACATGGGAAGTGTCACAGTCAATGAAAGAGATGCCTTCGGGTTGCGGGGAGAAGCTTGATCCTTGTAGGAGAGCAGGCAGCTTCTCTTGGTAGGTAAGTTTGTAGCATTTTGTGATACGCTTGCGTTTGCTCTTGGAATAGCCACTTTCTATGTTGTTGACTTTGATAAAGTGCATTCGGTAGTTATACACCTCGACTGGGTCGGCAGCAAGGGTAGGTTAAGGTTTATGGTATGACCCGTTAAGGTAACTGGGAAGGTTGGCACATACTGATGTATACTACCTGCTTTGAGGATGATCTTGAAAGAGCATTGAAGGGAAAAACATTTGTTGGTATGGTAATAGTTACATTTGTAATTGGCGAAGTAAGGTTCACCTGGTTTGACTTTAATAGGGAAAGTGATACGCCTGATGGGGTCTGCCTGTATATGTAGTAGAAGTGTGCTGAGAGGGGCAGTAAGTGTGAGTAGGACCGGCTTTGGTCTCTTTCTGCGAGCTTCGGCATTGCTGTCGCTGTGAGGGAATTTGCGGCTCTCAATCTCCTGCAAGACGAGAGCGATCAAGGGTGCTGAGGTAGAAGATGGGTTTTCTCGAGGTTTATTTATAGTAGTAATCGATGGTAGGCCCTATTTGTGGGATTCGTGGAGGTGCTCAAGGTTGCTATAGCCATTGACTTTTGAGAGCATCTCCTCGAGGGTTCGAGGTTTGTGGAGGACTAGGTACTCTTTCACACGGCTATGATATGGCAAGGTATTTCAGTACACGAGCACAACATTCGCACAGTTAAGGCTCTCGACTTTCCGTTATTCATTGAGAACCCTCTTGGTGAAGGCTTCGAGTGTTTCACTGCTGGATTTTTTAAAATTAAATTGGGTATCGACTCTGACTTCTCTGTCTTTATTGAAGGAAAATTGGGCAATGAAAAGCTGTAAAAGTTGCTCGAAGCTCCGGATCGAGCCATTAGGGAGATTGTGATAACATCAAAGAGGGTTGTCAGTAAGGCTAGTGGGAAAAAGGTGGCATAGCAAAAAATCGGCTGCGGAATAGAGGCTCAAAGTATTTTAGAATTTGAAAATGTACGATTGAGGGTCTCTGTTACGGTATTTGCAAAGTTTGGGAGCACACAAATTGGGGGTATCTCGATAACGAGAAGTTTGGGGCAAATGGGGTTATTCAATCGACTCCAGGAGTTGGGAGTTGGGCTCCCGCTGACGTGAACAACAGGTTGTATTTTGTGGTCGAAGTTTTGCTGTACAGCATAGGCAGGGTGAAGGGGTGACGAAGGGTTTGAGGGTGATGAGGTCGAGTATGTAGTATGTTTTCTGCACTGCGTTCCCCGAGACGCTCTCGGGTGGGGTGGCGTTTAGGATGTCTAGAGGAGCGGAAGGTAAAATCAAAGAAATTTTCTATGGGGTGGATGCTGAGATGGATGGAGCTAGTAGGGGGAATAGTGTGAGGAGCACCCTCGACACTGATATAAACTAGGGGTAGTTTAGGATTTGGTAAGGGTCCCTAATGGGCGTGGGCAGATACGCGCGATGGGTCTGGTGCTTGGGATGGTTGAGTAGCTTCTAAAAGCTGTAGTCTCTGTAACTCTCGGACGGTATTTCGTAACTCGTCAATCGCCGGGTTTTGTCTGTCGGCATCTTCCAGGCGACGATTCCATTTGGCATCAAAGTCCAGCCGGTGCTTTTTACGTTCCTGGTGAAGTTGTGCATGGTGGATCTCCCCAATTTGAGCAAATTATTGAGAAAGTAAAGCTGGAACGGAGGGTGGGTGCCATTGAGAATAATTTGTTGAGGCTGATGACCAAAGGAGGGAAAAAAGAAAGAGAGATTGGTAGGTGGGAAGCACAGACGATGCAAAATGTTGGGGCCTAACTCTGTTCGGAAGGGAAGTCGGCTCTTATACTACGGGGGTTTAATCTTCAAACAAAGGGGTTCAAGTATATAACCTAGAATGCAAATAATCAATAAAAAATATACTAGCATGGAGGCCTGGAATGTGACTCTCCATGACTTCTGATGAGGATTTTAAAGAGTGTTTATATTTCAGATGAGTAGTCGAAGGTTCGAGTACTGGGTTTTATAAGGTGATCGAAGGTAAACTGTATGGGGTCTGGGGGGAGATTTTCTAACCTCTCTTTGGTTCCCCATCTCTCTTATTTTTAGAACATAGGATGAACTGAGTCACCAAGGTTAGGTCAGATTACAAGCGTACAATCCTGGTATCCCTGTGATATCCCAGAGTTGGTGTTGAATTCGGAAATGCAGGGTCTGCCACCATGCTCTGTCACTGTAGCCACAAGGACCAACAACTCCGCCGTCCTATTTAGTGAACTGTCTATTTGTTTTGTCACACTTCGACCATATACTGATATGGTCGTAGTATTTTTGATGTTGAAGTGTAGTTCTTCATCGAGGCTTGTGCAGAGTCGAGGCTTCGTCTTCGGGTAAACGTCTCGGAGACTTGTTTAAGGATTGTATGGGCTTCGAGCTATTCGAGTAGGCTTCGAAGTAGCCTTCGAGTGTTTGACTGGTGTAAAAGGCTGCGAGTAGGCTACTATAGTGGCATATTCAAACTTTATATCCATGTCATACCACAAGCTAAAATTATAGGTAATCTGTAGTGGATGCTCTTATACACCTCTGTGCAAATTTCATATTTGTTTTCATTTTCTTCTATAATTTCTATGATTTAATTACAGTTATTCCCAAGCTTAAACAAATGTTGATGTAGGGGCCAAGTTTCATAGAAAGGAAAACTAGCTCTTATACCACAAGGTTATCTTCGACTAGGTGATTATGCAAGTATCTTATATAATAATAGACAATATTACTATACTAACATACTTGTGCGAAGTCCTAGAATGGGTTGCTCCACAACCTCTGGCGACAATTTTTAATGGTTGATGATATATATCGAGTTTAGACGATAGATCGAATAAATGCTGGTTATAGGGTAGTCGAAGATAATCTCAGAGAGTTGATGGGAGAGATTTTCTAACCCCCACATCGTGCCATCTTCCTCTTATTTATAGGATATAGAAAGGGCTGAGTCACCATGGGAGGTCAAATTTCATGTATACCTTTTGGGGATACTTGTTCTGTACTTGGGGTCGATTCTAATACTGTAGCTGTTGGTTCTGACGCTGTAGTTGTTGGTTCTGACACTGTAGTTGTCTAGCGGCTTATTTCACGCTTATTTCACTTGTCAATCTGGTGAGCTGGATGTTAGATGTGTCAGCCTTCGACCGTGCATTACCATAGTCGAAGTCTTTTTGGTACTGATACTGAATTCTGGTGCTGAATGTCTATCTTTGGCTTCAATTATGTCCCTAAGTTTTCGACTTGTCTTTAAAGTATTTATAGACTTATTTACTATCTTGTTGGGCTTTGATGCAACCTTTGAGTATTCGACTGGTGCTGGATGGCTACGAGTAGGCTTCTACATTTGCCCCCTCTCAGCAAGGGCCTCGGGAATTGATGTAGATGGCGCGTGCTGAGAAAATTGGTTAGGCATGGGAAGTTGAAGAGTTGACTGTTGAATGAGGACAGTTCTGGGGAAGGTAATTAAGGAGGGTAATTAATATAAGTGGTGATTAAGGGGGTAATAAATGCCTCTAACCATTGTATAAATATGGGTCGTTAGGGGGGGGGGGTATTAAATATTCTTCAACTTCTTCTTCTCTGAGTAATACAAAACATATAAACTACACCAAACATACGGTACCAGAAGAGGATGAAGGCAAGGGAGCATCGAATCGAAGAAAAGACGGGGGCCCTGAAGGAAAAATTCTTCGAAGACCAAGGATTGGACGTGGTGCTGCCTGATTTGATGGAGTTGGAGCCCGAGGAACCTATTTGTGGGATGTCGTACGAGCACTGGTAGAGGGTACTGCAGTGGTTAGGGCCAAACATCTATAGTCTGTACTATATGCTAAAAAGCATGGTAGAAGACCAGGTGGATGCGGAATACACAGTCAAAGGTAAGGCAGGGCTCTGCAAGAACTGCCCCGAATGCAAATAGGGGGGTCTTGGTGGTGGTGGTGGTGGTGGATTGCAGAGGGTTGTTGATGTTTCTTGTTTTTGTTTTTTGTTTTTATTGTTGCTCTTGTTTCTCCTTCTCCTATTCAATGTCTATGATGTAAGCTCGCGCACTTGTGTAATGGAACTGTGTTATGTTTGTCGAACTATGGTAGTAGAATAGTAATGGGTAATATAGATGATAATAGTATAGGCGCGGTATTAATTGTTGAACTTTGAACTTAAGTAACGAACACGAGTAAAAATGGTAAGAGAGTTGAGTTACGCCATATAATCAAAAAAGACTGACCGAAGGTTCGAGTACTAATGTGCATGTACGATGGGATGAAGTAGAATATAGACGATGGTTTGAAAATAAAAGCATGAGAGGGCTCAAAAATTTCTGTTGTCAAAGGCATATGTGCTTCGACTGCAAAATCTGACAGCCAGAATAGCTGACATGTCAGAGGTGGTAATGTTCCTAGGGCAGTGTGCCGCTGTAGGTCATCATGATGCTTCCTTGAGGTATGGGAAAGAAGTGGAGGTGACACGTGGGTTTGAGTTGACAGCATCGGGCAGTGTGCTGAAAGTTTTAAGAGGTATATAATAAAAGGTTTTACTTGATTTGAGCGTGTGATACGCACGTGGGGGGAAGTGAGGGTAATATTGTTAAGACACATCTTAGCCTAAAAATGAGGGGGATTGGAGGAATGGTAATGATGGTGAGTGGGGGAAATCAAGGCAGTTTTTATTTTTTGAGGTAACATTTAAAGATATGAGAGAGAAATTTACTGTTCCCAAATAATCATTCATAGAGAGAACAAGGGAGGAAGAGGGGAAATACATATGCCATTGTTGTGGTGGAGCTTGTTGGTGAGGAGAGAAGAACACTTCGTTATTGCTGAGAAATATGATCCATTCGAACAGGTATGTCTTCTAATTTCGTGTAAAAATAGGTAATTTGTATTTGTGTGCTACTGCTCTGCCATTTCTTCTTCTGTATTTGTATTTTGTTTCAATAGTGGGGTAGGTACTATATGGTTTTGTGTTTGTAATGGCATAACCGTGAAAGGGGCTAACCCATGTGGCTGGAGGTCTGGCTCAGTGGTAAATTAGGAGGAATGAGGGGGTGGTTGGAGTCGCAGTCAAATATTTGACTATAGGTTGGGCGATTTGGAGAGGGTAGAGCATAATATGATATCGAAACGTGATAGTCGAATATATCAAGCTAATTGTACTCCTCTTCTTCTGTAGGATATAATGCAAACCCATCATGCTTCTAGGTTGAGGCTGATAGATGAAGAGGATGAAGTAAATGAACCAAGTGTATCTGGTGAAGGTCGAGGGGGTGAGAGCTATGATGTAGAAGTGTTGGAAATTACAGCAGCCACCCCATTGGCTATGGTAGTGCAAGAGGTTAGAGCTTCGACTAGGAGCCGTCAGAAGGCTCGAGTAGTCGGGGAGAGTTACAAAGAGGGGATTGAGGAGGCGGATGGAAAGGGGAATGAAGGTAATGTTGAACCTTCGGGTAATGAGATGGAGGAAAGGGAAGGGGAGCAGAGTGACACTAGGGATGATTTGGATAATGCGGGGACAGCGGCGAGGCTAGTCTAGGCTCTGGAAAGGGCGAGACTGGATCGATTCATGGCTAAGCACGAGTTGTTGAAAGTGGGTGTTATACTGGTTCCAGTAGGGGCCGGTTTATACTCAAGGATACCCCTCATGTGGGTATTATGGCGTTCAGAGGCCAGATTTGATTTGGGATGCAACTGCCCCTTCGAAAGCTGGTGAAGCAGGTATTGAATTACTGGGATGTTATCCTATGCCAGATGAATGGCAATTTTTATGAGATGATGAGGGTTATCAAGGGGATAAATGTGGAGTTAAAATGTGAGAAGAGGGGTTTGATCAAATAGTTTGATATTGTATCATTCTAGTCAAGGAAAGCAAATAAGAAAGCGGATATGTACCACATTCAATGCCATGCAGAAAAACCATGGTCATTTAATCTATGATCGATGGGGTGCGGATGGGATATGGATTTGGCAGTGGTAAGAGGTAATTATGAGAGTGCAAAGGGGGAGGAGGTGTATAAACTGAAGCATCAACTGCTTAATCCAAGTAAATTGATAGTCAAAGGATGTTTATAATGTGGTTCGAATAGGTTATTGAACTTATTTTCGCTGTTTTCCAAAGCCTAACAACAATACATTGACGAATCCAAAGAGGTATATTGATGAGCTGATTAATCACGAAGAGGAGTGGGTAAACTGAGTATTCGGTAAGTTGGGTATTGTAAGGAAGAGGCAAAAGAAGACAGACACGATATTGAAAAATGAACCTGTTGCTGTTGGTCAGCCAAAGAAGAGAAAAGAAAGAAGTTCATCGACGAGGGCAGGTAAAATGGACTATGACAATCTGGCTCGTAAGTCGATCTATGTGCCGAGGTCTCGGCGAGGTGGGCCCAGAACTGCTAGACCGAGTGTGCCCGATGCTATTCTCGAGGTACGGCGGCAGATGAGCAAGGGTAAGGGAAAGGCCACTGACGAATCTTTAACAATGCAGCAAATGAAGATTACTTTATGGAAGAGGACTCGTAAGCAGGCGATCAATGAGGAGGATGATTTAGTCAAAGTGAGGCATAACGAGGACAAACTGGAGGCGCAGGCTGGGGAGACGATCGCTTCGATGGTTACCCTCTACAGAATAGACCCAGAGGAAACATGGAGGCAAATGAACAGGGCTCAACATTAGGTAAGTGTTTATGGAATTATAAAGTTACAATTATCTTTCAAGAACTACTAATTAGTCAAGTATTCGTACAGGTGAATGCCTGGGCAACAACTTTTATTAAAGCCCAGAAGGTATCGAGTAAACAGCAGAAGTAGGTAAAGGACAGTCTGGAGCTCGCTCAGGGGACCATAATGTCGCTTGAGACCAAAGTCGGTGTGTTAGGATGAGAGAAGTTACAGATTAGAGCCAATGCTGCGAGGGAAGTCGAGGCTATGATTGCCAATAATAATCAGACCCAAGCAGTGTTAGAGGCAAAGCTGGTTAAGAAAGAGGAGCAGTTGAGGGACAATAAGGCCCATTTTCAAGTGCAGTAAGATGAGGAATGTGACACGACCACGGCTCTGAAGAAATTTATAGATGGGTTGTGGTATAATTCTGAGACCTTCGAGAGCTTTCCTTCGACCGAAGAGCCTGCTATCGAAGATGCTGCTCAAGCAGAGGGTATAGAAGTGGACCCTGCAGTGAGAGGTGTTGGAGATGGTGTTGCTGATCCTACGGTTGAAGGGGATGGTGTTGGTGTTGAAGGTGTTGTAGGGGGTTCCGTAGTCGATGGTGCGGCTGGTGCTGCAGGACTAAACCTTGCTGTCGAGGGTAGTGGAAGTATTGTCGTGGAAGAACCTGTAGAAGAAGTTATTACGGCCACTCCTGTGTGAGTGGGGCATTTGCAGAAGGTATGTCTTTGTAGTCTATTTTCTGTAATGAACTCTTTTTCCATGAATTGTTGGTATATTGAATTCAAACAATGTGTATGGGATATGCAGAGGGTGATCCATGAGGAATGTATTTGAACTTGATCTTCTGGTATGTATTGGGCTTGGCTTGCTTGTATGTAGTCGACTTGAATTGTTGTTATGACTGTATGCTTGTATCTTTGTATGAGAATTGATCTATAGAATGCGCCATTCTGATTTGCATCAAACTGGAAACTCAAAGAATTTCGAGGTCGTCCCCGAGTATCAGTCAACTCGAAGGTTTGACGCGATACTTAGATTTGACCGACTTAGTTCACTGGACTCCATAGGTTGCCCAATGCATTATGTAATTGTCCCCAATGCATCCCCGATGTATCGACCATTCATGCCTCTCGGGTGTGCTCAAATTGGGACCTTGAAAAACTTCGAGGACATCTCCAAGTATCAGTCGGGTCGAAGGGTTGACATGAAACTTAGGTTTGTCCAAGAAGTTTACTAGACTTTGAAGGTTACCCCTAGGTCTGTCCGTAGGATTGAGCCTAAACGAAGCATTATGTAGTCAGCCTCAATGCATCCCCGAGTGTCTAGTCTATCAACCATTCTTGCCCCTTGGGAGTGCTCAAATTAGAACCTTGAAAAACGTTTAGGTCGCCCCCAAGTATCAGTCGGGTCGTGGGGCTGACATGATACTTAGGTTTGACCAGAAAGTTTATTTTGAGATCGGACACGAGGCAATGATGAGAAAATATATTCATTGATTATGCCGTATTTATATTAGTTGAACAAGGTGGTTGCCGCGGCATGTTGTATGAGGCTAACTGTATTGTGTTCCAAGGGTTAGGTAGAGGCTTCTCAACTTCTGTCATTAGATAATAAGATCCTTTGTCGGTTTTTTTGTACACAATATAAAGTCCTTCCCCGGACTCGGCTAGCTTGCCGGCATTGTGAGGCTTTGAAGAGGGTGTGACTCGTCGAAGTACCAGATCTTTAATATTGAAACTGCGTGGTCAAATTCTTTTGTTGAATGACTTCTAGAGAGAGAGGTGGTAACGGCCAAGGTTTGCTATGGCTCGGTCTTTACTTTCATCGATCCATAACATGTTGCATTCAAGTTCGAATTCATTATCTTTATCGGGGAGGCCAATATCGCATGTTGGTAATTCGAACTGGGTAGACACCACAACTTCAGTATCATAAGCCTAGAGGAAGGGAGTAGAGCTCGTCGCTTTTCTTGGTGTGGTACGATAGGCCCAGAGTACATGTTGTAGTTCTTGAACCCATCGACCTTTCTTCTCATCGACACGCTTCTTAAGACTGTCGACTATAGTTTTATTGATTGCTTCAACCTGGCCATTGCCCTACGGGTAATAAGGTGTTGAAGGGGAGAGGATGATGTTGTACTTCTTGAGGAAATTGCAGACATTGTTCTGAATAAACTGTGGACAGTTGTTGCATCAAATCATGTGAGGGTAGCATAAATATGTGATGATATTTTCCCATAAGAACTTGATGACTTCTTCTTCTCTGGTTTGACATAAAGGCACAGCTTTGATCCATTTAGTAAAGTAATCTATGGCCACGAGGATATGATCTCATCTACCCGATGCTTTGGGGAAGGGCCCACTAGATCAATGGCCCACTGCTTGAACGGCCAAGCTACTTGGCTACAATAGAGGTCTTGTAAAGGGCTTCAAATATCATGGGTATAACATTTGCATTTGTCATAATATTTTACATACTCCTCAGCTTGTTTCCTCATATTATGCTAAAATAACCCTTATATTACGACTCAAAGAGCCATAGATCAACCAGCAGTGTGAGCACCGCAGGTACCTTCGTGGAGTTTGATCAGTATGGTAGTGGCTTCATTTTGGGATATGTATTGGAGGTGTACGCCGTTTGAGGATTTGCGGTGCAATCTGCCTTTGAGAATGGTGTATCTACCGCAATTTTCTAGTAATGAACATTTGGCTTTAGGATCCCTCAGGAGGGTAGAACTATTAAAATATGCAAGGATGGGTGCTCGCCAGTCATTAGGATCGAGACTCTCGCCCCCAATATTGATGGAATTGACTTCTATCTGGTCGATACATGGGCGTTCGAGTACTTCGATATGGAGTGCTTGAGATTTGGACTGGCTTAACATAGCTGCTATGGAGGCGAGGGCATCGGTATGTCTATTTTTTTCCTCGAGGATTGTGTGTAATGAAATTTTTTTATGGGAAATAATTCATGCGCTGGCGGATAAGTGCAGCATACTCAGCCATGCAACTATTTGCCTGATTTTCACCAGTGTACTATCTCTAATTTTTATCCGTGAATCTGCGACAAGTTTAGGAACACCAAGTTCAAGAGCGAGATCGTGGCCATCTTGCAAGGCTTCATACTCAGCCTCATTATTAGAACATTTGAAGTTTTGCTTGACAGCCTTTTCGATTCGGTCATTGGAGGGGGTAACCAGAACAATACCAATCCCTGAACTGTTTGGCCCAGCGGATTAATCTGTAAAGAGATGCCAACCCGTGTTAGGGTTACAAGGGTCATTTTGCTCGGGCTGGTCTTTTAGTAGATTATCTCCGTGTTCCTCCCAGTCGATATCTTCGACCGGGAGTTGGCAAGGAAATTAGCGACTGCTTGGCCTTTTTGAGATATATGTTTCTCGAATGTGATGTCGTGTTCACCAAGATAAGCAGACCATTATTGTACCCGTCTAGATTAATGTTTCTTGCTGAGGATCTCTCGAAGGGGATAGCTGGTGATGTCACGTATAAGGTAAACCTGAAAGTATGGTTTAAACTTTCGAGTAGTGTAAACAAGTATAAGGAACAATCGCTCAAGCTTCATATATCAAGTTTTGGCAGGTGTCAGAGTTTTGCTGATAAAGTACACGGGTCTCTCGATATTGAATTCGAGTCGAATAAAGACTGAGCTAATAAAAGTGTCGGTGACCATAAGGTATAAAGAAAGCATTTCATCTTCGATGGGGCTGTTGATAATGGGTGGTCGACCAAGGTATGTTTTGAGTTCGAGGAAGGCCTGTTCACAATCAGGCGTCCAATTGATTTCAGGGTTGTTCTTTTTGGCCTTATAGATGCCTTTGTTGCATAAGAGGGAGAAAAGCCAAGTACAACGGTCAGAGGATTTTAAGATAAAACGGTTTAAGGCGGCCATTTTGCCAGCAACCTTTTCGACATCCTTCTTAGTTCGAGAGGAAGGCATGTCCATGAGGGCGCGGATATGAGTGGGGTCGATCACGATACCTCGTTTGCTAATGAGATGGCCCAAGAATTATTCAGATAAAATACCAAATTGGCATTTATTTGGGTTCAATTTCATGTTATAAAAACGAGTATGGCAAATACTTCGGTGAGGTCCTGTATAAGGGTATGTTTTTGGGGGCTTTTGAATAACATGTTGTCGATATAAACTTCAACCGACTTGCCCAGCAAAGGTTTGAACATGGTGGTAACAAGATGTTGGTAAGAGGCACCCCCATTTTTAAGGCCAAAGGGCACGACGTTAAAGTAGTAAATACCTTGTTCAGTAATAAATGAAGTTTTGAGTTGTTCGTCAAGGAGGAGGGGTACCTGGTTGTAACCTGAAACTGTGCCTATCATAGATAATTGTTCATGTCTAGCCGTAGCATCCAGAAGCACAGAAATGATCGGGAGAGAGAAATTTTCCTTTGGTGTATGTTTATTGAGGTCTGTGAAGTCGACACAGATACGAATCTTTCCATTTTTCTTGGGAACAACTACAATATTTGAGATCAAATTAGCATACTTAACTTCTCTGATAAAACCCGCTGTCAATAGCTTTTTGAATTCGAGGTTCACTGCTTCTCAAATTTTTGGTGCTAAAGAGCATTTTTTCTGTTTCATGGCTGTAGAGTGAGGGATGAGGTCAAGTCGATGGAAGGCTAGGGTGGGTTGACTCCAGGTATCTCGTAGATGGTCCAGGCGAAGACATCTTAATTTTTTCAAAGAAAAGTTGTAAGCTCGAGTCGTTCGGCCTCATCAAAAAAGATACCAATGAATGCACCTCGACCAGGACCATTAAGTTCAATGTAAATAGTGGACTCAACAGGTGTGCTAGATGTGCTCAATAGTGTTGGGAGAAAGAGAAGCATTAATTGCTATGGTTTGACTATTTTTCTTCTGAGATCAATTTTAGGGTGATCGCATGAGCGGGCAAGGCATTGAGAGCCTTTCATGTTCTAGGTACCGCAAGGGGTGGTAAAACTAAGTGTTTGGTGGTAATTAAAAGGTATGGATTTCATGGCATGAAGCCAGTCGCACCCTAGAATGCCCAGGTATTCAGATTTCTTGTCGATGACGAGAAAGCTGGTTTGGAGGGTGACCATATTGGTAGTAATAGGGAGGCTAAGGCGTCCGACGGCGACTTCAGTAGCACCATTAAAGCCCTTAAGCTTGATATTGGTTGGTGTGATGAGGTTGGTTTTGTGCATAGCATGAACAGTCTGGAGGAAAAGTATGTCTGCTGCACTGCCCGTATCAATAAGCATGGTATGGAGGACGAGGTGTTCGGCCTTAATCACAATGACTAAGGGGTCAAAGTTGGGGAAGTAAGCATGAAAAGTATCACAATCAATAAAGGATAAACCATCGGGTCGAGGGCGTTGGCTAAATTCGGGTAGAAGGATAATTTCGCCTGAAAAGTGAGCTTGCAACATTCTTTGACTCGCTTATACTTGCTTCGAATATGACCGCTATCGATGTTATTAACTTCTTTAAGGTAGAGTTAAAAGATGTGTAGATCGGCTGTGTTGGCAGTTAGAGCGGGCTGAGGCTTAAGATGCGACCCGTCGAGATAGCTAGGGAGATCGACGACATATCAATGTAGAGGACAGGCTTTAAGAATCATCTTCAGTGATCGTTGTAGAGCATAATACTTGTTGGTAGAGTGGTAGTTGCACTTATGATTTTGGCAGTAAGGTTCATCTTTTTTGACCTCGATAGGGAAAGGAGTTTGCCAGATAGGATAGGATCGGTCTGGATCTGTGTGATGAGGGTGCTGATTGGAGCAGTAAGTTTTTGTAAGACAGACATGGGTAATTTTTTACGGAATTCGAATGGGGTAGAATCGGAGTGAGGGCGGTTGCGGCTCTCAGTCTCTTGTGAGACAGGAGCGACCATGGGTGTAGAAGATGGACGAGGTTTATTTTGGTTTGTGGTTGAGGCTTGCCCCTGGCGTCTGGATTCGCGAAGGTGTTCGAGGTTAATCTATCCGTTAACCTTAGATATCATCTCCTCGAGGGTTCGTGGTTTATGAAGTAAGATGTACTCCTTAACACGACTGTGATCTAGTAGAGTGTTAGAATACTCGAGAATAGCATTAGCAAAGTCGAGGTTTCTTAACTTTGCGTGACTAATCGAGAAACTGGGTTTCAAGCATTTCGTTGGGGGATTTGCGGAAGTTGAAGAGAGTGTCGACTCAGACCTCTCGACCTTTGTTAAAGAAGAAGCTGGCAATAGAAAGGTTGGACAGTTGTTCGAAGCTTCGGATAGAGCCGTTAGGGAGGCTGTGGTACCATTTGAGAGGGCTATCAATGAGACCGATGGGAAACATTCAACACAAGATATGGTTGGCTATGGAGTTCAGACTTAAAACAGTTTGGAATTCGAGGACATGAGACTGAGGGTCAGTATTATGGTATTTACTGATTTTAGGGGTATGAAAATTTTGGGGTACTTCGACCGCGAGGAGTTTAGGTAAGATAAGGTTTTTTAAACAACTCCAGGAGTTTGGTGTGGGGCTCACGCAGACGTGATTAATGGCACAGATTTTTTGACCGAGTTCCTGCTAAGTAAGATAGACAGGATAAGGAGGAGATCGCTGAGGTCGAGGGAGATAAGGCCCCAGATATGGAGCATTCTTGGCGCTTAACTCGCCAAGGCGTTCACAAGCAGGACACTGTGTAGGGTGACGAGAGGTACGAAGGAGAAAATCAGAGGAGTCCTCCGTAACGGGGATCCCTAGATGGATTGAGCATGCGGGTATGGCTGTGGGAGCACCCTCGGTGCCAAAATGGACTAGGGTGACTTTGATATATGGATGGGGCCAAAGCCGTGTGCGGGATGACACGCACGACGGGGTGAGTAATCGAGAGCTCTGTGGAGCGTCGTAGGTGTGACCTTGCTAAAGCTCTCAGGTGGTAAGGCGTAACTCGTCCAGAGTATGGTGCTACCGGTCGTAGTCGTCTAAATGGCGCTGCCTCTCAGGCTTAAATTCTAGGCAAAGCTCTTCATACTCAATGCGTAATTGATTGGTATGGCACTCCTCGGGCTGAGCGAATTGTTAGTTGATGAGTAAAAGTTTAGCGGCTGCGCCGTCGGTGGAGCTGCCGACTAGGGCAGAGGTTGAGTGGAAGGTGGGGGCCATGTATTATGGTTGTAAAAGGAAGGAAGGAAGGAGGGAAGAGGATAATGGGGGTGGCTGTAGCACTGACGGTGCCAAATGTAGAGGCCAAGTTTCGTAGAAGGGGAAGCTAGCTCTTACACCACAGGGTTGTCTTCGACTAGGAGATTATGCAAGTATCATATATAATAACAGATAATATTACTATACTAACATACTTATGTGGAGTCCTTGAATGGGTTACTCCATGACCTCTAGTAAATATTTTTAATGGTTGATGATATATATTGAGTTTAGACGATAGATCAAATAGACGTTGGTTACAGGGTAGTCAAAGGTAATCTAAGAGAGTTGATGCAACAAATTTTCTAAACCCCTCATCATGCCTTCTCCCTCCTATTTATAGGATATAGAAAGGGTTATGTCACCATGGGAGGTTATATTACATGTATATCTTTTGGGGACACAAGTTCTATACTCAGGGCCGGTTATGATACTTTAGCTATTGATTCTGACGTTGCAGTTGTTGGTTCTGACACTATAGTTATCTTGTGGCTTGTTTCACTATTATGTCTGGTGAGCTAGCTGTCAAACGTGTCTACCTTCGTCCATGCATTGCCATGGTCGAAGTCTCTCTGGTACTAATATAGAATTTTGGTATTGACCGTCTGTCTTCGACTTCGATTATGTCCTCGAGTATTCGACAAGTCTTGAAAGGCTTCGTAGACTTATTTACTGTCTTGCTGGGCTTCGAGTCTCTAGGTAGGCTTTTATACAGCCTTTGAGTATTCGACTGGTACTGGATGGCTGTGAGTAGGCTACTACAGTTGATGTTCTCCATGCTCTTACCTCAAACCTTGATAACTTATTTCGATGTTGCCAGTAAAGGCTCCTAGTAAGCTAGCTTCAAAGGCGTTGTTACCTTAAGCGATATGAAAATGGCTCAATACTTGGGGCCAAAATAAATACATACATAGGAAGTACAAAATTAAATTACATTTCAGTTAACTAATAATCCTAATGTTGTTATATACATATATCTTAAAAATTACCAATGCAAAAGCACCATTAACAGATATTGGTGGGGTTGGGCCACCATCTCCCGTGATTTCAGTGATACATTTTCATTCTCATGCACACCATGAATGTGTGCTCATGTCTCAACAGTGTTTTTCACGCGCCCCATACATAGTTAGAGCATCTTCAACAGAGTGATATGCCCCAACAGAGTGGTATGCTGTTAAGATTTTCCCATACTCTTACAAAAAACCCATCCCACAGTGGTATGGTGTTCAACATACTTACCCCTATACCCCTCCAAAGTATGCGAAACTTGAACTTGGTGAGGAGTATGCGCAAACTGCCTAGGCGCTAAACCGTTTAGCGCCCAACAACTTTTTTAATACAGCTGTTTTGGTGCTGAACCGTTCAGCGCCCAACAATTTTTTAAATGTTACTGTCTAATGAAAAAAGTAATAATTAACAGACGCTAGGTGCTGAACCATTCAGTACCCATGAGAAAATACATATCATTTGGCTTTTTACTGGTAGGCGCTAAACCGTTAAGCGCCCATGAAAAAAAAAACGTAATTTACTGTTAGACCAAAACAGTATGCAATTCGGGAATATCGGTATGGTAAACCGGAACAGCATACTCTTTTGTTGGAGATTCTCTTAGGGTCTACTATATTTGTTTTAAACAAAATAACTTCCTGTTACCTAAACATAATGTTAATTCCAACTTCACGTGTTACAGCCAACCTCACTCGTATAAATATGATTTTATCCATCAACCTCAATACGTTAATTATTGTTTCAAGTTTCATCTTTTATTTTCTTCATCAAGTACATAAGCACAATGGTAATTGGTAAATTAGTCGTGCCCAATCCTATTCATAAATGTAGGATGAGGTGTTAAAAACATGGTTTTAAATAACCGTTATAACACCAATATAATGGTAAAGCCTTGAGCCCATTCCATAATTGGCCTTGTTCCATTCTAAAAATTAACACCCATTATATACTGTTACATACCGTTATTTTATGCTATAACAGTCGTTATTACCGTTATAACAACACGTTATTTTTAGTATTCTCTTTTACATTTATTCCAAAGTTATATACCATTATTTGCCATTATATATCGTTATAACGGTGTTATAAACTATTATTTGTTAAATAACGGCCGTTATAATTGAAAACTATAGCAAAATTTGAGAAAATATGAAACAATGTCGTAATGTCTACTACTTTAATGGTGGATGTATGAGCTAAGTAATCCATATAACTCGCGTATGGAAATGCATAAGTTGTATCACTATTTTTAAATTTTAAACAATTTAATTATCCTGGACTTGTTCTTTTGGCTTAAGAAAACGTGATACTATTATAACATCGTTATAACGGATATAACGGTAACAGCCTCTGCTCGTTACGCCATTATAACATAATATTTTAAACCTTGGTTACAAAAGCATAGGTAAAATCTAAATTATAAGAGGGGGGAATCTTACCTCAAACACCCATTTCACATGTGCTGGTTTTGGTTCAAAGAATTCCCCATTTGCAACTTTCATAGTTTCATCTCAAAGTCAAAAAATCATACTAAACAACTTGATCCCCGCATTCATAAAGAAAATGTAGATTATGGAAATGCACGTTAATATTATTATCAGGCAAGCATAGTCATATCATATGCATTTTTAATCTCATAGATTATTAAAGTCTTCAAGCTATGCATTGGGGAAAAGCAACTATTAAGGTATATGACTAATCAAGCCCTAATTCGTTAGCATAAAGATGTTAGAGCATTATATAAAACTAAACTTCCTTCCCTTTATGTTCAAGACATTCCAGTTCTTTCTTAGCTCCATTTGATGTTTGCATTTTTTGTTTTTCATCTATGTCAAATAATTTATCAAGTTATCCAAAATGCTTATAAAAATTCTTTTAACCTAGTATTTGGCTTGGGCATTAAGAAATGTATTCTACAAACATAGGGAGAGGGATTTTATACATCATGTAAATCCCAATATAGGTTTTCCAAAGCATGTCTGGAGTAGTTGATCGATTATAAACCGATGTCTTAAAAGACCCGCAAGCGCACGGAGTATCGTTAAGTACAAGGGTAAGCGGGGTCGCATCCCAAGAGACTTTTGGTGCGAATTATGTTTTTAGGTACTAATTTTATCCAATAAGAATGAGTTTTGGGTTTTTATAAGTAAAAAATAAAAATAAAATACAAACAAGAAAAGGTGTTGATACGATTGAAGAGGAAACCAAGGCGTGATTCCACTCCATCTGTTGTAACCTTGAGATAGTGTACCTAGTAAGAGTATTCACGAATTTCTGTGTCGCATATCCTTAGTTGGGTATATGCAATGCATCATGAGATAAAATAATTAATGATTGGAAACTACCCATAAACCAGCTTGTTCAACCAGGGTCCCGTTGATAAGCATGGATTATGTTTTCTTCTTCATGTTCTTAACATATTGTTATGGTCAAATAAGATGGTTACTTATATTCCTTATTCCTCTTATTCCTAGCTATGGTCAAGCATAGGACGAAAGAATACGAATTTGCAATATTTCGTGATAAAGAGAGAGTAATTACTCGAACTAAGCTACACAATCTACACTAAGGCTAGATTGGGTGGAGCTTCCTCTAGCCTTGGCTAAGAAGATTAGCTACTCATCCCTTTGATCATTGCCATACTACTACTACTACGATAAAAGTAAAAAATAGGAGAAAGAGAAGAACAAGAACTTTATTGCTTATTAAACCTAGATATTTACACTCTCCAAGATGATCTCTCATGAGTGGGATTCCCTTCCTATTTAAAGAGTATAAAATGGGTTAGAAAATATTACCTACAATATAAAACCCCTAAACAATGCCTAAAATCATGCATATATTTTGCAGCTCATGAGAATAATATTTATATTCAATTCTCTTCAATGGCCTTCTAAAATCATGCATATATTTCTCGTCATCATTATCATCAGAAAAATCATTGAAGGAGAGAGAAAAATATTCAGTCTCAGTCATAGTTTCCTCGAATGAATTTATTGGGTTGTCAAATGAAATGGTGGATGATGATTTTGATGGTTGAATTTGGATGGCTTCTTCAAGATCTTCTTGTGATATTGGATCGTTGACCTTAAAATATTCATCTTCTAAATCTGTCTCATAATATGGTATCCATTCACCCCATGGAGAAAATATTCCTTGATTACGCTTGAATTCATCTATTTCTAAATCGCAAGGGGATTTAACTTTGAGTTGTTCTTCTTCATTACGTAGAAGTTTTTCATGCTCTATTTTACTCTATGTAGTTGGCAACTGAGTTATCTGAGTCTCTAATCTATAGATAGATTGGGTCGTAGAAGTTTAATTCACCAATGTCTATTGATAGAATTGCCTCATTTATTACAAAAATTGTACTGATTATTGCAAGAAGAGAGCAACGGTATCGTCTAAAGATGGTTTGGGTGGATCGGGTGGGATCTGATTGGATGACTGGATGGACTGATAGGCTTGCATATATGAATAAGATTGGAAAGGCCCTACGTATTAAGAATTTTGGTGATCCCATAATTGAAAATGATTTTGAGGTTGTTGCGGGATATTGAATTGTGAGCTGTAAGGATTCTAATGTTCTTGCATGTATGACATTTTAAAATAAAAGCAACACCCAATGAAATAAACAACCAATCAAACCTAAACTTTAGCACATCAGCATGTTTTAGAAGTAATAATTAGGTCTCCCCTATATTCTTCTATGTTCAAAATGGATAGGATGGATAAAGGCTTTGGTTCCTATACTCTCCTATGTCACTATGCTAGTACCAGCTTAAAGTAGATGTTCAGTCCTCACGCCCGAGCGAGTTGCCTTATCGTACGTCAGCACTCGGAATGGTGATGTCGCAAACCTAAAACTAGTATTTCGCGGCACTAGGCTGGGGCCGTATCTTACAAACCCGTGTTTTTACCCCGGTCCGGTACACCTATCCATTGGGTGATGAAATCCCGTGGGAATCTTGCTACTCTTTTTTATAATCAGTTATTTTCAGGTCCGGGATGCTCAAATTTTGTGTGATACGAATTTCTTTGTATCCCTAATGGGTGGTCCCACTTGTTCGAGAGCTTTTTAGGTGATGAAATCCTACAAGTCCTTAACAGTTTTTACCTTTACTAATATTGGAATGAAAAGAAATTTAAACACGTCAATAGGTGAATCCAACCACAACAAATATTTTATTAGAGCAGCGTGTATTTGCACAGTCCATGTGACTTTATGTTCCTAGTACCGGGGCAGAGCTGCGATAAACCCCTTATAGATCTCAAGTTTAGAGAGGTACCAACCTACGGGAAGTATTTCCCGGTGAAGCTGTGGCCGTCCCTTCACTTAGGGCGTGAAAGAAGGAAGTGTCCCATCACTTAGGGGGCACAAGAAGGATCGATTTGATGATGCTTTTAGCTTTATATATTGTCTGTCTCGTTTCCAACTTTGTGACTATCCTGCAAAACAAGAGAAAAATGATTAGTGAACTTGCGACAGCAATATTAATTAAATTTCCAACTTTATTGTTGTCTATGATCTCCTGATTTTCAAATGCGCATATCTTTCAGCTCAAATGAGAGAGATCATTAAATAGTATCAATTTCGAAAGATAATTTAGAAAGGAAAAATATTCAAGAAGGAAGTTTTCTTAAATTTAGCATTTCTAATGCCCAAAACAACTGATTAATGAATAACGGCGTCCTTTACTGATACTATTTTAACTATTGTTTCAAAAGGCTGTAACTCTCAAACGACTAAACAGAAAAATATGATCTATAACAATTAGGAAAGGGTATTGAATTATCTAAAACTTTTGTTGAAAACTTATTTCCCAATTATGAAGTATAGATAATCAAAAACCGTAAAACATTTAGGGATAGACTTCACACATACAGTAATGTCAAGAGAGTTTGAGCCAATCACTAAATCACTTTGTTTCCGGATCCAAAAAAAAATGAAAAGAAAAAGAAAAGATAAACAAGAAAGAAAAATTGGCTAAAGATAAAACAACTCAAAAATAAAATACAACTTTGCAAGTCCCTGACAATGGCGCCAAAAACTTGATCGATTATAAACCGACGTCTTAAAAGACCCGCAAGCGCACGGTGTACCGTTAACTATAACGGTAAGTGAGGTCGTATCCCATGAGACTTGTCGTGCGAATTATGTTTCGAGCTACTAATTTTATCCAGTAAGAATGAGTTTTAAGTTTTTATAAGTAAAGAAATTAAAGTAAAACACAAACTAGAAATGGTGTTGATACGATTGGAGAGGAAACCAAGGCGTGATTCTACTCTATCCGTTGTAACCTTGAGATAGTGTATCAAGTTAGAGTATTTGCGAATTCCCGTATCGCATATACTTGGTCTGGTATATGCAATACATCATGAGAAAAAATAATTATTGATTAGGAACTACCCATAAACCAACTTATTCAACCATGGTCCGGTTAATAAGCATGGATTATGTTCTCTTCTTCATGTTCCTAACCTATCTTGTTATGTCAAAACAAGATGGTTACTTATATTCCTTATTCTTCCTCATCCTAGCTATGATCAAGCATAGGATGAAAGAATACGAATATGCAATATTGAACCTTGATATTTACACTCTCCAATATGATCTCTCATGGGTGGGATTCTCCTCCTATTTATAGAGTATAAGAAGGGTTACAAAATATTACCATTAATATAAAACCCCTAAACAATGCCTAAAATTATGCATATATATTACAACTCATGAGAATAGTATTTATATTTAATTCTCTTCAATGGGCTTCCATGCATTGGCCTTTGGTTGAGAACTTCAAGTGAGAGTCATTGCTGGAGTGCATCACCCTTGTTCTTCGTTGAAAACCGGAAAAATGTATAACATGTTTATCATGTAATCGATTTCTGTAAATACAAACAAAAGAACTATTAGTGTCACATTTATTTAATAAATGACTAGGTAGATATAAATTTAGAGAGTTGTATACGTAAATATTACGTGCCTATCAGTAGTACTCATAAACTTACTTTGAAACTAACTCAAGCTTAGCTGGGTTTAGATATAGATTTATTCTTCTCATTAGGAACTAAAGAGATCCCATTTCAATTTGCATCCTTTTTTTGCCGTTAGTTTACTTTGAATAGAAAGTATGAAGGTAAATCATCTCTCCACAACTGTAATGAGCAGGCACCATTGAAGGCTTTTGCAATTGGATTGTTAAAATTGTAATAACATGAAGGAGGATAAACCTAACTTTATTTGCTGTCAATGATTTCATAGAAGCAATGATTGTATGGACGCAAACTCAACAAACAGTAACAAAAAAACATAAAAGTAATAATAAGAAAACACAACTAATATATTGACAATAGTTTGAAGAAATATTCCCAAAATTAAATCATAGAGAAAAGAATTGGTATACCTGAGCTTATAGAAGCCCTAACTTTTATTTTGATGCACTCGCCATATTTGATATGCAGATCTATTTTTCAAAGTTCAAACAAAGATTATAATTTTACTAAGTGATACTCAATACAAATACTTATATAATCTACAGATACAATCGATGAATAAAGTACCAGGTTCTCAAAGTTTATGCAAAGAACCCCAAAGATAGAAACCCCAAATCCACATAAATGAGAAAAGTAGAGGAAAATATGCATTTTAGTGGACTAAAAAGTAAAAACCCAAGGCCGTGTGATGAATCATGTAAAACTCTTGCTCATTCTACTTTCAAAAGATTTTAATTTAGAAGATATCCAGCCGCAGGTCCCAATATAACTCATCTTGCTTCAAATTATACATCCTTTGACAATAAAACATGATCTAAACAACACTAAATTCTTTAAAATAAAACAAATAACTCATATTTAAATTGAATCATACATAACTAACATACACAATTTAATCAAATTAAAAAATAGAATTTTTAGAGAGAAATCTCATATTCCTATTTCTTTACTTGATGGATAATAAAATAAAAGAATAATACTTCTAATTCAAAGCTCAAACTCTGGAACTCCTCTTTGGACCCCAGTAGTGTAGTAGCCTAATTCTGTAAGCTCGAGATGGCTTGGAATTAGCTCATACACCAATGTTCATGAGACAAAAACTAATATGAAATAAGAAATGATACAAGTGTATTTGCGTGGAAAATCTCTGAATAGGTAAAAAAATACAGCCTTGAGTTAAGGATTTAGTAATAGTGACTTTTATTGCTTGAGGTTGATATCTTATTACAAGTGATCTCTCCAACTATAAATGCTTTATCTTGTAGATAAGAAGTTTGGGTATTCGAGAATCTAGAAAATGTAGTTTTTTGATAATTTTTCGTATATTTTTCTAGTTTTTTGTCTCTTATCGTGCTGAAGCACGTTCTCCGAACAATGTGGTAAGTGGCGTTTGACAGAGCAACTGCTGAGTTCGTGAGAGACATGAATCTTTGACTTGTTCATGTTTTTCTATTGAGCTCGACCCACGTTCTTCTATAGTTCGTGGCGCAGGTGTCAATGCTAACTTTTATGTTGCATGTAAAATGCGTGAATCTGATATGGAGGTAGTTTGATCTGGAAATAACTCGAATTAGGTTTGATCGTAGGATAAGCCACTACAATAGCCCCCTCATAACGGAAGTCACGAGTGGCTTTGGTTGGGAAAGAATATGCGGGTATATGGGTTTTGGAAGTTAAAAAATGAAGGAAATATTAATGTGGATTTAACTGTATGGAAAATGCATATTTTTATAGAGGGATGCTTGTGCATTGAATAATGATGCAATATTGATGTACGCGATGGTAAGCGTTTTGAGAGTTTCGTCTATTTTAAATGATGACACTTGTGAAATATACCTATACATTAAATATGAATGTTATATAAATAGTACCTGTACCGAGGATTATGGCAAAGTATGCTGTTTGTTTTAAAATTCTCTGAAAGTCTTATTGACGATGAGGAAGACCCGAAGAATGGTTTACAAAGAGAGAATTTTTGTTGAGATGGAGAAGTGGAAGTTGACATATATTGGAGATCAGTTCCTGGAGATGCCCACCACTGTTCCCGTTCCACCAACGTATTAGTGGATGTCGTCAAAAGAAGCGGTTGAAGCTGAGGAAGATTTTAACTATAGATAAAATTTCATTATGTTGTCTTAACATGCGAGCAACATTGGAGTTGTTCTCGTATTCTTGCGTAATACAAAGTTAAGGAGACAGATGCAGGGGTTGGTGTAACTGTGGGTCAATTATGTTGTTGTTTTGCGTAAGATTAGATTTTAAGGTCGGACCTTCTTTATCTCTATTAACTCTGCGGTGGTGGTGGTTGTATAGGGGCCGACGGTGGAAGTGGAGAGGGGAGATAGAGAATGGAAGTCTGCTTCTATACCATCATCATTTCTTAGCTCTAAGAAGATCTTTTATTTGAAGAGTCGGTTGAAGTACTCAGTCTTTAGCTTTCATGTCCAGACTTCCTCTAAACCCAGTTTTTGGTCAGAGTAATATGGTGTGAAGGGAGAAGGACATTCGCTGACCTCCAATACTTGCTTTGCTTCAGAAGATTCTTTGAGTAAA
Source organism: Kingdonia uniflora (assembly GCA_014058105.1). Taxonomy (NCBI): domain Eukaryota; kingdom Viridiplantae; phylum Streptophyta; class Magnoliopsida; order Ranunculales; family Circaeasteraceae; genus Kingdonia; species Kingdonia uniflora. The sequence continues at coordinate 3,411,464 of JACGCM010002784.1, forward strand.
ATAATACTAAAGTCAGATGAACTGAATGATTTGATGTTTCAAAGTACTTGAAAGACTTGTTATCTATATAGTACCTGAAAAGCTTGTTATCTATAAAGTACCTAAAAAACTTGTTATCTGTAAAGTACCTGAAAGATTTAATTTTTTTTAAAGTACCTATAATTTATATTCAAGCTTAGTAAAATTTGGTTTCTCAAACTCTGTGTTGTTATAAAGAATAACTCTTGAAATCAAGTTATGAAAAATTTAAAGAATTAAAATTGGATGATGTAATATATGAGATTGGAACTGTAACATATATTATAGTAATTGAGCTGTAAAAATGTGTTGGTGTTCAAAAGATGTGTCATAATTTATTTTTTGAATTGAATGACTGAATATTTTGTGGTGGGAGAGAACTGTATAAGTTTTATGATATATAAGAATTGGTAATTCGAGCTAATGGAGGTCGCTTGAAATTATTAGAGGTCGATGTGGAGAGATAAAAGTAAGATTAAAATGGACTAGGGCGAATTCATTGAAGTTGATATGTAGAAATAAACTCAAATAATTATTTTCAAGATATTAGGGTTTTTGTATTAAAAGAACAGAATATAATTACGAATTGTAGGGGATTTGCAGTAATCTAGAAAACTGTATAAATAGGGGAAATTAGCTTTTCAGCAGGTGGAAGAAAATAGAAATAGTGTGGACTTGATCTGAGAAAATTCGTTATAGTGCTGAGGGGCAGTTGGCGATAAAGATAGTTGTAGTACGGTAGTAGATTTTTGGTTCGTTAGACTATGATGTCGACCTGCCAGTAAGGGAGTGTCAATTTGGTGGTTTAGATTGGATAGGTATAGAACCTGAGTAGGAGTAATTCTGGGATGTGATGGTGGATCCTTCAGCTCGAAAAGATACTGTGATAAGAGGTTTTTTTGGCCTCTACAAAAAACTCGCTCAAAGTACGATTGTCAAATTGTAGTACGGATGAGTGGGATTGAATCCACAGGGAGGTTTGGGAAAACAAATACTTTCTAGGCCGAATTACAGTTTTATATGGGATAAATCTATGAAGAAGAAATAAAAAATAATTATAAAACTTAATGAGAGAGAGCTAAGGTTCGGACTTGGCCTCTTCCTTTCAAAGCATTAATCAATATTTAACTAGATCTTAATATCTCTACCCATCATATGTTCGTATTAAAACATATACGATATTGTAAAATAAACCACTAAATCTATGGTCAAGTATTTAGTGGTTATACTTTTAAGTGATGGTGAAGAGTGTCTTAGAGAATTATCAACTCAACCATGGTTAGGCTTGAGTAAGTTCTCTAGTGTTTCCTTTAGTTTAGATCTCCAAATCAAGTCTACGGTTAGTAACACTTGTTTGCATCCAAAGTTATTATACACCAAATTGAAGCTATGGCCAAGCCTTCGATATGATGCACAAACTTATCAATCATGCAGTACTAAGAGAAAACTAATTAGAACCTAATTAATACTAACTATTGCTCATCCAAGAAGAGGCCTCATCCTAGCCTTAGCTAGAAGATTAACCGTTCATCTCAAACTTCATCGCATTAACAACTAATTATTTATAAAAGAAAATAAAAGAGAGAGAAGAAAATTAAATAAAACTAAGACTTTATTTCTTCTAAACTTAATCTAATATGAGATGCCCAATTACAATGGGGGGAGAGTTCATTTTATAGGAAAAGGAACCCAAATTTAGAAACTATACATTAAATTCTAAAGAATATTTGGACAATAATATATTCTAATATTACAACCAATTACCTAATATTCATGCATATAATTTCCTTAAGTGATATAGAGATATTTCTTCATGGAAACTCTTGCATATATCTTCAATATAAAATATCTTCAAGGATCTTGGATGCAATATATTCTTTGATCTTATTCTCCAATAATATTTGTGTATATATTTCTTCAATCTTGGGACCAAATATATTGTGTCTTTGAGTTTTTGTGCCATGAACTGCTGGAGATACTTTTACTTGACTTTAAGTGCTTGATTTCAAATATCCATCTCCAATAGCTGTAATCTAACAAACGTACACAAGTACGCAAAATTAAATATAATGTACAGCTAAAATACATGTTCGGGTATATTAAAAATATCATAATTACGCGCTCATCATGTTGTGAGACTGATAGCTAAAGATGAGATCGAATTAGAAGATGTAAGGATTGCTGGAGGTAAAATGATCTGGTGTGGTTCTCCAGGACATCAGGGATGTTTCAGGTATAATTATATATGAGGATGTGAATTGTGTGAGTTTGAATAATTGTCAAAGAAATGTAATGAGAATGAAGTTTAAATATGTTCTTTATTGTTGTGAATATTGTTTGTGACTGTTTAAAAAAATTAAATTTGAATATTTTTGAAATATTGAGAGCTTTGGAAATGAGGTCAGTACTTCTATATGTAGAAGGAGAAAAAATAGAAAAAGCAGGTGGCTTTTGATTTTTTCTATGGTGAAAAACATGGAAAGTTCAATTACGTATAAGTGTTGAGTCATCATGGGTCTAGGAAGGTCAGAGGGAGATTTGGAAAAGAGAAATGAAAGCATATTAAATTATAGGGTAGGGGACAATGATGGGAAGGTGTTTTCATCGAAAAGGTGCAAGACGTCTGACATTAACAATGGAAGGGATGCCTCAATTCCAAAAATGAGTACGGCTCATATGAGGCTCAATAACTGCAAGCAGTTAGAGAGACAAAATATAAATGATGCTTCGTCTTTCTCATTCAAACGTTTCTCAGCTTCTAAAAACTTGAAGAGCAGCGAGAGAGAAATGAAAAAAAATAGCAGAGAATTTTGTGAGAAATTATTCGAAAGTGATCAACAATCAAAGCGAGAGAAAGTTGCAGAGACTAAGTCACGAAGGTGGTTATACAGCAACGTTGTGAGGGAAGGATTTGGCACTACGTTAGATTCATATTCCGTCATAGATGGTTAATAGATGATTTGTGTTACTGTGAATGTCTTTCTTTTAAAATTCCTTTTTTTAAGGGTATACAAATCTAAAAATTACTATTTACAGTAATTTTTAAAATATGTTTGATATATTTGCAAAATGAGATATAAAAGATATATGTATATGAGTGATGTATATGTAAAAGATAATAATAGAATACCTGGACCTATATGTAGGTCGATCGTGGTGAGTTTTATGTATAATCAAATCTACTTTAGAGTTGTAGTTGATTTGGAGACTTCACCTCTTAATAAGGTGTAGACCTCCGGTCGATCGACTGAGTCTGAGAATGTAATATCTGATAGGGAGGATGAAGCAGTAGTTGTTTAATTTCTAGATTTCCCAGGTAAATTGGTATCCTACCCTCCAGATTCAGATGCTTTTAGAGAGTTCTATAAAGCCAAATCTCTTGTTGAGGGAAGATGGAGTAATTTTGTAGAAGATGCCGGTAGGCATTTTAGAAGTTGTATTGTCAGATCTGGGGAGGAATTTTTTTTTTCTGTTCGCTGATTTGGAGAAGGCAAAACTAGATAGGGTTTAGACGAAATGATCTCCCTAAAGTATTATGATGGAAATGCTCAGGGCAACCTGGAATAGGGTTTTTTGTTTTACTTGTCTCAATTGGAGTATAGGTTGAGTCTGCCCCTTTGCAATCTTGTGAAAGGGATTATGAATATCATTGGGGCATGTCCTATTCAGTTGAACGGGAACATGTGCGAGGTAATAAACATATGTAAATTTCTAAATAAGATGTGGGAGGAGGATGAGGTTGAGTGGAGGATATCTCCTGAAGACGTCTTACAGTTTTATGAGGAAAAAACATTTTTGCAAGTCGAGGGGCATACTTTTTTATGAGTTTGACTCGACCTCTTTTCTTTGATCAAAATTCAGCAGGTCGAAAGTGGAATGATAATGTGATATGGGTGAAGGGTGATTGCCTTCAGAGAGATGATGAAGAACCCATGGAACTTCTATGTAGAACTGTGAAACAAAGTAAGTATAACAATATAATAAGAATAGTATTTGAAATGCTTAAATGGAATGTTGCACTATTTATGATAATGTGCTATTGATTGATAGGTCCTTTATCGCAGGTGAAGAGGAAGAAGTCCTTGTTAGACACTGTTGCTCAGGAAAGGACCGAGCTCAAGGCTGTATTCAAATAACTAGGTATTAGCAGAAAGAAGCGAGCTAACAGAAGGTCTGTGAAAGTTCAAAGTATCATGTAACGAGGCTAATGACTAGCATTGGTAGTAACAAGAAGAGGGGGGTTAATGGAGAGAGATGAGTGGTCTTGCCCAAGGCCTCTGTAGTAGACTTTGCGGATGTACCAGAGTCCACTGCAGAATGACAGGGGATGCTAAAGCGTAGCTTGACCTCTGGAACTACAGGAAGTGGTAAGGTCGAAGGAGGGGCAAAAAAAGTAGGGTTGAGACTTCTGAACTGATGGGGTCGAAGGTCGCAAAGAATCGATGGTGAGGAAGATGAATTTAAAATGGTAGAGGAAAAGGTGAAGCTTGCAACCTACAATGGTGTGGAAGAGATGGGAAAAATGATAGGTCTGATGACTTGAATATATGCTGAATTTTGTTTGATGATTTGAGCTAACCATGTGGTTGATAATTATTGTGTTTTTACAGGTTGCTCGTCTGATGAAGGGGATCTGCCTCAGAGTGGAGGAGGAGAAAGTCAAGCTTGTAAAGGGTAAGGCCGAGCTTGAGAAAGAGGCAGCTTGATTGAAAGCTTACTTGGCTAAGGAAGGCAAGCAACTGGAGGCCCTAAAGGCTTCTGAAGAGGTGGAGATCAACGAGCTGACAGCGGAGGCGGGAAAAAATATGGGGGAGGTGGTAATATAGTATGATAGACTTGGGCGCCACCTCCTCAAAATAGGGTATTAGAAAGCTGAGGTGAACGTCACTATGGCGGACACCTATGCTGAGGAGGAGGAAGATGATGACGCGGAAGATGTTTCTGTTGGAGTTGTGGATGGGTTAGATCGTGTCTCTCCCCAAATGGTGTGAGACAACCAAGGGTATGACAATGAGCGTCTAGAGGGAGGGAACGAGAAGGTAGAGTAGAATGTTGACTCTACGATTGTATGAATAGTTTGGAATGTTGTAATCTGATGGAATATTATTTGTTGGATAAACTTTTGTAGGCTAAGATGTTCTTATAAACCTTGTTGTAGGATCTTAATTAATTGCACCGCAAAATAAAATATTTAGAGAATGATCTCGCTAAGGAGAAAGTTGCCTCAACGTCCTTGTTGTCTCGCAAGCTGAGTTACAAGTTAGAAAAGAGCAAGAAATATATCACTTGTATGCTTCATTCCTTAAGGTTGCTCAAAATTTTAAGTAGAAGTAAATCTTATAGATGTATTATGTATTTTGTTTGTGCAGTGGCTTCATTTTGTATCAGTTGTCAAAAGTGCTATTATTGAACAGCTTTTACCTCTAATATGGATTTGGCACCTGAAACATTGATTTTTTGGGTTTTTTTTTTCCTCGAAATTCCTTAAGTTTAAACGGCATATGAAAGAGTTATCTTCTTCTAAATAAGATGTGAATCAACTGAACCTATTATGTGCTAAACGTGCATAATGGTTTTAGGTAAAAATACCCCCAAGAGCCGTAGTATGTTCTATACATTTTCTTAAAAAACTAAGATTCAGTAAGGTAGGCTTGGATTGCACGAAATCTTAATATGTTCAATGGATTTCAGGTGGACATTTCGAGTAGAATAAGCATCCCAACATATTTACCCTTATTAGAACCTATCTAGAGGCCCCTACTCTTGTTTATGATTGCCTCCCCAATGGCAGTTTTGAAGACCGGCTTGTGTGCAATGACAATACTCCCCCTCTATCTTGGCAAACAAGGATAAGGATATCTATTGAGGTATGCTCCACCCTTATCCTGCTACATTCCAACAACCCCAAAGGCATCATCTACCGTGATCTAAAGCCCGTTACTATCCTATTAGATACAAATTTGACTTCCAAACTAAGTGACTTTGGCACTTCTCGCCTCTCCTCTTAAAAAGACTCAAAGGGCACCTCTTCGTACATGGATCCTGTGCTTCTAAAAACTGGAGAAATTTTACCAAGTTTAGATGTGTATTCTTTGGGGAATATATTATTACGGCTCTTAACTGTGTGACCGACATTGGATATACAAATAGAGGTAGAAACTACACTAGAAAAAGGTAAATTTGGTGATATATTGGATGCTTTTGCTGGAGATTGGCCCTTTATGCTGGCAAAGTAGTTGGCACATTTAGCATTGAGGAGCTGCAGTGTAAATAGTAATAATTGGCCCAACTTTGGTTTAGAAATATGGAGGGTTCTTGAACTGATGAAGGTTTTATGTGGAACCTCGACTTCTTTCCGAATAAGATCTGAGGAGAATTACCGGGTTCCTTTATATTTCGTCGGTTCCATATTTCAGGTCAGTTGTTACTGTGGAAATAATTATTTTTTGAGCATTTCTTGATGCTTATAGATGCTGCTGGAATTGTATTTATAATACTGATATTGGCTTCTTGAAAAACATGTAGGAAACCATGCAGGATCCTCACATCACAGCGGATGGTTTTATGTATGAAACTGAGGCTATAAAAGGATGGATAGATGGTGGCCATAAATCCTCGCCCATGGCAAACATTAAGCATGCACATTGCAACCTTAATTCCAAATCTTTCTCTATGCTCTACGATTCAAGAATGGCAGTAACAGCCCTAATTCTTCTTTTTCCCTTTTTACTATATATGTCAATGTTCAAACATCTTTCCCTTTATCTTTTAGCTTAAGTAAGAGTATTTCGACTGAAAGTGAGAGACACGGTGAAATTTTATAGTTTATTTGAGAATGGGATGGTCCTTAGATTTACGAATTTTGGGTTTGTGGTTATTTTTGGCTGTGAATACTAACCAAAACTCGCTGCTTTTTGGTTAAATTGAGAGTTGGCATTACAACCTTATATGGCTAATTTAGACACCACTGCCAAACTAAAAAAAGATCATTTATTAGGTCAGTCGAATACAGAGGTAATCCATAACTTATAGATTTAGGTCTGGCCTTTCTTACTAATGACTTATGCAAATCTAGATCGAATCCCTGAGGATATTTGATTAAACTAGAAGAAAAATTTATTTAACTCCGAGCCGCATGTCTATCTAGAGAACTCAAGCATTTGAAATTTAAATTTTGGGAATACCAAACTTGGTCCCCCATCCAATCCTGCAACAAACTAACTGCCAATAGTCTTCCATAACTACAATCCCATTTCCTGCCCTTTTCATGAACTCCTTACTTTAGCCTCATATGATCTACATACATATTCTTAATTTGGACTCTATTAACGTGATAAAGCATAATTTCACTAGATAGGGCAAATAAAAAAAACCAAATAAAATGTTCTACTAGAAACATACTCTTGATTTGGACTTTACTAACATGATAAAACATGATTTCACTAGATTGGGCAAATAAAATTAACTTTATAAATTCATGCTAAAGACCAACTAGGATTACTCCTATCATCTTCTTTGCCCTCAGTTGAATACTAACCATATCATTTTTTACTTTTGTTTTTCATTTACAATATTATACAACTATCAGTAACCTCACAATGATATGGTTTAATATATGTGATCTACTTACTTCATGTCTTCACTTAAAGTAGGGTTCTTAATTGTAGTGATTCAATAAGAATGAGCTCTAAAATGGATCACGAGAATCACAAAGTTTGTTGCTATGAGATAGTTATGGTAACTTAGTATTTGCATATGATTTCTAAACCCTATCAATTAGGGTTTCTAACTTTATCTCTTTTACAGAGGTTTCCAATACTTAATTTTAGCCTAATTTAACCTTAGATTTCAACAAAGACAAGTAAAGTTTTAGAATTTGGTAATTTTATATAATGTCTATCAACAAACCCAGTATAACCGTGATCAAAGCAAAACCTCAAAAATTTACTAACAATAGTTTATTCGGATTCATTTATAATATTGTAAAGTTTGAAAAGTATGGTTTACTACATGTAGATATGGACTTCATTGATATCAGTAGACTCCATACAACACTTTCCAACGACTCCTCAGGCCAGGTGTTCTTGATAAATTTCTGCTTGCAGTTGACTACGGTTATGACTTGTGAAATGATTAACTTCCTAACTACGAATGTAATCGACACAACAACTTATCTTCCTCACATTAGAGTCATAGAACTACCATTATGGCACCTATTTGACAATTACGGTTGTAGTAAAATCGTAAAACACTTGAAGAGTATTTGCCAAGAAGACCCTAATATCTAACTTAGAGATGATTTTTGGAATAATCATTACAATTGGTTACTAACACATTTCAAGGAAAAGGCGTTAGGTGATGCAATAAAACCAAGGTGAATCGAACTATTGACCTAGAAATAAAACCTACAAACCTGACCACTGAGCTAATGCGTATATACTGTTTAATGTTCAATGGCTCAAATATCATCTATAAGCAAAAATATTTCCTAATACAAAGTAAAAAACTTCAATATTTCCCATAGTTAGAAGGGCCATTTCTGTGAGTATATATAAACTTTGTACTCACTAAATTCATTATACTATATTCATTAGATCTTATACAAAATCAAATACTAATTTCTTACATATCCTACGCAGTTGAGGCATGTCTGACAACAATGATGACCCCAATATCTATAATGACTTAAGAGATTTGAAGTCTAACACTTTAAATTAGAGAATTCGAGCAAGAATATTTAGAATCTGGCCTGTCATGGACTTTCGAGACTAGACTAAAATAACAAGCACCAACAGGGTTTTGATTGATCAAAGGGTAAATGTTATTTTCTCGACAAATCATACCTATAATCTATAGTATATTAATTGATAATGTTTGTTTACTTGTATACAGGGTGATCATATTGAATCCAGCTACCCCAAAATATGCATGCCTAAGTTCTCTTGATATTTGAGAGAGTGCATCATAATTAATATAGAAAATGGTTATGTCGTATTCAGCAGCAGCTTATACCAACCAATTGAAGATCCAATTCCAAGACAAGGCCATCATCGAACAACTAGATGACACTGACGACATCCTGCTCTTACGATCTAATTTTTATGATTTCAACAATCTCGATCGTTTTGCAAACAAAAGTGACAAAATAGCAGGTAAATACTTAGCTGGAACCATTTTCTAACTCGTACACTATTTAATTTGGTCTTATCTATCAAATCCCAGATGTTATCGGTCGTATCATAGACATAGCACCTACCACACCTCAACAAACAAATAATGGAATAGAGGTCTTTATAAAAAATGCAACGATCGAAAATAAGAGGTACTAAGTATTATTTTGTTGGTTGCATTATATAACACTTAATTCCTAATAGTTTTATTCAATTCCATAACAGGGGCATTCAACTATCAATAACATTATGGGGATCTATTGCTATAGAACTAGGGAGACAATTTGACCAGCTTGACGCTTCTAATCTTGTTTTGGGTATGACTACGAGATCTGTTAAAGAGTGGAAATATTATAAATATACATACTAAATTAACTCAAATTATTTACCATCAAGAATGGACATCTATTATGTGGAACAGTCAAAATTTAAGATTTCAATAGGGGGCCCATATATCACCCCGTGTCAACAATTGTGTGCACATATTAAAGAAAATTAATAATATTATATTTCAACATATCTCGCACTATATATCATGAATACTTCTAAGTGTCTATATCCATAAGTAACATCACCATGAATTTAACCTATGCTACCAAAACCTATTTGAATATGGAAATCCCTAAAGCTGTAGAATTCTCAACCAGGTAAGGTGTACAATTTGTTAATAACTAATAACTATAAGTAGTATTCCTTAATCATGATACTATAATATTTTGAATGTACAATGCAGATAAAATTATTCAGGTCACGCCAACAAAGACTGCTAAGAAGTTTGATTATGATATGGTAGATAATATGATTACAATAAAATAAATGAAACACAACATATCTGAAAATTAAGCAGCCAAGGTACGTCTTTATCTTATTTTAATAAATATTTAGTGCATTCAATCACCGTATGAATACTAATAATCAAAACAACTTATCCAAAAATAGGAATTCCACCACAACATTCAGGCAAAAATTTGCAAAGTCTATCATGAATACGAGTTTTGTTATGAATCGTGCAATAATTGCAAACGAAAAGTTAGCTAACAAAATGACAAATTCTATTGTTTGAGCTGCAAAAAAATAATAACTAATCCGATTACTAAGTGAGATAACCCAACTAAATTTATTAAATTAAGAAACATTCTAACCCAACCTTATTTTCCTTACAGGTACATATTACAAGTTGATGTCCAAAATAAAACAGGACTCATCAAGGTGATAATGTTCGATTCACAGTTGCCCATGGTCCTAAATAATATAGCAAAAACAACTAAGGATCTTTCTAAAAAGGTATACAAACAATAACCCTATTCTACTAAATTATTATATGAAATAGTTTAATAAGTTGTAGTTTCAATTTATGCAGAACAATGGTGAAATAGTAGCAGCATGCTATTTGGAAAAGAATTTACTTTGGGCCGAACGTGTGTTTCATTAAAGCTATCAGAAAATAATGTTGGTAAGCCAAATAGTATCAATCGGGTTTATGACGTATCAACCGTGTCTCGAGAAGAAATTGAAACCCCGATCCAAACCATTGTGAGGAAAGGACCAACAACAAAGCGATCATCACCTAGGGATAAAGAGCCTGATAATAGACAAACTAGTAAAAGAACATAGAAAAAAATTAACCCTTTTATGGTTATTCTTCGACATCTGCTACACCATCATCCACTGATATATCTGTAGGGACTTATCCCTCGATCTCACTTATATTCGAGCTCACGAAGTTTGATTTGCCTCCATCTCAGGCTCACACAATTTTAGCACTTAACATTCCAGTCAAACATTCCAACCAGCCCCACGAACTACTAAAAAACGTGGGTCAAGCTAAACCCAAAAAATGTTATTCAGTCAAAGACACCTGTCTCCCACGAACTCATCAGTTATCCAGTTCAACGCCATTAACCACATTATTCGAAAGATGTGCTCCAGCACAACGAAAAGCTGTGGGAAAAACCAATATAAAGTTAAAGCTCCAGATGAAACAGGACCAGAAAATTACTTAAACTTCTTATTTACGAGATCAAAGGCATTTTATATTCTAGAGATCACTTGTAATAAAGATATCCACTCAAGGCAATAAATATACTTTTACAAAAATCTTCCATACGAGGTTGCATTTTTTTACCTATTCAGAGGTTTTCCATGTTAAAATACCTGTTTCAGTTTCTTGCTTTATATTAGCGTATTGTTACAGGATCATTGGGGTGATAGGTAATTCCTAATCGTATCAAGCTGTGAAATTTGTCCATTACATTTGGCGCTGTCTGTGGGAAATATTATATTTCCATGATATCCTAAGGCAGTCTTTTAATGCAATTTTCAAATATGGTTTCTTCCAGACGACAGGCCGCAGGAACTCAACTCCAAATTTTTGTGGATCCGAGACAACTCACCTAGTTACGGGCGAATCGAATCTCCACGTAGAAGCAGGGAAACTCGCCGAACTTGAATTTTAATAGACAAAAGATCGCGAGCTCCGAGAGAAAGAGCTCGATGCAGAACGACAAGCCCGTTTGACAATGCTTAAATAGCATGAAGATTAGATGATGACGATGTAGACTACACTCGAAGCTCTTCAAAATACTCAACCAGCTCCTCCAGCTAGGGGTCACGATCAACTTCCAGAGACCTCCCGCATTTATGCAAGGGATAGTTTGGGACCTCGGGGAGTCACCATTAAAGAAATCTCCAAAAATCTATCAGATGGACCGAAGCTCTCCATCCATTTAGGGCGAGAAATCTAATCAGAAATCAGTCGAGGTCACCAGATTCCCCTCCATCAGGAGGAAGACCAGCGACCTCTACATCAAATTCCAGCACGAGACCGCTTGAGTGAAGCTACGGAAACACATCATCCCCTGCCGGCACGTCCAACAATTTAGCCAATATGTCATTACGTTACAAAAGAACATACGGATCAACGAATTAAGGAGTTGATCGAGGCACAAGTTTTGGGTACTACCGGCGATACCACGACGTTACAAGGAAGTTCGTTTGCCAAAGAACTATTTAATATGGAAATACCAAAAGGTTTCCATACTCCCCAAATTCATAAGTACAAAGGTACTGACCTGAAGGAGCATATCCAGCAATACCGCGATTCATTGGGGTTGTACTTCAATCTCAACCACGTTCTCTGCCGTCTGTTTACCATAAGTTTAACAGAAGAGCCACTCTGCTGGTTCCACTCTCTTCCAGAGGAATCGATCTACACATTTGATCAACTACAGAAGTAGTTCATCAAAGCATATGCCCACAACAGAGACAAAGAGGAGAACTTGTATTCTCTTATCAATCTTAAACAATCACATGGAGAAAAGCTTGAAGATTTTTTAAAAAATTCCTAGAGCTCACAAGAAAGGTTGATAACCACGACCAAAAGACAGCTGTGACCGCTTTCACCAATGCTCCCTGGCTCGATTACAAAGTTAAGGAATACCTCTTCCTTAGCAAACCTATGACGTTGGAGGAGATGATCACCAAGGTCAACGGCTACGTCGACATAGAAAGGATGGTATCTGAGCAAGAAAAGTCTACCAAGTTTGCCCTCTCCACCAAGTCCCCACCTGCACATCGGACCAGTGGGCCTAAGGAGGAACAGGGAGATCATAAATGCACCAAGGCAAACACTGAGTACCCTCGGAGAAGCGGTCTTGAAAGCAAACCCGTCCTCCCAAAGATGAACGTCCGAGTCTCCACACTTTTTCCACTACTATTAAAAGTCCCGCTCTACCGCACCTCTCGACCATTGGAGCCCATCGAGAGTCGACCATTTTTCATACACCATAAGGTAAATCATCATTCTACTGATAATTGCTATGATATACAGCGGATGCTCGAGCTCATTTTTAAGGAAGGACGGATGCTCGAATACATTGTTGACCTAAAGTCATACCAAGATAGCAACCATAAGAAGCAACTCAAAGTTGTTCAGGTCAACGACAGACCTGAGGAGAAACATCTCTACTACATGCACCTCAATATCATGATTGAAATCAGCCAGATTAACAATTTCAACCGGTCAAAGCGCCGATTGCTCTCCGAATGTTATGATCTTACACCTCAAGACAAATAAGGCAAACTTCTTCCCGAATCGAGAAATCGCCGACTTGGAATCTCTTTCGAGGATTGCGATACTAGCCATGTTAAATTTCCACGTCATGATGGGTTAGTCATAATGCTCAAGGTAAAACAATTTGTCATCCACACAATGATGATCGATACTGGAAGCGTTATTGATTTTTTTTTTCAGAGTACGATCGACCAAATGGGTTTGGCTGACCAAGTCATTCAGAACGACACCAACATCAGTGGGTTCAACAGCTCCCGGGAGGAGTGATTGGGCAAGATTATCTTACCTATTACTGCAGGACCAGCCACTATTGATATCGTTTTCTACGTCATCAATGCCAAGTCTCGCTATCTTAGGATCATGGGTCATTGCTGGATACACAATATTGAAGCAGTCGCTTCCACCTATCATCAAGCACTCCGGCTCAAGCACGACAACGGTATTTACGAGATCAGAGGTTGCTAGATACTTTCTTGAGCTTGTAAAAATATTGTCTCTGCCATCCTAGATACATCAGACAGATTGGCCGCATAGAAATTATAGAAGGTTGATCACCTCGATGACCAAGTACTTATAGAGGAGCCCACAGAGTACGTGAACATTGATGGACCTAACAGAGGTACTTTTATCCGAACTAAGCCGGTTCAGCATGAGAAAGACGCTGTCATACAGTTCCAACAACTCAATCTAGTCTTCTTTGCATGGTCTTTCAATGAAATGCCTGAGCCCGATCCAACTATGGCTTGCCATAAGCAAGCCATCAACGTCAATGTCCCAATGGTCAAACAAAAATAGCGACGACTTTTACCTCGTCTTCCAGATGAAGTTAACACCGAGACCGAGAAATTATTCAAAGTGGGATTCATTCGAGAAGCCACGTATTCGGACTGGATATCCAACATTGTTGTTATCCCAAAGAGGAATAGAAAAGTCTATGTCTATGTATATGTCGCTGATCTGAACAAACATACTCCAAATGATAGTTTTCCTCTTCCCAACATTTATCAGATCATCGATTCCACTGCAGACCACAATCTCCTATTTATGATGGATGCTGCTTCGGGATATAATCAAATCCCACTTCTGGAAGAAGATCAAGAAAAGACAACTTTCATCACCGAGAGTGGCCTCTACTGTTACAAGGTCATGCCCATCGGGCTCAAGAATGCAAGGGCCACATATTAGCGACTGATGACTGCTATGTTCAAAGCATACTTCGGAAAAACATTGAATTCTACATTGATGATCTCTTGTGTAAGAATATACAGTTGGATAACCACATCTCAGATCTGATCACAATATAAAACATCCTTCGGTCTTACAGAATGCGTCTCAACCTAGATAAATATCAATTCAGGGTACATTCTGGCCACTTCCTAGGCCACCTCATCAACAAAAAAGGGACCGAGGCCGATCCGAATCAAATCCGAGCCCTCCTCGACATACATTCTCTAAAGGCAACAAAATACGTTCAACTCACCGGCAAGATTGCCGTGATCAACCGTTTCATCTCTAAATCTTCAGACCCCTACCATTTGCTATTCCTATTACTCCGCGGATGTACCAAGCGAGGAAAGGTCTAGCATACTGCGGAAATCACATGGACACCTGAATGCGAGGCAAGTTTTCAGGATCTAAAAATCTATTTTGGGAGGTCTCCCATAATGAGCACCCCAGTAGGTAATGAAGAATTGATAATCTACCTAGCAGCTACCGACACTTTACTCAGCTCGGTTCTCATTCGCCTGGAAGGAAAAGTCGAGAAACCAATCTTATTCATCAGTAAAACACTTACACCAGCAGAAAAATGGTACTCTAAAATTGAGAAACTTCTTCTCACCCTTGTTTGTACATCGCAGAATCTCAAGAACTACTTCCAAGAGCATTCTGTCAAAGTGATGATGAAGTGCCCAATTCCGAAAGTCTTTTCCAAAAGCGAAAAGTCAAGAAGAGTGCAACAATGGTTAGTCAGTTTGGGAGAATATGATGTCAAGTTTAAACAATGTCATTTTGAGAAAGGTCAGGCCGTTGTCGATTCTCTCACAGATTTTCCAGTGGAAGATCCTGAATGGGAGGAGCACTACCTAGACATTACCGAAAATATGCTAAAAATTCCGACTCCCAAGCCCTTTGACGAACGGGCCGACTGGATCACTACGTTAGGGTGGAGGCATCTCACAGATGGATCAGCAGGACCTGCAGGGTCAGGAATCGGGATCGTTTTGATTACCCCTTCAAATGACAGAATTGAGAAATCAATCCGCTTGGATTTTGAGGCCTCAAATAATGTCGCCGAGTATGAAGCTCTCATTCACGGACTCAACCTCGCTCTTGAACTCGACGTCCCAGAGCTCTCAGCTTACACAGATTCATTACTCATTGTTCATCATTATTCCGAGCAGTACAAGTTGAATGATCGAATACACAACCCTCGTTGTAGATAGGATGAGTAAGTTCGCGAAAGAAACTCTTAAATATCTTCCTCGATGGGAGAATAGACATGCTGATTCCTTGGCATATCTAGCGGGGGTCTTGGGTATAGAAGTTTGATATCTCCAGATCAAAATCATTTCAACCCTTAGCATTGATCACATATCTATATGCAGGATCAACACTGGGGGCGATAAAGGGGGAAACAACGATTGGCAAAAGCATTTCATTGATTACCTCAGTGTCGACAACCAGTGCAATAGACCACTACCGACAGATCCAAAAGAACGCAGACAACTGATTAACAACTGGAAGCGTTAAATTATTCAAAATGGTATGCTTTACCGTCTATTCGTTATAGGGCCTTACCTCAAGTGCCTCTCGAAATCAAAAGCAGACGAGCAGCTCCGCAAATTACAGAAAGGAACTTGTGGCTCCCATGCCACAGGTAGATCATTAGCGAACCGAGCAATAGCACAGGGAATATTCCTACAAATGTGACACCTGCCAATGACACGCAATACACACAAGAAAGTAAGGAGATGAGTATTCCCACAAATACAACACCTGCCAGAGACATAGAAATATGATATGTGCCCCTGCGCTCGAGATCCATGCAAGCAAGGTTTTCTGGCCATTTGAAAGATGTTTATTTGACCTAGTCAGCAGATTCCCTAGCTCTCTAGGTAATCGCCGCCATATACTCGTAGCTACGATTACTTTACAAAATGGGTAGAAGCAATTCTATTATGTCAAACAAGAGAAGAAGAGGTCATCTCTTTTATCAGGAACTACATAATCACTCGATTCGGGTGCCCCCACCTGATTCGTATTGATAACGGCCCCCAATTCATGGGAGAAAAGGTCGTAACCTTCCTAAGTCACCACAATATCATCCATTTACCATCAAATCCATACTATCCTCAAGGCAATGGCCAAGCCAAAATCACCATCAAGACCATCGCGGATGGACTTAAAAAACAGCTTCACTCAGAGAAAAAAGGAAATTGGGTCCGTAAATTACCATACGTCCGGTGGGCATATCGAACCACTCCCTAATAGTCTATAGGGTATACCCCATTCCTCCTTGCTTATGGTACTGATGCAGTTATTCCTTCTAAATATTACCATCCAGTTCATGATCATGAGCTAACTAACAAGGAAAATGAGTTCGAATTGGCTTGTAACCTCAATATGATAGATGAGACCAGGGAACGCGCCATCGCTAACCTAGGTCGATATTATCATATGCTTGCCAGCTTTTACAATAACCGAGTTAGAAGCCGTACTTTCCAAATCAGAGATCTTGTCCTATGAGAGACTCCTTAACATCGTAAAGTGCCTCACGGTGAAAAATTAGCCGACAATTGGGAGGTTCATTCATTATCACAGGTCTCTCAGGCCTGGGATCATACTATCTCATGATAGAAGAGGGAGTCCCCATTTGAAATCCTTGGAACACTGGGCGACTGAAACGATACTATCGTTAGTCATCTTACTGCTCCATTTCCATGTTTCACTGCTTGTTTTCAATTCCAAAAGTTTGATTCTTATATCCGTCCTCTGAACTTATAAATGAATGTTTTTTTTTGCATAATGTCAATCTCTTTACAAAACAGTTATCCACATTCTACAGATTCAAGCATAGATAATGCTAGCTTACATCAACATTTCCCAAGTTCAATCAAGAAACTTGATTGGCTTCTATTTCAACATATCTGCGAGGGTGGCAAGTGTGAAATCTTGTTCCACTTCAAAGAGCCAAACAAGAGATAAGATAAAGGTAATACTAGTCTTCATCTTTTACAACTTGTTTGGTCCACTTCAATAGGCTGGATCAAGGATAACACTTGGTTCAGCTTAATCAATACATATCTACGAGGGTGGCAAGTGTGACAACTTGTTCCACTTTAAAGAGCCAAACAAGAGATAAGACAAAGGTAATGCTAGTCTTCATCTTTTACAACTTGTTTATTCCACTGCAGTAGACTAGATCGAGGATAACACTTGGTTCAGCTGAATCTACACATATTTGCAAATGTGCAAGTGTAAAAGCTTGTTCCACTTCAAAGAGCCAAACAAGAGATAAGATAAAGGTAATACTAGTCTTTATCTCTTACAACTTGTTTGGTCCACTTTAGTAGGCTGAATCGAGGATAACACTTGGTTTAGCTGAATCAGCCAAGCATAAGATAAGGCAAAGGTCGTACTAGCTTTCGTCTCCTTCAATATGCCTGCGACATTTCTATAGTTCAAATCAAGTTTCAACTTGGTTTAACTTAACCGATTTCTGCGAATAAAATGATTGCAAAAGTTTGTTTTATATAAAAGACCCCACCAGACACAAGATAAGGCAATGGTTATACTAGCTTTCATCTATAACAATGTGTCTGCGGTAATTCCTTTTGTTTTCAAGTCAAAATCATAGTACAAAAGATTTTTTTTTGCTGATGGAGTGTGAGCAATGCTTTCCCACACATCATCAAGTGGTTTATCTTTCAGTTCATGGGCCACAGCAGCCCTTCCTTGTCCAACGAATTCAGGAGTTCGAGGGCCTTATTGGGTCTCCATGGCACCTAGACAGTTCCCTCGATCTATCATTGCTCTACGGATGCATCCCTTATCTGTCGGAGTTTTGAGCAAGGTATCTCGTTCTGATTCAAGTCTTTTAACCTCCTCTACAAAATATGCTACTATCACCCTTAATAGGTTAGATCGAGATGTACCAGGTACTATCGCTATTGTAAATCTTGCCTTTAATCTTATGAGGCGTACCTTTGGCCTAAAGAAATTATCCTTTCATGCAATTATTTCCGCATCAACCCTATCATGATAAATGGTATCTTCTTTCAGTTTGGCAATATACTGTGCCAACTCAGCTAGGTTGGTGGCTTCTAAGTCTACTATATGAATACGAAGCCTCCCAAGCTCAGCGTTCAACTCTTATCTCATCGGCAGATCTTTTAACAATTCTTCTTTCTTCTTCAACAAAAATTCCTTTACTTTGATCTCCCCATCCAGAACTTTCTCCCTAATAAGAGCAGCACCCAGCTTATGCTGGCATTCCCTCAAATTCACATTTCCTTTCTGAACATGCCTCTGAATTCAAGATACATCACTTTCTAGCTCTCTAATGCGACCTGCGACACTAACAACATCCCCTTGAACTAGAGGAACCTTAACCTTAGTTCTAATTCCCCCAAAACGCTCTCTAGCCTCAACTTTATTGGCATGAGCAATTGCTTGATCCTTTTTGGCTTTAAGTCAAGTAACTCTCTTGTTTAACTCATCGTATCTGCGCTGCATTTCTCGGAATTCCATATCCTTGGCGGGGAGGGCTGTTTGCAAATGTTCAGCTGCAGCCTCCGATGCCGATAGATTCTCTCGTGCTACCCTTAGCTCGTCATCCTTTCCAATGAATTTCTGTCTCATTCGCTCCAGATCCATCATACATCTATGGAGATCAGATCAGCATAGTTCCTCAGTTTGTTCCAGCGCCTGAATACGGTATTGAGCAATGTCGGCTTGCTTACCCTTCACAACCAGCGTATCAACTTGACGTTGAAGATTCTCGACACGCTCTATTGCCGTAGATAAATCTTTTAATCCCTTCTTAATCCCAGAATCTTTCTCTTTGACCTGACGAGTGAGGTCGGAGATGGCTTGATTCAACTTCTACAGTCTGAAATACGCTTTTACATATTGATCCTCTCTATTGTCGTTCGCCTCCTTCATCCTATTTAGCAACTCCGCAAATTCCCGATTGCACATAAGTGCGTGGTCCCCACGTGCGCGAGATGCATCTAATTTGACCTTGGACATATAACAAGATTTAGTTCAATTCAATTCAGAAAGTATAATTCCTACATATACATACTACATTTCTAGGAAACTGTATGATTTCTGCACATCTACTTCCATGTACTTTTCAGCTAGAAATTTGGACCCCTTTCTCGGACAAACCTTATATGAATCATCATTCGGCATACAAGGTACAAATTTTCAATGTCTTATTCTGTATTAATAGCACTAGAGTTTTTCTATACATTTCTATCCTATTTACTTAAGTTAACGTTGGTATAACATGAAAGTTGAACAACCTATTCCAATCTAACCTGCAACTCCGCTTGCGCAGATAGCAGGGCTTTTGAGGTCTCTCTTTCCCTGGAAAGTCCTGATTCTAGGTCATTTATCCTGAGACTCATCTCTCTAACTACCTACATAAGATTTATAAACAGAGTCAACATACAGAAGTTTCTTCCCCACGCGGAAGTCATACAACTTACAAATACTTGTACAAAACACATGTCTACCCTACCTTCTCACTACCAACTTCTGGGAGCTCGACATTGTCCCCTTGGTTATCAAGTCCCGTTTGAGGGGAGACACCATCCAGACCATCCACGCCCCCCAACACTTCTGCTTCCTCCTCTTCATCCTCAACGTAGGTATCAGCCTTAATGGCATCCACCTCCTCCTAAGAGTAGCCCTTCAGCATCAAGTGACGACCTAGACTGTCATGTTCCTCAGCCACCTCGTCTAAATTGGCCTTTTCCTCGAACTATAACTGGAAAATCGTCACAACGTAAGCGGCCTTCAGCTGCTTGACTCATTTCAGGGCTTCTGTCTTAGCTCGAGCCAGGTTTTTCTCCAGCTCGCTCTTCGCTTTCTTCAGCTCAGACTCCTGCTCTTATATACCGAGCCAAATCCCCTTGACAAGATGAGCAACCTGCAAAAATTATATCAACCTCAGTCATTAGCTGGAAATATATTAAGTATTTCTATTTGATATTATAAACTTACCATCTGGCTCGTATCTTCCTTTCCTTCAGAATCGCTAACCTAACCCTTTCCACGACCTCTTTGAGGTCATCCACTGAAGCAGATCAACCCTCAACGACCTTCTCTCCTGAGTCCCCCAAGGGCTCAACCCTCATCCTCTCCCCTTGTGCGACCTCACCACTTACAGTGGTACCAGAGGCCAACAAAGCCTTTTTTATCAGTCGCTTAGGAATTTTTTGGGCCTTTTTGCTCGTCATAAGGTTCGGTTCAGCTGAACTCCCTGGCCCAGGAATCTTAGCCCGAACTTTCTCTTAACTTGTTTGCCTTTTACCTTTATCGACGCTCGTCATCGACCTAGTAGACTGAGCCTCTACAACCGTTTTCGACCTACTTTTAACTTTTTTCTTTCTACTCAGGCCGAGTTCCCCCAAGATAAGATTGAGTTCAGTCTCCTCCTCTGCAACTTCACCCAACAAAGACCCTTTCCTTTCCACTATAGACTTCACACCTGCAATAACAAATTTTAATATCAGCTACACTTGCCAAAGAAATATAACAATAATTCTATCTATGCATGTCTATACTTACTTTGCTTTCAGATCTAAATTGAAGGTCCAAAAGTTCTTCATCATCTCATTGAAGGCAATTACCCTTCACCCATATGATGTTGTCATTCCATGCTTGACCTGCTGAATTCAAATCGAAAAAAATGACGCCGAGTAACGCTCGCATAGAAATATGACCCCCTACTGGCCTTAAAATTCTTCACCCCGTAGAACTGGAGAACTTCCTCAGGGGTTATCCTCCTCAAATTTTCCTCCTTTTCCCACCTTTCATTCAGATGGTCACACAGAGTTATTACCTCCCACATGTTCTCGTTCATTTAAAAAGGACACGCCTCAATTGCGTTCATGATCCCTTTCGCTAAACTGGTGAGGAGGAGGCTTAACCCATACTCCAATTGAGATAGGTAATATAGAAAACCCTTCGAGAGGTTCCTATGGACATCCCCATCAAAATACTCTAACGAGATCAATTCATCTATACCCCTATCTCATTTTTCTGTTTCCAAATCTGCCAAAAGATAAAAAATACTCTTCCCCCTCCGCTAGCGTACAAACCCTAAACTGCCTGCTGGAAAGCTCTACATATTTACCCCACATCCCTCCTATAGCCCCCTTGGCTTTACAAAATTCGCTGAAAGCATCAGAACCCGGAGGGTAAGACACCAGCTGAACAGGGAAACCCAGGAATTGTTCAACTCCTTCCCCTTCGCTATCAGACTCATTCATCCTACTAAAGGTCGAAACCACATCAACAGATGGCCTACCCATCTTAAAAATAGATTCTAAAAGAAAGACTATTCGACCAACACATGCCTATCACGCTTGACCTAGATACAGGTTAAGGTATTTATCATTCTTCAATCTATGTATACGTAAAATATATATATATATATATATATATATATATATATATATATATATATATATTCAACATATATCTTTTATCAATCATTCACATATAACACATATCTTTAAACTATAGAAAATCAAAATATATTGCATGTCTCTGTTAACCTTTAGTATCAGAATGAGAATCGGTAGTAGAGTCTAGCTTTCCCCGCACAACGCTGCTGTATTCTGACCTACGAGATCCCGAACCTTTTGCCTTCTTTAACCGTTTATCGCCATCACATAACTCTTTATCGATTCCCCCAATTTTTTGCCTTTTTCTTTGTGTGCTCTCCAAGTTTTTTGTGATAAAACGATTGTTTGGAGAGGAAAAAGAACTATTTATCCTTTCTCTCTCATGCGGCTGGCATTTATTGCTCCTTGTATGAACCGTCCAGCACCGACCTCCAGGTACTTTGCAGATAACAAATTATCCTTGTTTGTTAAAAGCAACATGTTATTCAGGCACGCAAAGGAATCATGTATTCCAGTTCTTCATGCTTAAGTGATTCTTCACCCTGATGAAAAGAAGTCATTGGATCTAACAAAGATCATCCATCACATGGCTCGGTTGGAGCCCAGTCAAACTCCAAGCAAGGACCATGCAAGAAGTGGATTCAGTATTGGCTCCCACAAAACAAGATGAAAGATCTTATGACCGCAAAACCACGATGGAAATGGTTCAGCAGAATCCCACTTCTCCTTCTCCTCCTCCACTACCATCACCACCTCTTTTATATCCACTACCACCGAAGAGTTGGTAGAGATGAAGAGGGCCCGACATTAGAATTGATAGCAACACAAGAAATCAGCATATCTGCCCCACAGATACATCTATCCCTGCATATGAACCCCTAACCCTGTCTTCCACAAGAATGCGGAGACAGGCCCAACATTCCTCGCCTGTCAAGACGAAGATATGAAATCTCTACTTATAGTAGAAATCTTCCCCAACTTTAAACTCTTCCTCTCCCGACAAGCATTGGTATATCGAAAGAACAGGGGCAGGAAATGTCATCTCCAAGGAATGGTCACCAAAGTACTTCAACTTCTACCTCTGCAGTTCAGAAGCAATCCTCTCTTCAAAGGCCATACTTCAAGTTTTCACCATCTGAGATAAAGTTAGGTGATAGACACGTAATATTTACGTGTACAACTCCTAAATTTATATCAACCAAGTCATTTATTAAATAAATGTGACACTAATAGTATTTTTGTTTGTATTTACAGAAATCGGTCACATGATAAAAAAGTCGTACAATTTTTTGGTTTTTAAGGAAGAACAAGGGTGATGCACTCCAACAATGATTCTCATTTGAAGTTGTCAACCAAAGGCCCATCAATGGAAGCCCATTGAAGAGAATTAGATATATATATTATTCTCATGAGTTGCAATGCATGATTTTAGGCATTGTTTAGGGGATTTTATATTAATGGTGATTTTTAGTAACCCTTCTTATACTCTATAAATAGGAGGGGAATCCTACCCATGAGAGATCATCTTGGAGAGTGTAAATCAAAGTTCGAAGTAGCTCGAAGTAAAATTAGCACCACAAGTCTCTTGGGATATGGCCAAGCTTACCCTTGTACTTAAAGGTACACCGTGCGTTTGCGGATCTTTTAAGACGTCGGTTTATAATCGATCAAGTTTTTGGCGCCGTTGTCGGGGACTTGCAAAGTTGCGTTTTATATTTGAGTTGTTTTATTTTAAGCCAATTTTTCTTTCTTGTTTTTCTTTTCTTTTTCTTTTTATTTTCTATTTTTGGATTCGGAAACAAAATGATTGAGTGATTGGCTCAAACTCTCTTGGCGCTATAGTAGCTGTGATGTCTGACCCTGAATGTTTCACCGTTTTTGATCATTTATACTTTATAGTTGGGAAATACATTTGCTACGAAAGTTTTAGATAATTCAAAACCCTTTCCGAATTCCTATATATCATATTTTTCTGCTTTGTCGTTTGTGAGTTACAGCCTTTTGAAAAGACAGTAAAAAACAGTTTGTGTAAAGGACGCCGTGTTCATTAATCACTTGTTTTGAGCGGTAGGAAAGCTAAATTCAAGAAAACTTTCTTCTTGAATGTCTTTCCTTTCTGAATTATCTTTTCAAATTGAAATTATTTAATACTCTCTCGCAACCGAACTGAAAGATATGCGCATTTGAAAATCATGACATCATAGACTACAATAAACTTGGAAATTTAATTAATATTGTTGTCGCAAGTTCACTAATCATTTTTCTCATGTTTTCCAGGATAGTTAAAAAGTTGGAAACGAGACGGATAATACGCAAAGCTAAAAGCATCATCAAATCCATCATTCTTGTGCCCCCTAAGTGAAGGGGCACTTCCTTCTTTCGCCCCTTAAGTGAAGGGGCGGCCTCAGCTACACCGGGAAACACTTCCCGTAGGTTGGTACTTCTTAAATCTTGATATCTAGAAGGGATACATATCCACTCCCCCCCAGGCACTAGGACATATAAAGTCGTGTGGATTGTGCAAATACACGCTGCTCTAATAAAAAATTTGATGTGGTTGGATTAATCTATTGTTGTGTTAAATATTCTTTTTCCTTCCAACATTAGTAAAGGTAAAAACTGTTAGAGACTTGCAGGATTTTATCACCCAAAAAGCTCTCCAACAAGTGGGACCACCCATTAGGGATACGAAGAAATTCTTATCACACTAAAATTAAGCGTCCTGGACCTCAACATAACTGTTAATAAAAAAGAGTAGCAAGATTCCCGCGGGATTTCATCACCCAACAGATAGATGTACCAGACCAGGATACAAACATAGGTTCGTAGGATACGGCCCCAGCCTAGCGCCACGAAATACTGGTTGTAGGTTTGCGACGTCACCGTATCGAGTGATGACGTACGATAAGGCGACTCGCTCAGGCGTGAGGACTGAACATCTAATTTAAGCTGGTACTAGCATATTGACGCAGGGGAGTATAAGAACCAAAGCCTTTTGCCATCGTACCCATTTTGAACATAGAAGAATATAGGGGAGACCTAATTACTACTTCAAAAAAATATTGATGTGCTAGAATTTAGGTTTGATTGATTGTTTACTGCACCGGGTGCAAAATTTTATTGATTATTAGTTGTGCATGATCAATTGGATACGTGGAGGAAAACGTTTAAGAAGCTTACCAGAACCTTTGCCTATTTATGGGCCACCACCTCAGCCTAAGCGGAGAGGGAGACCACCTCGTCCAGTCAATACAATAGAGGACTTAGGATCCCCAATTTGGGAGGAAAGTGATCCATTTCGAGTTTTTCGAATTTTGGAGGAGGGTAATTCATCTAGAGTTGACCTAATTGAGCTGATTGTTGAGCTAGAAGTCGAACCCCCAATCATGGCTGCCACCAAATCTCTTAGGGACTATTGGACCCCAGTGATGAGTGATATGCCTTCGTGTATTGTGTTACCAGTTATCATGACAAACCATTATAAAATCAAGCCTAGTGTGATCCAAATCTTACCTACATTTCTGAGAGCCCTTATAAGCACGTCTACGAGTTTACGAAAATCTGTGTGCTCTACAAATACAAACATTTTACTAAGGATTCTGTTCGCCTTTGTTTATTCCCATTATCGCTAAAAGACAAGGCGAGTCATTGGATCGATTCATTGGCACTAGCATCTATCAATTCATGGGATCAAATGGAGACCAAGTATAAAACCAAATGGTTTTCTATGGGAAAAACCCTCGCTCTTAGAAATGAAGTTGTTAAATTTGTTCAAAATGAAAGTAAAACATTTTACGAGGCATGGGAGAGATATAAAGATCTTCTTTCACAATGTCCCCATCGTGGTTTTGAGAAGCAACATCTAGCCAAGATCTTCAATCGTGAAATAACTTCTGAGAATCGTTATAGGATAGAATCCATGCATAGTGGAAAATTCCATAACCTTGAGCCTGATAGAGCTTATGAAGAGTTTGAGACATTGGCTGAGAACTCTCAACAATAGGATTTTGATCCTCATAGAAATATTCGTATAGCCAAGAAAGGTGGCTTATATGAAGTGAGTGAGTGAACGGCCATCAAAGCCTAATTAGCTACTCTTACCCGAAAAATTGGGGATATGGCTACAAATTAATCTAAGGGTAGTGTGAACCAAGTTCAGCAACAGGGTTGCACCGTTTGTTATGATGTAACCCATGTGACTCAAATTTTCCCCATGCTCAATAAAATGAATGACAATCAAGAGCAAGTGAATGCTTTGAATAATAAATACAAGAGGCCCTTTGATCCATACAAGCCAACTTGGCAGAACCACCTAAATTTTATGTGGAAGAATAACCAACCCAGTTCATATTTTGGAGAGCCACAAACCTCAGGCCATAATTTGCCTAGGAATCCCCTTTCTCAATCTTATCCTCAGGCATCTCAGTAATCCTTTCAGTCATCCAAACAGTTCCCACCCTCTCCACCCAAACCATCTTTGGACGATACCCTTGTTCTCTTCATGTAACAATCAATGCAATTTCAACAGCAAATGATGCAATTTCAGCAGCAAACTTTGGTGAATTAGAATTCTACATTCCAATCTATCTCTAATCTAGAGACTCAAATAGGACAATTGGCAAATGCATTGCATGAGAGACCACCAGGTCAGGTACCTAGCCAACCTGTATCTAATCCGAAAGGACCACCAGGGTTTGATTCTAGCTCAATCCCAAAGCAGGTTAATGCCATTACAACTCTTCGAAGTGGTAGACAAATTGATAACCAAGTTCAAATGCCTAGGGTTGAGCCAATACCCGTTGCTATTGAGAATGAGGTCGGTACGAGTGAACCTTCTTAATAATCAAAGGAGATGCCTACCTCGTCTATTTCCTTACCAAAGGCACAGTTTGAGCCAAAGAGGACTTATCCACAACGTCTTCTTTCAGCTAATAAAGGGATTCAATTTGACGAGATATTGGATACATTTAAGCAGGTTCATATAAATATTCCAGTACTTGATGCCATCATGCTTATCCCTGCATATGCCAAATTCCTTAAGGATGCGTGCACTAGGAAAAGATAAATCAATGTGCACAAGAAAGTCTTCTTGACTGAGACATTAACCCTTCCGAAGCTTCGAGATCCTGGAAGCCCAGCCATCCCTTGTAAAATTAGAGATCACAAAGTAGATAGTACGTTACTTAGCTTAGGGGTTAGTGTGAATGTCTTACCTTACTCGGTCTATCAGGAATTAGGACTAGGATAACTTGAACCTACCCGAATGACACTTTAATTGGTTGACAGGTCAATACGATACCCATGTGGTATCCTTGAAGATATTCTAATCAAGGTTGATACTCTCATTTTTCCAGTGGACTTTGTTGCTTTAGATACTGAAGATGTAAAGAATCCTAGCTCTGAGATTCCCATCATATTGGGTCGCCCTTTCCTTGCAACTTCTTATGACATTATTAATTACTTTAATAGGGTCTTATAACTAACAATGGGAGACATAAAGATCAAGCTCAATGTTTTTAACAATAATACTCAAGTCCCTCATTCTGATGACATGGCTGAGCTGAATATGATTGACTCCCTAGTTTACAACTCGTTCCCTAAATCATTTTCAGAGGACCCCTTAGAATTATGTCTTGTGAACTTTGATGAAGACATTCATGAAAATCCGATTGTTGAAGAGCTTAATGCTCTACTCGACTCAACACCTATTTTTAACAAGTCCAAATGGAGAGCTCATATTAAACCTCTGGAACCGTCTACTACTTTGCCTATTCCGTCCATTGCTAATGCACCCAAGTTAGACCTCAAGCCATTACCTAAGACTTTAAAGTATGCTTTCTTAGGTGATTCTAATACTCTGCCTGTGATCATAGCTTCCAACCTCAATGTCGATCAGGAAAGTTGATTGATGGGTGTTCTTGGAAGACACAAATCAGCCCTAGAGTGGTCTATAGCAGACTTGAAGAGGATTAGCCCGGCTGTTTGCATGCATTGCATCAATTTTGTGGATGATGCTAAAAATTCTCGCCAGATTCAACGGCGGTTGAATCCCACCATGATGGAGGTGGTGAAGAAGGAAGTTCACAAACTTTTGGACTCGGGTATATCATATACCCAATTTTAGATAGTAAGTGAGTCAATCCCGTTCAGGTTGTACCTAAGAAATCAGGGATTACTGTAGTTGAGAATGACAATAATGACCTTATCCCCACCCACATGACCACTGGGTGGCGTGTATGTATAGACTACAGGAAATTGATCACAGTCGCAAGAAAAGATCATTTTCCTCTTCCTTTCATTGATCAAATGCTTGAACTCTTAGCCAGAAAAAGACATTACTGCTTTCTTGACGGTTATTCTGGATACAACCAGATCTCCATTGCCATAGAAGATTAGGAGAAGACAACTTTTAAGTATCCCTACGGGACATGTGCTTATCGACGTATGCCATTTGGGCTGTGCAATGCACCCGCAACATTCTAGCGTTGTATGATAAGCATATTTTATGATATGGTTGATAAATTTCTTGAAATTTTTATGGATGATTTTTTAGTGTTTGGATCGTCTTTTGAAGAATGTTTACACCATTTAGAGCTCGTGCTAGAGCGATGTACACAAACCAATTTGGTGTTAAACTGGGAAAGTGTCACTTCATGGTGACACAAGGGATAGTTCTTAGACACATTATCTCCAACAAAGGGATTGAAGTCGATAAGGCCAAGATCGACATTTTCTCTTCTTTACCTCCACCTCAGACGGTTACGGCCATTCAACCATTTTTGGGGCATGCTGGGCTTTATCGCCGGTTGATCAAAGATTTTAGTAAAATTTCCCAGCCCTTGTTCAATTTGCTTGCTAAGGACATTGATTTCAACTTTGATGATGCATGTTTAGGAGATTTTGAGAAGCTCAAATTTTTATTAACTTCACCCCCTATCATCCAACCTCCCAATTGGGAACTTCCCTTCAAGCTCATGTGTGATGCTTCTGATTACGCTGTTGGAGCAGTTTTAGGACAAAGAGTAGATAATAAACCTCATGTTATTTACTATGCTAGTCGCACGCTCAATGACGTATAGTTAAATTACTCTACCACGGAGAAGGAGTTATTAGCCATTGTGTTTGCCTTGGAGAAATTTTGATCATACCTTGTTGGATCCAAAATTATTATTTACACCGACCATGCGGCCTTAAAGTATTTACTATCTAAATAAGACACCAAGCCTCAGTTAATCAGATGGATTCTTTTGTTACAAGAATTTGATATCGAAATTCGAGATAAGAAATGTGCTGAGAATGTGGTTGTGGATCATCTATCTCGAATTCTCACTGAGGGTGCTGAATATTTTTTCCCTATCTTACAGACATTTCCAGATTAGCAGCTCATGGCTATCTCACAGCTGCCTTGGTACGCCGATATTGTCAATTATCTTGCTACGCAACTATTACCTGCTCATTGGTCAAAGCAAGATAGAACCAAATTTTTGCACGAGGTTAGACGTTTTAGTTGAGACAATCCTTATCTTTATAAGTTTTGTTCCGACCAAGTGATTAGGAGATGCATCCCAAATGATGAGTTCCTTAGTGTACTCACATTTTGCCATACCTTAGCTTGTGGATGACATTTTGGGACTAAGAAAACTACTGCAAAAGTCCTTCAATCTGGTCTTTGTTGTCCTACCCTTTTTCATAACGCACATACCTTTTGTTCTAAATGTGATAGGTGCCAGAGGACCGGGAATATTTCTCATCGAAACTTGATGCCCTTGGACAACATCTTTATTGTTGAACTATTTGATGTTTGGGGCATTGACTTTATTGGCCCATTTTCTTATTCTCGCGGTTACCTTTACATTCAAGTTACAGCTGATTATGTTTCTAAATGGGTTGCGGCGGTGCCATGTCAAACGAATGACCATAAGCCCGTAGTAAATTTTTTGAAAACCATTTTTAATCATTTTGGCACGCCTCAGAAAATTATTAGTGATGGTGGTAAACATTTTTGTAACCATGTCTTTCAAACTCTTTTGAAAACTTACTCCATCACTCATAAAGTTGCCACACCTTATCATCCACAAACAAGTGGTCAAGTCAAAGTATCCAATCGAGAGATCAAAAGAATTTTAGATAAAACTGTTTGAACCGATTGAAAAGATTGGTCTGATCACCTTGATGATTCCTTTCAGGCATATCGAACAGCTTATAAAACCTTAATTGGTATGTCACCCTATAAACTTGTCTTTGGGAAGGCTTGCCACCTACCTGTAGAATTAGAATACAAGGCTCTCTGGGCTACAAAGGCCTTCAACTTTGAAATGAATAAAGCCAGATCACATAAAAAACTTCAACTTTTTGAGCTTGATGAACTTCATCACGAGGCTTATGAAAACACAAAAATTTACAAGAAACGAACTAAAGCTTTTCATGATAAGTCGATTGTTCGCAAAACTTTTGAGTCTAATAAAAAAGTTTTACTCTACAATTAACAGCTACGTTTATATCCTAGGAAATTAGGTTCTCATTGGTACGACCCTTTTGTAGTTAAAACTGTTTATCCTCAAGGAGCCGTAGAGGTGGAGGATCCTAAGAATGAAAATATTTTTAAGATCAATAGCCAACGATTAAAACCGTACTTAAAGTCATACACTTTTGATGAAGAGATAACATTTCTAAATGATCCAGTATATCAGAACTGATATTATGTGCTACTATAATACTATTATAAATCATTTAAGTATGGGGGTACATTTGTCTGGCTGAAGACGGTAAACTTAGCGCTTCTTGGGAGGCAACCCTTGATACCTTCAGGTGAGACAATTCAGTTTCCCTCTTCCATTTATTTTATTGTTCTACAACATTTAGGGCAATGCTTGATTTAAGTTTGGGGGTAGGAAACCATTTCTTGATAGGCTTTATTTGGAAAAGTGAAATAATAGCACTTTGGCAATATATGATATATTTTTGACGAATTTCCAAATACTTAAACTGATTTTACCTCGACATAAATATTATGGAAAAACCTAAATTTTGAAATGGTACCAAGTATACAATAGAATATTTTGGAATATCTTAAGCTTGATGTACTATCTTTTTATTAGCGACTAATTCAAGTTAACTTGGCATATTTGGAAAACGTGCACTTCATTGTAGTTTTACAATTAATACCTTCAATAGATTTTTGCTCTGTATAAGAGAAATTTAGTATTTATGTTAGGAATAGTTTGCTATAAGGGAGACAACTAACTGCCTAAGAATAAGTTCATTCCTAAGAAAAAAAATAATAAATAAGCCAAATATGCTCTAAAATCTTTCACGCTGTAAGGCTACTCACATGATTAAGAACTGAAAGGGGAAAAATTATCACCAATCTCAAGTTTGCCCATGATTTATGTGAAAGGAGCACAAGAAAATGTTACTTGTCAGAATCTTGAGTTTACGTCATGATGGGGCACCACACCCTAGCAACCTTAGCCAACTGGTGGGGATTATCGACCGAAAACTCCTTATTACGGAGGCTTCACTAAGAAACAAAGTACTAAAAAAAAAGGCTTACAAAAGAAAAAAAAGAAAAATTATAGAAATACGAATTGACTAAGGCACTTGTCGAACTGACCGTTAAATTTATTCCAGTGAGAACTAGACTACCAAGAAAACTGAGTAAATTATTTTAGACAACGTATTTGGCGATAAAACTATTTTCATTGTACACTCAAATATAGTTAAAGAAAAATACTTGAATCTCTTTCTAATCTTGAGGTAGTACCTCTTGTTTTGGATAAGCTTAAAATATTCTTTGATATACTTGGGAGAATAGCAAGTTTAAGGATTTTTTCATTGATATATTTTTGTCGCAACTAAGTAAGGTTAAGTTCACAGGAAATGAGTCATGTGTATTCTAGAATTGTTTGAAATGTCACTATTGACATTTGTGGGTAGAGTCACTACAAACCCTCACGAGACAATACTCGTCCACCAGGCTAAACCTGGGGGCTTAACAGCTTGTTGCATGCGCTAAATGCAACGACGTGACATGCCAAAATAGTTTTTGTTTACTTTTGCTCGGGGACTAGCAAAATATATGTTTGGGGGTATTTGTTAGACACATAATATTTACGTGTACAACTCCTAAATTTATATCAACAAAGTCATTTATTAAATAAATGTGACACTAATAGTTGTTTTGTTAGTATTTACAGAAATCGGTCACATGATAAACATGTCGTACAATTTTCTGGTTTTTAAGGAAGAACAAGGGTGATGCACTACAACAATGATTCTCATTTGAAGTTGTCAACCAATGTCCCATGCATGGAAGCCCATTAAAGAGAATTAGATATATATATTATTCTCATGAGTTATAATGCATGATTTTAGGCATTGTTTAGGGGATTTTATATTAATGGTAATTTTTAGTAACCCTTCCTATACTCTATAAATAGGAGGGGAATCCTACCCATGAGAGATCATCTTGGAGAGTGTAAATCAAAGTTTATAGCAATAAAGCTTATTTTTTCTCTTGTTCTTGTCTTTTAATATTATCGTAGTAATAGTAGTATGGCAATGATTAAAGAGATGAGTAGCTAATCATCTTAGCCAAGGCTAGAGGAAGCTCCACCCAATGTAGCCTTTGCGTAGATTGTGTAGCTTAGTTAGAGTAATTACCTTCTCTTTATCCCGAAATTTTGCATATTCGTATTCCTTCATCCTATGTTTGACCATAGCTAGGATTAGGAGGAATAATGAATCTATGTAACCATCTTCTTGGACCATAACAAGATATGTTAGGAACATGGAGAAAAGAACATAATCCATACTTATCAACCGGACCATGGTTGAGTAAGTTGGTTTATGGGTAGTTCCCAATTACTAAATCTCTTGTATTTTTTGATATATTACATATGCCTGACCAAGGATATGCGATACGAGAACTCATAATTTACTTTAATTATTTATACTATCTAAGGGTTTTAAAGGGTGGAGTGGAATCGATGCCTTGGTTTCTACTCCAATTTATCTTGTAATTTGTTTCGTTCTTCTTTTTATTTCAAAACCTACAAAAAATTATTGTAATTGGATAAAACTAGTAGCTCAAAGTATAATTCGCACCACAAGTCTCTGGGGATACGACCCCGCTTACCCTTGTACTTAACAGTACACCGTGCGCTTGCGAGTCTTTTATGACGTTGGTTTATAATTGATCATTACGCATCTAAGAATTATTCTAAAAGAGTTTATCAAGGTACTTTTTATATAACCCCAACTTTATTGTATAGGTATGTTTTCCCATGTATGGTCATTTATTATAACGCAACTATTCAAACACAGCCATCATATACATTCCCATCATTATTTAATACCCATCACTTCCCAATATCACGTAACTTCCACCCAGTCAAATGCCATCAATGCTCCATTTCAAATTTATAACTTTTGTATATCCTTTCTTAACCAAAGCCACTCGTGACTTCGGTTGCGAGGGGACGATTGCAGGAACTTATCCCTCAACCTCACTCATAATCAAGCTCATGAAGTTTGATTTACCTCCATCTCAGGCTCACGCAATTTTGGCACTTAACATTCCAGCCAAACATTCCAACCAGCCCCACGAACAACTCAAGAATGTGGGTCAAGCTAAACCCAGAAAATGTTATTCAGTCAAAGACACCTATCTCCCATGAACTCGTCAGTTATCCAGTTTAACAACATTAACTACATTACTCAAAAGACGTGCTCCAGCACGACAAAGAGTTGTGGGAAAAGCGTATATAAAGAAAAAGCTCCAGATGAAACAAGACCGGAAAATTACTCAAACTTCTTATTTACGAAATCAAATTCATTTCTATATTCTAAAGATCACTTCTAATAAAGATATCCACTCAAAGAAATAATGAGACATTTACAAAAATCTTTCATACGAGGTCATAGTTTTTTACCTATTCAAAGGTTTTTCACGCTAAAAATACTTGTTTCAGTTTCTTGCTTTATATTAACGTATTGTTGCAGGATCATTGATGTGATAGCTAATTCCTAATCGTATCGAGCTACGGAATTTGTCCATTACAATATCAAATAAGGTACTTAACCTAATTACGGCTTGCATGAATTAGCAATGGTCCATAATGTTTTGTCATTGTCACTGTATTTATGAATCTACTTGTAATTATCAGGCAACAGAATATCCTCTAAAGAAAGGTGTAAAGAAAAGTACACAACATAAAATATATATGAATACACCGCTTTAGAGTACATAGGATGATCATATAGACTTAGATATTGATACGAGTACTAATAAACCAAATAGCTTACAAGAAGGAAGCGAGCCAAAAAATGACAACAACAATATTGACAATGACGAACCAATTGGAGATTCAAGTAGTGATGCAGAAGTAAATACTGAAGAATAATTGTCTCAAAGTCTTTTCTTATTACCAATTTTAAACTACCTCTTTATATTTGCCAACTATTCAATTTTTAGTTCATACATTGTTTTGAAGTCTTACCATAATAATGTTTTACCTATCATTTTTTTAAAATAAAAAACTATTCTTATATTAATTACAAATATGTTCAATAAAAACCGTTTGCAATGTTTGTTACATGGGTTATTCTTCAATTGCAACTATTACATTAAACACCACTACTCATAACTTAGTCCTTAGTAGCTATCTATTAGTCTTATGAACGATACCCTCACCTCATCTCAACTGCAATGCTAAAAGTCCTTGTATGCCTGGTCAGCACACGGGTTCAGTATATCATATGCTAATGTAAGATTTATGTATGGTATTATCTTTTTATCCTGAGGGGTGGTTCATTCCATGAGGAACGAAACACAAGTTTATAAATATGTTCTAATTTTGTTCTGAAATATGAATAGTATCTGGAGTTGTTACTTTAGTTACCTATTTTCCATTTCATTCTTTCTGTTTGGTTCATAATTAATCTGCTATTACTTTAATATTTACCACCATAAATGTGACTAGTTCAACTATATAATCACACAAACTCATATATTATTTTAATAACTTTCTTTCAAATCAGTCCCTCTAAGGTGATGACCTTGTTAATTATATATCTACAGTCGGACCTCTCAACAATAGAGTAAATTCTTAGCAAAATGTAATAAATTTAGATTACATCATTG
The DNA here is from genome assembly GCA_014058105.1 of Kingdonia uniflora. Lineage (NCBI taxonomy): Eukaryota > Viridiplantae > Streptophyta > Magnoliopsida > Ranunculales > Circaeasteraceae > Kingdonia > Kingdonia uniflora. The sequence continues at coordinate 3,446,510 of JACGCM010002784.1, forward strand.
CGGATACAGATTCACAATACGAGTTTGTCTTCCTTATGAATTAGTTTAAAATGTATTATCTAAACAATAACAAAGAGATAAAATTCTATAAAAGGAACTTAGATCGCTGTATATCAATAGGAGAGTGTTACATGTCAATGAGAGAGCTGGACAAAATAAAATTAACCCATCCATTTAAAATTATCCAATGGATAAATTTTCTTATCATACTCAAGTGGCATCAAATTGCAACTCCCCTAACGTACAACTAATGTATAGAGAACAACACCACCACCAACAACAACAACTCCTACAACTCCAGCTGTAACAGGAAATCCAACTACTATAGCTTGAGACTATTCTCTGAAATTGAACAGTGTAGTTATCAAATGCAAATGAACAACTATAACACCAACACTTAATTTACCTTATCCGCTCTCTACCATAATGTGATGCACTAATATTATTTGGTAGAGCATTATGAATTCTACATAAGAATATGCTACCTCCTTTAAACATTGTTGTTTAACCAAAATTACTAGGCACAACATATAGTGGTAGCCTCCATGACTAGACTCTTGTAAACAACGCGCTTTAAAGAACATTTTTAAGGCACGCGCAATAGCAGGTGCCCGATTGTTAGTATAATAATAAGGGAGTTATAGCACCTACAACAACTAGGTAAATTCTGATGTGGCACGGTGGATTGAGAAATCTACCCTCTAAATCCTAAATCCACCCTATAGCAGCTACGTCGTTTTGCCTACGTGGCTTGAGCAAATCCACCTTAAGGGTGGTCTCTAAACCCTCTGGGTGAATTTTTGGTTGATCAATCCCACGCAGTTCAGAACTACGTATAGGATTTGGATGTTCCAGATGGAGATAGGTGGCAAGATCTTAGGTTTTTGATTGTCCCGCACAGTTCAGAACTGCGTTGGGTAAAATCTACCTTGATTTTGGGCTGAACTGCTGTGGGTGGATTTGTTTTTGGGGTGGATTGGTAAAAATCTACCCTCCAACTGCTGCATATGCTCTTACTCTATAAGAGTACCCACAAAAGAAATGTAAAGGTTGATGTGGAGGGTAGATTTTCATCCTCCACCCTCTTGAGCACCAGTCTACTTCTCAGTTGCTAGGTATATTTGCCATGTGTCCACGTAATATCCACCTTGAGGGAGGATTCCTCACCCTCTAGGTAGATTTTTTGTGGATTGATGCCGCGCAGTTTAGAGCTACGCATAGGTAGTAATCCAATGAGATGATGACACTTGTCAAGCTTTAATAGGTCCTTTTTCCGCACAGTTTTGAACTGCGTGTATATGCAACCTTTGAGATGGAAACACGTGGATGGCTTAGATTTAAATTATTGCAAATGGCTTGTTCTTGTCGCACAGTTCAGAACTGAGCGACAAGAGCCTGTAAGTCTAAAGGCATAAAATAGATTTAAATTATTGCAAATGGCTAGTTCCTGTCGCGTAGTTCAGAACTGAGCGACAAGAGCCTGCAGGTCTAAAGGCATAAAATATATGTTGGTTCCCCTCCATACTTGGTTTTTCCCTGATCAAACTTCTTGAACAAGATGCTCAACGGTTATAAACGGCTAGATTTTTTCATCAATAAAACCCAATCATCTTTTACTCTCTTACTCATCTACAATCAACTCATTCCTCTTAAATCTCAAAACTCAGCTTTATTCTGTTGTAATCAATTTTGACAAATCATGTATGACGAAATCCTGGTTGACCTAATCATGTCAGACCCATCACTATCATCTTTGGAGTCATCGTCTTCATCATCGTCCAGAAGCGAAGAGGTCTTCCAACGTCAAATTGAGAGTATGTACGAGTATAGCAGGATTATGATTGGGATGGGAGATACAAAATAAAAAAAGCAAGAGGCAACATCTTCACGGAGGCGGGGTGGAAGTAAAATGGGAAGGATTGACAAGCGGAAAGGCCGTGATCATAAATTGAGGGAGTTTAGCCTTAATCGAGATTACTTCACGGATAACCCAAGATTCAAAGGTATCCCATTTTATCGTCGATTCCGTATGAGCGAAGGTGTGTATCAACGTATTTATGATTAAATACTTTCTTTGAACCCCTATTTTATTAAAAGTGGAAATACCGCTAAGACAATGACCTTATCCTCATACCAAAAGATAACGTGCATACTTCGCATGTTATATTACTGTACGAGCGCAGACGCCCAAGAGGAATAACTTCCGATTGGGGAGCCTACGGGTATTTTGTTCTTAAAAGAATTTTGTAAGAAATTTATAGCACAATTCAAAGCTCAATACCTTAGATCTCCTAATGAAAATGATACATAACACTTATTAGAAGTTAATGGATCGCGAGGCTTCCTGGGGATGTTAGGTAGTTTAGATTGTATGTATTAGAAATAGAAGAATTGTTCTACTGGGTGAGCAGGACAATATACTGGGTATAAGAAAATCCCGACGGTGATTTTAGAAGCGGTTTCATCGCAAGATCCTTGGATATGGCACGCATTCTTTGGGTTGTCCAGTTCTAACGACGTGAATGTTGTGCATCAAGGGTAGTTTTTCAATAACTTGTCTAATGGAGTTGTGCCGCAGTGCAATTATAATATAGGCACGGTACCGCACACTATGGGGTATTACTTAGTGGATGGAGTCTATTAGAAATGGAAAACACTTCTTCAAATAATAAGAAATCTATCCAACAATGCTGAAAGACATTTTTCAAAGATGCAAAAGTATGCTAGAAAGACGTAGAGTATGCTTTTGTGGTATTACAAGCTAGGTTTTAAATATTGGGATACGGTACACAATTTCTGAAACCTAGTGATCTAGAAAAAGTTATGTACGCATGTATAATCCTGCACAATATGATCGTCAAAGATGAACGTCATACTTACATCCGACAAATGGACATTGAACCTGAGTTTAAATCATCCGTGAAGAATTTGAAGGACGACATAAATCTAAGACATGCGATCAATACTATGGTAGAGTAGATCCAGAAGGTTCATGAAATTAGATATGAAGGTACTCATTTCTAATTACGGGATGAACTTCTTGCCCATTTGTGGAATCAAAAAGGGGCGGAGTATTGTAGTCTTCATCATTGTTTTTTTATTTTCTAAAGTAATGTATTTTGTTTCCAAGTTTTATGTTAAAGTTGAAATGTATTTTCTCTACTTGATTAAAGTATATTTTAAGGATTACGTACAATTAATAACAATTTTATTAAAATAAGGAAGTTACATAGAACTTAAAAACTACTATTAAAGTTAAGGATTTTATCGATCTTTATCAACAGAAACGTCGTCATCACTTGGACACTACACCTTCAACTCTTCAAATATTCTTTAATTTTCTTCTTCATACAATGCCTCTGTGTTGGTAGTAAGTTACTTGGATTCGTTGTCATCACCTTAACCATATGCATATCTTCGATGGCTTTTTTTTAGTTAGCTCCGTTTCACACCGCATTTGAATCTCAGCCTCTCTAGACAACATTTGTTCCTCTTGTGCTCTTGCTCTAACTTCCTTTTACTCTTTCTTCTGCTCGTCGTTCTCATTCCATGTCTTCATCATGTTGGTCATTGTCTCAAACATCTTCTTCCCCCAAATAATTTATACTTGGCTTTGCCGCTTCTTTTACCTTGTATTTTTTTTAGCCATCCGGTCGTACATCACTACAAGGATATAGTGGTGCATCCACGTCGATAGAATCATCCGAATTTACAATATTTGGAGTACCAGATGTAGGTGTCTCAGGATCTGTATTGGTGAAGTTGCCTAGGCTATCGTTAAAATTTGACTTCCTTGCGACGCTGGGGCCAGGTTGCCCGATATGATGAATTTGTGACCATTTTGGAAAAGTATCAAAAACTTTGTACGCTTCCCTAAGTATAAATGGTTTGTGTTGCAGTTGTGCAAATATATCGTGCAGGGACCTATCCCTCGATCTCACCTAAAATTGAGTTGTTGTCAGTTTGAATTACCTCTATCTCATATCCACGGATTTTCAATGACTTCTCTAGTCAACATTTCAAACTGCTCCATGAACTGGTGAAGAACGTATGCCGAACATCAAGCCAAAATACCTAAACCATTCAAAGACACTTGTTTCTCATGACCTCATCAGTTACTCAGCCAACCGCCACTAGCCACATTGTTCAGAGAACATGCTCTAGTATGATGAAGAACTACAGAAAAGGCCTCTATAAGGAAGAAGTTTCAGAAGAGACAAGGACCAGAAAAATTACATAAGAGATCACCAAGATACTACTTGTCTAGATTTTCAGAAACATTCAAACTTCTTAGCTACAAGGTTTAAGCTATTCTATATCTAGAGATCACTTGTAATAAGATATCCACCTCAAGCAATAAAGATACTCTTACAAAAATTCTCCACTCGAGGTCGTGATATTTTTACCTATTCAGAGGTTTTCCATACTAAAATCACCTGTGTCATTTTTAGCATTCCATTAGAATTTTATCGCAGGTTCATTGGTGTGAGAGCGAATTCTAAGCAATTTTGAGCTTACGGAATTTGATTTGGCATCATCTGTAGGAAAGATTCCATTTCCACTATATCCTAAGGCCTTTTTTCACTAAAATTTTTAATCATGGTTACTTCTAGACGACCGGCTACAGGCATCCAGCTTGATATTTCAATGGAGCTGGGGCAACTTACAGAGCATCGGGCGAGTCTCTACGCCAAAATAGAGTAACGCGTCGAGCTTGAACTTCAGTTAACTAAGGATCGAGAGCTCCGTGAGAAAAAGCTCAACACAGAATGACAAGCTCGTTTGATAGTACTCAAACAACATGAAGACCAGATAACAATAATGCAGACTGCCCTAGAGGCTCTGCAAAATACTCAGTAGGCTCCTTCAACAAGAGGTCAGGATCAGCTGCCTGAGACCTCCCGTATTTCTGCAAGGGAAAGATTGGGGCCTCGAGGAGTTGCCAGTTAAGCTATTTCCATAAATCTTCAACACGAACCACAACCCTCCATACATTTGTGGGGTGAAGTTCAGTCTAAAGCCAGTCGGGGCCACCGAATTTCCATCTGTCAGTAGGAAGAACAGCGACCTCAACATCAAGTTCTAGTACGGGATTTTTAGAGTGAAGGTACTAGTAGTCATCATCCACAACCTGCTCGTCCAGCTATTCAACCAACACATTAATACGTCACAGAAGGGCATATAGACCAACAAATTAAGGAGTTGATAGAAGCACAACTTCTGGGTACTGCTGGCGACATCACAAAATTACAAGGAAGTCCGATTACCAATGAACTATTCGATATGGAGATACCAAAAGGTTTCCATATTCTAAAAATTTGTAAATACAAAGGTACCAACCTGAAAGAGCACATTCTACAGTACCGTGATTCATTGGGGCTGTACTCCAATATTAACCACATCCTTTGCCGTTTGTTTTCCACAAGTCTGTAAGAGGAACCACTCTGATGGTTCCACTCTCTCCCTAAGGACTCCATATATACATTCAACCAGGTGCAGAAACAGTTCATCAAGACATATGCTCACAACATGGATAAAGAGGAGAATTTATATTCTTTTATCAGTCTCAAACGGTCACACGGATAGAAGCTCAAGGCTTTTGTAAAGAAATTTTTAGAGCTTGTGCGTAAAGTGGATAACCTTGATCAGAAAATAGGTGTTACTACTTTCACTAACGCGCTCCCGCTAGACTGCAAGGCCAAAGAGCACCTCTTCCTCAACAAACCTGCAACCTTTGAGGATATGATCGCCAAGGTCAATAGTTACGTTAACATGGAGAAGATGATGTCTAAGCGGCAAAAATAAACTAAATCTATCCTCTCTACCAAAGGTCCATCTACAGATCAAAATTCAGAACCAATGGAGGAACAGGGATATCAGAAGCGCACCAAGGGCAACACTGGACACCTTCGAATAGGCTGTCCGCCAAACAAACCCATCCTCCAAAAGATGAACGTCCGAATCTCCATAATTTTTCTACAACTTTTGAAGGATAAGCTTTACCGCGTCTCTTAACCACTAGAACCAATCGATAATAGACCATATTGCCTGCATCATATGGTAAACCATCATTCCACTGACAATTGCTATACTTTAGAGAAGTTGCTCCTGTACATTTTTAAAGAGGGATGGGTGTTCGAATTTATTGTTGACCTGGAATCATACAAAAATGGCAGCTATTAGAAGCAGCTTGAAGTTATTCAGGTCAATGATCAAGCTAAGGAGTAGCATATTTACCATATACACCACAGCAACATGATTGAAATCAATCAGATCACCAATTCTAACAGATCCAAGCATAGGAGACTATCAGAATGCTGCGATCTCATACCTCAAGATAAAGAAGCCAAGCTTCTTCCTGAGTCGAGCAATCGCCGGCTTGGGATTTCCTTCGAAGATTGCGATACTAGCCATGTCAAATTTCTACATCATGATGTGTTAGTAATAATGCTCAAAATGAAGAAGTTTGTCATGCACACGATGATGATCGATACTAGAAGCGGTATTGAGATTTTATTTCAGAGTACTATCGACCAAATGGGTTTGGCCGACCAAGTTATTTAGAGCGACACCGATATTAGTGGGTTCAATGGTTCTAGAGAAGAATGAGTAGGCAAGATCATCTTACCTATCACCGCAGGACCAACCACCATCAATATCATCTTTTATATCATCAATGTAAAATCTCGTTATCTCAGGATTATGGGCCGCCGCTGGATTCACAGCATGGAAGCCATCGCTTCCACCTATAATCAGGCACTCCAATTCTAACATTAGAATGGTATTTATAAAATCAGGGGTATTCAGAAGCTTTCTCAAGCTTGTGAAAATACCATCTCTACTATCCTAGATACTTCTGACAGATTTGCTGCATAATAATTATAGGAATCTAATCACCTCAGCGATCAGCCATCCATGGAGGAGCCCACAGAATATATCAGCATTGATGGACCTAACAGAGGTTCTTTTATTGGTACTAAGCTAGTTCAGCATGAAAAAGATGCTCTCATTTAGTTCTTGTAACTAAATCAAGATGTTTTTGTATGGTATTTCGAAGAAATGTCTGGGGTCGATACGGCAAAGGCATGTCACAAAATGGCTATCATCATCAATGCCACGATGGTCAAACAGAAACAACGACGACTATTACCTCATCTTCGAGATGATGTAAACACTGAGATTGAGAAATTGATCATAGTGGGATTCATTCGAGAAGCAAAATATCCAGAATGGATATCCAATATTGTCGTTGTCCTAAAGAAGAACGAAAAAGTTTAAGTTTGCTTAAATTTTATCGATCTGAACAAAGATACTCCAAAGAACACTGTCCCTCTTCCCAACATTCATCAGATCCTTTATTCTACAGTAGGTTATGACCTCTTATCTATGATAGATGCTGCTTCAGGATACAATAGGATTCTACTTTTGGAGGAAGATCATGGAAAGACAATTTTCATCACTGAAAGAGGTCTTAATTATTACAAAGTCATGCCCTTCGAACTCAAAAATGCAGGTGCCACATATCTACAGTTGATGACTACTATGTCCAAAGCATATCCAGAAAGTTGTTGAAGTCAATATCGACGATCTCTTGTGCAAGAGCAAAAAGTTAGCTAATCACATCACAGATCTCAATACTATATTCAACATTCTACGATCTTACTGGATACGTCTCAACCCTGATAGGTGTCAATTCGGGGTACATTCTGACCGATTTCTAGGCCACCTCATCAACAAGAAGGGGATTGAGGCTAATCCAGATCAGATTCTGGTTCTCCTCAACATGCCTTCTCCAAAAACATTGAAAGACGTTCAGAAACTTACCGGTAAGATTGCCGCTATCAACCATTCTGTTTCAAAATCTACAGACCGCTGTCGTTGGCTATTCCTATTACTATACGGTTATACCAAATGAGGAAAAGTTCAGCCAAATACAGAGGCTACATGGACACCAGAATGTGAAACACCTTTTCAGAGTCTCAAAACCTATTTGGAGGGGCCTCCCATAATGAGCACCCCAATAGATAATGAGGAACTGATTATCAACCAGGCAGTCACAAATACTTTACTCAGCTCAGTTCTTATTTGCCTTGAAGGAAAAATTGAAAAACCAGTCTACTTCATTAGCAAAACCCTGACTCCTGCAAAAATGATGTACTCTAAAATTAAGAAACTTCTTCTTTCTCTTATTTATACTTTACAAAAACTCAAGTACTACTTCCATGCTCATTCAATCAAAGTCATGACGAACTACCCACTTCGGGAAGTTCTATCCAAGAAAAAAAATAAGGAGAGTACCAGTTTGGGAGAACATGATATAAAGTTTGAACAACGTCATTCCAAGAAGGGTCAGGCCGTTGCTGATTTTTTCGCAAATTTTCCAGTGGAAGATCCCGAGAGGGAGGAGCATAACCCTGACCTTACATAAGAAACTTCCAAAGATCCACCCCCCAAACAATTTGATGAATAAGCTAAATGGATTACAACAAAAGGGTAGAGACTTCTCACGGATGGATCAGTAGGACCCGCAGGGTCAGGAATCGGAATCGTACCGATTACCTCTTCCAATGACAAAATTAGGAAATCAATCTGTTTGGATTTTGAGGCCTCAAATAATGTCACCAAATACGAAGCTCTCATTCATGGACTCGACCTCGCTCTTGGGCACGATGTCTCCGAACTCTCAGTCTACACAGATTTACTATTTATCAACCACCATTACTCTGAGTAATATAAGAGGAATGGAATGATGATCGAATACACAGCCTTCATTGCAAATAGGATAAGCAAGTTTGCAAAAGAAACTCTCGATTATCTTCCTCGAGGTGAAAACAAATATGCCGATTCCATGGCATATCTAGCCATGGTCCTAGGTACAGAAGCTTGATATCTCCAGATCAAAATCATTTCAACCTCAGCATTGATCGTATTTTTGCATGCACGATCAACAACGATTGGCGAAAGCCTTTCTTAGCCTACCTCGTTGTCGACAACAGTTGCAATAGACCACTTCCCGCAGATCCAAAAGAGTCCCGACAGCTAATCAATAACTCAAAGCGCTACACAAATCAAAATGGTATGCTATACCGCCTTTCCATCACGGGGCCTTACCTGAAGTGCCTCTCCAAATCAAAAGCAGATGAAATGCCTTGTGAATTACATGAAGGGACTTGTAGCTTCCATGCCACAGGTCGATCACTAGCAAACAGAGTTTTAACACATGGAGTATTCTGGCCCAGCATGCGAAAGCTAGCAGAGGAGTTCTCACGCAGATGTGATGCCTGCCAAAGACATGAACATATGATACACGCCCCTGCACTCGAACTCCATATAAGCAAGGTGTTTTGGCCATTCAAAAGATGGGTACTTGATCTTGTCGGTAAATTCTCTAACTCCCCAGGTAACCGCCGTCAGCTACTCATAGCTGCCAATTATTTGAAGAAATGGGTAGAAGCAATTCTACTATGTCGAACCAAAGAAGAAGAGGTCATCTCTTTAATCTGGGAACACATCATCACTTGGTTTGGGTGTCCCCACCTAATTCGTATCGATAACGGGCCTCAATTTGTTGGAGAGAAAATTGTAACCTTCCTCAACCAACACAATATCATCCACTCACCATCAAATCCTTACTATCCTCAAGGCAATGGCAAAGCTAAAATCATCAACAAAACCATCGTGGATGGACTCAGAAAGTAACTCTACTCATAGAAAAAAGGGAATTGGGCTTGAGAGCTGCCTCATGTCCTATAGGCATATCGTACCACTCCCTGATAGTCAGCCGGAAGTGCCCTATTCCTCCTTGCCTATGACACTGAGGCCATCATTCCTTTTGAATACCATCATCCAGTTCGAGATTACGAGCTGAATAACAAAGAAAATGAGCTCGAATTGGCTTGCAATCTTAATATGATCGATGAAACTAGGGAACGCGCCATCGCTAACTTAGGTTGATCATCATATGCTAGCCAGATCTTATAACAGCCAAGTCAGAAAACGTACCTTCAAAACCAACGATCTCGTCCTCAAAGAGATTCCTTAACATCATAAAAAGCCTCATGCTAGAAAATTAATTGACAATTGGGAAGGTTCATTGATTATCACAGGTCTCTCAGGCCTGGGATCATATTATTTCTTGACAGAAGAGGGAATCACTATTTTAAATCCTTGGAACACTAGGCGACTGAAATGGCACAATCGTTAAACTTCCCACTACTCCATTTCCATTTCTCGCTTTTATTTTTTCAATTCCAAAAGTGAGATTTTCATCTCCATCCAATGTAAATTCTGAACTGATCAATGAAACTTCCAAGTTTTTCACAACATCTCTCTGCTTACGTAGATTCAACTACATTCTATAGATTAAAGTCACTACTATATCTCTGCGATTGAAACAAATGTAAAAACTTATTTTGCATCAAAGAATCTACCAAACATAAGATAAGGCAAAGGTAATACTAGCCTTCATCTACTTTAACTTGTTTGGGACATTATACCTGTTAAATCAAGGATAACTCTTGGTTTGGCTGACTCTACTAAATCTCTGCTATTAAAACAAATATAGAAAGTTGCTTTATATCAACGACTCTAACAAGCATAAGATAAGGCAAAGGTAATACTAGCCTTCATCTCTTTCAATATGTATGCATCATTACTATAGTTCAATCAATATTTACATGGTTTGACTGACTCAACCCATCTCTGCGATTAGAAAAAACGCAAGACTTGTTTTATATCAAAGACCCCACCAAACATAAGATAGGGCAAAGATCATACTAGCTTTCATCTATATCAATATGTCTGCGACATATACTATTTATTTTCAGGTCACATTACAATGCATTTTTTTCTACTGTTGGGATGTCAGCCATACTTTACCCTTTAGTAAGAGGTCAATCAGAATTCAGTTTGTGAGTTATAGCAACTCAGCCCCTCTCTATCAAATTAGCAGGTCGAGGCCCTAAATTTGTTTCTATGAAAGCCATACAGTTCCCTCGATCTATATAAACTCTACAATTGTAACCCTTGTCCGAGAAACTCTTGAACAAGGTATCTCACTCTAGCTCAAGTCTTTTTACTTCCTCTACAAAATACGCAACGGTCAACTTTAACAGGTCTGAGCGTGATGCATGAGATACAACTATCCTTGAAAAGTGAGATCTTACCTTCTCGAGGCTTAACTCCAAAATCTCATACAATCTCTTCTGATATGTCATTTACCTTTCTGTCAAAGCATCAAAAGCTATACTCTCTTCCAATTTTTTGACGGCTTTAGTTGATTCAGTTTGACTAGTGGCTTCTAGGTCCGTCACTTAAGTGCGAAATCTCTCAATTTTTGTATTCAACTTTTCCCTGGCCAAAGTATCCTTTAACAGGTCATCTTTCTTCTTCATTAGAATTTTCTTCGCCCTGATTTCCCCTTCCAAGAGCTTCTCCCTAACAAGATCAACATCTAACTTATGTTGGAACTCCCATAAGTTTGCATTCCCTCTCTGCACATGCCCCTGAATTCGAGCTACATCACCTTCCAGCTCACTAATTCGACCTGACAGGCTAACTATATCCCCTTGGACTAGAGGAAACTTAACATCAATATTATTCCTCCTCTAGCACTCTCTAGCCTCGCGTCCCTGGCACGCGCATTGGCTTGCGCCAATTTAGACTTCAATCGTGCCACTCACTCATTTAACTCATCACACCTTCATTGCATCGCCCGAAACTCCATATCCTTGGCGGGTAGGGCTATATGCAAGTGCTCAGCTGCAGCTTCCTAAGTCAATAGATTCTCTTGAGGTACCTTCAGTTCATTATCTTTTTCAATCATTTTTTGTTTTAGCCGCTCCAGCTCGCTTCGACAATTTTGATGATCAGCTCGAGATTGTCCCTCTGATCTTTCTAGCGCCTGAATACGATATTAAGCCATTTCAGCCTGCCTACTCTTTACCATCAGCATGTCAATCTAACTTTGAAGCTTCGCGGTGTGTTCTTTTATCTCAATAAGGTCTTTTAGCCCTTTGTCAATTTCGGCATCTTTCTCCTTGATCTTACGAGTGCGGTTGACAATAGTCGGGGTCGCCTCAACAAATTTGAAATGCACCTTTACATGCGGGTCTTCTCTGCCCTCATTCACCTCCATTACCCTATCCAACTCCTCCGCAAATTCTCGATTACATTGGAGCGCCTCATCTTCGCACGAGTGAACTTAATCTAATTAGGCCTGCACATATATATATATATATATATCTCATTTCTATAAAGATATCTGATCTCTAACATCTACCGTGTGTAACTACTTTAAGACTTAATGGTCAAAGTACAATCTCAGATGGATGCCCCATGACATATATTTCGAGGTCTAAGTTACTTTTTTTCTATATGCTACTTTGTCTATAACATTGAATTTTTCTATGCACTATATTAGTGTCATTTTTCTAAAACTGATAACAAGTTTTTGGTCTGCCTCTACCTTCTCTGTTATCTTATTTACTTGGTAGCTTTATGTCAAAAGAAGATACAAGTCAAAAGGCATGTTCCGATCTAACCTGCAGCTCTGCTTGCGAAGATAGCGAGGATGTGGAGATCTTTTTTTCCCTGGAAAGCTCAATCTCTAGATCTTTTATTCTAAGACTCATTTCTCTAAATGCCTACAAGAGAGTTACAAAAAAGAAGAATAGGGGCCTCAACCTACAGAAGTCTATTCAATACACACAATCCAATAATCTGCAGGACACTTCCAACATACTAATAAAAAGTCATTTCTTAACCCTACCTTCTGATTCTCACCCTCTGGGAGTTCGGTGTCATCCCCTTGATTGTCTAGCACCGTTTGGCGAGAGACACCGTCATGCCCATCAGCAACTCCCACCGCAACCTCTTCCACATTTTTATCATCTCCCACCTTAAATTAGGTGCCTACCTTAATAGCATCTACCTCATCCTCAGAATATCCCTTCAACATCAGGTGGTACCCAAGCCTTTCGCGCTCTGCCACCACCTCCTCCAGATTCGTTCTCTCCTCCACTTGTATAAGGCCAATCGCTACTATGTGGGAAGCCTTTAGGGCCTCCTGCTTCTTTACTTCATTGAAAGCATCAGCCTTCACTCAAGCTACCTTCTTTTCAAGCTTGATCTTCACCTTCTTCAGCTTAGATTTTTCCTCGTCAATTCCATGCCAAACCCACCTGACCAAACGAGCAACCTACAAAACACAAATCAACCTTAGCGTGAGCTCGAAGCGTAATAAATAAATATTTTACATAATCAAGCATAAAAACATACCATCTTGCTCATGTCCTCCTCCCCGTGAAGAGACGCCAGCCTGGCCCTTTCCTCAACTTATTTGAGATCGTTGTCAGCAGCAGGTCGCTCTCAATGACTTTTTCCCCCAACTTTCTTGAAGGTTCAATCCTTCTCCATTTATCATTTTCGTCGATCTTACCACTTCCTGTGGTACAAGAGGCCGACGGACGCTTCAGCATTTTCTTCTTTGGAAACGTTTGAGTTAATTTGCTCGACATAATAGACTCCGGTTAAACCGAACTATCTATTTTAGGGGCCTTGGGCAAGATCGTTCACCTTTCCCACCAGTTCCTTTCTTCTTTCCATCATCAGCACCCACAATCTGCCTGGTCGATTGAGATTTCAAAACCTTTTTTTACTTACTCCCTACCCTTTTCTTTCTGCTAAGGCTAAGTCCTTCCAACAAAAATTCGAGCTCAATCTCTTCCTCAACAAATTTGTCCAACAAGGAATCTTTCCTCTCCACCTAGGACTTCGGGCTTACCATGCATAACATTTTTATTATCAACGAACGATCATCAGTTCAAACATATCAATATTATACTCTATGTATTGTTATACTTACTTTATTTTACAGTCCTAAATAGAAGATCCAAAGGTTCTTCATCATATCTCAGAAGGCAATTACCCTTCACCCATATTACATTATCGTTTCAGGCTCGACCTGCTGAATTCAGATAGAAGAAGCGAGGCCAAGTTGCGCTCTCACATAAATATGCCCTACCACTGGCGTGATAATTCTTCACCCTATAAAACTGCAATACATCCTTAGGGGATATCCTCCTCATTTTCCCCTCATTATCCCATTTTTCATTCAGATGGTCGCAAACACTTAATACCTTCCATATGTTCCCATTCAATTAAACAAGACATGCCCCAATCTTATTCATAATGCTATTTGCCAAATTGGCAAGGGGAAGACTCAGCCCGTACTCTAATTGTGAGAGGTAGCACAAAAAACCCTCTGAAAGGTCACTCCGAATGATCCCATCAAAATATTCTAACGAGATCGATTCATCTATACCCCTATCTCATTTCTCCTCCTCCAAGTTGGCAAACAAATAAAAATACTCCTCCCACGTCGCTACAATGCAATCCCTAAATAGCTTACCAGCATATTCTACGCAGTTACCCCATGTCCGTCCTACAGCAGCCTTGGCTTTAAAAAAATCTTTAAATGCATCTAAATTAGGAGGATAGGTCACCAATTTTGTCAGGGAAACATGAAAATTGTTCTAATCCTACTTCAACTTCACTATCAAACATCTTAATTTCGGACTCTACCATCCGACCAGACGTCGCCACCTCACTAATGGGTAAACTATCATTCTCAACTATAATTCTACAGGCAAATTTTTGATCCTACACAAATACCTCTCACGTTCGACCTACATATAGGTTCAGGTATCTATCATTATCTAATACACATCGATCATTCACATACAACATATCTTTCATATATTCTGTATATATATAAAATTTCATAGATTGCTATAAATAGTGATTATTACATGTTTGCTTATTACAGATACGATTTGCAAAAAAGACAAACATACAGCACACGTCTCTTCTAACCTTCAGTGTTATAATGAGAATCTGTAGTAGCGCCAAGTCCTTCCCTCACAACGCTGCTGTGTAGCTACCCACGTGATTTAGTGCCTGCAACTCTCTTCGACTGTTGATCATTCTTAGATAAATCCTTACCATATCCTCTAAAAAAAATTTGTGCTTCTCTCTCTCTTCTCTCTAAGTTTTCAGAAGTTAAAAAACGTTTGAATAATGCAGAAGAAGCACAATTTATTCATTTTCTCTTTAACGGCTGGCAGTTATTGTGCCTCGTACGACATATCCTCGGTCTTGGAACTGAGGCGTCCTTTCTACTATCCATGTCAGACATTTTGTACCTTCTCAATAAAACTGTATTTCCATCTTTACCCCTGCCCTCATATTTTAATATATTTTCCTCTCCTGTTTCCATATTTTTCTCTGACCTTCCAGCACTCATGATGACTCACACTCACACGATATCTAATTTTTACTACTTTACATAAAAAATAAAACATGAAGCTCTTGTATTTTTATTTTTGTTTCTTATACTTATAGTACTAGTGATGTTATTTTCAAAGCTAACAAAATTTTTAAAGTTATTCAAACTTGCTTATCAAAAAAGTCTCTAGCGGTATTTGTAACTATAGAGGATCAATTTGACTTTCATCTTTTCTGTTAAAATTATACCTAAAGTAACCTCGATGACCTGGGTGACCATATCCGATTAGATATCCTCCAAGGATCATCATATCTTCAAATTCGATCTCCGCCTCAGTAATCAATCCAGCCACCTCTTATCAAAAATAGACCTCATAGAAATAATGGGCATACTCAAGTTCCCTAGCCCTTACATCTAATCCTTCGAGCTGACACTCCCTCACTGGTAACTCAGCATCATAACCAAATAATCCAAAAATCCTATCTCGCACTTCAGTGATCTTTATGACCAATCGTCCATCAGCGGCATGACGTATTCTTTGAGATCAAGTCCACACTGTATTGGCTAAATTCCGTGAGCTTAAAATAGCTTGGAATTTTCTATCACACTAATGTACCTATAATAATATTCTAATGGAAAGTACGAACTGAAACAAGTGGTTTTAGCGTGGAAAACCTCTGAATATGAAAAAAACCACGGCCTCGTATAAAGGATTTTTGTGAAAGTTTCTTTATTGCTTGAGGTAGATATCTATAATACAAGTAATCTCTAAATATATAAATACTTTGAATCTTGTAAATAAGAAGTTTGTGTAATTTGTATGATCTCTGTCTCATCTAGAACTTTTCCTTTACATAGGGCTTCCCCAGAGCTCTTAATCGTGCTAGAGCACATTTTCTAAATAATTTGGTTAGTGGAGATTGACTTAATAACTGAAGAGTTTGCGGGAGATAGGTATCTTTGACTGTATAATGTTTTCCGGGTTTAGCTCGGTCCACGTTCATGAGAAGTTCGTGGGGCTAGTTGAATTGTAGACTAGATAGTGTTTAAAATTGTGTGAGCCTGAGATGGAGATAATTCAAACTGGGTGAGCTCGATTTTGAATGAAATCGAGGGATAAGTCCCTACAATCACCCCTTCAAAACCGAAGTCACCAGTAGCTTTGGTTGAGAAAGAAAGTGTTAAAAGTCTGAAATTTGAAATAGAGTAATGATGGCGTTTGACTAGTTGGAACTTACGTAATATTGGGAAGTGATGGGTATTAAATGATGATGTGGATGCGGATGTATGTGACGATTGCGATTGAATAGTCATGTCTATAATAAATGACGACGCTTGGAAAAATGTGCCTACACAGTAAATGTAGGGTTATATAAATAGTTCCTGTAGCAAATCTTTGATACAGTGCTTGCCTGCGTAACTTATTCTGAAACTTGAACGTTTTTTGAATTGGTTAAGACTCGAAGGATGGTTCTCAAAGAGAGGATTGCGTCGGAAATGATGAGGTTGAAGTTGAAATACTTTGGTGACCATTCCTTGGTGATAACGATACCCGCTCCTATTCTTCCAACGTATCAAGGCTTGTCAAAAGAGGAATCGATTGAAGCTGAGGAGGAATTCTACTATAAGTGGAGGTTTCATGTCATCATCTTGATAGGCGAGGACTGGTGGGCCTATCTTCGTACTCTTACGGAAGACAGGGTTAGAGCTTCATATGTAGGGATAGGCGCATCTGCGGGGCAGATATGTTGATTTCTTGTGTCACCATGGATTTTAAGGTCGGGCCCTCTTTATCTTTACCAACTCTTTAAAGGTGGCAGTTTCAGAGGAGGGGGTGATGGTAATCGAGGAGGGAGATAACCAGTTGGAGTCTACTTCTGCATTTTTATCACGTTTTGGCGCTCAAAAGACTCTTAGTTCGAGAATTTAGTTCTAGTACTGAGTTTACTGCATGGATAGTTTTTATTTGAAGTTCGACCATACTTCAACCAAACTCATGAGAGGGAAGCAATTTGTTCGATCCAATACATGCTTTGCATCAGGGTGAAAGATCACTAAAGCAAGAAGAACTGGAGAAGTTGATGCCTCGGCGTAGCTGAATGACCTGTGACTTTTAACAAAAAAGGAAAAACTTGTTATCTGTAAAGTACCTTTAGTTTGGTGTTGGACGGATAACATTTCGTTTCATTCTTGAAATTGATGTACTGAAAAACATGTTATCTATAAATCCTATGCAATGTTTTTCGATATGAATAAAAGTTATCATTCAATAATATATATAGAAAAAGAATTCAAAATCGATCTAAATTGTGCAAGGTGTGAATAATTAATAAGAGTTTATTAAGTAATGAAAACATTATTGTTGTAATGCTCGAACTGAGATGAGTACGTGCTGACAATGACATTGTGATGCAAGTATGATTTGTGTTTCAAATAGGTAAGGGAGAAAAATTGTAGGAAATATGTAATCGTGGAAATTCGAGCTTCTATAGGTCGATAAAGGTATAACTAATGGTAGCATAGAGGTCGAATTTCATAAATAAGGTATGTACTGGTGAGGGGATAAATTTAAATAATTTATTTCCACATTCTGGCTTTTCCGTTATGAGATACAAGGTAAAAATCACATTTTTGAGAGGAAAGTCTGCAAGCAACGTATAAATACGGGTAGGATGATCTGTAAAAAAGCACGGATTAAGGAATAGGATGGTACTGACTCGATCTCAGAGGATTCATTATGCCGTGGAAGGCCAATTGGCTATAAAAATTGCTAAAGTATGAGAGAGGATATTTGGTTTCTTTGGTTATGATGCTAAGCTACCAGTGAGGGAATATTAGTTAGAAGGATTAGATGTAAGAAGCAGAGAGTTTGAGTATGCTCGTTATTTCTAAGAGGCATGCTTTCGTGAATTGGTGAGGGATTCGGTAGATTGAGAAAGGTTAGTTGGTTTGATTGCTGAAGTTGAGATCGAATTTGAAGATCTAAGGACCGACAAATGATGTGACTGGATGACATCGTCCAGTTTACTAGGGCTGCGATAGATGTTTGTATAAAGTGTTTATCATGAATAATACATTTTTGTTGAATGTAACAAAAAAGAGATAAGTCAATCGGATCCTCTATAGATGCAAATATGCTTTGAGACTCTCTTAGCAAATAATTTGAATAATTTTGAAAACTTGCATAGTTTAGAAAATGTCGTCAATTATATATGTATGATAAACAAGGACAGAGAAATAAAAATTATGAAATACAAAAGCTTCCGGTTTTGTTTTGAATATAAGGAAGCAGGAATCTGACATCGTACTGAGTGAGTCATCATGAGTGTGGGAAGGTCAAGAAAAGATATGGAAATAGGAGAGAGAATTATGTTAAAAAATGAAGGGAGTTATAATAATGGAAAGGTAGTTTTATTAAAAAGGTACAAGACGTCCAACATGGAGAGTGGAAAGGACGCCTCGGTTTCAAAATTGAGAAATGCTTGTGTGAGGCGCAATAAATGCCAGCCGCTTGAGAGAAAAAAGATAAATAGTACTTTTTCGTCTCCATCAAATGTTTTTCAATATCTAAAAATTTGGGGAGCACTCAGAGAGAGTGAGACAAAAAATCCGGGGCTTCGATAATGAGTTATCCGAAGGTGATCAACTCTTGAAAGGGCAAAAGATATTGAATCTCGTAGGTAGCTATACAACAGCGTTGTAAGGGAATGGCTTGGCGATACGACAGATTCTCATTCAGATACTGAAGGTTAGTAGAAATGTATGCAACATATGCTGCCATATATACTGAATATGTTAAAGATATATGTTGTACGTAAATGATTAATATATATATATATATATGAAAGAGTGATAGATACCTTAACCTATATATAGGTCGAGCGTGAGAGGCATTTGTGTAGGGTCGAAAACGTGCCTGTAGAAATTATTGTTGAGATAGGTAGTTCGTTTGTTAATGAGGTATCAACATCTGGTCGAACAGATGAGTCTGATAGCGAGGGGGAAGTGGGATTAGAACAATTCCAAGGTTTTTCTAGCCAATTGATATCTTATCCTCCAGGTTCTGATACCTTTAGAGAGTTTTGTAAAACAAAGGCGGCTGTAGGAGGGAAGTGGGGCAATTGTGTAGAATATGCCGGTAGGCAACTTAGGGGTTATACGGTAGCGAAAGGGGAAGAGTACATTTATCTGTTGACAAATTTAGAAGTGGAAAAATGAGATAGGGGTCTAGATGAATCGATCTTGTTAGAATACTTTGACGGGGATATTCGGAATGACCTCTCAAAGGGTTTTTTATGTTACCTATCTCAATTAGATTATGGGTTGAGTCTTCCTCTTACCAATTTGGTGAAGGGGATTATGAATACAATTGGGGCATGTCCAGTTCAATTGAACAGGAATATATGGGAGGTAATAAACCTGTGCGATCATCTGAATGAAAAATGGGAAAAAGAAGGAAAATGAGGAGGATAACCCCTGAGGACGTTTTTGCAGTTTTTCGGGGTGAAGAATTATAAGGCCAGTGGAGGATCATATTTTTTTGCGAGTGAAACTCGGCGTCACTTCTTCGATCTGAACTCAGCAGGTCGAACCTGAAATGACAACGTCATACGGGTGAAGGGTAATTGTCTTTAATGAGATGTCGAAGAACCTTTGGACCTTCGGTTTTGATCTGTAAAACAAAGTAAGTATAGTCATGCATATATAGAATTATTGCTATATTTTACTGATAACTATAGTTGATCATATAAATGTTGGGCATTGTAGGTGTAAATTCTAAAGTGAAGAGGAAAGAGTTGTTGTTGGACGAAGTTGCGGAGGAGGAGATTGAGCTCGAATTTGTGTTGGTGGGACTCGACCTGAATTGAAAGAAGAGGGTTGATAGCAGGTTGAAAAAGGTCCGAAAAGCTCAGTCGATTAGGTCGATGGTGGGTGCTGGCGAAGGGAAGAGGCAAGTGAGCGGTAGGGAGGTTCGGACCAACTTGTCCAAGACTATTGGAATGGGTAGTTCGGTTCAGGTAAATCCCATTATGTCAGGCAAAATAGCCCAAAAATATCCGAAAAAGTGAATGTTAAAGGCTTTGCCAGCCTCTGGTACCACTAGAATTGGTGAGTCAAACCCGTGGTGGAGTCAGGGGAGTTGGTCGCTGAGGGGTGATTTTTTACGGTGGATGACCTGAAAGAGGTCCAGGAAAGGGCCAGGTTGGCGGCTCTCCATGGAGAGGATGATGCGAGCAAGATGGTAAGTTTATATTTATAGGAAAGAGTTGCTTAATGTAATTCAAGCTAATTACTGAGATCGATTTAATTTTTTCAGGTTGCTTGTCTTGTTAAGGGGATTTGGTTCGGCATTGAGGAAGAAAAATCTGAACTAAAGAAGCCGAACATCGAGCTGGAAAAGGAATTTGCTCGATCCAGGTCTGATGCTCTGAAGGAAGTTAAGCAGTTGAAGGCTTCTCATGCCATGGCGATTGGTCAGCTATAGATGGAGACGAGGGCCAATTTAGATGAGATGGTTGAGGAGGGCGTCACTTGATGCTGAAGGGCTATTCTGAGGAGGAGGTGGATGCCATTAAGGCGGATACCTTTGTTGAGGAAGAAGATGAGGCAAAAGATGAAGTGGTGGGGATCGTGGACGGTCTGGATGGTGCCGCCCGTCAGATGGTGCTCGACAACCAGGGGGATGATGTCGAACTCCCAGAGGGTGATAGTGAGAAGGTAGGATACAAATGTGTATTTGTACAAATATTTGTAAGCTGTTGAATTGTGTGTGGGGAATAAACATCTGTGTTGACTTTGTTTCATAAACCTCTTGTAGGCACTTAGAGAAATGAGTCTCAGAATATAAGATCTAGAGTCCAGACTTGCCAGGGAAAGAGAGACCTCTATAGCCTTGTTGTCTATGCAAGTGGAGCTGCAGGTTAGATCAGAATAGGTCTTTCGACTTGTACGTTATACCAACGTTAAGTTATCAAGTAAATAGGATATAGATGAAGATAACACTAGTAGGGTGCATGATAAGAATTCAATGCTATTCATATAATGTAGCATATCGAAAGTATATACCTTATACTCCGCAAGACACCTCATGAAGCGTTTATCTGATAATACACTAAAGTGGTAAAGATGAAGAGTTAGATATCATATAGAATCTTTAAGAATGAAGTATGTATATATTCAAATATTTTCCTGAATCATACTGTACTAAAAATTGCTATATTCCCCAGGTTGAATTAGATTCATCTCACTCTCATGGGTACGACGTACTCAAGTGTAATTGGGAATTTGTAGAGCAGATCGATAGGATGAGGGAGGCAAATGAGAATAAAGAAGATTAATACGTAAAGGCACATTTTAAACTTGTGGAGGTAATCCAGGCTTTTTCCGACCTTACTCTTCAGGTCGAAGATAAAGATGCCAAAATAGGTAAGGGGTTAAAAGAGCTAGTGGAGGTAACAAAATGCGCCGAGAGGCTTCAAAGTCAGGTTGACGCGTTGACGGTTAAGGGTAAGCAGGCTGACGTGGCCCAATATCGTATTCAAGTGTTAGAAAGATCGGAGGGACGATCACTATCTGATCTTCAGAATTGTAGGAACGCGCTGGAGCGAATTAGATAAAAAATTATTGAAAAGACAATGAGTTGAGGGTAGTTCGAGAAAATCTATCCGCTCTAAAAGTCGCAGCTTAACACTTACAAGTAGCTTTACCCGCCAAGGATATGGAGTTCCAAGAAATGCAACGAAGGTTTAACGATTTAAATGAGAGAGTTGCACGACATGAGACTGAGCTGGAGCAGGCCATCGCACGTGCCAAGAAAGCCGAGTCTAGAGAATCTTCTGGGGGCACTAAAACTGATGTTAAGGCTCCTCTAATTTGAGGGGATGTAGTTAGTCTCTTAGGTTGAATTAAAGAGCTAGAGAGTGATGTATCTCGTATTCAGGGTCATGTCTAAAGGAAATGCAAACTTGAGGGAATGCCAGCAGAAGTTGGATACTGTTCTTATCAGGGAAAAAGTTTTTGAAGAGGAAATTAAAGTAAAAGAATCGCTGATGAAGAGGAAAGAGGAGTTATTGAAAGATATTTTGGCTAGGGAAGAGTTGAATGTACAAATCGAGAAACTTCGTGCCCGTGTAGTATACTTAAAAGCCATGAACCTGGCTGAATAAGCTAAATATATAAAGAAATTGGAAGAGAATATAATTTACCATGCTCAGGTCGACGCAGAAATAACTGAACAAAAGAATTTGTATGCTAAGTTAGAGTCATGCCTTGAGAAGGTGAGAGCAAAATTTATAATAATGGTCATACCTGATGGGTCACGCTCAGATCTGCTAAATTCGATTGTTACATATATTATAAGGATGTAAAAAGACTTGAGTTAGAACGAGATACCATGTTCCAAAGAGTGTCAGATAAGGGATGCATTTTCGGTGTTAACATAGATTGAGGGAACTGTCTAGACATCATAGAAACCCATTTGGGCCCTCAAACTGCTGAGCTGATAGTGATGGGTAGAGCTGCTGCAATCTGCGAACTGAAAGTTTGACCTCTTGATGAAGGGGGAAGCACTGCTGACACTCCATCAGCAGAAAAGAATCCTTTGTAATATGAATTTGTCCTGAAAAATAAATAGTATCTGTCGTAGACACATTGAAATAGGTGAAACTAGTATGACCTTTGCCTTATCTTGTGTCTGGTAGGGTCTTTGATATAAAACCAATTCTTACATTCGTTTCAATTGCAGAAATGGGTTGAGTTAAACCAAGTTAAAACATGATTTAAACTATAGAAATGTTACAAACATATTGAAAGAGATGAAGGCTAGTATTACCATTGCCTTATCTTATGTCTGGTTGAGTCTTTGATGTGAAACAAGTTTTTACACTTGCAACAATCACAGAGATTTAGTAGAGTCAGCCAAACCAAGTAATATCCTTGATCCAGCTGTTATAAATGACCTAAACAAGATAAATTAAGTGAAGGTTTGTATCACCTTCGACCTATCTTTTGTTTGGTAGAGTCTTTGATATGAAACAAGTTGCTACAGTTGTTACAATCATAGAGATTTAGTAGAGTCAGCAAAACCAAGTGATATCCATAATCCAGCCACTATAAATGACCTAAACAAGTTAAAATAGGTGAAGATTTGTATGACCTTCGACCTACTTTATGTTTAGTAGAGTCTTTGATATGAAACAAGTTTCTACACTTGCTGTAATCGTAGAAATTTAGTAGAGGAAGCCAAAACAAGTGATATCCTTGATCTAACTTGGATAAGATCGATTGTAAGCTAGTATTATCTATGATTTAATCTATAGAATATGGTTAAATTTTCGTGAGGAGAATAATATTATAAAAGAAACTTTTATTAATAAGTTCAAAATTTATATTGGATGGAGATGAGAATCTCAATTTTGGAATTGATAAACAAAAGCAAAAAATAGAAATGGAGTAGTAAGATGCTTAACGATAGTACCATTTCAATCGCTTAGTATTCCAAGAATTTAAAATGAGGATTTTCTCATCTGTCATGAGATAGTCAAAAGCGAAAAATAGAAATGGAGTTGTAAGATGCTTAAAGATAGTACCGTTTCAGTCGCCTAATATTCTAATGATTTGAAATGAGGATTCCCTCTTCTGTCATGAGATAGTATGATACCAAGCCTGAGATGCCTGTGATAATGAATAGAGCCTCCCAATTATTGGCTATTTTTCTAGCGTGAGGCTCTTGGCGATGTTGAGGAATTTCTCCCTGACTTGGTTATTTTACTATCTGGCAAGCAAATGATGATATCGACCTAGGTTAGGAATGGCATGTTCTCTTGTCTCATCTATCATATTGAGGTTGCAAGACAATTCAAACTCATTTTCCTTGTCAGTCAGCTCGTGATCCCAAATTGGATGATGGTATTCAGATGGAATGATGGCCTCAGTGCCATAAGCAAGGAGGAATGGGGTACACCAAGTAGATTGTCGGGGAGTGGTTCAATATGCCCATAGGATATGAGGCAGTTCGCGAACCTAATTTCCTCTTTTCTGTGAGTGAAGCCGCTTTTTGAGTCCTTCTACGATGGTTTTGTTGGTAATTTCATCTTGGCCATTGCCTTGAAGGTACTATGGATTTGATGGTGAGTAAATGATATTATAGTGATTTGGGAAGGTTATAACTTTATCTCTTACAAATTGGGGCCTATTATTGATACGAATTAGGTGAGGGCACCCAAACTGAGTGATTATATGGTTCTAGATAAAAGATATGACCTCTTCTTCACTGGTTTGACTTAGTGGAATTGCTTCTACCTATTTTGTAAAGTAATCGGTAGCTACGAGTAGGTGGTGACGGTTACCAGGAGAGTTAGGTAATTTACCGACGAGATCTAGTGCCCATATTTTTAATGGCCAGAAAATCTTGCTTGCATAGAGTTTGAACGCAGGGGTGCGTATCATGTGTCCAGGCCTTTGGTAGGTGCCACATCTGCGGGAGTACTCTTCTGCTTGCTTGTGCATGCCAAGCCAGAGTACTCCTTTAGTAATAGCTATGTTTGCTAATGATCTACCTACGGCATGGAACCACAAGTTCCTTCCTGTAATTTGCAGAGCAGTTCGTCTATTTTAGATTTGGAGAGGCACTTGAAGTAAGGCCCTTTGACAGAAAGGCGGCATAGAATACCATTTTGAGTAATGTAATGCTTCGAGTTATTGATCAGCTATCAGCGCTCTTTTGGATATGCTGGGAGTGGTCTGTTACGATTGTTGTCGACACCGAGGTAGGCTAAGAAAGGCTTTCGCCAATCGTCATCTCCTTCTTAATCGCCCTCAGTGTTGATCGTGCATATAGAAATGCGATCAATGTTAGGGGCTGAAATGATTCCGATCTGGAGATATCAAACTTTTGTACCTAAGACCCCAACTAGATATGCCAAGGAATCAGCATATCTGTTTTCACCTCGAGGAAGATAATCGAGAGTCACTTTCGTAAACTTACTCTTCCTATCTGCAATGAGGGCTACGTATTCAATCTTCTTTTTGTTTTCCATGTATTCCTTTGAGTAGTGGTGAACAATGAGTAATGAATCTATGTAAACTGGGAGTTCGGGGACATCGAGCTCAAGTACAAGGTCGAGTGCATGAATGAGAGCTTCATACTCGGTGACATTATTTGTGGCCTTAAAATCTAAGCGGATTGATTTCTCAAATCTGTCATTAGAAGGGGTAATCAAAACAATCCTGATTTCTGACCCTGCGAGTCCTGCTGATCAATCTATGAGAAGCCTCCACCCTGATGTAGCGATCCATTTAGCTTATTCTTCGAATGGTTTTGGGGTGGATTCTCTGGTGTGGCTTCTGTAAGGTCTGGGTCATGCTCCTCCCACTCGGGATCCTCCATTGGAAAATTCGCGAGAATATTGGCAACGGCCTTACCTTTTTTAGAATGACGTTGCTCGAACTTGATATCATGTTCTCCCAAACTGACTGACCATTATTATACTCCTCCTGATTTCTCATTTTTTGATTGAACTTCCCGAAGAAGGTAGTTCGTCATAATTTTGACGGAATGTGCTTGGAAGTAGTGTTTGAGTTTTTGTAAAGTGTAAACAAGGGTGAGAAGAAGTTTATCAATTATAGAGTACCTTGTTTCTGCGGGTGTGAGGGTTTTGCTGATGAAGAAGATTGGATTCTTTATTTTTACTTCCAGACGAATGAGAATCGAGCTGAGGGAAGTATCTGTGACTGCTAAGTAGATTATCATGGCCTCATTACCTACTGGGGTGCTCATTATGGGAGACTTCTCCAAATAGATTTCGGGATCTTTAAAAGCTGCTTCTCATTCTAGTGTCCATATAACTTCTGCAGTTGGCTGAACCTTTCCTCGTTTGATATATCCGCAGAGTAACAGGAGTAGCCAACAGCAGCGCCTTGAAGATTTTAAGACGAAATGGTTGATAGCGGCAATTTTGTCAGCGAGTTTCTGGACGTCTATTGTTGTTTCTGGAGAAGGCATGTCGAGGAGAGGCCGAATTTGATCCAAATCGGCCTCAATCCCTTTCTTGCCGATGAGGTGGCCTAGAAAGTGGCAAAAATGCACCCCGAATTAACATTTATCAAGGTTGAGACGTATTCTGTAAGATTGAAGAATGTTGAATATAGTGTTGAGATCTGAGATGTGATCGTCTGACTGTAGGCTTTTTCACAAGAGATCATTGATGTAGACTTCAACAATTTTCCCAAGGTGTGCTTTGAACATAGTAGTCATCAATCGTTAATATGTGGCACCTGCGTTCTTGAACCCGTAGGGCATGACTTTGTAAAAATAAAGACCTCTTTCGGTAATGAAAGTTATCTTCTCTTGATCCTCTTCCAAAAACAGGATTTAATTATACCCTAAGGCAGCGTCCATCATAGATAGAAGATTATGGACTGCTGTTGAATTGAGGATCTGATGAATGTTGGGAAGAGGGAAGCTATCCTTTGGAGTATGTTTGTTCAGATCTGTAAAATCTACGTAAGCTCAAACCTTTCTGTTCATCTTTAGGACAGTGGCAATGTTGGATATCCTGTCCGGATACTTGGCTTCTCAAATAAATCCTACTTTGATCAATTTTTCAATCTCGGTGTTTACTTCATCTCAAAGACGAGGTGAAAGTCGTTGCTATTTTTGTTTGAACATTGTGGCATTGATATTGATGGCTAACTTGTGACGAGCCATGGTCGGATCAACTCCAGGCATTTCCTCAAAAAACCATGCAAATACGTCTCGATTGAGTTACAAGAACTGAATGAAAGCGTCTTTTTTTGTGCTAAACCAGCTTAGTTCTGATGAAAGTACCTCTACTAGGTCCACTAATGTTAATATATTTTGTCGCCTCCTCTGTAGGTGGTTGATCGTTGAGGTGATCAACTTTCTGTAATTGCTATACGGCCAATCTATCTGAAGTATCTAAGATGGCGGAGACAGTATTTTTACAAGATCGAGAGAGTTTCTGACTACCTTTGATCTCATAAATACCATTGTCGTGTATGAATCGAAGTATTTGATAATAGGTGGAAGCGATTCCTTCCATATTGTATAGCCAACAGTAGCCCATAATCTCGAGATAATGCGATTTGGCATTAATAACATAGAAAACAACGTCGATGGTGGCTGGTCCTACGGTAATTGGTAAGATGATCTTGCCTACTCGTTCCTCCCTGGAGCCATTGAATCCACTAATGTCGGTGTCGCTCTGAATAACTTGGTCGGCCAAACCCATATGGTCGATCGTATTCTGAAAAAGAATTTCAATACCGCTTCCAGTATCGATCATCATTATGTGCATAGCAAATTTTTTCATTTTGTGTATTTTGACTAATGCTTCATGATGTGGAAACTTGACATGGCTAGTATCGCAATTTTTAAAGGAGATTTCGAGTTGGCGATTGCTCGACTCGGGAAGATGCTTGGCGTCTTTGTCTTCTGGTGTAAGATCACAGCATTCCGATAACCTCCTACGTTTTGGTTTGTTGGAATTGCAGATCTGATTGATTTCGATTATGTTGCTAAGGTGCAAGTAGTAGAGATGCTTCTCCTCAGCTCTATCATTGACCTGAATAACTTCGAGCTCCATCTTATAATTACCATCTTTGTATGACTTCTCATCGACAATGTATTCGAGCATCCGCCTCTCCTTAAAAATATATTTGAGCAACCGCTCTATAGTATAGCAATTGTCAGTAGTATGATGATTTACCTTATGATGTAGGCAGAATGGTCGATTATCAATGGGCTACAGTGGATGAGAGACCCGGTAGAGTGGATCCTTTAATAGAAGTAGAAAAATTATGGAGATTCGGACGTTCAGTTTTGGGAGGATGGGCATGTTCTGTGGACCGTTTATCCGAGGGTATCCAGTGTTCTCTTTGGTGCATTTTTAATCTCCATGTTCCTCATTGGGTATGCTGGATCGATTTGTAGATGGGATTTTGGTAGAAAGGACGAATTAAGTAGACTTTTGTCGCTCAGACATCATCCTCTCCAAGTCGACATAACCGTTGACTTTGGTGATCATCTCTAATTTGTCCTTGCAGTCGAGCTGGAGAACATTGGTGAAAGCGGTAGCAGCTATTTTTTTGTCGAGGTTATCCACTTTTCTTCCGAGCTCTAAGAATTTCTTCGAGAAAACTGCGAGCTTTTCACCATGTGACTGCTTAAGCCCTATAAGAGAATATAAGTTCTCCACTTTGTCTCTATTGTAAGCATATATCTTGATGAACTGCTTCGATAGTTGATCTAATGTATAGATGGATTCTTCTGGGAGATAATGGAATAATCAGAGTGGTTCCTCCTGTAGACTTGTGGTACACAGGCAGCAGAAGATGTAGTTAAGATTGGAGTACAACCCCAATAAATCACGGTACTACTGAATATGCTCCTTCGGGTCAGTACCTTTGTATTTGCAAATTTTGGGAGTATGAAAACTTTTCGGTATCTCCATATCAAGTAGTTATTTGGTAATCAGACTTCCTTGCAACTTCGTGGTATCGCCAGCATTACCCAGAACTTGTGTCTCGATCAACTCCTTAATCCGTTGGTCTATGTGTTCTTTTGTGTCAAAATGTCGTGCTGGTTGAATCGATGGACGTGCTGGCTGGGGATGATGAGTTCCCGTACCTTCACTCAAGTGATCTCGTGCTAAAACTTGATATAGAGGTTGTTGGTCATCCTCCTGATGGATGGAAATTTGGTATCCTCGACTGACTTCTGATTGAACTCCCCCCCCCCCAAATGGATGGAAGATTGTAGTCCATTTTGTAGATTCTTGGAAATGTCTTTATTGGCGACTCCCCGAGGTCCTAATCTTTCCCTTACTAAAATGCGGGTGGTCTCTGGAAGCTGATCGTGACCTCTAACTGGCGGAGCTTGCTGAAAAGTAGAGCTTCGAGGGCAGTCTACATTCTTTTCATCTGGTCTTCGTGTCATTGAGTGTTGTCAAACGTGCTTGTTGTTCTTTATTGAGCTCTTTTTCTTGATGCTCTCAATCCTTTGTTAACTAAAGTTTGAGTTCGATCCGTTTCTTTGTCTCGGCGTGAAGATTCGCCCGTAACTTTGTGAGCCGTCCCAGATCAACAAAAATTTCGAGCTGAGTTCCTACGGCTGGTCGTCTGGAAGAAACCATAATTGAAAGTTGTAATGAGAGGCTACCTTAGGATATCGTGAAAATGCAATCTTTCCCACAAATGACGCCAAATGCATTAGCCAAATTATGGGGGCACGAAACAGCTTGGAATTCGCTATCACACCAATGTACCTATAATAATATTCTAATGGAAAGTAAGAACTGAAACATGTGGTTTTAGCGTGGAAAACCTCTGAATAGGTAAAAAACCATGACCTCGTATTGTGGATTTTTGTAAAAGTCTATTTATTGCTTGTGGAAGATATCTTTATTACAAGTAATCTCTAAATATAGAAATGCTTTGAATGTCATAAATAAAAAGTTTGCGTAATTTTTATGGTCTCTGTCTCTTTTGGAACTTTTCCTTTATAATGGCCTTCCCCACAGCTTTTCAGCGTGCTAGAGCACATTTTCCGAATAATGTGGTTAGTGGCGATTTACTTAATTGCTGACGAGTTCATGGGAGACAGGTGTTTTTGACTGGATAATGCTTTATGGGTTTAGTTTGGGCCACGTTCTTGAGCAGTTCGTGGGGCCGGTTGGAATGTTGACTGGATAGTATTTAAAGATACGTGAGCCTGAGATGGAGATAATTCGAACTGGGTGAGCTCAATTTTGAATGAGATCGAGGGATAAGTCCCTGCACATACCATCCTAATCTCTTCTCCATATTCAAAAAAAAATCATTCTACCCTTTATTTATACATTTTTACAACACTTTCCCCTCAAAACGTAATATTGACCTTTTATCTCGTAACAAAAACCCAAAATCTTCAGAGAAATTATTTAGACTTATCCCTTCCCTCAAACTCATATATTACGTATCTTTCCAGGTCGAGCTTATTCTTTCCAGATTTATTCATCTATCGACCTCTATTAGATTAAATTTTTGCACTACAGATTTCCTACAATTTTTCTCTCCCATATTTCCAGCGCGCAGAACAAATCATACTTACATAACATAATAAATTTTTGCACATATTTACCTCAGTTCGAATGTTACAATAACAATACTTTTGGTACTCATGCATTTCAACTCATTTCATACATTCTTCAAAACATTTCAACTTAATTTCCACGAACTATTTTATATCTACATAACCACAAGAAATTGGAGGACAAATTTTATTTATATCAAAAAGGATTATACGTGTTTTTACAGATAACAAGTCTTTCAGTAATCGATCTCAGGTACTTTACAGATACCTAATCTGTCCAGTACCCAGCTTTAGGTACTTTACAAATAATAAGTTTTTCAATGCTTTTGCAGGTACCAGGTCATTCAGGCACTCCGACATATCAAATCCTTCAGTTCGTTCATCTTCAGTGATCTTTCTCCCTGACACAAAGCAGAAATTGGAAACAATAAAAATCTTCCCTCACATGAGTTTTATCGAAGTCTAGACGAACTTCAAGTGGAAACTATGCAAGCAGAAGACTCAGTGCTGGAGCCAACTCTTCAACTTGAAGGCCTTTTAAGCGCCAAAAAGTGATGAAAATGCAGAAGCAAACTTTTACTGCTCGTTTGCCTCCTCCACTACCATTACCACCTCCTGTAAAACTGCCACCTCCGAAGAGTTGTTAGAGATGAAGAGGGCCTGACCTTAAAATCCATAGTAATACAAGAAATCACCAT
This sequence comes from Kingdonia uniflora, assembly GCA_014058105.1. Lineage (NCBI taxonomy): Eukaryota > Viridiplantae > Streptophyta > Magnoliopsida > Ranunculales > Circaeasteraceae > Kingdonia > Kingdonia uniflora. The sequence goes on from JACGCM010002784.1 coordinate 3,477,585, forward strand.
AACTACCCCGCAGTTATGCCTATCCCTGCATCTATCCCTCCAAACTTTTCCTCCGCTAGAATACGGAGAGAAGCCCAACGTTCCTCGCCTATAAAGACGAGAACATGAAATCTCCACCTACAGTAAAATTCTTCTTCAACTTCAACCGCTTCGTCTTCCGACATACCTTGATAAGTCGGAGGAATAAGAGCGGGTATCGACATCTCTAGGGATTGATCGCCAAAGTATTTTAATTTCAACCTCTACATTTCAGACGCAATCTTCTCTTTAAGGACCATCCTCCGAGTCTTCACCATTTTGAAATTTCAGAGAATTTGACAGATCACAAGCGTACTCTGCTTCAAAGATTTGATACAAGTACTATTTATATTACCCTCATTTATTGTGCAGGTATGTTATTCCAGACGTCATCATTCATTACAAAAGCGACTCTTCAAATCGTAACCATTACATACATCAGCATCCACATCTTCATTTAATACACGTCATTTCTCCATAACCCATACAACTTCCATACAGTCAAAATAATCATTACTCCATTTTAATATCCAAGAACTTCAACCCGAATAACAATGACCCACAAATCCTTTCTCAACCAAAGCCACACGTGACTTTGGTTGCGAGGGGGCGATTGTAGGGAGCTATCTCTTGATCTCTCCAAAAATCGAGCTGTCACCAATTCGAACTACCTTCATCTCATATCCACGCATTTTTAATGACTTCTTCAGTCAACATTTCAACCTACTCCACGAACTGGTGAAGAACGTGGGTCAAACTTCAAACCAAAATACCTAAACCATTCAAAGACCCTTATCTCTCATGAACTCGTCAGTTACTCAGTCAATCACCACTAGCCATATTGTTCGGCGAACGTGCTCCATGTCGATGAAGAACTACGAAAAAGGCCTATATAAGAAAGATGTTCCAGAAGAGACAAGGACCAGAAAAATTATACAAGAGATGACCAAGAAACTACTTGTCTAGATTCTTATAAACATTCAAACTTCTTAGCTACAAGGTTCAAGCATTTCTATTTCTAGAGATCACTTGTAATGAGATATCCGCCTCAAGCAATAAATATATTTTTACAAAAATTCTCCACTCGAGGTCATGGTTTTATTTACCTATTCAGAGGTTTTCCAAGCTAAAATCACTTGTGTTATTTTTTGCTTTCTATTAGAATATTATCGCAGGTTCATTGGTGTGATAGTGAATTCCAAGCAATTTTGAGCTTACGGAATTTGGCCGTTACATATCGTATGCCATACATTCTTAAAAATCTAGTTAGAAAATTCATTAGAGTATGATCAACCTTTGAATATTAATGAAATAAGTAAAATAAATAAAATATTTACGAAGTCAGCCGTTCCAATACCGGTAAAATGTCGGCTCTTAAGGTCATGAAAGATGCCTCTAAAAATTGAGCATTCCTCATTGAGCCGCCCCTTATACGCATAATTGACACCGTTATACAATCGCCACATCGATTGGTCAGCATAGAAGGAGTGGAATTGATTACGCACCTTGAACCAAAATGTAGTGGCTTTTTGGTTGTTCATGGTAGCGAGGTTTTGAGACACTTGGGACCAAGCATGTGCGAGATACACGAAGTCATCGGACAACAAATTTTTGGAGTTCTTATATCTTTCTTTTCGTCATCAACATTATCCTCAAGTACATCTTCAAATACAATAGGTATCGATACCGTCTTTCTTTTAGTCTTTGCCTTGCCGTACGCATTACTTCTCGCGATAACCGGATTAAGTTCCTTGGAGATGACCGGAGATGCAACCGGTGATATATTAAGATTTAAATCATTTAAACCCCATGTACCTTGCATCAGCGCAGTATTCAAACTTCCACCGGCGAAACCAGTTTGGGATAAATAATATGGATTCCTCGGTTGAGGATACGAGCCGGTATACTCAAATTGAGGGTAATATCCATGGTTTGGGTAATGAGGGTAATATCCATGGGTTTGAAATTGAAATTGATTGTTGGGTGGCAGGAATAGTTAGCGAACATGGTGATTCCGATATTGGGAAGTGTTAGGCATTTGCGAGGGATCAAATGTACCGAAATTAAGGAGGAAAGATGTTTCCTTGTTGGTTTGTATTGGAGGATTGAGAGTTGCTTTAAGAATTAGATTGGGAGCTTGAGGATGACATAGTGGTTTTGTTTGTAAGGTAAGGAGGGAGGAAAGTGTAGTAGATTAAATAGAGGAGAGTGTAGAATATGAATGACATTTATCGATAAAAAAAAACTAGCCGTTAATATGGCCGCTGAGTAACTTGGACAACAAGTTTAAAAAAAAACTATTCCTTAATATGTTTGTTGAGTAACATGGACAACAAGTTTCCAAAAAAAACTAGCCGTTAATATGGTCGTTGAGTAACTTGGACGACAGGTTTCCAAAAACAAGCTAGCCATTAATATGGCCGTTAAGTAACTTGCACTATAAGTTTGCCCAAACAATATTAAATTTTTTATTACCTATTAAACCAAGTAAAGTGAGGAGGTCATAAAAAACCTAAGGTTTAACATAACATATCAAAGTTCTAAACAAAACATACCATACTCAACGTAGTTTTAACATAGCAAATAAAAGTTCTAAACAAAACAAAGCATACTCAACATAGCTTAAACAAAACATAAATCAAAGTTATAAATAAAACATAGCCTAGCTGGGATGACCTCTCTTCATTTGGCGGGCTCGTCTGCTACGTACGAGACTTTTGTCAAAGGTACATTGCATAATCGGCTCTGCCTGGTAGGAAATGGACATCTCAGCTAGTCTCTCGAACGTCTATCAGATGCCTTCATGTGCCCGCCTCAGCTCCCCCTCAAACTTGACCGTGCATTCAACATATTACCTCGATTCTTAATATGTCGTGTACCGCATTCCTTGGGATTGATGCCTCAACTCATCTAGGCTATACATAGGTCAACACAGGTATGGTACTTACTTTACTAGGATCGGTATCCGTCAACGTTTATCGCTCGTTCCTACCATATCCATGAACCATCCTACATCATGTGGATCGTCAGTCGCCTAAATGTCATAGTCTTGTGCCTATGAAGACGTAGCTAAACTCGACATAGGTAGTAAGTGTAAATCGGGCCTCACTAGGTCACGCCTAACCATTTAAATATTTTTGGCCATCTTTACTAAATTGCAACCGATCTTGGGATTTGGATGAGAAGCACGCCAATATATCATGTAATCTACGTCTGAAACAAGATAATTGCAACCACCCTAGAAATCCACATCTTTCAGACCCTAATATAATTCTCAATCATACCTTGGGAATTCCATAATTGCTTGAGGGGCCATAGGGCTCACTATCATGCCCGGTCATCTGACGCATACACCGGTCTCCTAAATACCAAATCGTACCATGCCCATATGGGACTGAAAGCAATGGAACCCTCTAGAAGATCAGCGTTGAAGCAACTCTTACCTCTGGACAGATTGTTTTCCTAGACCAGTGCCATGGTTGCCAATATATGTTTGCTTTGTCCTTCCATTCTATCAGTTCTCTGATCATAGGAAAAGAATGATGAATATCAGACCCAGTACTAGCCCTTTCATCACTCCACGCACCCATACGGGGATAAATATGGTTAAAGTTTTGTACCTTAACTAGATACATTCCAACCTGATAGTACTCAAAGAACCAGAACTCCAACATCGTATAGAATCTGGTGGTCAATTTCTTCACATTCCTGTCCTTCAGAACAGAGGCTACATCTAGTCTTCGATACAAAGTAACCATAATCGGCATACCCCAGTCAAAACCCGATGCACCAATAATATTGTAGTATGTCAAGGCTGCAAGATAACTCACCCGAAGAGATGTTCTTCCATTTGAGAAGAATAGATTACCCATCATATAGGCCATAAATGCCCTCGCATACACGATATATATTTATGGGTTGCAATTGTTGAGACGTGGATTCAAAGGCTCTTTCCACATTTTTAAATAGGTGAAAGTGATGTTAGTTCTTGTGATCCCCGAGAACATCTTTCCAGCTTTCTCTAACTTGGAGAACCTCTCGTCGTACGGGAGTTCGCGACCTAGCCCAAACTTTAAGCCCGTTGGTATGATAAGTCAAACTGTGTAAAACCCTATTCCCCGCAAGGGAAGTGAAAGGTATGGGTGGAAGGCCACCACAGTTCCATGAGAACATGAATGAGACGGTTATATGAGTTTCCCGCCTTAATCGAGCAAAACTTCTCAAAACCCATATCGTCGACCAACTTCTTAATGGCGGGTACCGCGCAATCCATTGGTACCACTTTAGTACCTTATCCAATGATCCCCTATGCTGTATTTCATCACGGTTCTGAGCAAAAAAAACACATTAACATGTTAGACTTTCATTCGAGCATTTTATCGAATACATGGCAATATACGTTAATAACACTTAAAATTTACACAAAACTTTCTAGCATTTCCCTCGATCCAACACAAATATGGACCCAGCCGTTCGGGAGGATATCTACTCGGTTCCACTCCTCGAGTGTTGGGGAAGGATCGTTGTCCGATGCCAATTGTAACGGCCACATATGTGTTACCAATTCTTGCCCCCTTCATTTTATTTTGCCATTTGCGTTACGTGTAGTTTTGGAAAACTTATACCTCGGTCGCGAACTAGACTCTTCCGATATTTTTAAGCGATTAACGGCGTCCATAACGGATAAAATGGGTTGGGTTGGGTTGGGAAACTTGTAGAGTAAGTAAGAGAAACTTTGAAATAACACTTGAAATGAATGATCCAAAATTATGCCAAAAATTTGTAGGGTTATACCGCGTAGATCTAAACAGCTCGGCTAATTAACAAAAATAATTATTATGTGGCAATTCCTTATTGGTCATTCTTACGCGCAGTTTGGAACTGTACTACAACTTTGAACGTTTGAGATGGGGATACTTGGTTTGATCCTGTGCGTTGAACTGCGGGGAGTGATATTCACCTTGATTTTTCTTTCTACTGCTGCGAGGAGGATTGGGGTGGATTGAATTCACCCTTATTTTGAGCAAATCCACAAACCCTACTGTTGTAGATGCTCTAAGAATTGTGGTGAAAAATATAATATTAGGTGTCTCACACTCTCTCTCTTTCTCTCGTGATGTATCTCTCACTATTATTGGTTTTACTCTCTCTCTATTATTGTCTCCGCAATTTAAATTCAACTTAGAGCAAACACAGTAGAGTGTGGGTTGAGTTGGGCTTGCAAACCCACACTTTGGAATCTCTCAGCATCAACTATTTAGGTATGAGTTAGGTGACCTGGCACTATAGTAACTCAACCAAGTGTGAGGAACCTTGATTTTACAGAATGTGCGACTTGTACCTAAATTGGGGCGTAACATTATATCGGTTAGCAAATTGGCGGATGACGACGAATATGTGAGTACCTTGGGTACAACCTTCTAAAAGGTTTCAAAGGGAGCTATATTGGTAGCTCGTGGCTTACGACATGGAACATTGTATACAATGTAAAGCATAATTTCTACTATTTGTGTGGCCACTCTGGGGATTTATACAAGTAGGTGGCATAAATAGCTCAGTCACTTGAGTAAAAAGGGGATGAAAATAATAGTAACAAAGAGAAAGCTAGAGGGTCTTGCTGAGGTTGATCACAAGTTTTGTGAAGAGTGTGTTCTTATGATGTAGAAGAAGGTCAGTTTCAAATTATCTAGAAGATTAAGAAAACTTGGAAAGTTGGATCTTGTACACGCGAATGTTTGGTGGCCAACCAAGGTGTCTTCTCTTAGTGGTTCTCATTATTATATTACTTTTATTAATGATGTTACTCGTAAACTGTGGGTCTACTTCATGAAGAATAAATCAAATGTGTTCGATAATTTTAAGAGGTGGAAGGCTCTAGTTGAAAATAAAACCGATTTGAAACCGAAGTGTTTCAGGTCAAATAACGGAGGCGAATACTGTGGTAATGAGTTTGAAGACTTTTGCGCATCAAATGGGATTAGGAGACAGAAGACTTCTGGAGCCCCTCAACAAAATGGTATTGCAGAATATATGAACTGAATAATAAATGAAAGAGCGAGGAGTATGAGACTCAACACTAGATTGCCAAAGTGTTTTTGGGCGGATGCGGTTAGTACGGCGGCGTACTTGATTAACAGAGGCCTTCAATGGTTTTGGACTTTGAACTTCTTGAAGAAGCATGGACCAGTAAAGAGGTAAGCCAAAATCACTTAGGTTGTACCCCATATGTGCTTGATAATTCAGAAATAAGGACAATGCTAGGCGTAAAGTCAACGAAGTACATATTTATTGGATACAGTGGTGATGATTTGGTTACCGATTTTGGGATACGAAGAATCAGAAAGTTATCCAGAGCTGTAGCGTTACATTCAGTGATGAAGTCTTGTATAAAGATTTTAAAGTAACTAGTGAAAGAAGTCGAAGTGAAGTAGCAAAAAGTATCGACATTGAAGATGATGAACCCTCTCGTGAGGTTAATGTGGAAGTCGTTATTGAGTCTGATACACCGGATCAAAACGAGAAACTTAATGATCTAGACATTCCAATAGCACTTCGAAAGGAGCCGAGAGTTACAAAAATTTTGGCTAGGTTCGTTAACTCCTTAAATCACTTGTTACTTACAGATGGTGGCGAACCTGAAAGTTACAAAGAGGCTTTAGATGTGAAACCCATGAGCATGTGGGTGTTTGCTATGGATGATGAGATACAGTCATTATCAGTTAATCGAACTTGGGATTTAGTTTGGTTACCAAAAGGGAAGATAGCATTGCACAACAAGTGGGTATATGTACTAAAGCAAGAATCTGACGATTCAAGGAGATTCAAGGCTAGACATGTGGAGAAGGGTTTTCAGCAGAAAGAAGGCATCAATTTCGGTGGGATTTTTGCTCCTGCTGCAAAGATGTCTACAATTCGGGTTGTCTTTAATATAGTTGTTGTTGAAGATTTGCATCTTAAGAAACTTAATGTCAAGATAGCATTTCGTCACTGTAGCCTTGATAAAGAAATCTATATGAAGCAGTCAGAAGGGTACTCTGTAAAAGGGAAATAAGATCTTATACATAGGCTCATGAAGAGCTTATATGGCTTGAAACAAGCACCGAGACAGTTGTATTTGAAGATCAAACAATTCATGTCCAAAAATGGTTATTTGAAGAGCAATGCGGATCACTGTTGTTTTATCAAGAATACGAGGAACTCGTATATTATTCTACTTCTATATGTAGATGATATGTTGGTAGAAAGTGCTAACATGGGAGAAATTGTTAAGTTGAAGGAAAGTTATTCTGGGAGTTCTCTATGAAGGACTTGGGTGTGGCGAAACAAGTTCTTGGTATATGTGTTACAAGGGACAAAAAATTATGAGAATTGAAGTTATCTCAAGCTGAGTACATCGGCAGAGTACTCAAGCGATGTAATATGGATTGTTCTAAAGCTGTTAGTACACCATTGGGAGGCCACTTCAAATTGTCAAAGGATTGCTGTCCGAAGACGCAGAAGGATCGTGATTAGATGCGGAAGGTTCCTTATCAATCCGTGGTTGCTAGCCTAATGTACGTTATGATTTGTACGAGACCAGATATTGTCCAAGTACTGACAGTTGTTTGTAGGTATATGAGTAATCCAAGCAAGGAGCATTGGAGAGCTGTAAAATGGATACTGAGGAATCTAAAGGGGACTCAAGATATGGCATTATGTTATGGGGGTTCTCAAATATGCTTTCAAGGTTTTGTTGATTCTAATATGGTGGGTGACATTGATAGGCAAAAGAGCACTAGTGGTTTTGTATTTAAATTGGGAAGCGGTGCGGTTACATGAGTTTCTAGGCTATAGAAGATTGCAGCTTTGTCTACGACAGAGGCAGAATATGTTACAGCTACAGAGGCTTGCAAAGATATGGTTTGGCCTAAAGGGTTGATGAAAGAGCTCGGTAAAGAGAAATATTCTACTAAGCTGTATAGTAATAGTTAAAGAGTTATACACTTAGCGAAGAATTCGGCTTTTCACTCTAGGACCAGGCACATTAATATTCGATATCATTATATTTGCTCGATCCTCGAGGATGGTGTATTGAAGCTCGTAAAGATTCATACTGATCTGAATCCGGCCGATATGTTTACGAAGGTGGTGACTTTTTAGAAGTTGACGACATGTACAACTTTTGTGGGTCTTCAAGATTGTAGGTCTGGGTAGCTCGAGCAATTCTCTTGGAGATATGGAGATGGGTTATGATAGATTCAATTTTAAGTGGGAGATTGTTAAGGTATGAACTTGAATTATGTTCGAGGTCCTTTTAGTTCAAGTTATTTCAGTTCAAGGATTGAAGTTGGATTGAAACGGATTGAAAACGAGATTTTCAATGTTCAAATTCAAACTGGCTATGATCGACAGAAGTTTGTGCTGGTTAAGTTACCTGAAGATTCGAACTGGTTAAGTTACTTGAAGTTTAAACTGGTTATGTTACCTGAAGACTCGAGTTGGTTCTGTTCGAGTTGCTAAAGAATTTTTCAAAGTAGGTTAAAGTCGTTCGAACAAGAAAGGAGCTCGTTCAAACGAGTTGTCTAAAGCTTGAGAAGCTTGGAGAGACCATTGTAACCCGTTTGATCATCTTAGTGGATTGTTCGTGGAGTGGCTTTTTATCCGCAAGGATTTTCTACTTCCCTCCTCTGGGAAACCTTGTGTTTTATATTATTCTATGTTTCTTAGATTGATTGATTGGAAAATTCTGCGTATCGTTCTTGTCGCAGAAGAGAGATTAGCTACTTCGATTCTCAACACTGTTTTCATCCAAATCTACTTTCTACCAATACAGAGAGAGAAGACCCTAGGTGTGGTGCTTCAATTAGGTATGAAGATCTTCCATACAGCCAAACATATAAAATTTTGGTTAGAGGATGATGAATGGGGATTCACCTACTGCTAAAGAAATGGAGAACAGAGGAATAGGCACAGGTCAAGGTTGCAAAATATGTGCTCATACTGAAGAAGACTCACATCATATATTTTGGGAGTGTAGTTGTGCAACACATATCAGACAATAGGATATGGAGATTTTCAACATTAAAACTGATAACTTACAACAACTTATTAAACTTGCAGATATATCCAGTCCTTTGATCAAGCAATTATGGAGATCTTTTTGTCTCATCACCTCATACTGTATCTGGAGAGCCAGAAATGAGCTAATTTTGAATGGTAAAGCATTTATGATCTCTAGGGTGATTAAAAGAAGGATAATAAATGAACTGCAGAACTGTTCTGATCTTACAGATGCATGCCACGGCAGTACTATTATAGACCTGCAAATTATACAAACACTGACGGCAAAGCATAAGTTTAAGAGTAGCTCTGTTGTGCAATCTTGTTTTTGGATTCCCCCACATGAACAAGAGATCAAAATCTATTGTGATGGCTCATCGAGAGGGAATCCAGGCCTTGGGGAAGGGAAGATATTTTATGGGATTATGGATGTCAGGTAATTTGAGTGCTTACAGTAAACCTGCAGTATACAACCTCCTTCAATGTTAAATGCATTACAATTGTGGAAGCACTCGCTAAAGCTACTATGTTGAGATACAACAAGGTATGGATAGTCTCATATTCCAAATCTGCAATAAAAGCTTTCAACTCAAATAATATTCCATGGATATTCGTACCACTTTGGAGATTTATCAAGAGTAGGATTATAGAATTAAAAATGACCCATGTATGGAGAGAATAGAATTTCAGTTCAAATCAAGCAGCAAGACATGGATTCACTTTCCAAGATGGAGCAGTGCAATAGTTTCAAGGAAAGCCGGACTTTATTCACAGGATTAAAACTCCTTATATGGATTATTTTAGATTAAAGTAGTAAAAGAGTTTTGTTGTAGATGATTGGAAATGTGGAGTTCCAACATAGTTGGGATGCCACACTCTCTAATTATGCCTTTGCTGTTCTTAGTCTTTTAGCTCTCTTATGTATATCCTACTCTCTTGTAATTCTTTCCTCTTATTAATATAATAAAAAATGCTCACTTAGCAACAAAAAATAAAAAAAATAATCTTATTGCTCGCAATAATTATCATATTTTGCTACGTATGGTAAAAGATAAAAAAAATTAACTTTATGTCAAGTATTTTTTTTTTCTTTTAATAGGTTGCCTTTTTTGTCCCCATACTAATCTCATTCTTTAGTGGTGTGTGCTCGAGGTCAATTGTAATATCAAAATCATTAACAAGAGGAGAAGAAATGAAAATTAGTTGATATCCATTTACTTGAATTTTAAATGCGATTATGAACTAACATGTCCCGCAAAAAATAGAGAATTGGGTAATTTTGACAATGTGACAGTTTTCACACAGTTTAGACTTCAAATTCAAAAACAAAACAAACAAGAATTTTTACATTTTAGCTTCAACATTCAGGTGTTGGATTCAGCAAGTAGAATAAGTAATCACAATCTGAATCAGCAAAAAAAAAACCCTAGAAATGTGTAATAACATAATAGGTGCACCTTTTTTCAATGCAAGTTTATGCGGGGGTAAGCCACCAACAAAATTTATGTTTAAAAATTCTTGAGTGTAAAGATGATGTTTGTCGTTCTCAACCGGATCGCAAGAAAAATATGTCACTGAATCACCTGGGAATGAATCAATGATTAAATCTTTTATTTCATCAACATTTTCATTTAATGGAGTTATAATAGCTCTTTCCTCCACCCATTTACGATCATTTGAATTTTTTTTTGTAGGTCTGGGAAAACAAATTTTAATAAATCTTGGATGATGTCTATAATTAACCCAAGGTATTACCATATCATCTAGGGTGCGTATGATATCTTTTTGACCTCAATTTGAGGATCTCCATTTCCTATGCGCGCAGAGTAAGAATTATGAGTGTTCAAGATCACCACGTGCACGCCTATTATCCCTTAATGGATTGCCTCCACAGATTTCTACAAGTATGAATTTACAATGCATTCATCAACTACTTTCCCTCTTGTAGAATGGGGAATTACTGGTAGGGTTTGGCGGAAATCCCTGCTCATAATAAATATTTTATCTCCAAATGGTAGAGGGCAATCTAAAACATCCTTCAGAGATTCCTCTAGAGCTTCAACATCATAGCTATGGATCATAGGTGGCTCGTCCCAAATTAAGATTTTTACTACATAAAGTAGTTATACCAAGGATGACCCCTTACTAATATTACATATGGCGTTCTCCTCAGTTGTTAAAGGTAGTTTATATCTATTATGTGTTGTTCGTCCTCCAAGTAAAATAGTTACTATTATTCTGGATGATGCAATTGTAGTTGCAATTGCTATTTCTCCTTATTATCTTAATTAAGCTAGAAGTGCACGGTATAGGAATGTTTTGCCGGTTCCTCCAGGCCATCAATAGATTTTTTTTATTTTTTTCAACTGACTCCATAAGTCTATCAAATGCATATATTTATTCTTTATACAGAGTACACATATTTAGTTCCTCTCTTAATAAGCTGCCCATGTCTTTAATATTGTATATTTCCTTTAGCATTGGTAAATGATAGTCTTTTATACTTTAGTGGTGTTCACCTAGTAGATTATTGAGTTCTCTTAAGATTTTATCTTCCATCCTTTCATTAATAAAGTTGGGAAAGACTTTACAATAATCCTGAGCCATTTGAACTTTAAATTCATGACATAAATCATTAACTTAAGAAGGCTGACAAAATACTAATAGTGTAACGAATAACTTCCTCAAAGTACTAGGCATATCAACTAAAGTTGCTTCTTCTAAACATAATTAAACAATTTTGTCTTCCATTAAACCCTAATAACTCGGCGGCTCTTTTATATGATCTATATTGTACCCCATTGACATTCATTAAGTCAACAAATTATATGGGTCTCCTTACATGTCCCAAATGGAGTCTTATATAAAAATGTTCTCGACCTCTTGGCGAAGCAATGTAAATTCGACCTATGCTTTCCAATTTCCCAGTGCACTTCTTCCAATACTGTTCTATTTTAACCCAATAATAATGTTCTGGTATTTCTCTATATAGAAATTTCCTTGCATTAAAGTCCTAATAATTTAAAGATAAAAATTATGTTAATATTGTTCAAGAATTTCAACTATCTTCTACAATATCATTAATATTTTGGTAATCAAAGAATGTGACTTGTTGCTAATTTGGAAGATGTAATTGTAGACGCTCAACACTTGGATATATTTGACTTAGTGGGAATGCAAACAACCGCCAAACATCTTCACGTGGTCATATCCATCTAGCATCTATGAATTGGTTGATCTCGTCTACTTCCAACCGCTTACTCACTTCAATAAAAACATGATCGAAACCCTTATAAAGGTATTTGTACTAATACTTAAGACATTTGATACCGCTACATACATCCATATTTATATGGCAATCATACTTCTTAAGTAGCTTTCCGTTATCTGGTGCCACCCAGCTATTAATAACCATTTTATTCCCAAAGTGATCAGCTTGTACCTTATATTTTGTTTTTCGCCATTTATAAATTAGATAACAATCTTTCCTCTGACTAGTTTCTTTAGCAAAGTCTTTTGGGAACCATTTTTGGCATTTATCATCTTTCATACATTGGCATTTTCAATCATATTTGTCACATGGCCCATGAACCATATGTTTCTTAACTCATTCAAAAAGTTACGGTTCCGTAGTTTGAACTGGAAATTCTACTCGCACCAATTTATCATAATCATCAAGGCCTCTAACGCGATCCCTTGGTTGCAAAATTATGAGCATGTGGACAAGGGGCAACCCTCATTTTTGGAATTCAACATGTACATGATCTATAACCTCCCCCAACATGGATTTATTAATGATATCATCTTTGAATCGTGTAAATTTAGCATTGAATACACAGCCAACTAAATCTTGTCGATATTGTGCTTTTTGGCCTATATCTAAATCTTCGACTATTTCTAGCCATAATGAATTATATTATTTTGAATGAATAAGGTCTCCCATATTTTTGGACCAAAGCCATTGTATCTTGAAACCTCCTATGCATGTTTGGAGGGCTGCCATTGTAGGACGCAGAAAGGATAACCATATTGCCTATACTTCTACCTTTTTCTTCCCCAGGTATAAGAACATCATGTATACCCTGATATAGATCGGCACATATTTCATCTTGGTGTTCCCTTATATATTTGAGGTTGCTACTTTACATTTAAACACATTGATCTACAAGGTATTGCTGGAATAATCAACCGCCCTTATGAATTAATGATTGATACCCAAGTGATATTTGTAATAGATAACAATAATAAGCAAAGACAGAAAGGCGGTTACCACTTAAAAAATTATATTTTGAATCCCATCCATACGTGCCATGTGGGAGTAAAAGAGGACATTTCAGAGGATCATAAAAGTTAGATGTGTCATTGATGTATTGTTTCCTTTCCTTTTCTTTTTAGGATGAATTAAAATATTTCTTCCCACTGTTAAATAATCTCTACCTACTAATATTGCTACAGAATCGTCAGAGGTTGGTAGAACATATATGGGTGCATTATCTGGTCTTTGTTTAATTATAATTTTATAATCGCTCATGTTTATTTTTCCGCTCATTTTCTAAAAAAATTCTGAAAGCATTATTTTCATCTAGCATTTTTGTTTAAATAAGGAGTGTTTCCACCTTTAGACTATCTTTTTCAAGTAGCCTATTTCTAAGTACTGCTACAATGTTATAAAAATAAGATTACAAAGACCTCGACCTACTATTTTTCCCAAGCATAAAGTTACTTATTTTATGATATATGGAACCATGGGCTCTAAATGTATAAACTCATTTTTTGGCATTAGCTAGGGTTTTATCCAATATGACACCGATAGAGGTACATTGAAATGCATGGTTATAACTATGAATGTTAATCCTAAAATCATTACCAATGGTTGTTTATTTGTTTAACAATTATAGTAATTCATTCGGCACAAGTAGAACAGCCACAATAACCCTGCCATTTTTGCAACAAAAATTATTTATTTCCTTAGTTAATAACCGGGCCTTATAATGAATACATTGTCTTTTAGGAGGAAGTTTATCTCTTTCAAATTTTTTGCTATCCACATAATTTTGTGTAAGATTATATGAAGTCTTTGTTTTAGGTATTGTTGGTTCAATGGGCATGGAAACATTTGTTATAATAGTTTCCCTAGAATGTGGATGAGGTATATTGGAAACCATATATTGACTTATGGACATTTCTGAAAATATTGAGTTAGCCCTTGAACTATTTCCACTTGTAATATTGATTATTGTTTTTTTTTTGTGGCAGTTTATTGTTCATTGATTTAATGGCTAGGGTTTTAGGTTTATGTCTGGAATTGTTAACTTTGATATATAAATTATTACCATAATTAATATTGTTTTTAGATATTGTCTATGACCTATCATAATTATTGGCATTAGTAATTCTATGTATTGTTGCTAATAAATTACCAGTACGATGGCAAGTAGCAGGCGTTGAAGATTGAAATGTAGTTAAATAGTATGAAGAAATTAAAATATTGTTAGCATTGTAAATTTGGCATATATTCTGCATCCAAGAATCTCCCAAGACATTCAATATTGCAGATTCTACACAGATTCCTTGACTTGTCCCAATATGATTACTATGTCTAACCAGACCAAGTCCATCATATAACGTATTCTTTTTTCCTTTAACATGGCCTGCAGTAAAATCATAAGAAAAAATGATATTAATTCAAAATAAGATATTAAATTATATATCATAGATGTGTCGACATCCAATTAGAATAGTTATTCTTGTTACCTGATTTAGGTACTAAACATTGGTATTGGATTTGGAATGGAATTGCTATAGTAGTATTATTGATTCCAACAAACATATCAATTGTTGGATTGCCATCATTAGCAATAAAATGTGTTTTCCTGGGGAGTCTCTTTTGGCTTATGGATATGGAGTGTGGGGGTTGACTTTTAATACTTTCTAAATAGTGTGCTATTCATTTTGTATTTGTCTCTTGTCTCTGACGCTAGATTTCTTTATTTGATAATATTTTTGGAGGTTTACGAGATGCTTTCCTGAGAATTTTAGGAACATGAGCAAAACAATCACCAATCATCTAACCACAATAAGATCTGCAATATTTAGCTTATTAGAGATGCAAAATATGATATATATATATATATATATATATATATATATATATATATATAAACTTTAAAATTATCAATATTAAAGAATAGTTTTGAATTACTTAGATTACCTATTAACTCAGTTATTTTGAATAGCTCATATTTATCTAGTAGAAGGATGTTTAGTTGAACATATGTATGGAGTGAGTGTTTAGCATAGAAGGAGGTATCAATGATAACTACTTAAACCTAAGAAACCAATCACAAAAGCCTAAAATTTTAAGATTGGATTAATATTAGAAGATTATAGTATAGTGCCCTGCTGTAAAAATAATACACAACTTAAATTTATTAAAGGAAGTAAATTTCAACTATAAAGGAGAATGTTTATACATAGGACTCAGTTTTAATTTTGTGATTACCTTGTACCTTATAATTGCATTGGCACATTTCTATTATAAAGAGTTAGGTTTGTTAAGCAAATGTATTAATCTACCATATACCTTATATATCATAGATATACCGTATATAATCTTATACTCCAAAATAAATGTAATGAAACTTAACTTGAATTAAAAATAGGTAACCAAGATTTAGGCCATACCCAGAAAAACCATACCCAAACCCTATTCTCTATACTATACAACTTTATGCTATCTACCTTTCACTATTTTGTACCCAATATAAGCCATACCGTAACTACATCTTACCCCTATACTCCAAGAATGGTCTAGTCATTGAAACCATAAGCCATACTAAGCCATACCCATAAAAATTGAAACAACCCAAGATTTGGGTCTACTATATCTCAATAGGAATCTACTAGAAAGTGCAAGACATGGTCAAATAACAAACTCATCTAAGACGATATACCTGAGAAAGAAAAGGATAGAGACTGAGTGACATGTATAACATTCCTATTTGTTGTAATCACTAATAAATAGAAGAACACTGAAGGAGAAACTTAACTTTGAACTTTAGCTCAATTCTCTGTTTATGGTATCAAGAACTATCTTTCCTTGGTAAACCCTCCTTTCCTTTATTATGGCAACCACTATTTCTCTACCAAATATTAGTAATTCGGTGTCATTCAAGCTAACCTCATCAAATTATCTTCTCTAGAAAAATCAAATAACCACATTTCTCCGTAGTAAAAAATGTTTAGGCCATGTCGATGGTACAATTTTTCCTCCCACTCCGACGACTGTTAAGGAAAAGGATGAAAGCGTCCCAAATCCAGACTTTATTTTATGGGAAGATAGGGATCAACTAGTTTTGAGTATGATCTATGAATTGCCATCTGAAGAAGCAATGGCATTAGTACTCGGTCTGTTTCATGCCCAACACGTTTGAGCAATGCTTGATGAGACGTACTCTCCGAAAACAAAAATGCGAAAACTTCAACTTTGCGAATATTTTTAACCTTGCAATCGGGAATCTGATAATGTCAGAGAATACATGCGTATGAATAAAGCTATTTATAGTTCCCTCTTAGCTATGGGATCACCAATACCAGATGAGGAAAAAACATTTTGGTTCCTCCAAGGGTTAGGTCGGTAATACCACACCTTTGTCACCACTATAAGAGCTAGGCCGCTACTTCTGAGTTTCAGAGAAATCATGCTCTTACTTATTTGCGAATACAATCTTATCCGAGATATTTCCCCTACCACGTGACACCATAAAACAACATTCTCAAAGAGGTGAAGGACGATTTAGGGGAAGATCATATAGAGGTGGCCGTACTTCATTTGGTCGTGGATCTTTACAATACCATGGACGACGTGACGTGCGCAATTCAGGTCGTAATCAGCCCTTCCACTAACAAAATGGCAAGTCATCATCACGAAATCTACCTACCAAGTTCTCCTGCCATATATGCCATAAAATTGGGCATATTTTGTCCAAATGTTAGCATTATGTTAATCATGCTTATCAAGTTGCTACTCAATCTTGAGCATTTAATTCAGTTACCATTCAAGATCCTTACGACCCAGAGTGGTATCTAGATAGTAGAACCTTGGCTCACATGACAAATGATTAAGGTTTTTCAACTTCACAATCATATACTGGATCTAACAACATCATAGTCAGAAATGGAAAGTCCTTATTTATTTCTCACACCAATTGTAAACTTCTTTCAACACCTTTGGGTACTTCTTGTTCCTTCGATTCATAAACAATTGTTATCTTTTAGTCAAATTTTGCTTGATAATAAATGTGTATTAATTTTCTCAACATTTAATTTTTTATAAAGGATCAGGAAATGGGTAAAGTACTGGAAACTGGGAGTAGACGAAATGGAATGTATGCATTAGATCATAACTCTAAAGCCTCATTTACTTTGGCCCTCTCTCTCATCAAGGCATCGTCTGACATATGACATCAACGATTAGAACAAACTTCCCCTCGTATTTTAAAGTTTCTTCGTCAGTCTAGTTTCATTAATGTATCGAGTAGTTATATTGATAAAAATTATATCTCTTGTAGTTGCGAACTTGGCAAAAGCCATAGATTACCTTTTTAACTATCCACTAGACATTGTTCTATTTCTTTTGAAATGGTGCATGTAAATATTTGAGGACCATCGCCTCTCCCCTCTAAATTTGGTTTATGATATTACATCATATTTATTGACAATTGTAGCCGCTTTACTTGGTTTTATCCTATGAAAAAAAAAATTAATTTCTTTTCTATCTTTCTAAACTTTCATAAAATGGCAATAAATCAATTTAGTTGTAAAATAAAAAGATTTCAATGTGATAGAGGGGTAGAGTTCTCAAAAACAGAGCTCCTCGTGAGACTTTCACACTCGAGCATCTTGAAACATATTTCATGTCCATATAGGCAAGCCTAAAATGGTTGTGCGAAAAGAAAACACCGACACATTACCAAAATGGGACTCACCGTGTTGTTTCATAGCCATGCTCTCGCGTCATTATGGGTAGAGGCATTCTCAACTGTGGTTTGCACCATTAATCGTCTTCCGACCCCGGTTCTCCAACATGCATCCCCATATTCCATCTTGTTCAGTAACTCTCCAAACAACCATATGCTTTACACATTCAGATCTCTTTGTTTTCCATATTTACGTGATTATGCCTCTCATAAATTGGCCCCCAAAAGCCAACCTTGTTGAAATTTTATGTGTTTGGTATTTAATGTATTTCGAGAAATAGGTCAAACATAATCTTATCAATCAATGATCTAGGATTAAACATAAACAATCAATAGTAAAGACAAGGAATTAAACAACACTTACAAGGTCGTTATCGCCCTGTGGAAACTCCTTACTTAGGAGAAAAACCACAGGTCGTTATCGATGAACATGACAACCTAAAATCTACTAATCAAAAAGAGTTTAAATCTGAAATACACTTACAAACTCGATAACCTCATCTCCTGATTATCTCTTTTCTGGACTAAACTTCACACTCTATCTCTTTCATTTTCGCAATGACTCTCCTTCGTTCTCGCAATGACTCTCTTTTGTTCCTTCAACGACACTCCTTGATCTCGCAGCAAGGAACACCCTTCTTGAATCACTCTAGGTCAATATGTGGGAAGCAGGATAAGCTAACTCAACATCAACCTCAAGCTTTTTAGGTTTTTGATCGATGCCAAATTGTCTCACTGATAAAGGATATTGAGCTCTTTCAAAATAAACTTGGAGAAAAAAAAAAGGAAAAAAAACAAAGTTTGCTTAAATACTATTTCAGTTTTTCTCGATACTCATTCGAACGAGACCCAAGGTCGTTTGAACAAGATTCCCAATACGCCTTCATCAAAAACTGATAAAATAGAACTTCATTTTTTTTAGAACTCCTAGCACTCGTTCGAACAAGACCCAAAGTTGTTCGAACGAGATGTCCAAAATTTGCTCGAACAAGACCCAAGGTCCTTCAAACGAGATTCCCATATAAGTTTAAAAAATTAGTAAAACATTTTTGGCTCCCTTTATTAGAGTTCTACTTAACCAATTTACCTTCTTGGTCATTGGTTGATAGAAGACTTGTACGAAGGTCTTCATTCTATCACTGTCTTCGGCTGAGATAACCACGGAAGTTCACATACATGAATTGAGATAAACCAAAACCTTTCAATCTCCCACTATGGTTCATTTCGTGAAAAAATAAAAATTAAGACCTAAACATCACTCTGCAGTACTTCCTAAACACAGAGACAACCAAGACTCTAGAAAGATACAACCCCTTACATCAACACATTTAATTTCTGAACCTCTTCCACGGATGACGTCTTTTACTCTCCAAAATGTATCAAAGAACTATTATTAAATATTTGTACACTCAACAAACTAGTTAATAATACGTGTGTAAAGAAGATCTTAAAAAATCTCTAAAAACTGAAAGACATGATTAAAAATGTGTCATAAAAGTATCAAACCAGAAAAGCATGATCAAATATCCTTTCATTGTGCTATCCTGTCAGGGATACTGATTTCTCCCTAATTTTTTTACGGAAGAAACAAAACATACTCTAATACGCAACTCAATGCCCCGTAGTCGGCAACACCAAACTCCATCATCTGCAAAAACCCAATACCAATTATACAAACCAACAATCACAGAAACTCATACTAATCCAATCACCTACAAGAAAAACCTAGTTCAATCAAAAAACCCAATCACATTTCATACTCCACCAATATAACCACCAACAAACCGACCCAGCATCTGCAGGAAACAAACCACGCCAGTAGAACCCCTAACTTCAACTCTTCAACACCCAATACAGCAACCAATCATTACATCAAACCCAAAAATAATCACCTTGTCCAGACTATCAAAAAAACAATCATCCAAACACCACCCCTTAATCACAAAGCTTAAACCCAAAGTGCCCAGGAATACTTTACAATCAAACCCCAAACACAAAGGAAACGTAATTATAAGAACTAGCAAACTCTAACCCTTTCTCAATTGAGTACCAAGTGTTTACAAAGAGAGAGACAAAAAAATCACAGTGGGAGGTGGAGACATGAATGAGAGACACAGAGTGAAAATAACAAAGTCGATGTTATGATTTAGAAGAACGAAGAAGACAGGTAGGTGAGACCAAACCACAATCTTGTTCGAATAAAAAAAATCGTTCTAACGACGAAACAAATTTTGTCTAATAACCACTCAATCTTAAAATTGATTAAAAAAAGAGCAACACTCATTTGATCGAATAAACAAATCATTCTTATGAATGGACAGAAATAGACAAAATCAAATACATTAACCAATTACCCAACTGTAATGGCCTAATTTTGTGAGCTTAATATGACATGGAATTAGCTCTTACACCAATGTACCTGTATTAAAATCTAATTGAAAACATAAATAAATAAAGGTATTTTGCATGAAAAACCTATGAATAGGTTAAAAACCACGATCTCAAGTTGAAGAATTTTGTAATAGTGACGTTAATTGCTTGAGGCTAATATCTTATTTCAACTGATCTCTAGACTTAGAAATGCTTGACCTTGTGAAGAAGTAGTTTGGAGGTTTTGAGAATCTAGAAAAAAAAGTTTTCCTGGTGATTTCTATTGTAATTTTATTGTCCTTGTCTCTTCTGGAACATTTTCTTTATATAGGCCTTTTCTGCAATTCTTCATCGTGCTAGAGAACGTTCTCTGAATAATGTGGTTAGTGGTGATTAACTGTGTAACTGCTGAGTTTGAGAGAGACAGGTGGCTTTGACTTGCTCAAGTTTTACGGCTTGAGCTCTACCTATGTTTTTTATCAGTTCATAGAGGCAATGTTGACTGAAGAACTCATGTGGAGAATGCGTGAGTCTGACATAGAGGTAGTTCGAACTGCTGGAGACAGCTCAATTTAGGTAAGATCGAGGGGTAGGCCCCTACAATCGCCCCCTCGTAACCAAAGTCATGAGTAGCTTAGGTTGAGAAAGAATTTTTGGATATACGGGTTAGAAATTTGAATGAGGAAGGAAGTAATGATGGTGATTGACTGTATGAAAAATGCATGTGTCAAGGGGGAAGTACGTGCATTGAATGTTGATGGGAATATTAATGTATGCGACGGCTAGGGTTTGAAGAGTCTCGTCTGTATTGGATGATGACGCTTGGGAAAATGTACCTGTACAATAAATGTTGGGTTATATAAATAGTACCTGTACCGAGGTTGGTATCCTAGTACTCTTGTTCTGATATAAAATCCTCTACAAGTGTTGAAGATGGTGAAGACTCGTAGGATTGTTCTTGAAGAAAGAATTGCTTCTAAAATACAGAGGTTGAAGTTGAAGTTTTTCGGGGATCAGTCCTTGGAGAATCCTATTCCTGCTCCTGTTCCTCCGACATATCAAGGTATGTAAAAAAATGAGGCTACTGAAGCTGCGGAGGAGTTTTACTGCAGATGGAGGTTTTACCACGTTGTCTTGATAGGCGAGCAATGTTGGGCTTGTCTCCATATCCTTGCGGAAGACAATGTTGGGGAGACAAATGCAGGGATTGTCATAATAGCGGTGCAGTTGTACTGATGTCTTGGGTCACAATGGATTCTAAGGTTGGGACCTCTTCATGTCTGCCAACTCTGAGGGGCCGGTGGTTATAGAAGAGGCGGTGATGGCAGTAGAGGAGAAAGACAGAGAATGGAAGTCAGCTTCTGCATTTCCATCGCTACTCTGCGCTGAGAAGACCTTCAGTTTGAAGGGTTGGTTCAAGCACGGAGTCTCCTAATCCCATTGTTTCCATTTGAAGTTTTTCAAGTCTTCGACCAAACTCATGGGAGGGAGGATACTCATTGTTTCCAATGTCTACTTTGCATCAGGGTGAAAAATTACTGAAGTAGGTCGAACTGAAGGATTTGACGTTTTATAGTGCCTGAAAGACTTGTTAGCTACAAAAGCACTGAAAAACTTGTTATCTGTAAAGTACCTGAAGCTGAGTACTAAACATAACTTTTATCTGTAAAGTACCTGAAGCTGAATACTGGACAAAACTTTTATCTGTAAAGTACCTGATGTCAAGTACTTGAAAGACTTGATATCTGTAAAAGTACTTGTAATATGTTTTGAGATGAATAAAATTTGTTATCCAAATTCGTGCTGATATAAAAATAGAATAACTCTAGAAATCGAACAATATGAAGACTTTGTATAAAATGAATGTTTGAGGGTAGAAAGTAAAATACTTATAATAATCGAACTTTTTTACATTTATCTTTAAAAATATGTGCTAAGAGGTGAATATTATTCGATCTGTAAGCAGGAAATGTTGGAGAGAGAAAAAAATTGTAGGAGTTTTGAAATGAAGAATCGATCTCGTAGAGGTCGTTTTTTTAAAAATTAAATCTGGAAATATTAATCTTGATCTGTTACAGTCTAGAATTACAGAGCTCGAAAGGAAGAGATACGTTCAAATAATTTCTCTCAAGACATGGGGTTTCTGTTATGAGATAAAAGGGTAATATCATGATTTGTGGGGAATTGATAGCAAAAATAGATAAATAAGGGTTGAATGATTTATGAATTTGGGGAAAGAGATAAGGATGGTGTGGACTCGATCCCAGAGAATCTGCTATACCGCTGAAGGATGATTGGCAATATAGATCGCTGAAGTGCGGGAGAGAATTTTTAAACTGCTAGATAATGATGTTGAATTGCCAGTGAGGTAGTGTCTGTTCAAATATTTAGATTCAATGGGTAGGGAACTTGAATATGCGCATTTTTTCTATTAGGGGTTTTTTTGTGAACTGGTGGTGGATCCCGCAGATCGTGAAGAGGTGGTGGGATTGATTGCTGAAGAAGAAATTGACTTTGAGGATACGAGGATTGATATAGGTTTATTGATTGGATGTGGTTCCCCAGGTTATCAAGGCTGTTTTAGATGTAATTATATGTGAGGCGAACAGAGTGGACGTAAAATAGGGGTGATAAAAATTTAATTGTTGGAGTTTGAATAATTTGAAAGAAATTGTTGTTGAATAGATCTTTTATTTCTGTGAATACTGTTTGTGACTGCTATGAAAAACCAATTTGAAAATATTTTAAAATTGTGCTAAGGGATCTTTGGAAATGACGTCATTGCTGTTATAAAAGTTGAAGAAGAAACACGTACATAGAAAGCAGGGAGTTTCTAATATTGTCCCTTGTGTAAAAGTTGTGGAAACCCGATTGCGTGTAATAGTGAGTCATCATGAATGTGGTGAGGTCAGAGGGAAATTTAGAAAAGAGAGATAGAAATATAATAAAATATAAGGGAAAAGGCAATAATGGGAATTTGTTTTTACCAAAAAGGTGCAATACGTCTGACATGGATAGTGGAAGGGATGCCTCAGTTCAAAAATGGAGGATGGCCCGTACAAGGCTAAATAACTGCTAACAGTTAGAGAGAGAATATATAAATACTGGTTCATCCTCGTCAATCAAACATTTTTCAACTTCTATAAACTTAAAGAACGGTGAGAGAGGAAGGAAAATGAGAGGCACAAATAGCACGTAGACTCATGGAGATTTAAGCAAAAGGGATCATCAGTCATGGCATGAGAGAGTCGTTAAAACTCGGTCGCGAAGGCGTTTGTACAACAGCTTGGTGAGGGAAGAATTCGGCGGTACCTCTTACTCACACTCTAACATTGAAGGTTAGTAGAGGATTTATGATGTGTATATGTGATTTTTGATGATCATTTTGTATTTCTAGGAAAAGTGATTAATTATTATTTATAGTAATCTTTGAAAATATTTTGTTATATCATATATGAAAAATATTTGAATGTTGACGTATATTAAAAGATAATGATAGATACCTGGACTTGTATGTAGGTTGAACGTGAGGAGTATTGTGTTGGATAAAATCATTTCCTGTAGTTGATATGAGGAGTTCCCCTTTAAGTGAGGCATCGAACTCAGGTCGGTCGGTTCAGTCCGAGGTTAGAACGTCTAGAAGTGAGGAAGACGTAGGTGTTGATCAATTTCAGGTTTCTCTGGAAGATTGGTATCTTATCCTCCTCGTTCGGATCCATTCAAAGAGTTTTGTAAAGCCAGGGCTTCTATAGAAGGTAGATGGGGTAGTTGTATAGATTATGCCAGTAAGTAATTTAGGGGTTGTATTGTAGCAACGGGAGAGGAATATTTTTTGGTGATGGCTAATTTGGCGGAGGGGAAAAGGGATAGGGGTATAGAGGAATCGATCTCTTTAGAGTATTTCGATGAGAATGCTCAGAGTGATCTTTTAGAGGGTTTTTTATATTACCTGTCTCAGTGGGAGTATTGTTTGAGTCATCCCCTTAACAATTTGGCGAAAGGGATTATGAATCTCATTAGGGCATGTCCCGTTCAAATGAACGGGAACATGTGGGAGGTAATAAGTGTTTGTAAATCTTTAAACATATGGTGGGAAGTAGATAGGAGAAGGAGGATATCCTCTGAAGATGTGCAGTTTTATGGTGTAAAAAACTATTTTACAAGTGGAGGGGCATATTTTTGTGCGAGCACAACTCGACCTCGCTTCTTCGATCAGAACTCATCATTTCAACCGTGGAATGATATTGTAATATGAGTGAAGGGTGATTGCCTTCAGAGAGATGATCAAGAACTCATGGAACTTCTGTTTAGAACTGTAGAAGAAAGTAAGTATAATAATGTAAAATATATGGGATTGATTATTAAAATTGTATGATGCTTGCTGATGTTAATGTTTTGTGTATGACAGGTCCTAAATCACAGGTGACAAGGAAAGAGTCATTGTTGGATACAGTCACTCAAGAGGAGACAGAGCTCGAGTCTGTACTAGAAAATCTTGGCATTAGCAGGAAAAAGTGTGTTAACAGCCGTGTTGATAAAGTTCTAAAATCTCAGTTGACAAGGCTAATGACGAGTGTTGACAGCAGCAAGAAGTTGGGGACTAATGGGGAAAGATGACTGAACTTTCCTAAGGCCCCTGTAGTGGACTGTACAGGATTACCTGAGTCCATTACGTTGGGCAAATTCGCACGAACGTTCCCCAAAAGGCAAATGTTGAAGTGTCCTTTAGCTTCTAGGACCACGGGAAGCGGCGAGACTGTGAAAAAATGGAGAAGTGTTAAACCTTCTAAAATATCAGGAGTGAAGATCATAGAAGATCGACCTGTGGTGGAAGATGATTGGAATGAGGTGGACAAAAAAGCTAGGTTAGCAGCTCTCCACGGGGAGGAAGAGATGAGCAAAATGGTATGTTCATAAGCTTGAATACGTATTGTTATGGATTTTTGATTTATGATTTAAGCTCATTAATAAGGTCGATTATGTTTGATTTTATCAGGTTGCTCGACTGATGAAGGGAATATGCCTCGGGGTTGAGTAGAAGAGAGCTGAGCTGAAGAGGAAGAAGGTCGAGCTTGAAAGGAACGTAACTCGACAAAAATCTAATTTGAGTAAAGAGGGGAAGCGATTGGAGGCCTTGAAGGCTTACCAGGAAGTAGAGATCAATAAGCTTCAGGCAGAGGCAAAAGTGAACTTGGTAGAGGTGGTAGCTGAGCGTGACAGGCCTGGGCGTCACCTTATGTCCAAAGGGTATTCTAAAGATGAGGTTGATGCCATTAGGATCGATACCTATGTAGAGGAGGATGAAAATGAAGAGACTGAAGATGTTGCCATTGGCATTGTGGATGGGCTGGATGGTGTGCCTCCCCAAACGGTAAGAAACAACCAAGGGGATGACAGGGAACGCCCAGGAGTTAGAAAATGAGAAGGTAGGATAGTGTGTTTGAATTGTGATTGTATAAATATTTGGGAATGTTTATAAACTGATTGGATATATTTTGGATAATATTTACTAGGCTAAGTTGCTTCGTAAACCTTCCTGTAGGAACTTAAGAACATACACCTCAAAATATAAGAGTTAGAGGTTGAGCTTGCTATGGGGAAAGAGACCTCAGTGTCTGTGTTATCTTCGCAAGTTGAGGTGATGGTTAGAATAGAGCAACAAATATTTGATTTGTATGCTTCATTAATATAGAGCCACAAAGTAGTAAATATAGTGTAGAGATGGACCAAAACTTTGTACCGATTCAGGTGCAAACGGCACTGGAATGGTGCGCATAAAAGATGTTTGTTGGCAAACTAAAATATAGAGAATGTGTACCTTTGATTTGGAAGTATATGTTATGGAGCATTCATCTGAGATTGTACTTTGACATTAAGTTTAGATGTAGTTTACATAGTAAATGTCAAAAAATAGATACCTTATTAGAAATGAGTCTTATGCAGTAATTGGGTGTTCTAAATCGAACTTGATATAATGTAACTGTCATGTACAAGTCGAATTAGAGTCAGCTTTTTTGCGCATAACCAAGAGTTTGCCGAGTTGTTTGATAGGATAAGAGAGGCGAATGAAGATAAAGAAGATCAACATGTGAAGGTATGGTTCAAGTTTGTTGAGGCAACATAGACTGCTGTCGACCTAACTCGGTATATTGAGGAGAAGGATGCCAAAATTGAGAAAAGGTAAATAGAGCTCAAGGAGTTAAAAGAACATGCAGCAAAACTCAAAAGTTAGAATTATGCATTGGTGGTAAAGAGCAAGGAGGCCGACATGGCCCGTTACCGTATACATGCACTAGAAAGATCGGAGGAAGGTTTAAATCGGTCGATGGCTGGTTTAAGAGATGATTAGGCAAGGAAAATGCATGAGCAAGAGAAAATTCGGTCTAATCTGGTGAATAGAAAGAGTGAGCTGGGGAGACTGAAGAAGAAATTAGTTGATAAATATAACAAGCTAAAGGGAGCTCGAGATGATCTATCTGCATCTGGAGTTGCTGTTGAACAATTGACTACAGCTTTCTCAGCAAAGGATATGGAGTTTAGGATGGTACAACGCAAGTATAATGAGTTGAATGAGAGAGTTGCTCAATTGAAAACCGATCTGGCATAGGTCAATTCGCGTATCAGAAACGCCGAGGCTGGGAAGCTCTCGAAGAAGAATAGAAATGATGCCAGAGTTTCTTTTGTTCTAGGGGATGTTGTTAGCTTATCAGCTTGAATAAGGGATCTAGAGGGGGATGTTACTCAAATTCAAGGACATGTGCATAAAGGAGTTGAGCAACTACGGGAGTATCAAATAAAGCTGGACGCTGCTCTTATCAGGGAAAAAGGGTTAGTGTGTATTATCAGAGGGAAGGAGATTAAGATAAAAGATAAAGAGGAATTGTTAAAAAAATCATGATGTGAAAGAACTGAACAAGGTGATCGAGATACTTCGTGCTCAAGTTGTTAATTTGGAGGTAACTAATCGAGCTGAGTCTGCTAAGGCTAATAAAGAATATGTAGAGAACATCACTTTTACAGATCGAATAAACAGAGAAATGGAGAGTCAAAAAGCATGGTAGAAGAGGTTAGAAGATCACCTTCCAAGGTCGAGGACAATTTTCTCCCACTCAGTTATAACTCAAACCTCGCATTCAGAATTGCGTTGAGGGCGGTAATCGCTTATTTTGTTAAAGAAGTAAAAAGACTTAAGTTAGAGAGAGATACCTTGTTTGACTGTATGTTAGAAAAGGATGTATCTGCAAGGTTGATGTAGGTCTAGGTGATTGTACAAGTTTCATGGGGACCGATCGAGGCCCTCGACCTGCTGAGTTAATAGAGGAGGGAAGGATTATTGTGACTACTTGAGCTTGAGAATTTAAGGCTAGCCGACCTCCTATTATAAGGGTAAGCGTAGCTAACATCCCAACCGCATAATAAAATCCATTGTAGTGGCTTTGTGTAAGCGTGAAAAGAAATAATATGTTTCGCAGACATGTTGAGAGATGAATGCTAGTTTTACCTTTGCTTTATCTTATGCCTGGTTAAGCTCTTCGATTGAAATCTAGTATCACTTTTGTTTAAATCTTGAAGTTGAGTAGAGTCAGCCAAACCAGGCATAACCTGAATTTAACTAGTATAATGTCGGAGACATATTGAAAGAGATAAAGGCTAGTTTTACCTTTGCCTTATCATATGTCTAGTAGAGTCCTTTGATTAAAAATAAGTGCTACCTTGTTCTGATCGCAGGGTATTTAGTAGAGTCAGTCAAACCAAGTGTATTCTCTATTTAACTGATATCATGTCGTAGACATATTGAAAGAGATGAAGGCTAGTTTTACCTTTGCCTTATCTTATGTCTGGTAGAGTCCTTTGATTGAAAACAAGTGCTACCTTGTTCCAATCGCAAAAGATTTAGTAGAGTTAACCAAACCAAGTGTATTCTTGATTTAACTGATATGATGCCGATTAAAATATAGTATTATCTATGCTTTAATCTATGTATTGCATATAAAGTAGTGAGATGTATGGGAAAAAGAATGTACATTAGATGGAGATAAAAATCTCACTTCTGGAATGAAAAGTGAAGAAACTGAAAAAGAGTAGTGAGGGACCTAACGATAGTATCGTTTCAGTTGCTTAGTATTCCAAGGACTCAAAATGCAGACTCCCTCTTCTATTATGAGGTAGTATGATCCCAGGCCTGAGAGACATGTGATAAGGAATAGACCTTCCCAATTGTCTTCTAATTTCCTAGCATATGGCTTTTTGCGGTGTTGAGGTATTTCTCTTAGGACGAGATCATTAATTTGGAAGGTACAGCTTCTGACTCATTTGTTGTAAGAATTGGACAGCATATGGTGATATCGACCTAGGGTAACGACGGCGCATTCCCTGGTTTCATCAATCCAATTTAGGTTTCAAGCCAACTCGAACTCATTTTCTTCGTTAGTTAGCTCGTGATCTTTGACTGGATGATGATATTCGGAGGATATAGCAGCCTCAATGCCATAGGTAAGGAGGAAGGGAGTACAACCTGTCGACTGACATAGAGTGGTCTGATATGCCCATAAGACATCAGGATGTTCTCGAACCCAATTCCCTTTTTTTGTGAGTGTAACCTTTGCTTGAGTCCATCCACGATGGTTTTGTTTTTGATTTTGGCTTGGACATTTCTTTGAGCGTAGTAGGGATTGGATGGTGAGTAAATGATGTTCTATTGGTTGAGGAAAGCTACAAATTTTTCTCCAATAAATTGGGCCCCGTTATCGATATGAATTAGGTAGGGGCACTCAAATCGAGTGATGATGTATTCCTAGATAAAAGAGATGACCTCTTCTTCTCTGGTTCATTAGAGTGGAACTGCTTCTACCGATTTTATAAAATAATCGGTAGCAACGAGTAGGTAACAGCGGTCAAGAGATGACCTCTTCTTTACTCTTGTTTATACTATGCAGAAACTGAAGCACTACTTCCAAGCTTATTCCGTCAAAGTCATGACGAACTACCCACTTTGGGAGGTTCTGTCCAAGAAAAAAAAATTAAGGAGAGTGCAACAGTGGTCATTCAGTTTGGGAGAACATGATATCAAGTTCGAACAACGCCATTCCGTAAAGGGTCAAGCCATTGATTTTTTTGCGGATTTTCCAGTGCAAGATCCCAAATGGGTGAAGTATGATTATGACCTTGCAGAGGAAGTTACAGAAGATCCACCCCCTAAAACATTTAACGAGCGAACTGAATGGATTACAAGGAAAGGGTGGAGACTTCTTATAGATGGATCAGCAAGACCCACAGGGTTAGGAATTGGAATCATCTTGATTACCCCTTCCAATGACAGGATTGATAAATCAATTTACTTGAATTTTGAGCCCTCAAAAAATGTCACCGAGTACGAAGCTCTCATTCACGGACTCAACCTCGCTCTTTATCTCGGTGTCCCCGAACTCTTAGTTTACACAGATTTACTACTCATCTCTTACCATTACTCTGAGCAATACAAGAAGAATGGAAAGATGATCAAATATGTTGCCCTCGTTACATATAGGATGAGTAAGTTTACGCAAGCAGTTCTCAATTATCTTCCACGAGAAGAAAACATACATGTCGATTCCTTGGCATATCTAGCCGGGGTCTTAGGCATAGAAACTCGATATCTTCAGATTGAAGTGATTTCAACACCCAGTATTAATTGCATTTTTATATGCATGATCAACACTGGGGGCGATAAAGGGGGAGATGATGATTGGCAAAAGCCTTTCTTAGTTTATCTCAGAATCAACAAAAAATACGACGGACCACTTCCAGTAGATCTAAAAAGTATCGACAGCTGATAGACAATTCTAAGCGCTACACGAATCAAAACGGTACCTTATACTGCCATTCAATCACGGGGCTTTACCTCAAGTGACTCTCCAAGCAGAAAGCGGATGAAATGCTTTGCGATCTACATGAAGGGACTTGTGGCTCTCATGTCGCAGGTTGATCACTGACAAA
This sequence comes from Kingdonia uniflora, assembly GCA_014058105.1. NCBI lineage: Eukaryota > Viridiplantae > Streptophyta > Magnoliopsida > Ranunculales > Circaeasteraceae > Kingdonia > Kingdonia uniflora. The sequence goes on from JACGCM010002784.1 coordinate 3,507,965, forward strand.
CAGAGCCATTACACAGGGAGTCTTTTAGCCCGGTATGTACAAACAAGCAGAAGAGTATTCACGCAAATGTATCGTATGTCAACAACATGGACAGATGATCCGCGCCCCTGTACCTGAACTCTGTACAAGCAAGGTGTTATGGCCATTCAAAAGATAGGCACTCGATCTTCTTAGCAAATTCCCTAATTCTCTAAGTAATCGCCGCCACCTACTCATAGCTACCGATTATTTTACAAAATGGGTAGAAGCAGTTCCACTCTCTCAAACCAGAGAAGATGAGGTCATCTCTTTTATCTGGGAATACGTCATCACTCGGTTTAGGTGCCCCTACCAAACTCGCATCGATAACGGGCCCCAGTTTGTTAAAGAAAAAGTCATAGCTTTCCTCAATCAATACAACATCATCCACTCACCATCCAATCCCTACTACCCTTGAGGCAATGGCCAAGCCAAAATCACCAACAAAACCATCGTGGATGGTCTTAAGAAAAGGCTATGCACAAAGAAAAAAGGAAATTGGGTTCGCAAACTTCCTCATCTCTTATGGGCATATCGCACCGCTCCACACCAGTCGATAGGCTACACTCCATTCTTCCTTGCCTATGACACCAAGGTCGTCATTCCCTCTAAATACCATCATCCAGTCAAAGATCATGAGCTAACTAAGGAGGAAAATGAGTTTGAATTGGCTTACAACCTCAATTGGATCGATGAAACCAGGGAACGTGTCATCGCTTACCTAGGTCGATATCACCATATGTTTGCTAGTTCGTACAATAAATGAGTCGGAAGCCATACCTTCCAAATTAATGATCTCTTCCTCAGAGAAATACTTCAACACTGTAAAGAGCCTCATTTAGGAAACTAGCAGACAATTGGGAGGGTCCATTCCTTATCATATGTTTCTCAAGCCTGGGATCATAATACGTCAAGACAAAAGAGGGAGTTCACATTTCAAATCCTTGGAGCACTAGGCGACTTAAACGGTACTATCATTAAGTCTCTCACTACTCCATTTCAAATTCTCACTTTTTCTATTCCAAAAGTGAGATTTATATCTCCATCCAATGTAAATCATTTTCTATTCAATGAAACCTTCAAGTTTTTCTCTTATATCTCTTTACTTCGTAGACAACACATAGATTAAAGCATAGATAATACTAGCTTTCAATCGACCACTATACCAGTTAAATCAAGGATAATACTTGGTTTGGCTGACTCTAGTAAATCTCTATGATAAAAACTAAGGTAATACTTGTTTTACATTAAAGACTCTACCAGACATAAGATAAAGCAAAGGTAAAACTAGCCTTCATCTACCTCAATATGGCTGCAAATTCATGCCAGTTAAATCAAGGATAGCACTTGGTTTGGCTGACACAACTAAATCTTTGTGATTAAAACTAAGGTAACACTTTTTTTACATCAAAGACTCTACCAGACATAAGACAGAGCAAAGGTAAAACTAGCTTTCATCTACCTCAATATGGCTGCGACATCATACCAGTTAAATCAAGGATAACACTTGGTTTGGCTGACTCAACTAAATCTTTGCAATTAAAACTAAGGTAACACTTGTTTTACATCAAATAACCTACCAGACATAAGATAAAGCAAAAGTAAAACAAGCTTTCATCTACCCCAATATCGCCTGCGACATCATACCAGTTCAATCAAGGATAACACTTGGTTTGGCTGACTCTACTAAATCTCTGCGATTAAAACTAAAAATAATATTATCTTTCATCACTCAACTTGCTTGCACAACTAATTTTTATTTTAGGTCACATATACAAGCTCTACAATAGATCCTTTTTAACTTTTGGGATATCAGCTATGCTTTCCCCAGAAACAGGAGGTCAGTCAGCCATAAATTCCTGAGCTCCCCCTGCAATAGGAGGTCGATCAGCCATAAATTCTCGAGCTTGAGCATTCACAATAATCCTGCCATGCTCTTTCAATTCAGCAGGTCGAGGGCCTAGAACTATTTCCATAGACTACATACAATTTCCTTGATCTACATCAGCTCTGCAAATATATCCCCTGTCTGACAAACTGTTGAACAATGTATTTCTTTCTGACTTAATCCTTTTTACCTCCTCTACAAAATAGGCAATGACTGCCCTTAACAATTCTGAGTGCGATGCCTCGATTACAACCAACTAAGAGAAATTCACTCTAGCCTTCTGATGCCATTTTCTGACCTTGCATACCATTCTTTTAGCCATGTTATTTATTTATCTACCCAATATATGAAAGAAATGTTCTGTTCTGATTTTTTCTCGACTTTTGCTGATTTATCCCGATTAATCGCTTCCAAATTGGCCACCTGAGCACGAAGTACCCTAATCTCCCTTTTAGTTCTTCCATATCCGGAATCTTCTGTAACATTTCATCTTTCTGCTATATCAAAAATATCCTTCCCTCTGATAGTCCGCTCTAACCCTTGTTCCCTGGAAAGAGCGGTATCTAGCTTCCTTTCACTCTCCCTTAACCACTCGATTCCTAATCGCACCTGACCTTGAATACGAGCGACATCCCCCTCTAGCTCTCTTATTCGACCTGATAGGCTGACTATAACTCCTTGCACAAGGGAGACCTTGGCATCATTTATATTCTTCCTCGAGTACTCTCGGGCCTCAACGTGTCTAACACGTGAATTGGCTGGCCTGTGCCAATTTGGTCTTCAATTGTACTACTCTTTCGTTTAACTCATCACGGTTATACTGCATCGTCCAAAATTCAAAATCATTGGAAGGTAAAGCTGTAGACAATTGTTCTACTACAACTTCAGATGTAGATAGATCGTCACGAGCTTTCTTCAGCTCGTTATCTTTATCAACCAATTTCTTCTTCAATCGCTCTAGCTCGCTCCTGCTATTCACTAAATCAGCTCAATTTTTCTTCTGGTTGTTATTTGTCTTGATCAAATCATTCTTCAAACCGTCCACCGACCAATTTAAACCTTCCTCTGATCTTTCAAGTGCCTGTATACGGCAACGAACCTTGTCAGCTTCCCTATTATTTACCATCAACGCGTCATTCTAGCTTTTAAGTTTTGCTGCATGATCTTTTAACGCCATGAGCTCTTTTTGCCCTTTCTCATTTTGGGCATCCTTCTCCTCGATTTGCCGAGCTTGGCCGATAACAGTCTGTATTGCCTCAACAAACTTAAAGTGCACCTTTACATGTTGATCTTCACTATTTTCATTCGCCTCTCTCATCCTATCAAACTCCTCTACAAATTCTTGGTTTTATTGGCATGCATCATCTTCGCGCAAGCGAGCTAACTCCAATTCGACCTGCACATTACATATACATTATATCAAGTTCAATTCAGAACACTCAGTCACCATATATGACTTATTTCAAACAAAATATCTATTTTTTGACACCTGCCGTGTAAGACTACTTCTAAACTTAAGGTCGAAGTACAATCTCAGATGGACGCTCCATAACACATACTTCCAAGTCCAAGGTACACCTTCTCTATATTTTAAATTTGTCAATACTTTAATATTTCCTGTGTGACATTTCAGTGTCATTGCACCTAAGCTGATTACAGGTTTTTGGTCCATCTCTACGGTCTATCTATTACTTTGTAGCTCTATACTAATAAAGCATACAAATCAAATATTTCTTGCTATATTCTAACTTGCTGCTCTACTTCTGAAGACAAAAGGGACGCTGAGGCATCTATCTCCTTAGCATGCTCAGCCTCTAAATCTTTTATTCTAAGGCGTATATCCTTAAGTTCCTATAACAAGGTTTATAAAAGCAACTTAGCCTACAGAATTCCATCGAATAAAAAATATCCAATCAGTTTACAAACATTCTCATATATTGTAACAATCACAAAACCATCCCACTACTGTACCTTCTCAATTTCCCTTTCTAGACGCTCATTGTAATCCCTTTGGTTGTCTTTCACCATTTGGGGAGAAACACCGTCCAGGCCGTCCACAGTACCAACAACAACATCTTTAATCTCTTCATCATCCCCCTCTTCCACATAGGTGTCTGCCATAATTGTATCCACCTCATCCTCAGAATATCCTTTTGACACAAGGTGGCGCCCGAGTCTGTCATGCTCAGCTACCAGCTCCTCTAAATCGCTTCTGCTTCCGCATTTAGATTATTGATCTCCACCACTTGCAAAGCCTTCAGAGCCTCCATCCATTTTCCCTCCTTGATTAGATCAGTTTTTAATCAAGCTAAGTTCCTTTTAAGCTTGACCTTCTTCCTCTTCAGCTCAGCTCTCTCCTCCTCGACCCCAAGGCATATTCCTTCATCAGACGAGCAGCCTTCAAAAAAGCAAAAAAATCAACCTCATTGATTAGCTCTAATCATAATACCAAAGTCATCACAATACATACTCGAACATATGAACCTACTATTTTGCTCATCTCCTCCTCCCCGTGAAGAGCAGCCAACCTAGTTTTTTCCTCTACCTCTTTCAAATGATCCTCCACAACAGGTCGATCTTTTATAACCTTCATCCCCAACATCTCAAAAGGTTCAACCCTTCTATTTTTCACGGCCTCACCACTTCCCGTGGTTCCAGAGGTCGAAGGATGCTTTAGTATTTGCTTCTTGGGAAATGTTCGAGCTAATTTGCTCGATGCAGTGGACTCAGGTAACCTTGAGCAGTCCACTCCATGGGGCTTGGATGAGTTGACTCGCCTTTTCCCATCAGTTCACTTCTTCTTACTATTATCAACACTCATCATTAGCCTCATCGACTAAGATTTTTAAACTTTTTTGATTCGACTATTAACACGCTACTTCTTGTTAACGACAAGTTCTTCCAACACAACCTAGAGTTTTGTCTCTTCTTGAGCAGCTATATCCAACAACAACTTTTTCCTCGCCACCTGAGATTTAAGAGCTGTCATTCACAAAACATTATCATCAATAGAGCACCATACAAAATTTTAACTATCAATCTCATATATTATACATTGTTATACTTACATTATTTTCCAGTCCTAAACAGAAGTTACAAGGGTTCCTCATCATCTCTCTTAAGGCAATCACCCTTCACCCATATGACATTATCATTCCATGGATGACCTACTGAGTTCAAATCGAAGAAGCGAGGCTGAGTCGAGTTCGCAAAGAAATATTCCCTTTCACTTGTAGAATTGTTTTTTACCCCATAAAACTGTAAAACATCCTCAAAGGATATCCTTCTACGTCTCCCATCACCTTCTCACCGTCTATTCAAAGATTTATAAACACTTATTACCTCTCTCATGTTCCCGTTCATCTGAACAGGACATGCCCTGATGAGATTCATAATCCCTTTTGCCAGGCTGCTATGGGGAAGACTCAACCCATACTCCAACTGAGACAGGTAACATAAACCCTCTAAAAGTTCACTCTGAACATTCCCATCGAAATACTCCAAAGAGATCGATTTATCTATACCCCTATCCCCTTTCTCCTTTTCTAGATCATCCAACAAATGAAAATATTCATCTCCCACTGCTACAGTACAACCCCTAAATTGCCTACCAGCGTATTCTATACAGTTACCCCATCTACCTCCTAAAGAAGCCTTGGCTTTGCAAAACTCCTTGAATACATCCGAGCGAGGAGGTTAGGATACCAATCTTCCATGGAAATCTAGAAATTAATCAACACCTATTTCTTCTTTACTTTTAGATATTTAAGTCTCAGACTCAACTGACCGACCTGAGGTTGATGCCTCATTTATAGGATAACTCACCATATCGACTACAGAAAATGATTTTTATCTTACACAAACTCTCCTCACGATCAACCTACATACTGGTCAAGGTATCTATTATTATCTTTTGCATATACATCATTCGTATACAAATATCTTTCATACATCATATACCGCACGGGTTTAATCAGTGCTAGTTAGAGTGATTATGTATTTGGCATTGAGGTGTTATGTGATTAGTTATAACCTGTATTGATTATTCAGTATTGTTTTCCTATTGTTAGGCATGTCAAGTTGTGTTCTCTTTTGTCGGTTAGGAAGTTGTGCATTAGTGTGGTATTCTCGTGGCCTTGTCCTTGAATACTGTGTTTCAGTCATGTGGAGACTAATGTGGCTTGGATATTGTGGTAGGTGGTCACTGTTCATCTGTGTTAGGGCTGTTTTCTATTCTCTTTGGCAGGGGGTTATCCTATGTGTGCGGTATTAGGATTGTTTACCATTCTCTTTGGCAGGTGGCTATCCTTTGTGTGTGTTGGCCGCGTGGCAGCTATTTTATTTTGATCCTTGGGATCTGTTTATAGTGTGGGTTTTTATATTCTTTTAACTAATCAGCTGACCCTCGATAGGACCTAGGATTCCTACATCGGGTTGAAATAGTAGGTGAGTTTGGGATAGGTACTATCACGCCTATTACCCATTCGGGAGTGTGAGATGGTATGAGACAGTTTTCCTTTGGTACCCATCTTATCCTCTGTAAGGTTGAAATTCCTTAGAATTGTAAATAAAATTCAGCCGTTGGCAACGTGGGAAGAAAAGCCTAGAACACTCTGATAATGTGATAAACCCTTAGCAGGGTCGAGCTTGACAAAAATCGTACCCATTGTATCCAATTGAGATCTCTTTAAGGCTATTATGCATTAGCGGTTGATCAGCCTATATATTCATTATAGGGTCTAGTTCATTGGATTTTCATATTATGAGCATCCAGCCTTAGGGTAATTCAAGATTCATATCACATCATCACTTCATCGCATCACTTCAATATATCCCTATTCCTCTTATCTCATCCATTCCTTACTCTATTCTTCACTTATATATTACTGTGTTTTTAGCATCTTATATCTCATTCACCTCTTCCTCTGTCTCGGTACCATTTTATTAGTATGTTATTTAGCTTTATTGGGCATTAGTGAGCCGTGGTTTTGCTCAATCTCACTTTGTTCCCCCTTTCAGAGGCAGAGTAGTTGTTGGTTTAGCTGAGGGCTTCAGTTGTGTCGGAGATAGTTTTGCTGTTGCAAATTTAGCTTCTTGTTATCATATTTTTTGTATGATCTTAGCTTTTGACGTTGTACATTATCGTGATATTTTATTTATATCCTTCGGTTGATATATATATATCTTTTGCTTCTGCGTTATTTACTCTTTTTACTTTGATGATATTGCTATAGTGAATGACTGAGCTATTTCTTATTAGCAAGATTATTTGTGGGGGCGAATCTTTGGATTCCCCGACCGGCACGCCTTGGATGACATTGTTTTAGATATGCTCTAATATTTGGAGTTTGGGGCATGACAGCTAGGCTGGGTCTTATCCTACGAACATGTATTTGTACCCCGGTCCGGTACACCAATCTGTTGGGTGATGAAATCCCACAGGAATCTTGCTACTCATTTTTATTTTCAACTATTTTGAGGTTCGGGGCATTCAATTTTTGTGCGATACAAATTTCTTCGTATCTCTAATGGGTAGTCCCACTTGTTGGGAACTTTTTGGGTGGCGAAATCCAGCAAGCCTCTAATAGTTTTCACTTTTACTAGTGCTAGAATGGAAAAAAATATTTAAGCAATTCAACAGGTTAATCCAATTACAGTAATTTTTTTATTAGAGCAACATGTATTGTACAGTCCACACGACTTAATTTCTTAATAGATTCCGGCAAGCTACCCGTGTATTTCATGAACACCTCATACTCCTCTATATCGATGTCTAATACCAAAGCTTGGTTATGAAATTTCATAATGTACTATTGAATTGATTGCCCATGCTTTTGGCTCAAATGATGCCATTTAAATTATCTCTCCTACTCATACCCAATTGAGTAAAACAGCTTCCTAACCAATACTTTGAATTCTTTCCAACTCAAATTTTCTACAATGTAACGTTTTTTATAAGACTTCTACCATGTAAGTGCATGTCTTGCAAGTTTCATTGTTGAAAAATAGATTTTCTGAGCATTTGAATATTAATGCACTAAAAAATAAGTATCTAACCTATCTATCTAGTTATCCAATTTCTTAGCATCGATTAACCTGTCGAATACTGATATTTCAATTTTAAAATCAATACGAAGATTAAGGATAGGATTCATGGACTTACCAATAACCAATTTTTCTTTAACGGATTTGGCATTACTAAAATCCCAATCTTCCTCCACGTTACCCTCGCCATTCTCCTCCTCCGCAACCCTTTTCTTCTTCTTGCACTCTTGTTGCTTCATCAAAGTAGATGCCATAGAGAGGTTCGCGAGAGCTAATTGTTCTACTAACTCCCCTATAGTAGTAGTTAAGTCAAAAACTTTAGTTTCAAGCTTCGTAAGTCAATCTTCTTAATCACCCATCTCTGTATTTGCGTTCTTCTTCGAATTAGGTTTTTTGTGAATCTTCAATGGACTCACAAATATCTCTTTCGTTTGCTTGAATCAGTCATGTGTATAAACCAAATCCAACCCTTGGAGAATGGTAACTCTAAAATCTGATACCACTTAATCCACAATCTAATTAGGGACAAACCTTAGAAGAAGAATTAACAAAGAACAAATGATTTGGCAGGATAATTTCCAAATAGGAACTTCAATTGCTTAATTTTATTAATTATAATGACTTAATCCTCAAAAACCTTAAGTTTTAGATTACAACTCGGATCCTTAAATCTCTCTCTTCATATTGCCTAGCTTTGACCTTTAATAGGTTGCAAGTTTCTTAGTTACAGTAGGACTAAAGTGCCTTTAAAATGAGCTAAAAATAGAAGCACTCACACCTCTATTCGAGCAGAAAACTTTTTTATTTAAATAGAAGACTCATAGTCTCCTAGTCTCCTAGTTTCTGTTCTCCCACTTGTTAGAGAGCTTTTTGGGTGATGAAATCACGCAACTCTCAAACAGATTTTACCTTTACTAGTGTTTGAATAAATAAAAATCTTTAAACAATTTAACATGTTAATCCAATCACAGTAATTTTTTTATTAGAGAAACGTGTATTTGTACAGTCCACATAACTTAATTTCTTAATGTCGGGGTAGAGCGGTCATGAACCCCTTTTATATGTCAAGTTTTAGAAAAGTACTAACCTACGGGAAGTGTTTCCCGGTGACACTATCGCCGTCCCTTCACTTAGGGGGTAAAAGAATGGGTGGATTGGGTGATGATGCTTTGAGCTTTTCCTATTTTTTGTCACATCACTTATTTTTACATTAACACTTTGTTAGCCATCTTCCAAGGATAACCTGTTAAGCAAAGAACTACAAAATTAGATGCAGTACTTCTACCCGATCGACACAATCATATATTAAAAAATTAAGAGATCAATTAGTTTATGACTATGATAAAGTGGTTGAGTGTTTGAACCCCTTAATGATCTTACAATCTATAAAACCAGGTCAGGAGAAGTAAAATCCAAGATATGAGTACTAAATGCTTTAAAACCCAAATACCTAACTTCAAGTACTAAAGAAATGCGCACTGATTATTAAAGAGATTGTCGGTCGACACAAACTTCAAAATTCTATAGTAACCTAACCCAACATCTAGGGATGAGCACGGGCCAGTTTTTGACCTGAAGAGAGCCTGAACCAACCTTAAATCAGTTCGTGACTTTCCGAGCCGGACATAACCAATTTATGCTCAATAACCGACCCGAACCGATTTGAAAAATTACAGGGTAAACTGAAACCGAACCGATTTTCCGGCCAGGTTAGGTTTCAACTTGTTTGAAAAAAAGAAGAGGTTTTCACATTCTCATTTTCTCTTCTAGTACATTTGCCTCTCCTTAAAGCCCTAAACAAAAGGAGTGTTTTGCAAAACAAAACCCTTATCGCTTTGATAAAAGAATCAAAGATCTTTAGGGAGAGACACAACACAAAGTTCTTACGAACATCCTATATCGAAGTCAGTAGAGATGATGTTGTTTGAATTGAGATCCAATACGACTTTGGTAGTGAGTTCAACTTCTCAAATATATCTCATGAGTACCTACCGGAGGTATAGGAGTTGTTTGAGTTAAGATTATGAACTTTTATGAGAAAGAGTACTCTTCACAATTATACCACTCTTTCTCTCTTTACAATTATACCCCCCCCCCCTTCTCTATATATGCAATTATTACTTTTTTTAAGAAGGTGAGGCATCCACATAAAGCAAACATAGTTCAAACTTTTAAAGTATAACATGTGGTTAAACATGAAATAAGTTTAGTTTGATTTATACACCTAGTATACACAGAGGTACCGAAAACCAAACTGATCTAATTCGGTTTTTATATTTGAGAACGGAGCCGAACCAAGCTTCTTAAGAGAACCGAACCGATTGGTTTGGTTTAAGTCGGTTCGATTCGGCTGGTTCGATCGGCTTATGCTCACCCCTACCAACATCACATAAAATATCACCTGCCCTCAAACTTGCAAGATATTAAAATAGATTAAAGTCAAAGAGTTTAACAGCTACAAGTAAGCAAGCATGTAGAGAATGACTTCGATGAAGAATTATAGAGTCAAAGCAATCATTTCAACTCATCCTATAAAAACAACCCAAGTCACAAGCGCTTGGTGGTAATTGCAGGCCGGTATTAAATGTACCCAAATGTTACGTCAGTACCTAGATATTAAAAAGGAGAAGCATGAAATTCTAACATTAGTGCCTTACCCAATTCCACAATTACTTCAAATAAGCTGTTGCCTTAAATAGGGCAACACACAAATTTTATTTTTAATTTTTATTTTATGATCTAAAACTTTAAAAAGTAGAAAAACAAAAAAAACAAAAATCGATATTAAAAATGCTCATTTTACTATTGCCTGGGAGGCAACAGCGTCATTTGATGAGAGATTTTTTTGTGTCCTATAACAAATAGGAATGGCAATGGGGTGAATTTGGGGTGGGGGAGCCAATACCATCCCCATCCCTGCTTAAGTTTCCCACTTCCATTCCCCCAACCAAACCCGTTTATGTTAAACAGGGATCCCCAAATCAGCCCCGCTATTACAATAATAAATACCATCCCCGCCCCATTTAACTAATAAAGTTATGTTTTCAATAAAAACTTTTTTATTTCGGCTTTTAATTACTTATGTAAAGGGCAATAACAATAAACTATTTAAATGGAGCGGGACGGGGTGGGTACGGATTTTTTAAGGCAATACTAAATCTGCCCTGCACCCCCATGGATTTTTATAATGCATCCCATACCCGGTTAGCACCTCCCAAACCCACCCCGTTCGGGGTGGGGCTGGGCGGATCCCCATTTGGGCGGGTCAAATTACCATCCCTATACTAACAAAACACCCACTCAAAGTATGGTTACCGAATTGTGGCACGAATGAATGAGATCGAATCCATACGGAGGTTTGGGAAAACAAATACTTTCTAAGCTGAATTACAGTTTTGTGAAAGTTTGATTGAAAAGAAAGAAACTAAAACAATAATTAACAATAGAATAGCTACGAATAGAATTCGACCCAAGCAAAACAATAATAATAATCATGTAGTTTTGCTAGGTAGATTATTTATGTTAAAAGTCATTGGTTAAGCATTTTTGATGTAAATCCACCCTAGATCCATGGTTAGGCATCTAGGATTTAGTCATATTATGCTTTACTTAATCCGATGTATAAGAGGAATTCTCCTAACTATGGTTAAGCTTAATTGAATCTCCTACGAGTTCTCTTCGTGTTTGCCTTAATATCTGGTTTAATGGTTATAACACTAGATTTTGGCTAAATAGTCTAAATCCACTTACTAGCTATGGTTAAGCCTTGAAGTAGATTATAACTATTTTAGAAGATTGTAAAAGAGAACTAATCCTAGAACTACAATATAACTATTGCTACTCGGGTAAGGGCATCCTTCTAGACATAGCAAGAATGGATTAGCCTTCTATTATTCTCAAGATTATTCCATGAACTAGCTAAAAATTTACAAAATAAATAAAATAGAATGGAGACAATTAAAAGTAATACTTGAATTCTTCTAAACTTACTCTAATATGAGATGAGAATTACAATGGGGGAGGGTTCCATTTATAGGAGAAGGAACCAAAATCTTTAAGAATATTACACATATCTAGAATACTACATTATATATTATTACAATCAATCACTAAGATATATGAGAACATCTTCACATCCTTTTCTCGCTGAGTATAGAAATCTTCTGACAATGGAAATTCTTGAATATATCTTTGTTGTAGAAAATCCCCTTAATATAATTCTTGGATCTTGAATGTAATCTCCCTTTATATTATACTCCAAATATATTTGGGTAAATATTGTTTGTCTCGTGGATATCCCTTGCTAAAGTATTGCTGGAGATACTTTTATCTGCCTTTAAGTACTCGGTTCAAATATCCATCTCCATTAGCTACAATCAAACAAACGCACATAAGTATCAAAAATTAAATATAATGGACGACTAAAATACATTTTCGGGTATATCAAAATGTCATAATTACACTCTTATCACCTACAATAATTCTTAAGAAGAAATGACCCAGGAGGAGTTTCTTTTTCCATATCCTTATACTTTTTTTTAATCCCACTCCAAATCGTGCTCTTTTTGCAACATGAAATAATTCTCCCAAGCCCCCTTCTTTGAAAGGCTTGCAACATTTCTTTTGATACACTTCTTTAATCCGCAGTAGATATTGTAGTTTTATAATCCTTAATAATTGAGGCACACCATTTGTTAACTCATACTTCAGCATTTAATGGAGGAAACAAATAATAAAGAAAGCTGTTATTCTAGTAATGGATATATCTATGAAGTAATTTTGTACTTCTCTGTCACATTTTTAGTTATGAAGGGTTTGTGGTTTAAGAATATCATGAGGAAATAAAAAAACATTGACTTCTCATACCCAGTATGATGCTTTTGGATGAGTTATACTTTCTAATCCCCCATCCTGAAGTTTTCATGTGATATCCACAAATCCTCGATTCAATAAGCTAGTCAAGAATAGTAGTTAGATAAGACACATGCCATGGCCACGAGGCCATATCTCATTCTCTGATATCTTTTCTCGGATAATGGAGATGATTGTGGTGAAGCCGTTGATTACCTATTTAGGACTTCCTCTCCTTGCCTCTAGACTCTCTAGTGTTAATTGTCAGTCGCTTATTGAGAGAATGAGCAACAAAATTAGAGCATGGACTTTCAATTTCCTTTCTTTCAGGAACAATTGCCGCTAATAAAATCGATATTGACAAGTTCCCAAATGTATTGGAGTATAATATTTATTCTACCATGTGTCATCATTAAACCTATGAATAGATTGTGTGGTAGGTTCCTGTGGGAGGGGACAAATATGAAGAAGAATAATCACCTAATAAGTTGGAACCTTGTGTGTAAGCATAAGAAAGAGGGTGGGGTTAGGATTATGGATTTGAAGAAGTGGAATAGAGCCTTAATCTACAAGTTGGTCTACAAAATTGTGTTAGAAAATAATTCAATGTGGGGAGATTAGGTAAAGAAGCATTTGATTAAGCAAGGAAATTTCTGGACCATGGTTGTACCCTCTGATTGTTCATGGGCGTGGCAAGGGATCCCAGAAACAAGAATTGATGTACTACCCTTCATCACAAATGTGATAGGCGACGGTAAATCTATGACATATTGGCATGATCCGTGGGTTGGTCAAAGCATAATGGTGGAGCATTACAACAGTTTTTAGAGATAGGTGGAGTGTTGGTAAAATGATGTGAGGTAATCGGAATCACATCCAAACAGTTATAAACATCTTTTATAATAGTTGGGAAAAGATCAAGGAAATTACTCCTCATAACCAGAATATAGATAGAGTAGTTTGGACCCCAAATCTAAAGGAAAGATTCTCCATGAAGGCAACTTATGCACTTTTGAGCGAGATGTGTCCTTTCAAAAAGTGGAAAAAAATGGTATGGTCCAACTTTTGAATTCCTTGATAGAGTTTTATTACTTGGATGATGATGAAAGGAGTGGTTAACACTCAGGAGAAATTGGTTGAATGGGGTTCTAGGCCAATTTCAAATTACATGCTTTGTAATAAAGGACAAGGGTATAGATTTAAGGATATAGAACTTTAAAGCAGCAGAGATAATCTAACAATAATAGAGCAAGAGGGAGGAGGAGAACCCAACCTCAAGTAAGATCTTCACAATGGAATGTTACTCCTTCGATTGCTAGAATACCCTTTAAGGCATCCCCGAGAAAGTAATAATCATGGTAGGGCCAACACTAGTCTATCATGTGTCAATGAGACGTTGAATCATCTCTCTTTTTATTGGAAGTTCTCTATAGCAGTATGGAGCTTTAGTTTTAAATCCTTTGGTATCTCTAGAAGAGTTTTAAAAGTAAAAGAATAATAGGAGTAGATTACCAAAATGGTTGGAGGAACTTCCATGATGATAAAAAATTTCATGAAGAAGTTGCTAGTAAGGTCATGAAAGACTTGAAAGAGAAAAATGGGTAGGAGTTGAGCTCAACATCTTAGATAACAACATTCATCGTACTATGGCTTCCATGATTAACATTAAAGCTAAGTTTAAAAAAGATGTCCCAAAGATGTGCAAATGGGAGTGACCTGAAGCCAATTGGGTGATGGTAAATTCAAATGGGACCACGACAAATGAAGATACAACCTTGGCAAGAATGGTTAGAGACCACAAAAGGAGAGGCATATTTGCCTTTATGGGAAAGGTGAGAGAACGGTCTAACATTACAGCAGAGGTTAAAACTTTTCTCAAAGGCATCAAGGTGTGGATAAGTATGGGATACAAGAAGATCCAGATGGGTGTGAACTCTAAGAAAATTGTTGGCATGATTTTAGGGGTTGTTCAGGCCACATGGAGATCGAACAATGAGGTGTAGGAAATCAAAAATCATTTAGGACAGCTAGAAGGGTTTATAATTAAGCATATATTCAAGGACACAAACAAGGTAGCTAGGTACATGTCAAGTTTGGAGTGTAATAGTATTGGTCATCTTTTAATGGATTCTTTTGACGAACACTTGGTTAACATTATGTACCAAGATGTCGTAGGGACTCTATATACTAGAATGTACATGTTTCGCAATTAATACTGGAAGGGGACTCGCCTAACCCAACTTTTCTTTTTACGAAAAAAATCTCTTGAACTTGCACAGATCATGTTCTCGGCCAAATCAAAGTGAGGACAAACATTGTTTTATTCTAAAGTCTAAAATTTTTTGCTGAACCAACCTAGACCGCGACACCCCTTTACAATCATTTACAATAAATGACACCAAAAAAGAAGGAGGGTTGCCATTTCATGTACAAATAGAAATAAAGGAAAATAAATCAACTATCAGCAGGAGTCGCTCCAAGAAGTCCTGCAACATGAGGTCTCAAAATCTTTGAGACGCCCCAACATTGGCAAGTTGATCCTCCAAACCATTGGAATATCTAAAGTGATGAAGATCTTTGATGCATGGGAATTGATAGATAAGGAGCCTTATATCATGAAGAATTCTGAAAACCTCCCAAGATCCTGCCTTGTCATCCCCCAAGATGTACCCCATAACTTGGGAGTCAAGCCTCACTAAAATAAAAAAATCCTGCCATTAGAGAGCCAAGTAAAGCCCCAAAAGAAGAACACTAGGTTCAACATAAAGAGAAGAAACCTTGCCAAGGGAGGCTAACCTAGAAGCCATGAAAACCCAACCGCAATCTCGAAGAATACAACCAGCCTCAACCTTACTAGGGTTACCTTAAGAAGCACCATCATAATTGAGTTCAATCCAATCAGTATGAGGACCCTCCCAAGCCACTTCAATCCAAGTTTTACGCTTGTTATGCAAAACTTGGTTATGTTGTCTCAGTCAAGAAGTGGAGAAAGCATGCTTAATACATTTGGCTAAAATCACAACCACTCTAAGATTTGGGTGGATGAGAAAAAAAAAATATTTATTCCTGGTGTACAATATTTTCTAGAGTGTCGTAGTAGCCAATCCCAAAAAGGAATTTTGATCATTTGGTGAAGAAAAAAGCCTCCAAGAGAGAAGAGACGATGTGATGAACATAAACAAAAGCAAAGGGGGATTGAATGTCCTCAAAAGAGATCCCTTGCATGGTGGCAAACCAAATGGCTCTGGAACAAGTACAATGAAAAAATAGATGAATGATAGTCTCTTTCTCAAGGTAGTACAAGGGGCAAAGAATGTCATCATTATGAAGAAATTATAATTTGTCTTTGGTGTTAAGAGATCCAGTGGCCAACTTCCAGACAAGTAAGCAAATCCTATGAGGGACTTGAAGGCCACAAATGGGCTTCCAGAGAGGATGAAAGAAAAAGGTGGAAGGGAGGTCATCCCACAACTTAAGATTATAAGTAGAACTCACAGTAAAGACTCCAGAAGCTTTATTTTTCTAGATCAACTTATCATGCTCAGCAGGCACAGATAGATGAATTTCAGTAATACAAGACACAATCTCAGGTGGTTAGAGTTGAAGAAGAAGTACTTTGTTCCAAGTTCATTATGAGAGGATAAATCAGCCACCCAAACAACTGAATGGGAGATGAGAGTTGTTGGTAGTAAGAATCGTGTTTTCTTTAGAATCTAGAAGTCTTTAAAATTTTAAATCTGGGTACAATTTCGAACTAACCAAACACTATTCAAGTGAATAAACTTAAGGTCCCTAATCATATTCTTGAATGGGGCTGAAGCAAGTGGGGATGAAAAATAGTCAAAAGGAGACTGAGAGTGGCTATACTTCAAAAAAAATTGAAGAAACCCAAAGAGAGGAACTGTAGTTGCAGTTATTTACAAAATTCTAAGTATTTTTGGCCTAGAGAGCTTGAGAGAGAGACTAAACCTTCCAACCTTGCAATTTCTTAGCAAACTTAGGGATAATAGGTTCAAACAAGTCTCTAGATCTTCTGCCAGTAATGATAGAAGCTCCAAGATACACATGAGATGGTGTCATTTAGAGATTCCCAAGTGATCTCAAAAGTAAGACTTCGCAGTGGGGTTACGAAGAGTCATTGAAGGACTAAAGAATTGAAGCCAAAGCAGAGTTTGAAGAAGCTTTTACTTTCCCATAGATCAAAACATCATTATTAAACAGGAGATGAGAAATAGGAGCACTATTAGGATGAAGTTTAATCGTAGAGATGAAGCCACTAATCTGAGCATTCAAAAGAGAGGCAGATAAAGAGTTCATACAAATAATAAAAAGGTAAGGAGAAAGAGGTCCCTTTGTTTGATGCCTCCAGTAGGGATGAAAGTGTCACAAGGGGAACCATTAAGCAGAATAGAAAATCAAGTAGAAGAAATACAAAACATGATTAGATTAATAGTGAAAAAGAAGAGAAACCCAAGTGTGTCAAAGCTTATTGCAGAAAGGGCCACTCCAATTTCTTATAGGCCTTAGCCATATTAAGCTTTAGGGAAATTTGACCAAACTTCTTAGCTTTAGATTTTATGATTTTGTACAGGAGCTCATTAGAAAGAAGAATTTGTTCATGAATGGATCTTCTAGGGAGAAAAGCACTTTGATTAGGAGAGATGATTTTGTTAAGTAGAGGTTTAATTCTATTAGCAGGAGGTTTTGTAATAACTTTGTAAGAGATATTACACATTCTAATAGGTTTGAAATGGGAAGGGAGGGTGGGAATTTTGATCTTGGGGATCTTTTCCGACCCATGATTATGAATCTTATTAAAATAGTTTGTTAACTGATCCTGATTGAACAGCTGCGCCCTCATCTGGCCTTGTAAAAGACTTAATTGCCCTTTGTTAAAAGAAAAAGTCTAAGTCTGCTTGTCTTCACTAATT
The DNA here is from genome assembly GCA_014058105.1 of Kingdonia uniflora. Taxonomy (NCBI): domain Eukaryota; kingdom Viridiplantae; phylum Streptophyta; class Magnoliopsida; order Ranunculales; family Circaeasteraceae; genus Kingdonia; species Kingdonia uniflora. The sequence continues at coordinate 3,525,698 of JACGCM010002784.1, forward strand.
AGAGGTTAGGGTAACACAGTGTTGTTGAATTGGAATTTTGTAGTGTGTAGAGCAGGGAACTTGATTGGGCACCCAGGTCTATATCTAAGGCCACGTGGCATAAGGGCAGATTCTTTGTTTAAATTAGTGTCTTTGCATGGTTTGATATGGGTGGATGGAGGCACAATGTTTTTTCTAGGAGCTCTAGTTTCAGTTGGTTGGGCATTGAAGGAGAATGGGTTCTGAGATGAAGATATTGAATTGGCCAAAGAGTTTGCCAACAAAGCAGGGAAGGGAAAATAGGTTCTGCCTAGGATAAAGGCACAATATATGAATTTTTAGTCTCCATATCAATCGTAACAGGGGGTAAAATTGGTTGAGTCTTTGGTCGTGCATTAGGGTTTTTAGGGGATAGCCCAATATCAGAGAATAAAGTGAATTTTGCATGTCACACTTGACTGTTTGTGAGGAGCCACATCCAAGATCATTAAGGGATAATGGTAGAATAGGAGGTTTAGTACAAGCCTTAAAAGTATGCCCTAGAATATCAAATAGGAAACAAAAATATGGCAAGAATTCATAAGCCAGTATACTGGCTCTTTGAGACCTAGAGGAACTTAAGCTCCAGAAGGGATGGATTCTCTAATGTCAATCCATATTTTACCCCTAAAATGTCCAATAGCAGATGGTCCAAGAAACTCCAAATCAAAGGCATCATCAGCCTTAATACCTTGAATAGAAGTTAGAACAGGGGTAATAAAGATTTTATCATACAAATGACATGGGAGGCCAGAAACTCTTAGCCAAAAAATGAACTCCCCACCTTCTTGGTGATATTCAGAGAAGGTTTTGAATATGACTGGATGATTATCAACAATCCAGGGTTGCCATTGGAAGACTGTAGCAAAATCATCAGCAGTGAAAAATCAAAAAAATAACACATCGTGTCCTTGAATAGAGACGGAGAAGTAAACCATGAGGGTTTCAAAGCTCCATGCATGCTTTGTGGAAGGTTGATAGATCATATTTGTGATGGGGTTCAAACAACAACATGGTTGTGATAGAAAACTTGAAGAACTTTTTAGTAGGCATTTAGAGTCTAGGATGAACAGGGATAACCTTACCCTCTCGAACTGGCAGTGTCATTTTTTGCTGAATTCTTCGGTTAAAGTCTCCAAGTTTGAAGATGAGATGTGTAGTAGCATATTCCTCAGATTCGACAAGGGTAAGGTAGCACAGAATAGTTGAATACAGACAATATTGCATAGTGGAAGACAAACATCATTCGATAAGTTACCACAAGTCCTCGACCTACTAAAAGTAGTCATAATGTCTGGTCAAGAAAGATCCGTTAGTGATTCGTAAAGTTCGCCCACTACCCCCAAAATAGGAAACTATTTTTCTTTTTGTAAACTGCATGTATCTACTATAAATATAGGCAGAGAATAGATTATTCATATCAGCAACTTTACTATTAACTCTTCCTTACTTTACTATCACTCCATAACATGTAATAACTAGTAACCTATTAGATTTTACATCAAAATCTTCCTCGAGGTCATGGTTTTTCTTAGCTGTTACTGAGTTTCTACGTAAAATCTTATTTGTTTTAGCTTATTACTGTACCATCCTTACAAAAAGTATTGGCGAAGATTATCCTTCCAGGAAACATGCTATTACAATTGGCGTCGTCTGTGGGGAAAACTACACTTTCTTGCCACCCATGATCTAAAAATAATCCAATGACAAACATGAATCTCCGAAGCCATTTTAGTACGCTGAGGAATCATGAAATCAACCCGATACCAGAAACCATCAATCTGCACGATACAGAGATCAAATTACAGAGATAAATGGAAACTGACCGAGTCTAGAGGTTGGAAGATCAGCGCATTCACAATCATGTTCTTCAAGTGGAAAGAGACAAAAGATGAAAGGCCCTGGACTAACAAAGTCAGACACATCAGAAAGATATAGAAAAAATACAAAGAACTAAAGATCGACTCATTGGCAGTCAACGTCACCTCCACAAGCCTGAAGTGATCATCGATCCAAAACGACCCAAAGAGATGATCAGCCAAAATAAGAAAGAATTTGAACTTCTCGATCCAGATCCAGAAATCTAGATAGGGATTCTTGACACTTCGGACTTACATCCTCAGCATCGACAACTCAAGGAAGCCGGTGCACCCGTCACCAAACTCCCCCTCCACCAGAAAGAAGAGCAATTAGGGACCGATTGGGACCCGAAGGATAGGGAGATTTTTATCCACAAGTTGTAGCTGTACCAATTCCTCCTCTACAGTTCATTACCTTGGATGGCCTAAACAATAGGATCCAAGCCATAAACTCTGAAAATCTAGGCCAAAGATTTTCCCTTGACAGAATTGAGACAAATCTCATTTCTCCATTTAGTAGCCTACTCGCGGCCTTCTACCCCTATAAAACACTCAAAGGCTACTTCAAAGACTACATGAATGTCTCGAAGCCCATCCAATCCTTAAACAAGTCACCCAAAGATTATCCGAAGACAAAGCCTCGATTCTAAACAAACCTCGAAGACAAACTCCACATCGCATCAGAAACACTTTGACCATATCCGTACATGGTCGAAGTATGACAGGACAGCCAGCCAACTCACTAGACAAGACGGCGGCATTGTTGGTCCTTATAGTTACAGTGACAAACCCAACCACTGCTACACTGCCAGAGTATAGAAACAGACCCAACAACTATTACAGTGACAGCTCCGACATTTCCGGGGTCCATACCCACTCCGGGATACCCGCTCGATATCCGAATGGTACCCTTGTAATGTGACCTACTTTGGTGACTCAGCCCTTCCTATGTTCTATAAATAGGAAAGATGGGGACCAAGAAGGGGCTAAAAAATCTCTCCCGCGATCCATTACAGTTTACCTTCTACTACTCTGAAAAACCCACAGTACTCGAACCTTTGATTACTCAACAATAATATAAACTCTCTTAAAAATCCTCATCAGAGGTCGTAAAGCATCACATTCGTGCCTCTACGCAAGTATATTGTCGGTAGATTATGTATAATATAGATTATATGCTTGAATCCCCTGATTAAGAATAAACCTTGTACTATAAGAGCCGACTTCCCCTCTGCCAAAGTTAGTCCCCTACATTTGGCACCGTTTGTGCTTCCACCCCACCCCCCCTACCACTCTCCCTTTCTTATCCCCCCCCCCTTTTGTTCTTAACTTCAATAGATTATTCTCAATGGTACCCACACTCCATTCCAGTTCTACCCATGCCAGTAACTTAGTCGACGGAGTGGCCGCCAAAATAGCCCTACTTTCTCAACAATTCGCTCAAGCCAAGGAATGCCACAATGCACAACTTCACCAGGAATGTGAAAAACGCCAACGAAAATTCAAAGCAGAATGGTATCACCTTCTGGACGATGCCGATAGGCAAACCTAGGAAATTGATGAGTTACGCAACACCGTCTGAGAGTTGCAAAGACTACAGCCTCTGGAGGCTGCTCGATCATCCCAAGCACCAGACCCGTTGCGCGTGTCGGTCTAAGCCCGACTGGGGCCCCTACTAAATCCTAAAATACCCCCAGTCCATATCGGTGCCGAGGGTGCTCCCCACACTATTCCCCCTACTGGTTTAATTTATCTTGGCATTCACCCCATAGAAGATTCATCTTACTCCACCCTCTGCTCCTCTTGACACCCCAAATGCGCCCTTGCACGAGAATGACTCGGTAAGTGTAGCGCAGAATACATACCACACACTTGGCCTCATCATCCTCAAACCCTTCGATCACCCCCTCATCCTGTATATACTGCGCAGCAGGACTTCGACTACAAAATCCAACCCGTCATCCACATTAGTGCGAGTCCGACACCAAACTCATGGAGCCGATTGAATAATCCCCTCTGCCCTAAACTTCTCACCATCGAGATACATCCAAATTTCTGTGCTCCTAAACTCAGCAAATACCGCAACACAGACCCTCAATCCCACATTCTCGAATTCTAAAATGCTTTGAGCCTCTACTCTACAGCCGACCACCTGTTGTGCCGCCTTTTTCTCACCAGCCTCACTGACAGCCCCCTTCAATGGTATTACGATCTCCCTAATGGCTCGATCCGGAGCATCGAGCTACTGTCACAGCTTTTCATTACTTAGTTTGCCTATAACAAAGACAGAGAGGTCAGAGTCGATGCCCTCTTTAATTTCAGGAAATCAAATAATGAAACCCTGGAAGCCTTTACCAAGAGATTTCTCGATGAGTCACAGAAAGTTGAGAACCATTATTGCGCGAATGCTGTACTCACATACTCAAATGCTTTGCCAGATCACAACCGTGTTAAAGAGTATATGGTCCTTCATAAACCTCGAACCCTCGAGGAAATGCTCTAAAAGGTCAATGGATATATCGACCTTGAGCGCCTCCACGAATCTCATAAATAGGGGCAACCTTCAACCAACAACTTCAATTAACCTTGACAAGGCCCACCTTCTACCCCTACACCCCTGATCCCTCCCATTTAACAGGAGGCTGAGAGCCGCAAACGCCCTCACAATGGTAACAATGTCAAAGCTCGTAAAAAGCGGCCAAAGCTGGTCCTACTCACGCTTACTGCCCCTCTCAGCACCCTTCTACCGCATATACGAGCAGATCTCATCTGGCATATCCCTTTCCCCATCGAAGTCAAGCCAGGCAAACCTTACTACGCCAATCATAAGTGTAACTGTTACCACACCAGCAAATACTTCGCCCTCCATGTTCTCTCGAAATCATCCTCAAAAGCAGGTCGTCTACATCAGTATGTTGCCGACCTTCCCAGTTACCTTAAGGGGTCATACCTCAAACCTCAATCCGCCCCTATTGTCGACCCGGTCGAGGTGCATATCTATCGAATAATTTTCATCGAAGTCAATAACATCGACAGCGGCCATTCCAAGAACAAACGCAAGCGTTTTAAGGAATGCTACAAGCCCACTTACCAAGAGAAGCTGCCCACCGTCCTGCCTGAATCAAGCCTCTGCCCTCACCTCGAAGGCATATCTTTCATCGACTGCGACACATCCCATGTTCGCTTGCCCCATTCCGATCCATTAGTCATCATGATTAAGATCAAAAACCTCATTCTCCATATAATGCTCATAGATGCAGGAAGTGCAGTTGAAGTCCTTTTCCTCCAAACTGTCCAAACCATGAAGAAGACCGACCACACCACTGCTACCAATGTCAAACTCAACGATTTCAATCGGGCTACAGAAGTCATTGTTTGTCGAATCAGCCTCCCAGTTACCACCGGCCCAGTCATACTCCATAATAGCGTTCTTGTCATCGATAAGAAGTCTGAATACCTTGGTATCCTTGGGCGCGATTGGCTCCACGCCATGCGTACCATACCTTTGACCTATCATCAGACTCTTCATTTTACCACCCCTTTGGGTACATGGAATTTGAAAGGCTCTCAATGCCTTACCCGTTCGTGCGAGCATCCGAAGATCAATTAGACCCAGAGGCTTGTCAGCTGCCCATAGCAATCACTGTCCTTCTCTATCCCCACACCTTCGACAGATACCACCTCACCCATCGAACCTACTTTCTATATCGAACTCACCAGTCCTGGTAGTGGTACATTCATTGGTGCTTTTCTAGACGAGGTAGAATGCCTCGAGCTCTCAGTCCTTCGAGCAAACAAAGGCGTGACGTCTTTGCATGGACGTTCCAGGAGATGCACGGTGTTGACCCCGATTTGGCATGCTACTGCCTCGATCTCATTCCTCACTCTACAGTAGTTAAACAGAAGAAGCGCACATTGGAACCTCGACTCCGAAAAGTAGTAAACCTAGAAGTTAGCAAACTCATAGCCCCAGGTTTTATCAGAGAAGTGAAGTATGTTGATTGGATATCAAACATTGTTACAGTTCCCAAAAAGAATGGCAAGATCAAGATTTGCGTCAACTTCACAGACCTCAACAAGCACACACCGAAGGACAGCTTCCCTCTCCTGATCATCTCAGTACTCCTTGATGCCACTGCGTGTCATGAACGTCTATCTATGATCAATGTAGCTTCGGGTTACAATCAGGTACCTCTCCTCCCCAAAGATCAACTTAAAACTTCTTTTATTACTGAACAAGGCCTTTACGGCTTTAACGTCGTGCTCTTCGGCCTTTAAAATTAGGGTGCAGCCTATCGACGCCTTGTCACAAACATGTTTAAACCCCTGTTTGGCAAGTCGGTCAAAGTTTAAATCGACGACATGTTATGCAAGAGCCTCCAAAAATAGACCCATATCCCAGACCTAACCGAAGTTTTTTCGATACTTCGAACATACAACATGAAAATCAACCTAAACAAATGTTAATTTGGTGTTTCGTCTGGTAAATTTTTAGGCCATTTAATCAGTAAATGAGGTATCGAGATCGACCCTACCCATATTCGTGCTCTCATCGGCATGCCTTCGCCCTGAACCAAAAAAGATGTCTGAAAATGGCTGGAAAAATTTTGGCCCTCAACCGTTTTATTTCCAAATCCCCAGACCGTTGTGCTTGGCTCTTTTTCCTCTTACGCGGCAAAGGCGTCCTCAATGCAAAAAAGAAAAATAACCCTGAGATCAGCTGGACACCCGAATATGAACAGGCCTTCCTCGAACTCAAAACTTACCTTGGTCGACCATCCATTATCAGCACCCCCATCGAAGGCGAGACACTTTCTTTATATCTCACTGTTACAGACACCTCCATCAATTCAGTGCCTATTCGACTTGAATCAAACATCACAAAACCTGTATATTTTATCAGCAAAACTCTAACACCTGCAAAAAATCGATATTCAAAGCTTAAGCATTTACTCCATACCCTCCTCTACTCGTCTCGTAAACTCAAACCATATTTTCAAGTTCACCCCATCTGTGCTATAACAAGCTACTCCCTTCGAGAAGTGCTCAGCAAAAAAGAAAAATCCAGAAAAGTGCAATAGTGGTCTGTCTATCTTGTTGAACATGACATCTCATTCGAGAAACAGATATCCCAGAAATGCCAAACAGTAGAAGATTTCCTTGCTAACTTCCTGATCGAATATATCGATTGGGAAAAACATGAAGACGACCTGACAAAAGACCAGCCCGAAGTAACAGATCCTTGGAACCCTGATACTAGATGGCATTTATTCACAGATGGATCCGCTGGGCCCAGCGATTAAGGGAATTGTGTAGTCCTGGTTACATCTACGAATGATTGAATACATAAAGTAGTTAAGCTAAACTTTGAATATTTCAATAAAGAAGTTGAGTATGAAGCTCTGATACATGGCCTCGACCTCACACTCGACCTCGCTTTCCCAAACTTGCTATTTTTATAGATTCCCAACATGTTTAGAGACATTACACAGGTAAAAATCAAACTAACAGTCGCATGGCCGAATATGTTCTTTTCGTTCGACAGCGCATGGACCGTTTTCCTGAAAAATCTACTATCACACATTACCCTCAAGGAGAAAACAGCTATGTTAGGCTAATCAGAATCCCGAACCCTCCATATCGAAGTACTCAAACACCCAAGTATCGACCAGATGGAAATCAATACGATCAATACTGGGGGCAAGAGTCTCAATCTTGATGACTGGCGAACACCGTTCCACCATTACTTCAAATATGCTACCCTCCCAAATGATCACAATGCCAAAAGATCATTATTAGAGAACTGTCAAAGATACACCATTCACAAACACAAGTTACATCACAAATCCCCAAATGGCATCCTCCTTCGCTACATCTCTCAAACCGAAGTCTCTAAAATCCTAGCCAAACTCTATGAAGGTACCTGCGGTGCTCATACTGCTGGTTTATCTATTGCCCTTTAAGCTGTCTCCCAAGGTTTATTCGGGCACAACATGAAAAAATAAGCCGAAGAGTATGCCAAACACTGTGACAAATGCCAGTGCCAGGCATATGACATCCACTACCCTTCTCAAGACCTCTATTTTAGTCAAGTCTCCTGGCCATTCAAAAGATGGGTTATTGATCTCATCGGTTCCTTCCCTAATGCTTCGGGTAGCCAACAAAACATCCATATTGCAACAGATTATTTTACCAAATGGGTCGAAGCCGTGCCTTTGTGTCGAACCAGGGTAGAAGAAGTCATCAAATTTCTATGGGAAAATATCATCACACACTTCAGATGCCCTCATATGATTTGATGTGACAATGGTCTACAGTTTGTTAGGAATAAAGTCGGAAATTTCTTCAAAAATCACAATATCATCCTCTCACCCTCGACACCTTACTACCCCCATGGGAACGGCCAGGTCGAAGCAATCAACAAAACCATAGTCGACGGACTCAAAAAATGTGTCAATGCAAAGAATGGATGATGAGTTCAAGATTTACAGCATATCATCTGGGCCTATCGAACAGCACCATGAAAATTTACATGCTGCGCCCCTTTCCTTTTAGTTAATGGCATTGAAGTAGTGCTCCCTACTCAATTCGAAGTACACACACGAGATCCCAACCTCCCAGACGAAGACAATGAGTTTGAGTTCGGATGCAACATGTTATGGATCGACGAGACCAGAGACCGAGCCATCGCCATCCTTGGCCGTTACCATACATTACTTTAGAGGTCATACGATAAGCGAGTTCAACCACGAAGTTTCAACATCAGAGATCTTGTACTTCGACGTGTCAACCAATCTTTGAAGCCTCAAAATGTCAGCAAGCTTGCTGAATCCTAGGAAGGACCTTATATCGTTTATGACAAAACTACCAACGATTCGTACTGCCTAATGATAGAAGATGAGGAACCTCTATCACATCCATGGAACACAATGCAGCTGGTGTCATACAATAGGCCACGGCCTCCACCTTGTATACCCGATGTAAATACAAAATAATCAATAAACTTATTTTCCTCTTCTAAACTTCTTCTCCAATTTTCCAGTGAATCTCTTGGTTTACCTAGGTATCATGTCAACCCTCAACCTGACTGATACTTGTGGGCGACCCTGAAATTTTTCAAACTCTCAATTTGGAGTAAACTCGAGGGGCAAGGATGGTCAATAGACCGGAACATAGAGAATACATTGGGAGCGAACAGTTATGCTTCTATCAGACCCCAAGCTATCGAAGTCCAGTAAATTCTTGGTTTACCCTAAGTATCATGTCAACCCTCGACCCAACTGATACTTGGGGGCGACCCAGAAAATTTTTAAACTCCCAATTTTGAGAAAACTCGAGGGTAAGGAGGGTCAATAGACCAGGCCCTCGGGAATGTATTGGGGGCGAACAGTTATGCTTCGATCCAGTTTAAGACGTCGAAGTCCACTCGATTTCTTAGTTTTTTCTAGGTATCGCGTCAACCCTCGACCCGACTGATACCTGGGAGTGACCTTGAAATATTCAAGCTTTCATCATTCGAGTAGACTTGAGGGGCATGAATGGTCGAAAGACCGGACCCTCGAGAATGTGTTGGCGGTAAACACATATCACTTCGCTGTGGCTCAGGCCTTCGAAGTCCAGTAAATTTCTGGGATTCCTCTAAGTATCTTGTAAACCTTGGCCCGACTGATACTCGGGGGCGACCTTAAAAATTTTCAAACTCCCAACATTCGAGCAGACTCGAGGGGAACGAATGGTCGAGCAACCGGACCCTCGAGAATGCGTTGGGGGCGACCACGTCTTACATCGATGTGGCTTAGGCCTTCATTGTCCAGCGAATCTCTTGGTTCTAACAAATTATCGTAACCATATCGACGATCTTCAAGGTTCGATCACTCTACAATCATTCGACAGTTACAGCATACGCAAATATAAGTATACATAAATATCTATAATCTCACCACTTGCCAAAAGTTTCAGAGCAATAAATATCAGAGAAGTAGTTTCAACAAAACTTAATTCAAATCATGTTTGATATATACATCAATAATCTAGCACAACAATTCAATGCTGATCAAGTTCACACAAATCAGTCTCAAGTGTAGTAGTCCGCAAAACAAACAAAATTTGTACAGTACAAGTCAAATTTAGTATAGCAACTCAAGGCAATCACAAGTTCAAAAATCAACTCCAAAGAAAGATAAACATTGTTCAAATATTACAACCCAACAAAAAATCAGAAGAAAAAAAAAAAAAAAAAAAAAAAAAACAGGCATGACACTCTAGTACAAATACCTCATATCAACATGGATGCATCTTCTCCCCCAACAGGTTTTTTTATGTTAGCACTTTCAGTACCAACAGTCAAAGGTTTTGACCCTGTACCATCGGCGACCACATCAGTTTTAGCTCCAGCAGCAGCACCTTCGACCACAGGAGCCTCTACGCCACCTCCAACAACTCCATCAACAACATCTACCTCTTTTCCTTCGATCTGCAAAGTATCTTCGGCAACAGGATCTTGGGTATTAGGCAAGCATTGCAGAGTTATAGGATCAAACCCCATATCCTCTATGAACTCCTTCATCCTAATATTATTCGAAACTTCAACATCAAATTGTGCTTGATAGCGCTCATTTTGCGCTTTCTTTTCCATCTCATGATCAGCAAACGTCAACTTCATTACCTGCTCATGATTAAAATGTTGACCCTCCAATCTCTTCTCGAATGCATCATTGATAGCCTACAAATCTCGCTGCCAAACTTTGTTCTCAGACAACAACAACGCTTTTGTTCCCCGAGCAAGCTCCAGACTGCCAATCACCTCCTGTAACCTCCTCTTCCGTACTTCACTGCCTTGGTAAATGACTGCGCCCAAGCATCCATCTGTAAGAGTATTCGAGCCATCAGTATTTTGTAAAGAATTAAACACTTACACAAATTTCAAATTTTCACAAACAATAATTGACAGTTACCTGATACATACTCTTCTTCATCCTCCTCGAAGCCTCGTCTGGGTCAGCATCGCAGAGTTCCGTAATTAAGGCAGCCTTGGCTAGAGCCTGTTTTCTCATGCAACCTCCGTCATCTCTTCGCACTCATCCTTTGTATCATCTCCCCCCAGCGCCCTACTCCTTTTGCCTTGCATTAACTTCGTCTGTTGTACCTTCGGAAACTTGGGAACAACCTTGCCCTTCCCCTACCCAGCCTGTGTTGGTACCTGCCTCAGCCTCAGTCTCGAGGCATCACTAGCCACTTCGGGCACTGGCGTTGCCTGCTTCACCGCCCTTTTTGCCTTCGGAACATACTGAACCTTCCTCGCCAAATCACCGCCCTCCATTCCTTTGTCCACTTTTGAGACACCTTCGCTTCTCATATCTTTGATGGCTTCGATGTAATGGGTAAATTTTGAAGCAGGGAATCTGCCTTCTTCTTCCTCTTCCTCTTGATACCAAGACTCTTGAAAACGTAATTTACTCACTCCAAGTCAGAATTGAGTAAGACGTCAATATAAACCCTCAGATTCTCCCAAGACCGGTTAGTCGGACCTACAGAACAAGCAGAAAGACCATTATCAGTTTATTCGATCAATACCTCAAACAGAATATTCTACAAAAAACTTACTGGGATTATAGACTTTATGCTACAGCCTATAAGGGTCCTCCCCTTCGACATTCTCAAAATTACCCTGTACCACAACTAAATCTTCATTCCACCCTCGACCCATCAAGCACAAATCAAACAACAATGACTTCTCTGGGTAACACTGGATATGGTACGTACCCGTATTCTGGTTCGCCTTCCTCGTGTAGAATGATACAAGACCGTACCACTCAATTATACCCCTCTTCTCACTCCTTAATTTTAAATTCATACCCTCTATTACCCTTATCATCTCGTAAAAATTTCCATTCATCTGAACTGAGGCAACTTCCCAAATATTTAGCACCTCCTTCACCAGCCTTCGAAGAGGAAGTTGCATTCCCAATCGAATTTGGCCTCTAGATGCCATTATACCTTCCCGCGGGCTCGACTTAAAAGTCCACCCCGCTCCTGCTACATGTAACACTACCCCCACCTTTGGCAACTCTAGTTTGGCAGCAAATTGATCTAATCTCTATTGATCTCTTGCCGAAATAGTGCCAACAACCTCATTCGACTCAGTCGAATCCCCACTACGGTCACTTTGCTCCCCTTCATCCCTCTCAACACCCGAAGGTCCATCATTACCCATGTTTCTTTCCCCTCCCCATATCTCTTCCTCGTCACTATCCTCAGTCACCACCGTCTTACGATGTCTAGTACTCGAAACCCCAACCGAAGGCACCACAACTACTAATGGGGAATCGGTTACTATATCTAACATTTCTAAGTTACTGCCCTCATCCATCGGAGCACGACCAGAAGCACTAACCACGTTTTCATTGATTTCCTCGTCTATCAGCCTCATTCATGAAGCTCGACAGGTACGTGTCTTATTTTATAGTAGAAGTAGCACATAATTGGATGAGATACATTCGACTATTACGTGTTAGTAACCCATTTTTCATCTACCCTCACCAACAGATACAAACACAGTCAAAAATTCGATCCTAAACCTAGTCCCTCCGTCAATGCCCTCAAAATCCTAAAATGGGCTAGAACCCAGACTCGTGAATTCTCTTCGTCCTTGATTATAACCTCTCAACTACAAACCCAGATGATCCTACTTGCAGATACAAAAGGCACACTAAAAAGAAAATAGACAGAGATCAATCGAAACAGCAAATCAGCCGGTATCCAGAAATAACATCAGTAATCTTTCCCAAACATCACGCAACAATGGTGTACATCCTCTTCCTCTCACTCTCTAGTTTCTCTCTATGAATAGTACCTTTGGTTATTTTCCCCTCATATATATATACCTCCTCAGAATAACAAAACTGCCTCGATTTCCAAACCACTATTATTGTCACGCCCCTACTACCCTGGCTTTTTGGCTGAGATGGCTTTTGACCTATTAACCCCTCATTCCTTGCATGTGCGAATCGCATGCTCACTCTGAATTAGTTGTAAACCCCAAAGCCACTCGAACCTTCTAACCCTCACTCGAAGCTGACCAGTCAAGTCCCAACATCACATCACACTTTTTCCATAAAGCGAGCAAAAATTATGATTACATGCATGACACATTACCCCAGAAGCATGTACTATTCTAACAGACCAGCTGTCTAGGCTGTCAGACCGTCCAGTCAAATCCAGCAAACCTTCGACATATACACTTTTCACACACGAGTAATCGACTATATCGTGTCTTGAACATTCATCCATATAACCTCACATTCGATTTCCAAATATATAAAACATTCATTCTACAACACATTCGACAGCTCAAAATGTTAGGTCTTTATTACTTTGACAGATCAAACTTTGATTTCAACAGATCACACTTTCTACTTAAGCAGTTCAGACATGCTACTTCGACAATTCAAAATGTTACTTTGAGCATTCAAAATCCTACTTGCACACAGTACTGGAAAATAATTTGACAGTTATATTATCAACTCCCAATTTCATTCAAAATAGATCAGAACAGTACAATCCAAATAGCAAATACAAATATCCCTCTATACCCATCTAAAACACTCATCAAACCCAAAAGAAGCCCTTATTTATCATTGGGACGCCTCTCCTCACTCCTGGCCTCAGCAACAGAATCCTCCTGCTCTACCATCTCAACTACAAATGACTCTAGCAAAGACAACTGGTGGCCGCGAAATAGACCCATCATCTGAAGAACCCCCCACCAATACGCAAAGGGCATTCCAGCAATAGGTTCCCTGGGTTCCGCCTCAAATAGGGTCGGCATCTCTACGTCACAGTCTCGGTCGCCAAGAAACCTCTATTTCAGTTCCAGCATCTTCTCCCATACCCGAATAACCTTTACCGCAATCTGATCCTGATGCTTGGTCTTCAAAGAACTTCTGTTGTTTTGGGACGAAGAAGAAGACATTATGTTCAAAGGAAGAAAGAAGAAATATGATAAATTCTCCTCGCAAAACCTCAATTTATACATGAAGGTATATTTTAAACATTCCCTAATCCCAAGTTACATTCATTACAGTCTTCAACTCCTCTCCTTGAAAACTAAACAGTCAAACCTTTCCAACTTCCTAGCCATAACCATTTCATCTGCATGAGTATTCAACCCTCTTTCCCGAGGACTTATAGTCGAGCTATCACCAGTCTCGAACCACCGAGCCTTTTTCTACTTACCTCCTTTAACAACCCCTATGACACAAACCTAGAGCTTCGAGTACTCAGAATCAGTTATTCATTGGAATCGAATACTGACCTATTTCCTCAACCAACACATTACAATTCAAAGTCAATTTTCCCTTGAAGGTAACCTTTTTAACATGTTAAAATTTGAAAACATATGTTCGATATGCACCTACAATCTATTCGTATACATGCCTGCCATATATAAACACACAAACTTGTAGCCAAATATTGTTCACATTCCATTCCACAAGTTACAGCAACAAAAACAGAAAATTTCAAAGTCCAGACATACAAAACCACAACAAAAATAGAAAGCTCCCAATAAAACAACAAAAAAAAACCCCATCATCACCAACTTGCCACCGCTTAAAGCAGGACCTGCCCTATTTTTAGACTAGCCAGCTCCACTCGCTGAGCCTTGCTCCTCCAACTACTCTTTCGCCTGAACGAGATATTCTTTCAAGCTCGCCAGAAAAAGATAGCGTTGTTCCGCAGTTTTAAAACAAAACTAAATCTGCCCCCAAAAGTAAGCATAAGACTCCCCATTAATAGGTTATCCGGCCTCTAATTCCGCCAATTCGAGCATGTCCCAGTAAACCACTTGGTGACCGAAGAACTTCAACTTTAGTTCAGCAGTCTTCCGCCCTATACGACAGTCAGGGACAAACCTCATCCTTTTCTGGTACCGGGTGTTGGGCGTGATGTCCATTTTTTTTTTCAAAATGGATAGAGAAAGTAGAAGAAAATGTAGGGGCCTAACTTCTTTTGGAAGGGAAGTCGGCTCTTACAACTCAGGGTTAATCCTCAACCTAAGGAATGCAAGCAAATAAACAAAAGTAGGGATAATCTATTAACAAAATACTTGCGTAGAGGCCCGAATGTGATGCTCTACAACCTCTGATGAGGATTTTAAAGAGTAATTTTATTACTGATGAGTAATCAAAGGTTCGAGTACTGGGTGTTTATAACGTAATCAAATGTAAACTGCAAAAGGGCTAGGGGGAATTTTTCTAACCCCCCCCCCCCTTGGTTCCCCATCTCTCCTATTTATAGAATCATAGGAAGGGCTGAGTCACCAAGGTTGAGTCATATTACATGAGTACTGTCCGGATATCCCAGAGCAAGTATGAGCGCCGGAATTGCCAGAACTGTCATTATAGCAGTTGTTGGGTCTGTCTCTATACTAGAAAACTGTGGTAATGGTTGGGCCTGTCACTGTAGCTGTAAGGGCCAACTACTATGTCATCTTGTCTGGTGAGCTGGCTGCCGGTCCTGTCATATTTTGACCATGTGCAGATATGGTCGAAGGGTTTCTGCTGCGATGTGTGTAGTTTGTCCTCGAGGCGTGTTAGAGTCGAAGCTTTATCTTTAGGGGATCTCTGGAAGTCTTTTTTAATGGGCTTTGATATATTCGAGTAGGCTTCGAAGTAGCCTTCGAGTGTCTGAATGGGGTAGAAGGCTGTTAGTAGGCTACTACATTCGCCCCCTCTCAGTGAAGGTCTCGAAGCCAGGTGAAGAGGCATTTGCTGAGAAAACTATTTGGCCTTGGAATTTGAGCGGTTTGACTGTTAGTTTTCGGGTAAGTAATAAAAGAGGATAATTAAGAGGTCTTGGTGGTTATAGGGTAATAAATGAAATGAGGCTATAAGTATGGGTTATTGAGTAGGGATACTGTGTAACCTTCTTCCTTTGCATTCTTCTCTCTTTCCTCTACAAAAATTTTGAAATCTCTATGGATACCACGCCCAACATGCGATATCAGAAGGGGATGGGGTTCGTCGGGACCGTCGCGTAGGACAGAAGACTGGTGAACTTCATATAAAGTTCTTTGGGCATCATGATCTTGACTGGGACATGCCCGAAATGGTGAAGGTAGAGGCTGGAGAGCTCATTAATGGAGAGCCTTATGCCCTTCTTTGGGACTGACTGAAGTATGACTTTACTACTGCGGAGAAGCGCTATATCTTTCTGTCGGCTTTGGCAGAATGCCTTGTTTGTACAAAAGTAGAAATGGAGGAACAAAGCGCAGTGAGTGGAGCTGGGCCTTCTGGAAGTAGGGCTGTTGTTTGAGGTGGTAAAGATTGGTCCCTTTGTATTGTGAGGTTTGATGTAGAGGTTTTTGTTTGGTCTGGTTATATGAATGTATTTGGGTTTGAAATTTTGCTGTTTTGTTGTTGTATGTGAGAATAATATTTTGCTGCATATTTGAGCTATTGTAACTGCTAAACATTGGAAACGAATAGGCTTGTAGGCATGATAGCAAACTTATCTCATCGAATGCTAACGAGTAATACTGATTAATGTTGTGAAAGGTGTTCTCGAAGTATAATAATGTGGTCGAATATAATTAACTGGTAGGCATTGAAAATTGTCGATGGTTCGATAAACGAGGTTCGACTGCAAGTTCACATAAATGGTATTTCCATGCGTATGCAGAGAAAATTGTTATGTCTGGGAAGTTGAAGAGGTTGGGCTGCTGAGTTTTTGAGGTGGGGAATTGAAGACCACTATTAATACGGCTAAGGAAGAGGGAAAGTTAAAAAAAAAAATCATGTATAAAAGGGGAGGTTTGTAAAGGGAATTTCTCATCTGTCTTCACCTTTCTTCATCTTGCTGCTTACTCGTTCGGATCAAAATGGCTTCTTCTTATGCTCAACACAATATTGTAGTTCCAGCACCTGCACAGGAGAACCAGGCTGCAGTATGTGTGAGGCGAATATGGGAGATGACATTGGGGTTGCAGCGGATGTTTGGTATCTATCAGGATATTGATACAAAAATGTCAAATCTCTTTGAGGTAGAGCCCGAAGTACCAATTCCAGGAATGTCCTCTGCGTACTGGTGGGGGATATTGTAGATGATGGGATCATTTCCCAACCACCGGTTATCCCTGCACGAATCATTTTTGGAAGAGATGGTGGACCAGAAAGATGTTGGTAATGTGCCTGAGGTTGAAGAGGAGCATCCAACTGATAATTAGGGTCCTCTGTCTATTATGGTAACTATTTTTAATATGGTATTTGCATGTGGGGTATTTGTAAGGACTGGTTGAATTGTACTTTGTTGTTTCTGAGGTTAATGAAATTGGGTATTGGTGGTATAATCTGTCGAATTACCTTTCAATGCAGTTTTTCATAGGATTTTGAATGTTTGAAGTACAACTATTATCTCTTGAAGTAACATGCTTAAATTGCTGAAGTAGGGGATCTAATCTATTAAAAATAAAAATGGTTTCATCTGCTGATGTATAAGGTTTAATCTGTGTAGGCTCAAATTTAAGAACTGTCGAAGTGCATGAGAGTAATCTGTCAAAGGAAAATAGGTGTTTATGTATAAGTGTAAGTCAGGACTGTCGAAGGAAAACTTGTTACCTTTTGAAGCAATGTTAAGCATCGTTTATAAATAAAATTTTGAACTGTCAAAGAAAAGGGTGATCTGCTGAAAGGCATGAGGTTTTGAATTGACGAATGTGTTGTAGATCGAATGTCAATATTTTTGAGAATCGAATTTGAAGTTATCTTTTGGAGAATATTCGAGACCTGGTGTAGCCAGTTACTCGAATATGGGAAGTGTGTCGAAGGTTTTAGTAGATTTGACTAGTCGTACTGGCAGCTCGAATAGCTGGCTTGTCAGAATGGTACGTGCATCAGGGGCAGTGTGCCTGATAGGTAATCATTATTATTGCCCTCGTTTCATGGAAAAGTTTCGATTTGATGTTTGGGCTTGACTATTTAGCCTTGAGTAAAGGTGAAAAGGTTTAAGAAGCTTTAGCTTTGCCTGTAATTTGAAGTGAGTGTGCAGCTCGCACGTGAAAGATATTAACGTTAAATCGGTTAAAACACATTGTAGCCGAAAAGCCGAGGTAGTGGGGCCGTGGTAATGAAAATTGCTTGAAAATTAATGCAATTTTGGCTTTCTGAAAAGGAATATAAGTGTGAGAGAAGTAACCACTGTACTGTTTACTAATAAAAATCAGAGAGAGTGAGGAGAAGAGAACGTACGCCATTAGTACTTGAGAGAAGTTGCTGAAGTTGGTGTATTGATCTTGCCATTTCGAGTATAGTGCTTCTAACACAGGTATGTCACTTGATCTTTGCGAATTTTTGATTTATTTTCCCTTCTGCATCTGTGAGTAGCATATTCTGGGATTGGAGTTTAGAGGTTACATTCGAGGATAAGAAAATTCACGAGTCTAGGTTCCAACCCATTTGGGGAATTCGGGGGTTTTTGAATATGGCACATGGTTTAGGAACGAGGTTTCGAATGTGCATAAATATTTTGAAGGGGGTAGATGGGATATGGATTATTGACACATATTTATCAAATGTATCGATCTAATTGCGTGCCTCTTCTTCTGTAGGGTAAGATGCATGCCCATCAAGCTTGGAGACTGAGGCTGATAGATGAGGAGATCAAAGCATTCGAAGCTAGTATTTCTGGTCGTGCTCCCATAGATGAGGGTAGCGACTTAGAAGTTTTAGATGTTGTAACCAAAGCCCCTTTGTCTATGGTATTGCCCGCTGGTGAGGTTCCGATTACGAGACATCATAGGATGGTAGAGACTGAGGATAGTGAGGAGGAAGAGATAGTATGGGGGGCGAGAGGTGAGGGTAATATGGGGTCTTCTGGTGGTAGAAAGGGAGAAGGGGGGTAGAGTGATGAAAGTGGGGATTCAACTGAGTCGGATAGGGTCCAAGGTGCCATTTCAGCTTGAGATAAGGTTAGATTAGATCGATTTGCTGCCAAGCTAGAGCTGTTGAAAGTGGGGGTGTTGCTGAGTATGGCGGGAACAGGGTTAACTTTCAAATCGGATCTTAGGGAAGGGATAATGGCTTATAGAGGACAGATTCGATTAGGAATGGAACTTCCCCTTCGAAGACTGGTGAAAGAGGTGTTGAATTTTTGGGAGGTGGCTTCG
The DNA here is from genome assembly GCA_014058105.1 of Kingdonia uniflora. Lineage (NCBI taxonomy): Eukaryota > Viridiplantae > Streptophyta > Magnoliopsida > Ranunculales > Circaeasteraceae > Kingdonia > Kingdonia uniflora. The sequence goes on from JACGCM010002784.1 coordinate 3,544,736, forward strand.
GTTCAAATGAATGGAAATTTTTACAAGATGATGGGGTTATAAAGGGGATGAATGCAAATTTAAGCAATAAGGGGAGGGGTTTGATTAAGTGGTTTGATATTATTACCTTCTACTCGAAGAAGGCGATCCAAAACCCAGGTACCTACCACATCCAGTGTCACCCAGAGAAGCCCTGGTTCTTTGATCTGTGTTCGATGGATCGAAGGTGGAATAAATATTTATTGATAGTATGGGCAACTACGAGAATGTTGAGGGGGAGGAGCTTTATAAGTTGCATCATAGGGATTATAATCATAATAAGTTTCTTGTCGTAGGATTATTGTTGATGTATGTCTGGAATGAGTGGTGATTATATTTTGTTTGTTCAGCAGGTCCAAAGAATCTGACTTAGAACAATCCGAGGGACAATATTGATGCTTTGCTCGAAGCTAGTGAGGATTGGGTAAATTTTTCTTTTGATAGTCTTGGTATCAAGAGGTAGAGAAGGAAAAAGATGGATTCCCTTCTTCGAAGCATACCTGTTACGCCGAAGCCATCGAAGAGAAGGAGATGCGAAGGTGGCTCGAAGGGTCTAGAAGAAATGGGAGGGGAGAAGTTGCCAAGAAATTTTCAGTATGTTCCAAAATCGAGGAGGGGGTTGAAGTAGGCAATGCCAGTGCCCGAAGTGGCTGGCGATGCCTTGAGATTGAGGCCGAGGCAGGTGCCAACACAGACTGAGAAGGGGAAGAACCGGGTAGTTCCCGAAGTTCTGAAGGTGCAGCAATCAAAGGTCATTCAGTGCAAAAAGGCGTAGGGCACTGGGGGAGGATGACGCTGCGGATGATAATGAAGAGATGACAGAGGCTGAAATTTAAGAGCAAGCGGTAGCCAAGCATGCTTCGATAGTTGAAATTTGCGAAGACGACCCAGACGAGGCTGCGAAGGAGATGAAGGGGAACATGTTTTAGGTAACTGTCTATTAATTTTTTCTGTGAGATTCTGAGATTTCTTTTAAGTTCTTCACGCTGTGAGGGGTACTGACCGCCCTAATATTCTAGCAGGCGGATGATTGGTCCCAATCTTATAACAAGTCCATGAAGTTAGTAAAGGGGAAGTTACGACAAGTGGTGGAAAGTCTGGATCTTGCTCGAGGGACTGAGACGTTATTATTGTCTGAGGTCAAAGCATTGAAGCATGATTTAGAGGCAATCACAAACTCCTTTGAAGTGAGGCTTGAGCATCAGCGTTCTTAACAAGAACGGGTCCGGGCGGTGAAGCTTGCTGCGAAGGAGAAGGAGAAAGCAAAGCAGAAGGTGATTTATCAGGCGCAGTTTGATGGTGAATGTAAGGTCATCGTGAAGCGGAAGGAGTTTATAAAGGATAAGGGGTATAACCCCAATACTTTGGAGCCCTTCCCTGTTTTCCTAGAACTTGTTGCTGAAGATGATTTACATATGAAGGAAGGAGAGGTAGATGTTGTTGATGGGGCAAATGGAGGTGCAGGAGGTGGTGTGGAGGCTTCTGTTATTGGAGCGGCCAGTGTTGGAACTGTGGATGGTATGACTGTCGATGGTGCAGGATCGAAGCCTTCGACTGAAAGTGCTGAGAGTGTTGGTGCTGGGGGACCTGTTGAGGAAGATGTGACCGCACTGATATGAGGTATTTTCTATTGGGGTTCCATGCATGCCTTTTCTGATTTGTTGTTGAGTTGTAATATTTTGAACCGTGTTTTTTTTTTTTTGCATTGGTCTTTGAACTTGGTATATCTTTGTGTTGCTGAATTGTACTGATGGTGGTTATCTGTAGAACTTCTGAAGTTGATTCTGAACTACTTTTGAATTGATGCCCGATGTTCTGAATTGAATTTGTTGTTTTGTTTTGGCCTTGTTTTGTTCTGGATTGTTGAAATGTTGATGTGTAATCTGTTGGTTTGGCTTGTACAAAACTTTTGATGACCTATCTTGAGTTGTAATGAAACTATTTCTCAGATGTATGATATTTTGAATCGTCTTTGTATCGTAGATATTTCTGTATAATAGTGTCTGTCTGTACTATTTCTATCGAATGATTGTAGAGTGATCAAACCCTGAAGAGTTTCGAGGATGTTGTGATACCTCTTTTGAATTTGAAGGATCTGCTAGCCATCGAAGCTCAAAACCACAGTGATGTAAGACGTGTTCACCCCCAACGCATTCTTGAGGGTTCGGCCTTTTGACCATTCGTGCCCTCGAGTTTGCTCGATTGTTGGAAACTTGAAAATTTCAAAATCACCCCCAAGTATCAGTCAGGGGAAGGGTAGACATGATACTCAATGTAAACCAAGAAATGGACTGAACTTTGACAGTTTTAGAGCCTAATCGAAGCATATCTTTTCGCCCCCAATGCATCTCCGAAGGTCCGGTCTGTCGACCATCCTTGCCCCTCGAGTTTGCTCAAAATTGGAAGCTTGAAATGTTCAAGGTCAACCCCCAAGCATCAGCCAAGTCGAAGGGTTGATATGATACTTAGATGAAACCATGAAATTGACTGGACCTCGACGGTTTTAGAGCCTGATCGAAGCATAACTTTTTACCCCCAATGCATTCACGAGGGTCCGGTCTTTGGACCATCCTTGCCCCTCGAGTTTGCTTAAAATTGGAAGCTTAAAAAATCACAAGGTCGCTCTTAAGTATCAGTCGGGCCGAAGGGTTGACATGATACCTTAGTTAAACCAAGAAATTCAATGAAGAAAGGAGACGAAGTATGGGTGAAAAAACTATTTATTGATTATTCTGTGTAACATCAGTTGTACAAGGTTGAGGTCGTGGCCTATTATAAGAGACCAACTGCATTGTGTTCTACGGATTTGGTAAAGGCTCTTCGTCTTCTGTCATTAGATAGCAAGAACCCTTGTCAGTTTTATTGTACTCGACATAAGGACCTTCCCAGGATTCAGCTAGCTTGCCAATATTTTGAGGATTTGAGGATTGGTTGGCACGTCAAAGTACTAGATCTCCGATGTTGAAACTTCGTGGTCGAACTCTCTTGTTATAGGATTTCTGAAGTGACGTGTAGTAGTGGCCAAGGTTGGCGATGACTCGGTCTCTGGTTTTGCCGATCCATAACAAGTTACATGCGAGCTCAAACTCATTATCTTCATCTGGGAGATTAGGATCTCATGTAGGTACTTCAAATTGAGTAGGGACCACAGCTTCAGTACCATATGCTAGAGAGAAAGGGGTGCAGTCTGTAGATTTTCTTGGTGCTGTTCGATAGGCCTAGAGAACATGTTGTAACTCTTGAACCCATCGACCTTTCTTCGCGTCGACTCTTTTCTTCAGACCATCAACGATGGTTTTGTTGATTGCTTCTACTTGGTCGTTGCCTTGGGGATAGTAAGGTGTTGAGGGGGAGAGGATGATGTTGTGTTTTTTGAGAAAAATTTTGACTTTGCTACCGACGAACTGAAGACCATTATCACATCAAATCATATGGGGGCAGCCAAAGCGTGTGATGATGTTTTCTCATAGATATTTGATAACTTCTTCTTCTCTGGTTCGGCACAAAGATACATCTTCGACCCATTTGGTGAAGTAATTAGTTGCGACAAGGATGTTTTCTCTGCTACCCAAAGCTTTTGGGAAGGGACCAATGAGATTGATAGCCCAACTTTTGAATGGCCAGGATACTTGACTGAAATGGAGGTCTTGAGAAGAGCATTGGATACCATGAGCATGACATTAGCATTTCTCACATTGTTTGGCATACTCTTTGACTTGTTTTTTCATATTCGGCCAGAATAATCCTTGAGATACGGCTAGAAGGGCCATTGAACAACCAGTAGTATGAGCACCGCAGGTTCCTTTGTGTAGTTCTGCTAAAATTGTAGAGGCTTCAGCTTGGGATATGCATCGAAGGAGGACGTCATTTGGGGATTTGTGATGTAGTTCATTTTTGTGGATAGTGTATCTGCGGTAATTTTCTAACAACGATCGTCTGGGTTTGGGATCATCTGGGAATGTGGCATTGTTGAGGCAATAAAAGAATCGTGTTCGCCAGTCATCTGGATTGAGACTCTCGCCCCCAGTATTGATGGCATTAACTTCCATCTAGTCGATACTTGGGCGTTCGAGTACTTCGATATGAAGGGTCCGGGATTCTGACTATCTGAGCATGGCTGCGATGAGGCGAGGGCATCTTCATGTTGGTTTTCTTCTCGTGGGTAATGAGTGATTGTAGATTTTTTGGGAAACCAGTTCATGCGCTGTCTAACGAAAAAGCATAGTCAGCCATGCGACCTTTAGCTTGATTTTCTCTAGTGTAATGTCTCTGAACAAGTAGGGAATCTGTGAAAACGGCAAGTTTGAGAATGTCGATGTCGAGAGTGAGGTCGAGGCCGTGGATCATGGCTTCGTACTTAGCTTCGTTATTGGAACATTCGAAGGTAAGTTTGACGGCTTTCTCTATTCGATCATTAGTGGGTGTTACCAAAACAATTCCAATTCCTGAGTTGTTAGGTCCAGCGGATCCATCTTTGAATAAACACTAGCCATTGTTGGGGTCCAAGGGATCTGTTACTTTGGGTTGGTCTTCTATTAAGTCATCTTTGTGTTCTTCCCAATCAACATCTTCGACCAGGAAGTCGGCAAGAAAATCTGCTACTGCTTGGCCTTTCTGGGATATTTGCTTCTTGAATGTAATGTCGTGTTCGCCAAGTTACACGGACCACTATTGTACTCGCCTGGATTTTTCTTTTTTATTAAGTACTTCTCAAAGGGGGTAACTCATTATAACACAGATGGGTGAGCTTGAAAATATGGTTTGAGTTTGCGGGCTGTATAGACAAGGGTGAGGAGCAAACGTTCAAGCTTTGAATATCGGGTTTCTGCGGGTGTTAAAGTTGTGTTGATAAAATTGAATTGAGTCGAATAAGTACTGAACTGATAGAAGTGTATGTAATAGTGAGGCATAAATAAAGTGTTTAGCCTTTGATAGGGGTGCTTATAATGGGTGGTCAGCCAAAATAAGTTTTGAGTTCGTGGAAGGCCTATTCACACTCGGGTATCCAGTTGATCTCGGGGTTGTTTTTCTTTTTTGCTCTGTGGACGCCTTTGTCGCATAAGAGGGAAATGAGCCAAGTACATCTGTCTGAGGATTTGGAAATAAAACGATTAAGGGCTGTTATCTTACCAGCCACTTTTTGGATGTCTTTTTTGGTTCGTGGTGAAGGCATGTCGATGAGGGCTCGAATATGGGTGGGATTAATCTCGATACCTCATTTACTGATAAGGTAGCCCAAAATTTTACCAGATGAAGCACCAAATTGGCATTTGTCTGGCTTGAGTTTCATGTTATACGTTCGAAGTATCGAAAAGACTTTGGTTAGGTCCTGGATATGGGTTTATTTCAGGAGGCTCTTGCATAACATGTCGTCGATGTAAACTTCAACCGACTTGCCAAGAAAGGGTTTAAGCATAGTTGTGACAAGGGGTTGGTAACTGGATCCCATATTTTTAAGGACAAAGGGCATAATATTGAAATAGTAAAGGCCTTGTTCAGTGATAAAGGAAGTTTCAAGTTTATCTTTGGGGAAGAGGGGTACTTGATTATAATCCAAAGTCATGCCCATCATGGATAATCGCTCATGTCCAGCAGTAGCGTCGAGGAGTGCTGAGATGACCAGGAGGGGGAAGTTGTCCTTTGGTGTGTGCTTGTTGAGGTCTGTGAAGTCGACACAGATTCTAATCTTGTCGTTCTTCTTGGGAACTGCCACAATGTTTGATATCTAATCAGCATACTTTACTTCTCTGATAAACCCTGCGGCTATGAGCTTGTCTACTTTAAGGTTTACTACTTTTCAAAGGCGTAGTGCCAGGTTACGCTTTATCTATTTTATTGCAAAGGAGTAGGGAATGAGGTCGAGGCGATGGCACGCCAGATTGGGGCCGACACCGGGAATCTCCTGGAATGTCCATGCAAAGACATCTTTGTTTGTTCGAAGGAAGTCTGTAAGCTCGAGGCATTCTATCTCATCTAGAAAAGTTTCGATGAATGTACCTCGACTAGGACCATCGAGTTTGATTTAAATAGTAGGTTCGATGGGTGAGGTGATATCTGTCGAAGGTATGGGGATAGAAAGAGACAGTGATTGTTATGGGCGGCTTATGAGTTTCTGGGTTTTATCTATCTCTGGGAGCTTGCATGAACAAGCAAGGCGTTGGGAGCCTTTCATGTTCCAAGTACCTATGAGAGTGGTGAAACGAAGGGTCTGGTGGTAAGTTGAAGGTATAGAACGCTTGGCGTGGAGCTAGTCCCGCCCGAGGATACCGAGGTATTCTGACTTCTTATAAATGACAATAAAGCTGGTTTAAAGTGTAACGGGAGCTGTGGTGACTGGTAAACTAATTCGGCCGACAGCGGCCTCTGTGGCCTCATTGAAGCCTTTTAATTTGACATTGGAAGGGGTTATGAGGTTGGTTTTCTTCATAGTTTTGATAGTTGGGAGAAAAAGGACATCAGCTGTGCTCCCTGTGTCTATAAGCATTGTGTGGAGGGCGAGGTTTTTGATCTTAATCATAATGACTAGTGGATCAGAATGGGGAAAATAGACATAAGATGTTTCACAGTTGATGAAAGAAATGCCTTCGAGTCGAGGGCGATGGCTTGATTCTGGCTGGGGGTGGGAAGTTTCTCCAGATAGGTGAGTTTGTAACACTCTTCGGCGCACTTACATTTGCTTTCGGAACGGCCGCTGTCTATGTTGTTCACTTTAATAAGGCATGATCTGCAGATATGTACCTCGGCCGGGTCAGCAGTAGGGGTGGATTGAGGTTAGAGGTAAGACCCGTCAAGGTTGCTGGGAAGGTCGGCAATATATTGGCGTAGACGACCTGCTTTGAGGATGAGTTCGAGAGAGCGCTGGAGGGCAAAGCATTTGTTGGTATGTTGACAATTACATTTGTGATTGACGCAATAAGGTTTGCCTGGTCTGACTTTGATAGGGAATGAGATACGCCAGATGGGGACTACATGTATATGTTGTAGGAGGGTGCTGAGAGGGGCAGTAAGTGTGGGCAAGACAGGCTTCGGCCGCTCCTTGAGGGCTTCTTCATTATAATCATTATTAGGGCAATTGCGGCTCTCCGTCTCCTGTGAGGCGGGGGTGATTAGGGTTGTTGGAGTAGAAGGTTGGTTTTTTCGTGGTTTGTTGATAGCTGGGGTCGAAGGCTAGCTCGGTTTATGTGACTAGCGGAGGCGTTCGAGGTCAATATAGCCGTTGACTTTTGTGAGCATCTCTTCAAGGGTTTGAGGTTTGTAGAGAACTAGATGTTCTTTGACTCGACTGTGATCAGGCAAGCCATTCGAGTATGTGAGTATAGTTTTTGCACAGTCAAGGTTCTCAATTATCCGTGATTCATCGAGGAACCTTTTGGTAGAGTCTTCGAGTATCTCATTGCTGGATTTTCTAAAATTGAATAGGGCATCAAATATGACTTCTCTGTCCTTATTAAAGGCAAACTGGGTGATGAAAAGCCGTGACAGTTGCTTGAAGCTTCGTATTGAGCCATTTGGAAGATTGTGATACCATCGAAGGGGGCTGTTAGTTAGGCTGGTAGGGAAAAGGCGACATAACAGGTAATCTATTATAGAATAAAGGCTTTGGGCATTTTGGAATTTGAGAATGTGTGACAGAGGGTCTGTGCTGCAGTATTTGCTGAGTTTTGTAGCACAAAAATTAGAGGGTATCTCGATGGTGAGAAGTTTGGGGCATAAGGGGTTGTTCAGGCGACTCCAGGAACTGAGATTTGGGCTCGCGCTGACGCGAGTAACGGGTTCTATTTTGATGTCAAAGTCTTACTGTACAACATAGGCAGGATAAGGGGGAGATCAAGGGATTCGAGGAGGGTGAGTTTGAGTGGGTGGAATGTGTTCAACACTGCGCTCCCCGAGACGTTTTTGAGAAGGGTGGTGAATGGGGTGTCTAGAGGATCGGAGGGTAGAGTTAGATGAATTTTCTGTGGGGTGAATGCCGAGATGGATGGAGCCGGTAGGAGGAATAATGTGGGGAGCACCCTTGGCTTGGATACTGCATTGAGATACTCTAAGAGTGGGTAGGGGTCCCAGACGGGCGCGAGCAGACATGTGCGACAAATTTGGTGCTTGGGATGGGCGAGCAGGTTCTAGAGGCTGTAGTCTCTGCAGTTCTCTAACGGTATTGCGTAATTTAACGATTGCCCGATTCTGTCTGTTCTTATCATCCAGGCAGCAGTTCCGTTTAGTTTCCAGCTCCAGGCGATGGTTTTCACGCTCTTGGTTAAGTTGTGCATGGTGGCGCTCCTCAGCTTGGGCGACTTGTTGAGATAGTAAGGCTATTTGGGCGGCCAATCCGTTGATGGAAATGCCGGCATGGGTTGAACTGAAACGGAGGGTGGGTGCCATTGAGGAGAATCTGTGGAAGTTGAAAACAAAGGGAGGGAAAGGGAAAAGGAAATTGGTAGGGTGGGAAGCACAGACGACACCAATTGTATAGGCCTAACTTCTTTCGGAAGGGAAGTCGGCTTTTACAACTCAGGGTTAATCCTCCACCTAAGGAATGCAAGCAAATAATCTAAAGTAGGGATAATCTATAGACAAAATACTTGCGTAGAGGTCTGAATGTGATGCTTTACGACCTCTGATGAGGATTTTTAATAGGGATTTTATTACTGATGAGTAATCGAAGGTTTGAGTACTGGGTGTTTACAGCGTAGTCAAAGGTAAACTGTAAAGGGGTTGGGGAGAATTTTTCTAACCCCTCATTGGTTCCCCATCACTCCTATTTATAGAATCATAGGAAGGGCTGAGTCACCATGGTTGGGTCAGATTACATGGGTACTATCCGGATATCCCGGAGCAAGTATGGGCGCAAAAATTGTCGGAACTGTCACTGCAACAGTTGTTGGGTTTGTCTCTGTACTAGGGAATTGTGGCAGAGGTTGGGCCTGTCATTGTAGCTGCACGGACCAACCACTGCGCCGTCTTGTCTGGTAAGATGGCTGCCTGTCCCGTCATATTTCGACCATGTACAGATATGGTCGAAGAGTTTCTGCTTCGATGTGTGCAGTCCTTCATCAAGGCTTGTTAGGGTCGAAGATTTATCATCAGGGGATCTCTGGAAGGCTTGTTGAATGGGCTTTGATATATTTGAGTAGGCTTCAAAGTAGCCTTCGAGTATCTGAATGGTGTAGAGGGCTGCGAGTAGGCTACTACAAAAAATGCATTAGAGAAGAGTATATAGTGCCCATTCCTACCCCTATAGCCCATACTTATAGCCCCATTTAAGCTCATTTATTACTCCATAACCACCGACATTTCTTTATTACCCTCTTTTATTGCCTCCCTAAAAAAACCAGCAGTCAAACCGCTCAACTCCCAACGCCAAACAGTTTTCTCAGCAAACGCCTCTATACCTGTTTTCGAGACCTTCGCTGAGAGGGGGCAAATGTAGCAGCCTACTCACATCCTTCTACCCTAGTCAAATACTCGAAGGCTACTTCGAAGCCTATTCGAATATATCAAAGCCCATCCAATCCTTAAACAAGTCTCCTAATGATTATCCGAAGATGAAGCCATGACTCTAAACAAGCCTCGAAGACGACCTCCACATCGCATCAGAAACACTTCGACCATATCCGTTCATGGTCGAAGTATAATAGGACAGGCAGCCAGCTCACTAGACAAGATGGTGGCATTGTTGGTCTTTGAAGCTACAGTGATAGACCCAACCACTGCTACAGTGTTAGAGTACAGAAACAGACCCAACAACTGTTACAATGACAGCTCCAACATTTTAGGCATCCATACCCACTCCGGGATACCCGCTCGATATTCGGAAGGAACCCTTATAATATGACCTAACCTTGGTGACTCAGCCCTTCCTATGTTCTACAAATAGGAGAGATAGGGAACTAATGAGGGGTTACAAAATCACTTCCCTGAGCCCTTGCAGTTTACCTTCGACTACTTTGTAAAACCCACAGTACTCAAACCTTCGATTACTCAACAGTAATATAAACTCTCTTAAAAATTCTCATCAGAGGTCGCAGAGTATCACATTCGGGCCTCTACGCAAGTATATTGTCGGTAGATTACATATACTATAGATTATATGGTTGAATCCCCTGATTAAGGATAAAACCCATGGTGAAAGAGCCAACTTCCCCTCTGCAGAAGTTAGGCGCCTACACTCCACATCTCGAAGTTATACCTATTCCAAATAATTTCTACATGCCAAAATTTATTCAATATGCATGCCTCACTGACCCTCTCACCCACGTCCGACACTTCAAAGCTGCGGTTAGATTATATTCCAAACTCTGCCATATGCTATGCAGATTATTCAACATGAGTCTGAAAGAGGAACTACTCAGATGATACCATACTATCCCCAAAGGCTCCATTACCACATTCAACCAGCTACCGTGTCTTTACGAGTCAAATTATGTTGACGCTAAAGAACAAGAGATTACTGTAGATTCTTTGTTCTTCTTCGAGCAAGGAGTAAAAGAAACCTTGGCAAGCTTTTACAAGCATTTGTTGTAGGAAACATGGAAAATTGGGGACTCAGATCCTATAATCGTCGTTCCAGTATTTACCTCAGCCCTGTATATTGACTCTAAGGTTCGAGAAGAACTTACCTTGCACAAGCCCAGAATGGTGACAAAGATGATCGATATTGTTAATAACTACATCGAATTATAACGATCAAAAAAAGATAAGATGAAGAAGTCTTCTGCGATCCAATCTCCTGAAGCATTTACATCTCAACCCCAAAAGTTAACCAATGTCAAAGCGCCCAAGCAACGCTGAAGAAACACCAGCAACGCTAGATGAAGAGATGGAAGGCCAGACAGATCCATCACCGTTCTACCTCCAATGACAACAAATCTCTCCGATATCTTACCAACGATAAAGAGAGACGAGTTCTATCGGGCACCACAAGCGATTACAGACATCCCCAGCAAACCTCTATGTCATTATCACAATGTGTAAAACCACGAAACTGATAATTGTTATTCTCTCAGTCAAATTTTTTATCGCATTCTATTAGCTGAAAGACTTCATAATTATATAGTCGATATTCAAAAGTTCCTCAAAGAAGAAACAAAAAAAATACGTCAAACAAGAGCAAGTCCAAGGGAAAGCTCGCTATCTTTACATGATTGAAATTGAAAAAGAGAAGAAAAGGGAACAAGACAATCGAATTACATCTTGTTGCAAAATGACCTCCCCAGATAAGTCAGCAAAACTTCTCCCTAGCTCGAGTAAATCAAAACATCCTTACCATATCACCTTCGAAGACTGCGATGCCAGTCATGTCAAGTACCCTCATGACGACCCTGTGGTCATTATGCTCAAAGTAGGATAGGACTACCTACACACGCTTCTCGTCAATATAGGAAGCGCCACAGATGTTATATTCAGAAGGGAAATTGAGGTTCTAGGATTCAAAGATTTTGTAAAAGCTTCGACAGCAACAGTCACAGATTTTAACGGTTCGAAAGAATTAGCAACAGGAGAAATCACACTACCAGTCAGGCGGGATCAGAATCCACCTTCCTCAAATTCATAGTCATCGATGCTGAGTCTAAATATCTGGGAATTCTAGGGCAAAGTTTATTGCATTCGATTAAAGCAGTACTATCTACATTTCACTTGGCATTAAGATTTTGAACGGATCACGGAGTCTATGAAATCAAAGGCAGTCAAGAAGTTGCACGTATGTGCGATAATACCACCAACAACTCTTACACGGCGAAACTTCTCAAAGCATAGTAGCTAGAGTAGGAAAGACCACCCACATTCGAGCAGCACGACACTGAGGAAGCAGATTCCATTAAGCTCGATGGGCCCGGGCGTAATACCTTCATTGGCTCCAATCTATCTTCCGATGAGAAATAAACCTTGATCCAGCTCCTTAAGAAAAATATCAACATCTTTGCATGGTCATTCCAAGAAATGCCCGGTATTCATCCTTTCATCGCATGCCACAAACTCAACTTCCATCCAGAGAGCAAAGCAGTCATACAAACGCATCAAAATCTAGTTCCCCGCCTTCAGGAAGCTGTTAATGAGGAAATCGATAAACTCCTTCGAGTAGGATTTATCAGGGAAGCCAAATATCCATAATGGGTTTTTAACAAAGTGGCAGTCCCTAAGAAAAATAAGAAAATCAGATTCTATGCTGATTTCACAGAACCCAATAAATTTACACTAAAAAATAACTTTCGCCTCTCACTGATCCCCAAACTCCTCGACTCGGTTGCCGAATACGAACTTCTTTCAAAGATGGATGCAGCTTCCGGTTACAATCAGGTTCCTCTCGCTGAAGAAGATTAGGAAAAAACAACTTTTATTATAGAAAGAGGTATTTATTGTTACACAGTAATGCCTTTCGGGTTAAAGAATGCAGGAGCCACTTGCCAGCGACTCATCACCAAAATGTTCAAAGATCATTTAGGAAAAATCATGGAGGTATACATCGATGATATGATCTGGAAAACCCTGAAGCGTGAAGATCAATTCAGCAACCTCCAAACCATATTCGATATCATTCGTACTTACTAGATAAAACTCAACCATAAAAAATATCAATTCGGTGTTGCGTCCGATAAATTTGTAAAAGGGGAATCGAAATCGATCGGGCACAAATTAAAGCACGCATGGCAATGTCATCTCCTCAAACAAAGAAAAATGTACAAAAATTCGCTGGCGAAATTAACGCTCTTCACAGGTTCATATCAAAGTCATCTGACCGATACAAACTTATTTACCTCCTTCTTCGTGGAAATTTAGCTCCACTGTCCAAAAAATAGACCAAAGAAATCGTTTGGACTCCCAATTGTGAATTAGCTTTCCAAGATCTTAAACGATACTTAGGGAATCCTCCTATCATGAGCACTCCAGTTGATAGTAAAACACTAACAATGTACTTGTCCACAACTGATGATTCCATTAGCTCGGTCCTTATCCTAGAAGATGACGGTAAAGAAAAGCCAATCTACTTCATCAGCAAAATATTCATGCCTGCCAAGAAAAGATATACAACAACTGAGAAACAACTACTTACCTTGGTCTACAGCTCTCAGAAACTTTGACCTTATTTTAAAGTACATCCCATCAAGATCATTACTAAATATCCTCTCAGACTTGTACTCCCTAAAAATGAAAATTTTTAAAGAGTTCAACAATGATCTGTATTCCTTGGAGAATATGACATCTCTTTCGAACGTCAGATATCAATCAAAGGACAGGAAGTAGCTAATTTCTTGGCAGATTTTCTAGTCGAAGATCCAGATTGGGAAGAACTTAAAGAAGTATTAGTCGATGACTCAATTGTAGAGCCAGACGTCTGGTCATGAAGTACAGGGTGGAGACTCTTTACTGATGGATCTGCGGGACCGCGAGGATCAGGAATCAGCAACGTTCTTGTTACACCATCCATTAATTGCATCGAGAAAGCTATTAAACTCAAATTCAATGCCACCAACAACAAAATGGAATATGTAGTTATCCTTCATGGACTAGATCTTGCTGTAATACCCAGAGCAGAAGAAATAGCTGTCTATGTCGACTCCTTGCTCGTCGCCAATCATTACAAGAAAATATTTAAAACTTTTAGAAAGATGGTTGACTATGCAGCCTTGGTCGAAGAAAAAATGAGCAAATTCAAGCCAGTAGCAATCACTTACCTCCTTCGGGCCAAAAATTGCCACGCTAACGCATTAGCATACATTGCTACAATGCTCAAAGATAGTAAAAAGAAAACTTTGGAGATCGAAGTTACCAAACATTCTAGCCTCGATACAATCTCTATGATGTACATTAATAATGTTAAAGAAGAAGATAAAGATGATTAGAGATAACCATTTTATACGTACCTCAATTCCAACATCCTCCCGAATAACAAAGAAGAGGCTTGAGCGCTCCTAACCTAATGTCCGCGATTTACAGTCTAAAATCAAATCCTCTATCGCATTATGGGAGGATGACCTCTTATCGAATGCATCTCTCAGAAATAAGCCCAAATAAAAATCACATAACTTCACGAAGGTATCTGCGCAGCTCATGTTTCAAGATGATCATTAGCCCAATGGGCATTCACTCAAGGTTTATACTAGCCAAGAATATGACAAGACTGTAAAGACTTTATTCAAAGATGCTACAAATACCAAATCCACGTTCAAGACATCAAAAGCTCAGTACTCGACTTATACATTAGTAATATCCTCTGGCCATTCAAAAGATGGGGGATCGATATAATTGGGCCCTTCTACACGGTATCGGGAAATCATAAATTTGTTCTTGTGGCCACAGATTACTTCACAAAAATGGGTCGAAGCAGTTCCTCTATGTCACACCGATGAAAATGAAATCATCAAGCTCCTTTGGAAGTACATCATTACAAGATTTGGCTGCTCACAAATGATACGATCCGATAATGGTAAATAATTCATCAGTAATAAAGTCCGTACTTTCCTCCACTGGTACAAGATTCAACTCTCAACTTCCACACCATACTACCTTCAAGGCAACAGAAAAGTTAAAGCCATAAATAAGAGCTTCAAATTAGGACTCTGCAAGCGCTTCGACAAAAAGAAGGGCAGATGGGTCGATGAATTACAAAGTGTCCTATGGGCATACAGGATGATACCTCGAACATCCATAGGCTATACTCCATTCAAGATGGCCTTTGGTACTGAATCAGTCATACTTTCAGACCTTGATCTACCAAATGCTCAAAAAAAGTCCAAGATGAAGACAATGGGCGAGGTCTCCTCTACAACCGAAACTGGATCGAAGAAACCCGAGACAAAGCCATTACAAACTTAGGACGATATCATGATTCACTGAAAAAAGCTTACAACAAAAAGGTTCAAAAATGAAAGTTTGGAATTGGAGACCTTGTCCTTCGACGGATTCAAGATAGTACTCGGCCTAAGAATTTAAGAAAATTATCAGAAAATTGGGAAGGGCCATACATTGTCAGTGACAAAATAGATAGTGATACTTCCTGGCTGATGACAGAAGATAAAATCCCGCTCAAATATCCATAAAATACTACCCAACTGAAAATGTTTTATAGATGACAACTGTAACCGCTTTCATCAATTTAAATTATTTATCTTTACTTTCACTTCAATCTTTACTATCTTTACTATTTTTACTTTGTCTTGATCCTTACTTGATAAATAAGCATCAGACAATCAATCATCTTTACTCTCTTTACCTGGTCTCGATCCATACTTGATAAGTATACATCTGACAAGCAATCATCTTTACTATATTTATTTGGTCTCGATCCATACTTGATAAGTATGTATCAGACAAGCAATCATCTTTACTATCTTTACTTGGTCTCGATCCATACTTGATAAGTATGCATCCACACAACCATCATCTTTACTATCGTTACTTAGTCTAGATCCATACTTGATTAGTATGGGAAAAACTAACATTCAATCCTTCGACAACAATATCCTATTACATGATAATATTGTTTACATTCATTACTTATTAAATAATACATGTCATGTTTTTGTTCTTTTCCATCCAATCCATATATCCCATTGAGGATTAACAATCAAGCAATCATTCCAACTACCTGCCATTACATGGCCATCTTTAGATACACACGAATAGTCGCTTCAAGCAACACTCTGAGCTATCTACATTTGCATTTAACTATATCAATCTTATCGAATACCAACACTTAGCATAAATTTAAATAACATCAAATATTTTAAAACAACATCTTCAAAAACAAAGCATCAGCATTTAAAAAAAAAGGTTAAAATTATTTAGGTCCCATCGATCACTTTTACATTTCTCATTAAAACAAATTAATGTTTACCAAAATATATTTACACTGCAGGAGGAGACACCACATTATCAACCTTCGACAACCCCTCTGGAGGAAACACATCCAAAATTTATTTGGGACGCAACCCATCAGAATTAATCATCACAAAATCATCGGCAACTTCCGTCCTACTGGGAACTTCTGAAGTTTCCAGAACTTCATCCTCTTCGTCTGAAATATCAAAAACCAGATTCCCAGCTATAACCAACCTTTTATAATGATCTTTCCTCTGCTCCATCTTCTCATATTGACCTACATAATTAGCCATGACCTTCTTACAAGCATCTAAATTCTCTCGAATTAATTCAGCCCTTACCTCGTCCAAGATCTTCCCGTGTTCCTGCTTCATCACCTTTCGCGCATCAACAACCTACTCCCGCACATCCTTCTTGAAATTGCTTCTCAACAATGCCAGCGCCTCTACTTTTTTCCTCGCCAACTCCGCCCTTATCTTTTCAATCTTTTTCTTCCACTCTTTCTTTGCATCACGAAGAGCAGCCTCCTTCACCTTCCGAGCCTTCAGCTTGTACGTATTCAGCTTGGCATTCAACTCCTTGTCCTCGATCAAAGCTTCTTTCTCCCTCGTCAAATCTTTCTCGATGTTCTTGTGCGCTACAACGTGATTTTCCAGATCGTTACTACCAACAATGCGACTTTTGGCCTCCGTCAATAACCTTTTTATCTGCATTACATTTATAAATTAAGTATTCAAATGACATACCAGATTCTTTAATCGAAGCAAAATAGAGAAATTTCTTACCTTCGACCTGTTTCGGCGGCCCTCACTAAAAAAAGTTATCAAACTCTCCGTACCAACCAAACAGTCATCCACTTTCGCCTACAACACTTCTGTCCCAGTCACATATGCATCAATAGTCTTCTGGACTTCAGTCTTAGATTCCTCAAAGAAAAATCTTTGAAGACTCCGACTCTGCCCTCTTCTTTGGAAGCATGCTTGCCAAGTCTCGTAGAGGTCGCCCATCAGGCAAAACAATTGGTGTATCAATCTTCACCCCCTGCTCATTTGTTGATCTTCAAAAACATTTCTTCGGGGGAAGTAAGGGAGTAACAACTTGGCTAGCCGCCCTGTTCTTCTTACTATTTCCCAATGTTTCAGTGAACATCGAGTCTCTCTCTGTAGTTATAGAATCCGTCGTATACCCAGCCAAAGAGAGATTTTCCAATGGAAAACTAGACTCTGAAGCCCTTTTGTTCTTTACCGACATCTTATCGTCGATAACTGAAACTTCAACCCCTTTTGCCCTCGAACTCTTTAAGCCTACTTCTTGAAAAAGGGTACCCACTCACTCTTGGTCGATGACAAGATTATCGATCCTACCAAAGTACCCCTTCCTAATCATGTACAATTCTTCTTGTACTTCAGAGTTCCTATCGATCTCCTTCAAAGTTGTACAAACAGCAAAATACCAATTACACACTGATATAGGCATAAATTAAACAGCAACATCGACATTTACATTACCTAACCACAAACCAAAATGAAAAGTCTTTCTTTTAATGGCTCCCCAGAGCCTTTTTTGTCGAACTCGTAGTTCCCAGACATGATTAGACGTTTATCGCTATATTGCCCTCCTGTTGGCACCATATCGTAAAATAACGGTCTCTTCAAAAACCTTTCAATGTATCGATAGCCTACCTTCTTCGGGCTCATCTTGAGTGTATAGTACACATATAAATTGTCTACTGTGATCAAATCCTCACCCCCCCCCCTTGACTTTAGTCTACCATTTATCGCCTCACATGCGTGAAACAGATCATACACATTTGGATAAAACTGACCAGGTGCCACGTCAAAAAAATTCATTAACTTCTTCTAGTCAGCACGAAGAAGAAGCTTTAACCCCTTCTCAATTTGTTCTCAATGTACGAGAATCCTGCCCATGGGTACTTCCTGGTCAATTTTATCATACCTCTAACCTAATATCTTAAGGAATACCATACTTCTTCTTGAAACTCAGTATCTCCTTCGTTTCTGGACCGTCTCCGTAACAAGCCTCCTCACTCTCCACCACATCTTCCTCCCCACCCCCACAACCTTCTCGATCACTAGCCTGTGGCTCATGATCCACATCTGTCTCGGTAGCCTCCTCATCAAAAATTTTGATAATCCTAGGTGCCACTCTAATCTGGTTAACAATAGCTATGTTTGCACTACTCGACCCTACCCTATTCCTACCACCCAACTGCTAAACACGGGTAGTCACATCGATCATCAGGGGCATTACATCTTGAAGGCTCCCATATATATCTTTACCATCGATTTAAATTGGTTCAGCCATTTTTAAGAACCTGAAAATCAGATTCCATTTTTTAACACAATTAGTAACTATCATATCTGATACATTATATACGTTCATGTGTTCATATTCATATAGTTGTCGAGTTTACTCTCCAGTACATTATTATCTCATTATTATTATTACTATCTGATGGATATCATTACTACCCGAAGATACTTACTACACTTATTTCTCGATATAATTTATCATTACTAGTTTTTCTAAGTCCAAACATCGATAATGGTACTAGCATATCTTTTTGTCAAAGTTCAGGATCCTCATAGTTCTCGACTACACTTTGCCTATTTCCCGCCAAAACCAATCCAATTCAAAAGATTTGAAAATACACCTTCTCCAGCGTAAAAACTGGCCAAATAACCCCATTTTTGGCAATCTCGCAGAAATCTCAATAATTCCCTACAGTCGCGCCACACTCACAGCGACGCCCACCAATCACCATTTCCCTTCCTCACCATCCCTTTTTCAAAGACCCTTTTTCTCCAAAACATTATAACCCTCTCCGACTATATCGTCAAAAAGATAAAAACCTTCAAACATCCCTTTCAAACTTCCTCCATCTCAGACTCACACATTTTTAACATGACTTCTCCAGTCAACATTTCAACCAACTCCACGAACAGGAGAAGAACGTGGGTCGAGCTCGAACAGAAAAACTTGAATAAGTCAAAGATATTTATCTCTCACGAACTCATCAGTTACTCAGTTAACCACCACTAACCACATTGTTCAGAGACGATGAAGAACTGAGGAGAATGCCTATATAAAGAAGAAGTTCCATAAGAGACAAGGACCACCAAAAAATTACACGAGAACTCATCAAGAAAACTATATATTCTAGATTCTCAAAAAACATTCAAACTTCTTAGTTACAAGGTTCAAGCATTTACAAATCTATAAAGCACTTGTAATAAGATATCTGCCTTAAGCAATAAAGATACTTTTACAGAAATCCTCCACTCGAGGTTGTAGTTTTTTACCTATTAAGAGGTTTTCCTCACTAAAACCACTTGTGTCATTTCTTGCTTTCCATTAGAATATTATCACAGGTTCTTTGCTGTGATAGCGAATTCCAAGCCGTTTCGAGCCTACAAAATTTGGCCATTATATTTGGCACCATCTGTGGGAAAGATTGTATTTTCACGATATCCTAAGGCATTCTTCCGCTACAATCTTCAATCATGGTCACTTCCAGACGACCAGCTACAGGCATCCAGCTCGATGTTTTAGTAGAGCCAGAGTAACTTACAGAACTACAGACGAGTCTCAACGTCAAAGCAGAGAAATGTGCCGAGCTCAAAATTCAATTAACTCGAGATCGTGAGCTCCAAGAGAAAGAGATCGGCATAGAATGACAAGCCCGTTTTACAGTGCTCAAACAACATGAAGACCAGATGACAGCAATACAGACTACCCTAGAAGCTCTGCAAAATACTCAGCAGGTACCTTCAACAAGATGTCACAATCAGTTGCCAGAGACCTCCCGTGTTTTGGCAAGGTAAAAATTGGGACCTTGAGAAGTCACCAGTTAATTTATTTGCAGGAATATACAGCATGAACCTCATCCTTCCATTCATTTGGGTGGTAAAGTTCAGTCAGAAGCCAGCCAAAGTCACCAAATTTTCATCCGTCAGGAAGAAGAACAGCGACCTCCGCATCGAGTTCTAGTACGAGATCGTTTAGGTGAAGGTACCTGTACTCATCATCCGCAGCCTACTCGTCCAGCGACTCAACCAACACGTTATTACATAACAAAAGAGCATATGGACCAGCGTATTAAGGAGTTGATCAAAGCAGGTGCTCTAGGCACTGCGGATGACATCGCAAAATTATAAGGAAGTCTAATTGCCAAAGAACTATTCGATATGGAGATACTGAAAGGTTTCCATACTCCAAAAAATTGTAAATACTAAAGTACCGACCCGAAGGAGCACATTCAACAGTACCGTGATTCATTGGGGTTATACTCCAATCTCAACCACATCTTCTGCCGTCTGTTCGCTACAACTCTATAGGACGAACCACTTCGATGGCTCCACTCTCTCCCTGAGGACTCCATATATACATTCAACCAACTACATAAATAGTTCATCAAGACATGCTCACAACAGAGATAAAGAGGACAATTTGTATTTTCTTATCAGTCTCAAACAGTCACACGGAGAGAAGCTCAAGGCTTTTGTGAAGAAGTTTTTAGAACCCGCACATAAAGTGGATAACCTCGATCATAAAATAGTTGTTACTACTTTCACCAATGCACTCCAGTTCGACTATAAGGCCAAAGAGCACATCTTCCCCAACAAACCTACAACCTTAGAGGATATGATCACTAAGGTCAATAGTTACGTCGACATGGAAAGGATGATGTCTGAGTGACATAAACCTACTAAATCCGTCCTCTCTATGAAAGGTCCATATAATGATCAAAATACTGAACCAAAGGAGGATCAGAGTGATCAGAAGCGCGCCAAGGGTAACATTGGCTACCCTCGGAAAGGCGGTCCACCAACCAAACCCATCCTCCCAAAGATGAACGTTCAAATCTCCATAATCTTTCTACTACTCTTGAAGGATAAGCTCTACCGCATCTCACAACCACTGAAACCAATCGACAGCCGACCATACTGCCTGCATCATAAGGTAAACCATCATTTTACTGACAGTTATTATGCTTTGTAGAGGTTGTTTGAATATATTTTTAAAGAGGGATGGATGTTTGAATGTATTGTCGACCTGGAATCATATAAAGATGGCAGCTATAAGAAGTAGCTTGAGGTTACTCAGGTCGATGATCAAGCTGAGGAGAAGCATCTTTACTATATACACCACAGCAACATGATCAAAATCAACCAGATCACCAACTCTAACAAATCCAAGCGCAAGAGACTATCAGAATGCTACGATCTCATACCTCAAGACAAGGATGTCAAGCTTCTACCTGAGTCGAGCAATCGCTGGCTTGGAATATCCTTCGAAGATTGCGATACTGGCCATGTCAAATTTCTACATTCATGATGCGCTAGTAATAATGCTCAAAATGATAAAGTTTGTCATGCACACAATGATGATCGATACTAGAAGTGGTATTGAAATTCTATTTCTGAGCACTACCGACCAAATGGGATTGGCCGACCAAGTTATTCTGAGCGACATTGATATTAGTGGGTTCAATGGTTCTAAAGAAGAGCGAGTAGGCAAGATCATCTTACCTATTACCGTGGGACCAGCCACCATCGATGTCGTTTTCTATGTCATCAACGCCAAATCTCGTTATCTCAGGATTATGGGTTGTTGCTGTATTCACAACATGGAAGCAATCGCTTCCACCTATCATCAAGCACTCTGATTCAAATAAAATAGTGGTATCTATGAGATTAGGGGGGTAGTCAGAAGCTTTCTCGAGCTTATGAAAATACCATCTCTGCTATCCTAGATACCAATGACAGATTCGCTGCATAGCAATTATAGGAAGATGATCACCTCAACGATCAACTTTCTACGGAGGAACCCACAGAATATGTTAACTTTGATGGACCTAGCAGAGGTACTTTCATCAGTACTAAGCTGGTTCAGCACGAAAAATATGCTCTCATTCAGTTTTTACAGCTAAATCGAGACGTTTGTGCATGGTCTTTCGAAGTAATGCCTGGGGTCGATCCGGCCAAGGTATGTTACAAATTGGCCATCAACATCAATACCACGGTAGTCAAACAGAAACAGCGATGACTATCACCTCGCCATCGAGATGAAGTTAACACCGAGATCGAGAAATTGATCAAAGTAGGATTCATTTGAGAAGCCAAATATCCAGACTGGATATCCAATATTGTCGTTGTCCCTAAGAAGAATGGAAAAGTCCGAGTTTGCGTAGATTTTACCGATCTAAACAAACATACTCCAAAGAACAGTTTCCCTCTTCCCAACATTCATCAGATCCTTGATTCCACAGCAGGCAATGACCTTCTATCAATGATGCATGGATGCAGCTTTAGGATACAATCAGATTCTACTTTTGGAAGAAGATCAAGAAAATATGACTTCCATCACTGAAAGAGGTCCTTAATAAAACAAAATCATGCCTTTCAGACTCAAAAACGTGGGTGCCACATATCAATGGTTGATGACTACAATGTTCAAGGCACATCTCGGGAAAGTCATTGAAGTCTACATCGACAATCTTCTTTACAAGAGAGTACATTCAGTCAACCACATTTCAGATCTCAACACCATATTCAACATTCTTTGATCCTACAAGATGTGTCTCAACCTGGATAAGTGTTAATTCGGGATACATTCTAGCCGATCCATATCAGATTCGGGCTCTCCTCAACATGCCTTCTCCAAAAATGGAGAAAGACGTTCAGAAACTTGCCGGCAAGATTCCCGTTATCAGCCATTTCATTTCTAAATCTTCAGACTGTTGTCATTTGCTGTTCCTACTACTCTGTATGTCTACCAAGCAAGGAAAGGTTTAGCCAAATACAGAGGTTAAGTGGACAGTAGAACTCGAAGTAGCTTTTTAGGATCTCAAAACCTATTTGGGGAGGTCTTCTATAATGAGCACCCCAATAAATAATGAGGAACTAATTATCTACCTAACAGTCACAGATACTTTAATCAGCTCGGTTCTTATTCACCTTGAAAGAAAAATCAAGAAACTAGTCTACTTTATCAGCAAAACCCTCGCTCCAGTGGAAACGAGGTACTCAAAAATTGAGAAACTTCTTCTCACTCTTGTTTATACTTCATAGAAACTCAAGCACTACTTCCAAGATCATTCAGTCAAAGTCATGACGAACTACCCACTTCAAGAAATTCTATCCAAAAAAGAAAAATCAATAAGAGTGTAACAGTGGTAAGTCAGTTTAGAAGAACATGATATCAAGTTCGAACAACGTCATTCCGAGAAGGGTCAAGCCGTTGCCGATTTCCTCACGAATTTTCCAGTGGAAGATCCTGAGTGGAAGGAGCACGACCCTGACCTTGCAGAAAAAACTTCCGAAGATCCACTCCCTAAAGCATTTTGCGATCGAGCTGAATGGGTTAAAACAAAAGGGTGGAAACTTCTCACGGATAGATCAGATGGACTAGCAGGGTTAGGAATTGGAATTGTACTGATTACCCCTTCTAATGACAAAAATGAAAAATCCATCCGCTTAGATTTTAAGTCCCCAAATAATGTCACCAAATATAAAGCTATTATTCATGGACTCGGCCTCGCTCTAGAGCTCAATGTCCCCGAACTCTCAGTTAACACAAATTTACTACTCATCATCTACCATTACTCTGAGTAATATAAGTAGAATGGAAAGATGATCGAATACGCAGGCCTCGTTGCAGATAGGATGAGCAAATTCTCGAAAGCAACTCTCGATTATCTTCCTTGAGGTAAAAATAGACACGCCGATTTATTGGCATATCTAGCCAGGGTCTTGAGTACAGAAGCTCAATATCTCTGGATCAAAATCATTTCAACCCCCAGCATTTATCACATTTTAGTATGCACGATCAATACTGGGGGCGATAAAGGGGGAGACAACGATTGGTGAAAGCTTTTCTTAGCCTACCTCGGTATCAGCAACAGTTGCGATAGACCACATCCAACAGATCTAAAAGAGTGCCGACAGCTGATCAATTGCTCAAAGTGCTACATAAATCAAAATGGTATGCTATACCGCCTTTCAGACGCGGGGACTTACCTCAAGTACCTCTCCAAACCAAAACATATAAAATGTTCTGTGAATTACATGAAGGGACTTGTAGCTCTCATGCCGCAGGTTGATTACTAGCAAACAAAGCTATTACACAAGGAGTATTCTGGCACGACGTACACAAGTAAATATAGGAGTACTCACACAAATGTAATGCCTGCCAAAGACATGGACACATGATATGCGCCCCTGCGCTCAAAATCCTTTCAAGAAAGGTGTTCTGGCCTTTCAAAAGATAGGCACTCGATCTCGTCTGCAAATTCCCTAATTCTTCAGGTAACCGCCATCACTTACACGTAGCTACCGATTATTTTACAAAATGGGTCAAAGCAGTTCCACTCTATCGAACCAGAGAAGAAGAGGTCATTGTTTTTATCTGGGAACACATCATAACTTGGTTTAGGTGCCCCCACCTAATTCGTATCGATAATGGGCCCAAATTTTTTGGAGAAAAAATTGTAGCCTTCCTCAACCACCATAATATCATCTACTCACCATCCAATCCTTACTATCCTCAAGGCAATCACCAAGCTGAAATCACCAACAAAACCATCTTGGATGGACTCAAAAAAAGGCTTCACTCTAAAAAATAAAGGGAATTGGGTTCGAGAGCTACCTCATATCTTATGGGCATATCGTACCACTCCCCAATATTCAACAAGATGCACCCCATTCCTCCTTGCCTATGGCACTGAGGCCATCATTCCTTCTGAATACCATCATCCAGTCTGAGATTATGAGCTAACTAACGAGGAAAATAAGTTTGAATTGGCTTGCAACCTCAATTTGATCGATAAAACCAAGGAATGCGCCATCACTAACCTAGGTCGATATCATCATATGCTAGCCAGTTCGCACAATAGCCGAATCAGAAGCCGAACCTTCCAAATTGATGATCTTGTCCTCAGAAAAATTCCTTAACACCGCAAAGAGCCTCACACTAGAAAATTAGCCAAAAATTGGAAGGGTCTATTCATTATCAATGGTCTTTCAAGCATGGGATCATATTACCACATAACAGAGGAGGGAATCCACATTTCAAATCCTTGGAATACTGGGCGACTGAAGCAATACTATCGTTAAGCGCCTTACTACTCCATTTCTGTTTCACGCTTTTGTTTTTTCAATTCCAAAAGTGAGATTTTCATCTCCATCCAATATAAATTCTAAACCGTTCAATGAAATTTCCAAGTTTTTTACATCTCTCTATTTACGTAGATTTAACTACATTCTATAGATTAAGGCATAAATAATACTAGCTTTCAATCGATCTCATACCAGTTAAATGAAGGATAACAATTGGTTTAGCTGACTCAACCATCTCTGCGATTGAAACAAATATAGAAACTTTTTTTATATCAAAGACTCTGCCAAACATTAGATAAGGCAAAGGTAATACTAGCCTTCATCTCTTTCGACTTGTTTGGGAGATTATACTAGTTAAATCAAGGATAACACTTGGTTTGGCTGACTCTACTAAATCTCTACGATTAAAACAAATGTAGAAACTTGTTTTATATCAACGACTCTAACAAACATAAGATAAGGCAAAGGTAATACTAGCCTTTATCTCTTTCAATATGCCTGCAACATTACTACAGTTAAATCAAGATTCACTTGGTTTGATGACTCAACCCATCTCTGCGATTACAACAAATGTAACAACTTGTTTTATATCAAAGACCCAACCAGATAAATAATAGATAAGGCAAAGGTCATACTAGCTTTCATCAATTTTGCTATTTCTGCGACAGACACTAATTATTTTCAGGTTGCATTCACAACCACTACAATGGATTTTTTTCTGTTTTTGGGATGTTAACCGTGTTTTCCCCTAAAATAGGAGGTCAATCAAATTTTAGTTCTCGAGTTACAGAAACTCTGCCCCACTCTATCAAATCTGCAAGGCAAGGTCTTAAACTCATTTCCATGGAAGCCATATAGTTTCCTTGATCTATATCAAATCCACAAATATATCCCTTGTCAGACAGGCTCTTGAACAAGGTATCTAATTCTAACTCAAGTCTTTTTACTTCCTCTACAAAATAAGTAACGATCGACTTTAATAAGTCTGAACGTGATGCATGAGCTACAACAGTCTTTGATAAGTACGATCTTGCCTTCTTAAGGTGCGCATCTAACCTCGCATACCACCCCTTCTTAAATACCATCACCTTTTCTATCAGAGCATCAGACGCTATATTCTCTTCCAATTTTTAGACAGCTTTAGCTGATTTAGCCTGATTAATGGCCTCTAAGTCCGCCACCTGAGCACGAAGCCTCTCAATTTCCGCATTTAACTCTTCCCCGGCCGAAGTATCCTTTAACAGGTCGTCTTTCTTCTTTATCAGAGTCTCATTCGCCCTGATTTCCCCTTCCAATACTTTTTCCTTGACAAGAGCAACATCCAGCTTATATTGGCAATCCCTTAAATTTGTATTCCCTTTTTGCACATGCCCCTAAATTTGAGTTACATCACCATCCAAATCCCTAATTTGAGCTGATAGGCTAACTACATCCCCTTGGACAAGAGGAACCTTAGTATCATTTATACTCTTCCCCGAGCGCTCTCCAGCCTCGACGTTCTTGACATGCGCATTGGCTTGCATCAATTCGGTCTTCGATCATGCCACCCTCTCATTCAACCCATCATACTTCCATTGCATCGTCTGAAATACCATATCCTTGGCAGGTAAGGTTACACGCAGGTGTTCAGCTGTTGCTTCTGAAGCTGATAGATACTCTTAAGCTATCTTCAGCTTGTTATCTTTTTTAATCATTTTCTATTTCAGTCGTTCCAGCTTGCTTCTACTATTCTAAAAATTAGTTCAAAATTGTTCCTCCGATCTTTCTAGCGCCTGAATACGGTATTAAGCCATCTCAGCATGCCTACTCTTTACCATCAGCGTGTCAATATGATTTTGGAGCTTTGCTACGTGTTCTTTTATCTATGCAAGCTCTTTTATCCCCCTATTAATTTTGGCATCCTTCTCCTCGATCTTACGAGTAAGGTCAACATCAGTCTGGGTTGCCTCAATAAACTTGATGTATACCTTTACATGTTGGTCCTCTCTGTCCTCACTCGCCTCTCTTACCCTATCCAACTCCTCCATAAATTCTCAACTTCATTGGAGTGCCTCATCTTCGCGCGAGCAAGCTGAATCTAATTCGACCTACATAATACATAAATGTTATATCCAGATCGATTCGGAACACCCCCTCAACATACATATACATATCTCATTTCTAAACAAGATATTTGATTTCTAACATCTACCGTGTGCAACTACTTCTAGACTTAAAGGTCGAAGTACAATCTCAGATGGATGCTCCATGACATATACTACCAGGTCTAAGGTACACATTCTCTATATGCTACTTTGTTAAAAACTTTGATTTTTCCGATATACTATTTGAGTGTCATTTTCCTAGAACTGATAACAAGTTTTTGGTCTACCTCTACGATATATGTCGTCTTATTTCTTGATAGCTTTACATTAATAAAGCATACAAGTCAAACATTGACCGTTCTGATCTAACCTGTAGCTCCACATGTAAAGATAGCAAGGATGTAGAGGTCTCTCATTTCCTGGCAAGCTCGGTCTCTAAATATTTTATTCTGAGGCTCTATTCTCTAAGTGCCTACACAAGGGTTACAAAAAAGAACTCAACCTACAAAAGTCTATTCAATACACAGTATCCAACCGATTTACAGAAACATTTCCACAATATTCATACAAAATCATTTCTCAACCCTACCTTCTCATGTTCCCCCTCCGGAAGCTCAGCGTCATCCCCTTAGTTTTCTAGTACCGTCTGACGAGAGACACCATCCAACCCATTAATAACTCCATCAGTAACCCCTTCCGCTTCTTTGTCATTTTCCACCTCAACGTAGGTGTGTCTGCCTTAATAGTATCCACCGCATCCACTGAATACCCCTTTAACATAAGGTGGTGCGTGAGTCTTTCGTACTCTGCCACCACCTCCTTCAGGTTTACTCTCACCTCAGCTTGTAGATGGTAAATCTTCACTACTTGGGAAGCCTTCAGGGCCTCCAGTTTTTTTATAGCCTCGAACACGTCAGCCTCCAATCGAGCTACCTTCCTATCAAGCTCGATCTTCCCCTTCTTCAGCCCAAATTTCTCCTTTTCAACTCCAAGGAATATCCCCCTCACTAAACGCAATACAAAAAATATTTCACATAATCAAACATTGAAACCTACCATTTTGCATATATCATCTTCCCCATGAAGAGTCACCAGCCTAGCCCTATCCTCCACCTCCTTCAGGTTACTCTACAATGACCTTCCCCCCCCCCCTGACGTTCTCGAGGGTTCGATCCTTCCCTTTTTTTCTTTTCCTTCGACCTCACCACTTCCAGTGGTACCAAAAACCGACGGACACTTCAGCATCTATATTTTTGGATACATTCAAGCTAATTTGCTCGACCTAATAGACTCCGGATGAACTGAACCGTCTACTTCAGGGGTCTTAGGCAAGTTTGTTTGCCTTTCCCCACCAGTTCCTTTCTTCTTGTCATCATCAGCACCCGCCATCAGCCTTGTCGATTAAGATTTTTAAACATTCTTGGACTTGCTTCCAACCCGCTTCTCTCTGCTAAGGCCAATTCCATCCAACACAAATTCGAGCTCAACCTCTTCCTCAACAACCTCGTCCAACAAAGAATCTTTCCTCTCCACTTGGGACTTTGGGTATGCCATGCACAACATTTTTTATCATCAGCAAGAGATCATACAGTTCTAACATATCAATATTGTACGCTATACATTGTTATACTTACTTTATTTTACAATTTTAAATAGAAGATCCAAAGGTTCTTCATCATCTCTCAGAAGCCAATTACCCTTCACCCATATTACATTGTTATTTCAGGATCAACCTGCTGAGTTCAGATCGAAGAAGCAAGGCCGAGTTGCGCTCGCACAAAAATATGCCCCTCTACTGGCATGATAATTATTCACCCCATAAAACTACAAAACATCCTCAAGGGATATCCTCCTTACTTTCCACTCCCTTTCCCACTTTTCATTCAGATGGTCGCAAATACTTATCACCTCCCACATATTCCCGTTCAATTAAACAGGACATGCCCCAATCATATTCATAATCCCTTTCACCAAATTGGTAAGGGGAAGACTCAACTCGTACTCTAATTGTGATAGGTAACACAAAAAGCCCTCCAAAATGTCACTCCGAGCACTCCCACTAAAATACTCTAACAAGATCGACTCGCCTGTAACCTTATCTCGTTTCTCCTCCTCAAATCGGCCAACAAATAAAAGTACTCCTCCCCCATCGCTACAGAACACCCCCTAAACAACCTACTGGTGTATTCTACATAGGCAGTTACCCTATGTTTCTCATACAGTAGCCTTGGCTTTACAAAACTCGTTAAAGGCATCCGAACAGGGAGGATAGGTCACCAATTGTAATATCTGACAGTAAGGTTGAAGTAAGGGTTGAACAATTCCCAGGGAAACCTGGAAATTGTTTAACCCCAACTTCAACCTCACTGTCAGATATTACAATTTTGGACACTTTCGTTCGACTAGAGATCTACACCTTGTTAACTGGTGAACTATCCATCTCAACTACAATTCTATAGGAAAGGGTTGGATCCAACACAAATACCTCTCCCGATCGACCTACATACAGGTTCAGGTATTTATCATTATCTTATGCATATCCATTATTCGTATATAAAAAAAATCCTTTCATGTATTCTATATATATTTCAAATTTCATAGATTCCTATAAATAGTGAATTTTTTAAGATTTGATTAAAACATATTATAATTTACAAAACACAAACATGCATCACACATCTAAACTAACCTTCTATGTCAGAATGAGAATCTGAGGCAACGCCAAAGCCTTCCTTCACAACACTGTTGTATCGCCACCTACATGATTCATTCCCCTCAATTCTTTTTTACTGTTGATCACTCTCAGATAAATTATTACCAGATTCTCTACAATTTTTTCGCACTTCTTTCTCTTTACTCTTCAAGTTTTTAGAAGTTGAAAAATGTTTGAATGATGTGGAAGAAGCACTATTTATTCTATCTCTCTCTAATGGCTGGCACTTATTGTGCCTCGTATGAGCCGTCATCAGTTTTGGAACTGAGGCATCCTTTCCACTATCTATGTCGGACGTCTTGCACCATTTTAATAAAGCTATTTTTCCATCATTGACCCTTCCCTCATATTTTAATCTCTTTTCCACTCCAATTTCTATATCTCCCTCTGACCTTCTCATACTCATGATGACTCACACTTACACGATATCAGATTTTTTTATCTTTACATAAAAAGCAAAATTATAAGCTCCTATTTTTTCTGTTCTTGTTTCTTCTACTTATAGCACTAGTAATGTCATTTCCAAAGCTAACAAAAATTTTAAATGTATTCAAAATTATTTGTCACAACAGTCTCAAATGGCATTTGTAACTATAGAGAATCAATTTTATTTTCATCACTTCTTTTAGAAAAAATTCAAATACTTACATTCATTTAAGATAGTACTTTACATATAATTGCACCTAAAACAACCTTGATGACCTAGACAACAACAACCGATCAAATATCTTCTAGCAATCACAACATCTTCAGATTCGATCACCTCCACAGAAGGCGATCTCATTGTCTCCTCTCGGGATGCTGGGTGCACTATTATTTCTCGGAATATCTCTTTGTAAAAATGACTTTTGTATTCACGATCTCTCCCAATCATATCCAAACCCTCAACATTCACCTCCTTCACTAGCAATTCAGCATCATAATCCAACGACTTAAAAATGCGTTCACGCACTTTGGCTACCAAAATAGCCAAACGCCCCTCAGTGGCATAACGAATTCTCTCAGAACGAGTCCACCTCATCATTCTTTCCTTCTACCTAACTTTTCCTCGTCAACCCTCTTCATTTATACCCTGTTTGGCTATAAAATTCCACGCAACTCAGGATGTTATCCAATTATCTCGTAACAAAAACCATCAAATCTTGATAAAAGTTATATCTTAACACATCTCTTTTTATCAAACTATATCATTTCATCCTATTTCATATCGACCTAGTTCCTTCCAGCAAACTATCACAGATCGACCTGCCATTCTGAAATGAGTACAATTTCCCTCCTTCCATATTTTTATCCAACCTCAGGTCAAACTTCTATTATATACATCATAAACATATTTCAAACAGTTTGATTATGATACAATAATTTCGATGTCATATAAATTTGCTTATCAATATCTTGGATAAATCATCTCATTATTCTTAGCTCGATTATAGAGACATTTTATTTTATATCAACACAAGGTTTGGATAACAAATATTATTCATTTTGAGTCAGATTATAGATACATTTAAAGATAACAAGTCTTTCAAAGTACTCAAAGAACGAATAATTTTACAGATATCAACTCTTATAAAGCACTCCAAAATTAGGTACTTTACAGAAAACATGTTTTTTGAGTGCTTTATAGATAGCAGATCTTTTAGGCACTCCGACACTTCAAATCCCTTTGTTCGTCTTGCTTCAGTGATTTTTCACCCTAATGCAAAGCAGACATTGGACGCAACATAAAGCTTCCCTCACATGAGTTTGATCGAAGTCTAGTCAAACTTCAAATGGAAACTATGCAAGCAGAAGACTCAGTGTTGGAGCCAACTCTTCAAATTGAAGGTCTTCTTAGCACCAAAAAGTGATGGAAATACAGAAGCAGACTCTATTACCATCACCTTCTCCTCTAAAACCACCACCTCCACAGAGTTGGTAGAGATGAAGAGGACCCAACCTTAGAATCTATTACGACGCAAGTAATCAGCATAACTGCCCTGCAGTTACGCCTATCCCTGTATCTGTCTCCCCAACCTTGTCCTCTGCAAGGGTACGGAGATAAACCCAACGTTCCTTTCCTATCAAGATGACGACATGGAACTTCCACCTACAGTAAATTTCCTCCACAGCTTCAGCCGCTTCGTCTTCCAACATACCTTGATAAGTCAGAGGAACAGAAGTGGGTATGAGCATCTCCAAGAAGTAGTCGCCAAAGAACTTCAACTTTAACCTTTGCATTTTCGAAGCGATTTTCTCCTCCATAACCATTTCACGAGTCTTCACCATCATCCAAAATAATAGACATTTTTTGTAATAGATCAAGCATACTTTGTCACAATCCACGGTACAGGTATTCTTTATATAACCCTATATTTATTGTGCTGGTACATTTTTTCAAGCGTCATCATTCATTACCGATGTAACCTTTCAAATCCATAACCGTCACATACATCAGCATCCACATCATCATTTAATGCACGTCATTTCCCTATAACCCCCACAATTTCCATGCAGTTAAAGCCCTCATTACTTAATTTCCATATTCAAAATTTTCAACCCAAATTCCCATTTCCCACAGACTTTTTCTCAACCAAAGCCACTCGTGACTTCGGTTGCAAGGGGGGATTGTAGGGACCTATCCCACGATCTTACCTAAAATCAAGTTAACGCCAGTTCGAACTACCTCTATCTCAGACTCACACATTTTCAGCATTACTTCTTCAGTCAAGATTTTAACCTACTCCACGAACTGGTGAAGAACGTAGGTCGAGCTCAAACCAAAAAACTTGAACAAGTCAAAGATGTTTGTCTCTCACGAACTTATCAGTTACACAGTCAACTGCCACAAACCACATTGTTCGAAGAACGTGCTCGAGCACGATGAAGAACTGTGAAAAAGGTCTATATAAAGAAGAAGTTTCAAAAGAGACAGGGACCACTAAAAAATAACACGATAACTCATCAAGAAAACTATATATTCTAGATTCTCAAAAATATTCAAACTTCTTAGTTACAAGGTTCAAGCATTTACAAATCTAGAGAGCACTTGTAATTAGATATCCGCCTCAAGCAATAAAGATACTTTTACAAAAATCTTCCACTCGGGGGTCATGGTTTTTTACCTATTCAAAGGTTTTCTACGCAAAAATAACCTGTGTCATTTCTTGCTTTCTATTAGAATATTATCACAGGTTCTTTGGTGTGATAGCGAATTCCTAGCCGTTTCGAGCCTACGAAATTTGGCCATTACACCTAAATCTACATAATCGTACAAAAAATCAATCAAAAATTATACACAAATAGAAAAAATTACTAACCTTGAATCTGCGATGCCTCGGTATCCCTCTGCTTCGTCCGCTTTACTCTCTCAATCAACACACTGATCTTCTATTTCCCAATTGTTAACAGCGATTCTAGTGATGGGAACAAGGAGTTCACACTAGAAAGAGTTTTTGGCAAAATTTGAGAAATATAAATAGTCGCCTACCAAGGAACCCCACGCGACTGTTCATTGCACCACTTCGCGACCGTTCGAGTACTCAAGAATAGCACCTTAGACATCTTTACCTATCCGCCTTCTCAAAGATAACAACCCATATACTGCTGCTCCAATCCTTCTAGATCTCAATGAATATCCTCTGGCACATCCATACTCGACAAAGCACATCCTATTTTAACACAAAGATGTTGTACATCAATTTCCTTATACTTCAAAATGTCACCTACAAGACTATACCTAGCCATTTAAATTCTTTTCATTACCTCAACAAATTTATCATTAATTTGATTCCCCTATATTCTCGAGAAATCTTCCACATTCATTTCAAAATTAAAATTGTATTCTACATAACAATTACCAACCTATAACATTGTATTAGTACATGTCATTTTTTTACCAAGTCCAAAACTATTCGATACATTCTACTCATTCTAACCATCGACAACAATCTCTAAAATACAAATTCATTCCATTTCACCATACATAATTATTCGATCATTACATTAGTACTTCAAAAAGTAGCATTGCCCTCAAATACTCTTAATCACAGCAGTATCCTCCTTTCGCGCCAACATTTTCACACGTGTGTACATATAACTCACACGTTTCGATGGACTCCAAAATTCAAGTTGGCAGTAAAACTGAAAATCCTCTTTCGCATCCTTTGCCTCTGCCTCGCTCATTCCATCATAATTTGGTTCAACAGGTTCTTCCATTTGATAATTGGTACACCGGTTTTCGAAGTACCGCCAATACAATTCCCAATACTTTGTTGAACACGGCTGAACACTTCATTCCGTACTTGTGCCCAAGTCTTCACCATCTCAACAAACACATAATATCAATTTCACTGAGTACACGGGGTCCTTATAGTCCAACAAAGTCCAAGTCAATTCAATCCACATTTATTTCTTATTGGAACTTTACCATTTCAACAATCAAATCAATCAACCTCAAAATTTGTTCCTGACCCTACATGGTCAAATATACTTCAAGATGTATTATACTCAAAACTTATACACATTCAACACATTTGACTTTGACATCATAATAATTCGATCACTTGTTTATTTTACAATACTTTCAACAACACAAGAAGTTGAAAAAAAAATTATTAAATGAACTATCTATTACATTGAAACTTCGACAAGTCACTCCTTCGATTATATTGCATCTAGTAACAATTTTATCTTTAATTTGACATAAAGGGTTAATTACTATGTTCATCATTTCACCTGAATCTGACATTATTGCTTCTTATTACCAGAATCTGGCATTAGCTCTGGCGACAAGGGCAGCGATATCCTAAAAAACTTAATAAATCTCAGGTCATGGAACTTCTAAACATCACTACTCCTATAGAAGAACGGCAGCAAAAAATTACAAGAAGGTCATTGAGATCGATAAGATCCCAGGATGCCCGGCCAGCCTTCGCATCATCATCTTCACTATGAGCAGTAGCTCATTCTCCAAAAATTTAATGAATTTCAATACCTTCGGCAACGGAAAATGAAACCAATCCCAACAGATACCCAGCGTGTAAACACTCTCTAACTCCACCACCCCCAATTTACCCCACCATGATGACTACCAGTACAGAGTTACTAAACAAGAACTTACCAAAATACTTTACCTCTGCTTGATCGTTACAGCAACCGTCTTCATCCTCAGACCACTCGCTAAGCCACACTTGGGGTGCCATCTTTCTAAACCAACCACCACACAATCCTTCTTTATAGCACCTATTTATACTCTACTTATATTTACCAAATCCAATGTTTCGTATTAATTGCCCCTCGAGAAAGACTTGACCAGGTTCAATTCACTTTGACCTCAAAAATGACAACATGAAGACTTTCTCAGACATTCGGCAGCCTCTTCAGATTACAATTTCTTCTTGACACAACCACAAGTACTTCTGCCGAGAAGAGGGTGATTGAAGTAGCATATTCCCTAAATTTGACAAGGGTAAGCCAGCATAGAATAGTCGAAGACAGTCAGCATTGCATAGTCAAAGACAAATATCATTCGAGAAGTTACCACAAGTCCTCGACCTACTAAAAGTAGCTGTTATGCCTAGTCAAGAAAGAGCCGTTAGAGATCTGCAAAGTTTGCCCACTACCCCCAAAATAGGAAACTATTTTTTTTTTTTGTAAACTGCCTGAATATACTATAAATACATGTAGATAATAGATTATTCAGATCCGCAACATTACTATTTACTCTTCCTTACTTTACTATCACTGCATAACTTGTAATAACTAGCAACCTATTAGATTTTATATCAAAATCCTCCTCGAGGTCGTGATTTTTCTCAGCCTTTACTGAGTTTCCACGTAAAATCTTATTTGTTTTAGTTTATTATTGTACCATCCATAAAAAAATTATTGGCAAAGATTATTTATAAGAGGCTTTTAGGGCCTTTAGCAAAATACCCGCTCAAAGTACAGTTGTCAAATTGTAGCATGGATGAGTGAGATCAAATCTACAAGGAGGTTTGGGAAAACAAATACTTTCTTGGCCGAATTACGATTTTATAAGAGATAAATTTAAGAAGAAGAAATAAAAACAAATTATAAAACTTAATTAAGGAGAGAGCTAAGGTTCGGACTTGGCCTCTACCTTTCAAAGCACTAATCGATATATAACTTGATCTTAATATCTCCACCCACCATATGTTTATGTTAAAATACATACGATGTTATAAAATAAACCACTAAATTTATGGTCAAGCATTTAGTGGTTATGCTTATAAATGATGGTGAAGAGTGTCTCAGAGAATTTTCAACTCAACCATGGCTAGGCTTGAGTTAGTTCTCTAGTGTTTCCTCTTGTTTAGACATCAAAATCAAGTCTACGGTTAGTAGCACTTGTTTGTATACAAAGTTATCGTACACCAAACCGAAACTATGGTCAAGCCTTTGATATGATATATTAACTTATCAATCATAAAGTACTAAGAGAAAACTAATTAGAACCTAATTAATACCAACTATTGTTCATCCAAGAAGAGGCCTCATCCTAGCCTTAGCTAGGAGATTAGCCGCTCATCTCGGACTTCATCGCATTAGCAACTAATTATTTACAAAAGAAAATCAAAGAGAGAGAAGATAATTAAATAAAACTAAGACTTTATTTCTTCTAAACTTGCTCAAATATGAGATGCACAATTACAATAGTAGGTGGGTTCCTTTCATTGGAGAAGGAAACCAAATTTAGAAACTATACATTAAATTGTAAATAATATTTTCACAATAATATCTTCTAATTTTATAACCAATCACCTAAAATTCTTGCATATAATTCCCCTAAGTGATGTAAAGATCTCTCTTCATGGAAACTCTTGCATATATCTTCAATATAAAATATCTTCAAGGATATTGGATGCATATATTCTTTGATCTTATTCTACAAGAATATTTGTATATATATTTCTTCAATCTTGAGACCGAATATATTGTGTATTTGAATTTTTGCATTATGAACTGCTAGAGACACTTTTACTTGACTTTAAGAACTTGGTTTCAAATATCCATCTCCAATAGTTGTAATCAATCAAACGTACATAAGTACCCAAAATTAAATATAATAGACAGATAAAATACACGTTCGGGTATATTAAAAATGTCAAAATTACGCGCTCATCAAATACTCCAAAACTTGTCCTTTGCTCGTCCTGAGTAAAATACAATAATAGCCACTTTCGCAGGGAGCGCGATTGTATTTAGCATATACAATAAGCTGTTAAACCTCCAGGTTTAGCTTGGTGGACGAGTACCATCTCGTGAGGGTTTATAATTACTATACCCACAAAAATCAATAATAATATTTTAAACAATTCCAGAATACACATGACTCATTTCCTATGAACGTATCCTTACTTAGTTCTGACAAAATTATACCGATGGAAAATCCTTAAACCTGATTTTCTCCAAGTATACCAAAGAATATTTTAAACTTAATCAAAACTAGAGGTACTACCTCAAGATTATAAAGAAATTTAAGTATTTTGCTTTAGCTATATTTGAGTGTATAGTAAAAATAGTTTTATCGCCAAATACATTGTCTAGAATTATTTACTTACTTTTTAGTAGTCTAGTTTTTACTAGAATAAATTCAACGGTCAGTTCGACAAGTGCCTTAGTCAATTCATCATCCTAGAATTTTTCTTTTTTCTTTTCTTTTGCAAGCCTTTTCTTTTGAGTACATTGTTTCTTAGTGAAGCCTCCATAACAAGGAGTTTTCAGTCAACAATACCTGCCAGTTGGCTAAGGATATCGGGGTGTGGTGCCCCATCATGACCTAGACTCAGGATTCGTACAAGTAACATTTCCTTGTACTCCTTTCACATAGTTCATGGTCAAACTCGAAATTGGTAATAATTTTTTCTCTTTCAGTTCTTAATCAGGCGAGTAGCCTTGCAGCGTGAAAGTTTTTAGAACACATTTAGCTTTTCTTTTATTCTTAGGAATGAACTTATTCTTAGACAGTTGTCTCCCTTGTAGAAAATTATTCCTAACATAAATGTTAAATTTCCCTTAAACTGAGAAAAAATCTATTAAAAATATTACTTGCAAAACTATAGTGAAGTGCACATTTTTAAAATATGTCATGCTAACTTGAATTTGTACTGGCCTACTCGCAGCCTTCTACCTTAGTCAAATACACGAAGGCTACTTCGAAGCCTACTCGAATGTCTCGATGCCCATCCAATTCTTAAACAAGTCTCCCAAAGATTATCCGAAGACGAAGCCTCGACTCTGAACAAGCCTTAAAAATGAACCCCACATCGCAGCAGAAATACTTCGACCATATCCGTACATGGTCGAACTATGACAGGATAGATAGCCAGCTCACTT
Organism: Kingdonia uniflora; assembly: GCA_014058105.1. NCBI lineage: Eukaryota > Viridiplantae > Streptophyta > Magnoliopsida > Ranunculales > Circaeasteraceae > Kingdonia > Kingdonia uniflora. The sequence goes on from JACGCM010002784.1 coordinate 3,582,847, forward strand.
GACAAGATGGCGACGTTGTTGGTCCTTGCAGCTATAGTAACATACCCAACAACTACTACAGTATCAGAGTACATAAATAGACCAAAAAGCTATTACAATGACAGCTCTGACATTTCTGGCGACCATACCCACTCCGGGATACCCGCTCGAAATTCGGATAATACCCTTGTAATGTGACATAACCTTGGTGACTCAACCCTTCTTATATTCTATAAATAGGATAGATATGGAACCAAAGAAAGGTTACAAACTTGATCCCCTGAGCCTTTACGGTTTACCTTCAATTACCTTGTAAAACGCAATACTCGAACCTTCGACTACTCGACAGAAATATAAACACTCTTAAAAATTCTCATCAGAGGTCGTGGAGAGTCACATTCTAGGCCTCCACGCAAGTATATTGTCTATAGATTATTCGCATTCTAGATTATATACTTGATTTCCTATGATAAAGGATTAGCTTCGTGGTGTAAGAGCCAGCATCCCCTTCTTAAGAAGTTAGGCCCCTATATTTGGCGCCGTCTGCGCTTCCCACCCTACCAATTTCACTTTCTTATTCTCCTCCATTTTTTTTCAACTTCAACAGATTATTCTCAATAACACCCACCCTCCGTTCCAGTTTTACCCATGCCGGCTACTCCATCGACGGAGTGGCCGCCCAAATAGCCATACTTTCTTAACAATTCGCTGAAACCGAGGAATGCCACCATGCACAACTTCACCAGGAACGTGAAAAATACTGGCAAGAATTCGAAGCAGAACGGCATCGCCGTCTGGATGATACCGACAGGCAAAACCGGCCAATTGATGAGTTACGCAATACCGTCCGAGAGTTGCAGAGACTACAGCCCCTTGATGATGCTCGACCGTCCCAAGTACTAGACCCATCGCGCGTGTTTGTCCATGCCCGTCAGGGGACCCTACCAAATCTCGAAATACACCCAGTCCAAATCGGTGTCGAAGGTGTTCCCCACACTATACCCCCTACTGGCTCTATCCACCTCGGGATTCACCCCATAGAAGATTCCTTTGACTCCACCCTCCGCTCCTTCAGACACCCCAAACCCTGCCCTGCACGAGAACGTCTCAGGGAGTGCAGCACAAAAAACATACCACACACTCGGCCTCATCATCCTCGAACCCTTCGATCACCCCCTCCTCCTGCCTATGCTGCACAGCAGGACTTCAACTACAAAATCGAACCTCTCATCCACGTCGGTGTGAGTTCGGCACCAAACTCATAGAGTCGATTGAATAACCCATTTTGCCTTAAATTACTCGCAATAGAAATACCTCTAACTTTCCATACTCCCAAACTCAGCAAATACCGCAACACAGACCCTCAATCTCACATTCTTGAATTTCAAAATACTCTAAGCTTCTATTCCACAGCCGACCACCTGATGCGTCATAATTTTCCCACCAGCCTCACTGATAGCCCCCTTCGATGGTATCACAATCTCCCTAATGACTCGATCTGAATCTTCGAGCAACTATCACAGCTTTTTATCGCTCAGTTTACCTTTAACAAGGACAAAGAGGTCAGAGTTGATGCCCTCTTCAATTTTAGGAAATCCAATAATGAAACCCAGGAAGACTTCACCAAAATATTTCTCGATAAGTTACAGAAAGTCAAGAACCTTGACTGCGTGAATGTTGTACTCGCGAACTCAAATACTTTACCATATCACAGCCGTGTTAAAGAGTACCTGGTCCTTCATAAACCTCGAACCCTCGAGGAGATGCTCTCAAAGGTCAATGGCTATATTAAACTTGAGCGCCTCCACGAATCATATAAATAGGGACAACCTTCAATCACCAACTTCAATAAACCTCAACAAGGCCCACCTTCTACCCTCACACCCCTGATCGCTCCCGTCTCAAAGGAGACTGAGAGCCGCAAATGCCCTCACAACGACAACAATACTGAAGCTCGCAAAAAGATACCGAAGCCGTTCTTACGCACACTTACTGCCCCTCCCAGTACCCTTATACCACATATACAGGCAGACCCCATCTAGCGTATCCCTTTCCCCATCAAAGTTAAAGAAGGCAAACCCTACTGCACCAATCACAAATGTAATTGTCACCACACCAACAAAGGCTTTGCCCTCCAACGCTCTTTTGAAATAATCCTCAAAGTAGGTCATCTACATTAGTCTATTGCCGACCTTCCCAGTTACCTTGACGGGTCATACCTCAAGCCTCAACCTACCCCTACTGTGACCCGGCCGAGGTGCATATCTGCCGAATAAATTTCATCAAAGTCAATAATATCCACAGCGGCCGCTTCAAGAGAAAGCGCAAGCGTGTCGAAGAATGTTATAAACTCATCTACCAGGAGAAGCTGCCCACTCTCCTACCAGGATCAAGCTTCTAACCTCAACCCGAAGGCATCTCTTTCATCGATTGTGACACATCCCATGTCTATTTTTCTTATTCCGATCCATTAGCCATCATGATTAAGATTAAAAACCTCGTCCTTCACACAATGCTCATAGACACAGGAAGAGCAGCTGATGTCCATTTCCTCCAAACTATCCAAACCATGAAGAAAATTGACTTCATCACTGCTGCCAATGTCGAACTCAAAGGTTTTAATAGGGCCACAGAAGTTATTATTGGTCAAATCAACCTCCCAGTTACTACAGTCCCAGTTACACTTCAAACAAGTTTTTTTGTCGTCGACAAGAAGTCAGAATACCTCGGTATCCTCGGGCGCAACTGGCTCCATACCATGTGTGCCATACCTTCAACTCATCATCAAACCCTTTGATTTACCACCCCCTTAGGTACATGGAACTTGAAAGGCTCTCAACGCCTCGCCCGTTCATGCGAACATCCAGAGATCGATCAGTCCCGGAGGCTCGTTAGCCGCCCATAGCAATCATTGTCTCTCTCTCTATCCCCACACCTTTGACATATGTCACCTCACCTATCAAACCTACAGTCTATATCAAACTCGACGGTCCTGGTCGAGGTACATTTATTGGAAATTTTCTAGATGAGGCAGAATGCCTCGAGCTCTCAGACTTCCTTCGAGCAAACAAAGACGACTTTGCATGGACATTCCATGAGATGCCCGGTATCGACCCCAGTTTGGCATGCCACTGCCTCGATCTCATTCCCCATTCCACAACAGTTAAACAGAAGAAGCGTACCTTGGCGCCACAACTTCGAGAAGTAGTAAACCTCGAAGTAAATAAACTCATAGTCGCGGGTTTCATTAGAGAAGTAAATTATGTTGATTGGATATCAAACATTGTTATCGTTCCCAAAAAGAACGGCAAGATCAGGATTTATGTCAACTTCACAGACCTCAACAAGTACATGCCGAAGGATAGCTTCCCCCTCTCGATCATCTCAGAACACCTTGATGTCACTGTTGGTCATGAGCATCTGTCAATGATGGACGCGGCTTTGGGTTACAATCAGGTACCCCTCCTCCCCGAAGATTAACTTAAAACTTTTTTCATTACTGAACAAGGCCCTTACTGTTTTAACATCATGCCCTTCGGCCTTAAAAATATGGGTGCCACCTATCAATGCCTAGTCACAACCATGTTCAAACCCTTGTTTGGCAAGTCGGTCGAAGTTTACATCAATGACATGTTGTGCAAGAGCCTCCAAAAACATACCCATATCCAAGACCTAATCGAAGTCTTTTCGATACTTTAAACATCCAACATGAAACTCAACCCAGACAAATGCCAATTTGGTGTATCATCTGGTAAATTTTTAGGTCATCTCATCAGTACATGAGGTATCGCGATCAACCCTACCCATATTCGAGCTCTCACCGACATGCCTTCACCCCAAACCAAAAAAGATGTCCCAAAAGTGGCTAGTGAAATAGCGGCCCTTAACCATTTCATTTCCAAATCCTCAGACCATTGTGCTTGGCTCTTCTCTTCTTTACGCGACCAAGGCGTAATGAAAGCAAAAAAGAAAAACACCCCTGAGATCAACTGGACACCCGAATGTGAATAGGCCTTCCTCAAACTCAAAACTTACCTTGGTCGACCACCCATTATCAGCACCCCCATCGAAAGTGAGGCACTTTCCTTATATCTCGCTATTACAGATACCTCCATCAGTTCAGTGCTCATTCGACTCAATTCAAACATCGAAAAACCTGTATATTTTATGAACAAAACTCTAACTCCTGCAGAAACTCGATATTCAAAACTTGAGTGCTTTCTACTCACCCTTGTCTACTCGTCCCGCAAACTCAAACCATATTTTCAAGCTCACCCCATCCGCGTTATAACAGGCTACCCCCTTCGAGAAGTGCTCAGTAAAATTAAAAAAATCCAGAAGAGTACAACAGTGGTCTGTTTACCTTAGTGAACATGACATCACATTCGAGAAGCATATATCCCAAAAGGGCCAAGCAGTAGTAAATTTCCTCGCTGACTTCCCAGTCGAAGATGTTGATTAGGAAGAACATGAAGACGACCTGACAAAAGACCAGCCCGAAGCAACAGATCCCTGAAACCTTAATACTAGATGGCGTTTATTCACAGATGGATCCGCTGGGCTCAACGATTCAGGGATTGGCGTAGTCCTGGCCACACCTACGAATGATTGAATAGAGAAGGCAGTTAAGCTAAACTTCGAATGTTCCAACAACGAGGCCAAATATGAAGCTTTGATCCATGGCCTCGACCTTGCACTCGACCTCGGTATTCCCAAACTTGAAGTTTTCACAGATACCCAACTTGTTCAGAGACATTACACAGGCAAAAATAAAGTTAACGGTCGCATGGCCGAGTATGCTCTTTTCGCTCAACAGCGCATGGACCGTTTTCCTGAAAAATCTACTATCCCTCATTACCCTCGAGGAGAAAACTGACACGCAGATTCCCTCTCCTACATAGCACCTATGTTAGACCACGCAGATGCCCTCGCCTAAAGCTTCGGGTAGCCGAGAAAATATCCTTGTTGCAACAGATTATTTTACCAAATGGGTCGAAGCTGTACCTTTATACCGAACCAGAGAAGAAGAAGTCATCAAATTTCTGTGGGAAAATATCATCACACATTTCGGATGCCCTCATATGATTCGATGCGATAATGGTCCCCAGTTCATATGTAACAAAGTCAAAAATTTCCTCAAGAAACATAACATCATACTTTCCCCCTCAACACCTTACTACCCCCAAGGCAATGATCAAGTCGAAGCTATCAACAAATCCATAGTCAATGGCCTCAAGAAACGAGTTGACGCAAAGAAAGGTTGATGGGTTCAGAAGTTACAGCATGTCCTCTGGGCCTATCGAACAACACCAAGAAAATCCATAGGCTGCATCCCTTTCCTTCTGGCATATGGTACTGAAGCAATGCTCCCTACTCAATTCAAAGTACCCACACAAGATCCCAACCTCCCAGACGAAGACAATGAGTTTGAACTAGGATGTAACATGTTTTGGATCGACGAAACCAGAGACTGAGCCTTTGCCAACCTTGGCCATTGCTATACATCACTTCAAAAGTCATACAACAAGAGAGTTCGACCATGAAGTTTCAACATTGGAGATCTCATACTTCGACGCATCACTCAATCTTCAAAGCCTCAAAATGCAGGAAAGTAGCCGAATTCTGGGAAGGACCTTATGTCGTTTAAGACAAAACCGACAAGGGTTCCTACTATCTGATGACAGAAGACGAAGAGCCTCTACCTAATCTGTGGAACACAATGTAGTTGGTTTCATACTATAGGTCACGGCCTCTACCTTGTACACCTGTTGTAAACATAGAATAATCAATAAATATCTTTTCGTCCCAAGCTTTGTTTCCTATTTTCCAATAATTTTATTGGCTTCCTCTAAGTATCATGTCAACCCTTCGACCTGACTGATACTTGGGGGCGACCTTGAAAATTTTCAAACCCCCAATTTCAAGTAAACTCGAGGGGCAAGGATGGCTGAAAGACCGAACCCACGGGAATGCATTGAGGGTGAATAGTTATGCTTCGATCAGGCCCCCAAGCTATCGAAGTCCAGTGAATTCATGTTTTACCCCTGGTATCATGTCAACCCTCGACCCAACTGATACTTGGGGGCGACCTTGAAATTTTTCAAACTCCCAATTTTGAGCAAACTCAAGGGGCAAGGATGGTCAATAGACCAGACCCTCGTGAATGTATTGGGGGTGAACAGTTATGCTTCGATCCGGTTTAATCAGTCGAAGTTCAGTCGATTTCTTGGTTTCCTCAAAGTATCACGTCAACCCTCGACCCGACTGATACTCTGCAGCGACCTTGAAATTTTCAAACTTCCATCATTCGAGCAGACTCTAGGGGCACGAATGGTCAAAAGACTGGACCCTCAAGAATGGGTTGGCGGTGAACACGTATCGCTTCATTGTGGCTCAGGCCTTCGAAGTCCAGTAAATTTCTGGGTTTCCTCTAAGTATCATGTCAACCTCAGCCTGATTGATACTCGGGGGCGACCTTGAAATTTTTTAAACACCCAACATTCAAGCAGACTCGAGGGGTATGAATGGTCGAGTGAGCAGACCCTCGAGAATGTGTTAGGGGCGACCACGTCTTACATTGCTATGGCTTAGGCCTTCGATGTCCAGCGAATCTCTTGGTTCCAGCAAATTATCACAACTATCTTAACGTTCTCCAAGGTTTGATCACTCTATAATCATTCGACAGTTACAGCATACACATATACAAGTATACAAAAAAATTTGCAATCTCACCACATGCAAGAAGTTTCAGAATAATAAATATCAGATAAGCAGTTTCAACATAACTCAATTCAAATCATGTTCATAAAACATACAACAATTCAATAGAGATCAAGTTCACATAAATCAGTCTCAAGTGCAGTCCACGAACCAAACCAAATTAGTACAGTAAAAGTTAAATACAACACAGCAGCTCAAGACAATCACAAGTTCAAAGATCAACTCCAAAGAAAGACAAGCATCGCTCAAATATTGTAACCCAACAAAAAATCATAAAAAATAGGCATGGCACTCCAGTACAAATATCTCATATCGGCATGGAAGCATTTTTTCCCCTAACAGGTTTTTCAGTGCTAACACCTTCAGTACCGATAGTTGAAGGTTTTGACCCTACACCATCGGCGACCACATCAATTGTAACTTCAGCAGCATAACCTTCAACCACAGGAGCCTCCACGTCACCTCCACCACCTCAATCAGCAACACCCACCTTTATCTCTTCAGTCTGCAAAGTATCTTCAACAATAGGATCTTGGGTATCGGCAAGCGTTGCAGAGTTATAGGATCAAACCCCATATCCTCTATGAACTCCTTCACCCTAACATTATCCAAAACTTTAACATCATATTGTGCTTGGCAATGCTCTTTTTAGTACTTTCTTTTCCTTCCCATGATCAGCAAACTTCGATCTCAGCACCTGCTCATGATTGAAACGTTGACCCTCCAGTCTCTTCTCGAATGCATCATTGATAGCCTCCGTCATATCTTTACCCTCATCCTCCGCATTATCTTCCCCCAGTGCCCTACGCCTTTTGCACTGCGTTAACTTCGTCTATTGTATACTCAGAGACTCGGGAACAACCTTGCCTTTCCCCTTCTCATCTTGTGTTGGTACCTACCTCGGCCTTAGTCTTTAAGCATCACAAACCACTTCGGGCACTAATGTCTCCTGCTTCGCCGCTCTCTTCACCTTCGGAATATACTGAACCTTCCTTGCTAAATTATCCTCCTCCATACCTTCGACTACCTTTGAAATACCTTCGCCTCCCCTCTTCTTTAATGGCTTCGGCGTAATGGGTACGTTTCGAAGCTGGGAATTTGTCTTCTTCTTCCTCTTCCTCTTGATACCAAGACTCACAAAAATAGAATTCACCCACTCCTCATCAGAATCGATTAAAGCGTCAATATAATGCCTCAGATTATCCCAAGAATGGTTAGTCGGACCTGCAGAAAAATAGAAATATAATCAAAGTTTATTAGAGCAACGCATCAAAAACATCTTCGACAGAAAATTTACTCGGGTAATAAACTTTATGATGTAACCTGAAAGAACCTTCCTCTTCGACATTCTCCAAATTACCCTGTACCACAACTAAATCCTTATTCCACCCTCGACCCGTCGAGCACAGATCAAACAACCAGGGCTTCTCTGGGTGACACTGGATGTGGTACGTACCCGTATTCTGGTTCATCTTCCTCCCGTAGAGTGATACAACATCGTACCACTCAATTAAACCCCTCTTCTCACTCCTCAATTTTATATTCATACCCTCTAATACCCTCATCATCTCATAAAAATTTCCATTCATCTGAACCGGGGCAACTTCCCAAAAAATTAACACCTCCTTCACCAGCCTCTGGAGAGAAAGATGCATTCCCAGTCGAATTTGACCCCTGTATGCCATTATCCCCTCTCGAGGGTTCGACTTGAAAGATAGCCCTGTTCCCGCCGTACTCAACACCACCCCTACCTTCGACAGCTCCAGCTTGGCAGTAAATCGATCTAATCTTACCTTATCTCTAGCCGAGACAAAACCATCGGCCTTATCCGACTCAGTCGACTCCCCACTATCATCATTCTGCTCCCCTCCTCCCCTCTCACCACCTGAAGGTCCAGCATTATCCTTGTTTCTCTTCCCTCCCCCTATCTCTTCCTCATCACTATCCTCAGTCACCACCGTCTTACGACGTCTAGTACTTGAAGCCCCACCCGCCGGCACCACCACATCTAACAGGACATCGGTTATAACATCTAACACTTCTAAGTCGCTGCCCTCATCCATCGGAGTACGAACAAAAATTCTAGCCTCGTTTTCTTCGACTTCTTCGTCTATCATCCTCATTCTTGAAGCTCGACGGGTACGCATCTTATCCTATAGATGAAGAGGCACGTAATTAGATCGATACATTCAATTATTATGTGTCAGCAACCTATTTTTTGTCTACCCTCTCCAATATATACAAACACAGTCGACAATTTGATCCAAAACCTAGTCCCTCCATCAATACCCTCAAAATCCTAAAATGGGCTAGAACCCACACTCATGAATTCCCTCCGCCCTCGATAATAGCCTCTCCACTACAAGCCTAAATGATCCTACTTATAGATACAGAAGGCATACTCAAATAAAAATAGACAGAAATCAATTGACATACCTGTGTTAGCAGAAGTACAATCGAAATAGCAAATCAGTCAGTATCTAGAAACAACTTCAGTACTCTCTCCTAAGCTTCACGTAACAATGGTATACGTCCTCTTCCTCTAACTCTCTATTTTCTCTCTATGAAAAGTACCTTTGGTTATTTCCCTCTCATATATATACCTCCTCGCAATAACAAAGCCGCCTTGATTTCCAAACCACTATCATTGCCACGCCCCCACTACCCCGGATTTTTGGCTGAGATGGGTTTTTTGACCAATTTACCACTCATTCCCCTCATGTGCAAATCGCACGCACACTCTAAATAAGCTGTAAACTCAAAGCCACTCGAACCTTCTAACCCTCACTCGAAGTCTTCCAGTCAAGTCCCAACATCACATTACATTTTTTTTGGAAAACGAGCAAAAATCGTGATTACATGCATGGCACACTGCCCCAGGAGCATGTACCATTCTGACAGACCAGCTGTCTGGGCTGTCAGACCATCCAGCCAAATCCAACGAACCTTCGACACACCTACTTCTTGCACAAGAGTAATCGATTATACCGTGTCTGAAACATTTATCCACAGATAACCCCACATTCAATTTCCAAATATATCGAACATTTGATCTACAGCACATTCAATAGCTCATAATTTTATGTCTTTATTACTTCAACAGATCAGACTTTTATATCGATAGATCACACTTTTTACTTTGACAGTTCAAAATTTTACTCATACACAGATCAGACCTTCTACTTCGACAGTTCAGACATGTTACTTCGACAATTCAAAATGTTACTTCGGGCATTCAAAATCCTACTTACACACAGTACTAAAAAATAATTTGACAGTTATATTACCAACTCCCAATTTCATTCAATACAAATCAAAATAGTACAATTCAAACATAAAATACAAATACCCCTCTATGCCCATCCTAAACACTCAACAAACCAATAAGAAGCCCCTATTTATAATCGGGACACTTCTCCTCGCTCTTAGCCTCAGCAGCAGAATCCTCCTGCTTTACCGTCTCTTTTACAAATGAATCCAGCAAGGACAACCGATGGCCCAAAAATGGACCCATCATTTGAAGAATCCCCCACCAATACACAAAGGACATTCTAGCAATGGGTTCCCCAGGTTTAGCTTCAAACAGATCCAGCATCTCTGCGTTAATATCATGATCGCCAAGAAACCTCCGCTTCAGCTCCAGCGTCTTTTCCTGCACTCGAATAGCCTTTGCCGCAATCTGGTCCTGCTGATGGACCTTGGAAGAACTTTTGCTATTTTGGGACGAAGAAGAAGACATTATGTTCAGAAGAAGAAAGAAGAAATATGAGAAATTCTCCAAGCAACACCCCAATATATACATGAAGGTACATTTAAAGCATTCCCTAATACCAAGTTATATTCATTACGGCCTTTAATTCTTCTCCTTGAGAACTCATCAGTCTGAACTTCCCAACTTCCTAGACATAACCATTTCATCAGTATCCGCATTCAAACCCCATTTCTGAGGACATGCAGTCGACCAAATCCCCAAGATCGAACCACCTACCCCTGTCACATTTTGCCTCACACCTCTTTCATGGAGTTTCGACTAATACAGGGTCAATTATCTTTGTCCATATCTTTATACTTTGAAACCAATTTTTCTGAATGCTCGAAGAGATATATTTGCTACCACACCTATAAGTCTATTCGTCTTTAATGCCTACCAGATACAAACATACAAAATTGCAGCAAAACATTGTTCCCATTCCATTCCAGAAATTACAACAACAGAAACAGCAAATTTGCAAACCCAAATATACAAAACCACAGTAACAACGAAAACCTTCAAAATATAATCCCCCACACAACAACAAAAAAAGGGAGAGAGAAAAACCCATCACCACCAGATGGCCACCACTTTCAAAAGAAGCCGTCCTATTTCCAGACGGGCCAGGGCCACTCGCCAAGCCTTTTTCCTCCAACTGCTCTTCCGCCTGAATGAGAATTTCCTCCAAAACCATCAGGTAGAGGTAACATTCTTCAGCAGTAGTAAAATGAAAGTTTATCTGCCTCCAGAAGTAAGAATAGGATTCCCCGTTGATGGGTTCCTCAGGCTCCAACTCAACCAGCTCAGGCATGTCCCAGTTAAGTTCATGGTTACTGAAAATTTTCAACTTCAGCTCTGCGGTCTTCCGCCCTATAGGATGGTCTCTGGAAAATCCCATCCTCTACTGGTAGCGAGTGTTAGGCGTGGTATCCATAATATTTTTTAAGAAATGTAAAGAGATATAGAGTATACAGTGTTCCTACCTTCATAACCCTTACTTATAGCCCCATCTAAACTCATTTATGACTCCATAACCACCAACATTTCTTTATTACCCTCTTTTATTATCTCCCCCAAAAACCAATAGTCAAACCGCTCAACTTCCAACGCCAAATAGTTTTTCTCAGTAAACGCCTCTACACCTATTTTTGAGACCCTTGCTGAGAGGGGGGGAATACAGTAGCCTACTTGCAGCCTTTTACCCCAGTTAAACACTCGAAGGCTACTTCAAAGCCTACTCGAATGTCTCAAAACCCATCCAATCCTTAAACAAGTCTCCCAAAGATTATCTGAATATGAAGCCACAACTCTGAACAAGCCTCAAAAATGAACCCCACATCGTAGCAGAAACACTTCGACCATATTTGTACATAGTCGAAGTATGACAGGACAGACACCTAGCTTACTAGACAAGACGACAATATTGTTGGCCCTTGCAACTACAGTGACAGACCCAACAACTGCAATAGTATTAGAGTACAAAAATAAACCCAACAACTGTTACAGTGATAGCTCCGACATTTCCGGCGCCCATACCCACTCCGGGATACCCGCTCGAAATTTGAATGGTACCCTTGTAATATGACTTAACCTTGGTAACTTAGCCCTTCCTATGTTTTATAAATAGGAGAGATGGGGAACCAAGGAGAGGTTACAAACTTGATCCCCTGAGCCTTTACGGTTTACCTTCGATCACTTTGTAAAACCCAATACTCAAACCTTTGACTACTCGACAGAAATATAAACACTCTTAAAAATCTTCATCAGAGGTCATGGAGAGTCACATTCTAGGCCTCTACGCAAGTATATTTTCTATAGATTATTCGTATTCTAGATTATATACTTGATTTCTTATGATAAAGGATCAACCCCGTAGTGTAAGAGCCGACTTACCCTTCTTAAGAAGTTAGGCCCCTACAGAATTAGTCGTTAATAAAAAGATAGTACATCTAGCTTAAGATAATCCAAAATATTTTAGTGTACACTTGGTACAATTTCCAAATTTAGGTTTTTTCATAATATTTATGTCAAGGTAAAATAAGTTTAAGTGTTTGGAAATTCGTCAAAAATATATCATAAATTGTCAAAGTGTCATTATTTCACTTTTCTTCAAAAAGCATTTAAAAAAATAGTTTCTTACCCCCAAACTCAAATGAAACATTGCCCTCAATGTTTGAGAGCATAAAAAAATGGAGGATAAAAACTGGAATTTGTTACCTAAATATATTATAGGTTGCCTCCCAAGAAGCGTTAAGTTTACCGTCTTCAGCCAGACGAATATACCCCCAAACTTAAAAAATTTAATATGACTGAAAGGGTACGAAGTTGAAAAGGGGATGTACTATCCTAGTTGCAAATTCTCTTTCAAAAACTAGATAACACATGAATGGTGATCCTTAATATTAGCCCTTAATTGGGCAGGTATATTATGTAAAATCCAGATAGAGTTTAAAACTAATTCTATATGGAAAAAAAAATTCTAAGAACTTTGCCTATCATTTGATAAATCCAAGTTGAAAATTTTAGACAAATCAAGAAAAACAATTTTCTCCAAGATAAAACAAACATATACCCAGGGAACATATTTTCCTTTGGAATTTTCAGTACAATCATATGATTACTACGTGTTGCAGCAAATAATAAGATTGGTATACAAGTATTTGTCCCTGAAAATGTACTAGATTCAAAACTCAATTTTCTGGGAAATATATTTTCTTTAAAAAATTTCAAAACCTCCATATTATTATTGATATTCTAAAAAATGTGATAAAGCAAGTCCGTGAGGCATTCCCAAAATTATAAAAAAATTTAAAAAAGTTATTTTCTTTTAGAAGAAGAAAAACTATATAACATATTTGTAGATATGGAGACCGGGGAACAATTGACTCTAACAAACATTTAAAATTTATGTGCCTAAAATAACAACTTATCTCAAGGGATTCATCTTGACCATTGACATGGATATTCATTGGCTTAGGGACATGGTCAAGTTGAAAACACATTTTTAGATGCTAATGATTGTACCATTTCACGAATCTCAGGATCATTCGAGTCCTCAAAATAATTTGAACATTCATCAATAGAAATGCAACAAGAGTTATCTCTATATAAGTTCTTAAAATTGTTTATTGTCATGGTACCCCCATTAGGCTCAGGTGATGGAGGTATAGATTCAAGGAAGAGAAATGAAAAAGGTAATACTGGTTGGGACAAATATGGAGCTCATATTTTCTCAAGAATCGATGTTGAATTCATACATCCAAATAATTTGTCATCATTCTCATCATCTGAGAAATCATCTAAGAATTTGGAAAAATACTCACTTTCTGTCATAATATCATTTTCAAATTGGTGGGGCTCTATCGGTAAAGGGATGGGCAATGACATTGGTGGTTGAATGTTGAAGGCTGAATTAGGAGGTGATTGAGAAAGAATTTTATTGAACATGTTAGCCGCTTCTTTTAGAGCTTCTTATGACATAGGATCGTCGAACTTAAAATGTTCATCTTCTAAATTTGTCTCGTAATATGGTATTTATTCTCCCCCACAGGGAAAATATTCCATGATTACGCTTGAATTTATCATTTTCTAAATCACAAGGAGATTTAACTTCATATTGTTCTTCTTCATTGCTAAGAAGTTTTTGACTTTCCATTGATTGTTGCATGAAGAGATAAAAGGTGTCTTCCAAAGATGGTTTGAGTGGAATGGGTGGGAACTATTTCGATGACTGAAAGGATTGTTGAGACTGCATATAGGAATGAGGATGGAAAGGTTACACGTATTGATAATTTTAGTGATCCCATGATTGAAAATGATTTTGAGGAAATTATGGGATGTCAAAATGTGAGCCGTATGAATTCCAATGTTCTTGCATGTATGACATTTAATAATTAAATTAACACCCAATAAAAAAATTAATCAAGCCTAAAACTCTAGTACTTCAACCTTTTTTTAGAAGAAATAATTAGGTATCCCCAATATTCTTTTATGTTTACAAAAGGGTAAGATGGTCAAAGGTTTTGGTTCCTACACTCCCCTGCGTCATTGTACTAGTACCAGCTTAGAGTAGATGTTCAGTCCTCACACCCGAGCGAGTTGCCTTATCGTACATCAGCACTTGGAACGGTGACGTCGCAAATCTACAACCAGTATTTCGCAACGCTAGGTTGGGGCTGTATCCTACGAACCCGTGTTTGTACACCGGTCCGGTACACCTATCCGTTGGGTGATGAAATCCTACCGGAATCTTGCTACTCTTTTTTATTAATAGTTATTTTGAGGTCCGGGACGTTCAATTTTCATGTGATATGAATTTCTTTGTATCCCTAATAGGTGGTCCCACTTGTTGGAGAGCTTTTTGGGTGATGAAATCCCATAAGTTTCTAACAGTTTTTACCTTTACTAATGTTCGAATGAAAAAAGAATATTAAACACAACAATAGGTCAGTCCAACCATAACAAAAAATTTATTAGAGCAGCGTGTATTTGCACAGTCCACACGACTTTATATATCCTAGTATCGGGGCGGAGCGGATATGTACCCCTTCTATATGTCAAGTTAGCGAAGTACCAACCTACGGGAAGTGTTTCCCAGTGTAGTTGTGGCCGCCCCTTCATTTGGGGGCAAAAAAAGGAAATGCTCCTTCACTTAGGGGGCACAAGAATGATTTTTCAAGAAATTTCCCCCGATTTAAGCTTTACGTATTTCTTCCTTCAACACTTTCCTCGCTTTCCGTTCTTTTGTATCACTTATCGGTGCCCAAAATTGTCAGTGTAATCGGCTTGTGTTTGATCGACAATGGAGAGTAATAATCAAAATTAGCAAAAAGGGTTTTTTATCACATCCCAATTCACGCAAAACTTGCAAAAGCAACTCGTGCTCAAGTTAAATGAAGTCATGTTGTGAGCACATGCAAAACAAGCAATGTTAAAACAAAAATTGGTCTTACTGTGACCACATGAAGTAATGTTTTATCTGCCAAACATCTACTTTGCAAAAATAGTTCGTGAAAACAGTTCGTTGGAAACCAAAGTTTAAGTTCGAATTAAGGTCTGCCAAAACAGTTCGTTTGGAAAGTTCGAATTAAGGTCTACCAAAATAGTTCGTTTGGAAACAAAAACCAGGTCGTGCTCAAATGGGACCACCCATTAAAAAAACAACTCTTAAACAAAAACACGAGCTCAAGTTATAACTTATAAAACAGTTCCTGCTTAAGTTGTTTGGACTCACAACAATTTTATTTTTATTTTTTTAGTTTAAACTAGAGAAACAGAAAGAGAAACGACAATAATATAAATACTATATATAAAAAAGCATTACCGGCACACTATACTTATCAACGAATATTAGAAACAAAGAATATATAAATTATTGGCACGGTATTAGAAAGAATTAACAAAGAAAATTCGGTATTAGAAAAAATAGTTTTCAACAATACCTCCCCGGCAACGGCGCCATTTGATAAGAAGTTCTTAGGACCTCTAGCAAAATACCTGCTTAAAGTATGATTATCGAATTGTAGCACGGATGAGTGGGATCGAATCCACAATGAGGTTTGGGATAACAAATATTTTCTAAGCCGAATTATAATTTTATAAGAGATAAATCTAAGAAGAATAAATAAAAACTAATTATAAAACTTAATGAGGGAGAGAGTTAAGGTTCGGATTTGGCCTCTACTTTTCAAAACACTAATCGATATATAACTAAATCTTAATATCTTCACCCATCATATGTTTGCGTTAAGACACATACGATGTTATAAAATAAACTACTAAATCTATGGTCAAACATTTAGTGGTTATGTTTTTAAGTGATGGTGAAGAGTGTCTTAGAGAATTATCAACTCAACTATGGCTAGGCTTAATGAGTTTTCTAGTATTTCCTCTTGTTTAGATCTCCAAATCAAGTCTACGGTTAGTAACATTTGTTTGTATCCAAAGTTATCGTACACCAAACCGAAGCTATGGTCAAGCCTTCGATATGATATACTAACTTATCAATCATAAAGTACTAAGAGAAAACTAATTAGAACCTAATTAATACCAACTATTGTTTATCCAAGAAGATGCTTCATCCTAGCCTTAGCTAAAAGATTAGCCGCTCATCTCGGACTTTATCGCATTAATAACTAATTATTTACAAAATAAAATAAAATAGAGAGAAGATAATTAAATAAAATCAAGACTTTATTTCTTCTAAACTTGCTTCAATATGAGATGCACAATTACAATAGGGGGAGGGTTCCTTTTATAGGAGAAGGAACCCAAATTTAAAAACTATACATTAAATTGTAAATAATATTTTCACAATAATATCTTCTAATTTTACAACTAATTACCTAAGATTCTTGCATATAATTCACTTAAGTGATGTAAATATCTTTCTTCATGGAAACTTTTGCTTATATCTTCAATATAAAATATCTTCAAAGATATTGGATGCATATATTCTTTGATCTTATTCTCCAATAATATTTGTGTATATATTTCTTCAATCTTGAGACCGAATATATTGTGTATTTGACTTTTTGTGCTATGAACTGCTAGAGACACTTTTACTTGACTTTAAGAGCTTGGTTTCAAATATCCATCTCCAATAGCTGCAATCAAACAAACGTACATAAGTACCCAAAATTAAATATAATGAACGGCTAAAATATATGTTCGGGTATATTAAAAATGTCATAATTACGCACTCA